>JAWWEU010000081.1:138900777-138975775 GCA_035583155.1 Acropternis orthonyx | reverse complement strand
CTGAGGGGTCATGTCTGCTAATGGGCCATCAGGGTTTCCAAAAATATGCTATGATTCACCTTACCCAGTAACTCACCCATTGTGAAACTCCCCGCCCTGGGGGAGGTGCTGGGCACTCCCATCTGAGCCTAAGCATATGTAAACTGGGGGTGTTTGGGACTGGGCTCTTTCTCGTGGGATCCAGAGGAGGACCAGACCCTCAGCAGGACTGTGACTGCCGCTTTCAACCGGACCGTGACCATCATCCTTACGAACAGGTTTTCCTTCTTTCCCCTTACTTTGTACTCAGGGGGGCCAGGTGGTGCTCAGCACAGGGTCTGACGAATACCCTCCTGTTCGTGCCCCAGGGGGCTGGGTTACACACCTGTTTTCTGTGGGTCAAATGGGCTATTTCCTCTGCAACCTTGTACTTATTGTGATCTTTTTATTAAAGTGTAGTTCTGACTTGCAGTCTTTTTGTGAGTTGGGTTCTTTTCTCCTGCCGGTTTACCTTAAACCAGCACACATACATCCCTCTGAAATGGACTATTCTCTTTTGTCACTACCTAAACCAGCAGTTGCTGCAATTGCTGATGTAATTGTTTCCATAAACTGAAAGTTTTGGAGTGACTTTTCAAAATCAGCATATTGCAGCAGATCAGTCCAATATCATCTATCCTTTGTGTCATTATGTTCAATGTGAATTCATTACCGTATAGTCTTGGATCAGCACAGATGAAGTCTCCCTAGTACAGTGTTCTGCTTTCAGGCACAGTGCTTTAAATATATGCAGACACTAGTGTAGTTATTCCAATGCACAATTATTTCACTGCAGGCAGGTGTGACATCCAAAAACTGCATGCACAACCCTCTGCAGTGGTGCATCTGCATCGATTAGAAGACTCCACATCACTATACACAAGCTAGTGTTTGCATATGTTTGGAGCTCTGCACCTGCACCTGGACGTCTACCAGGATACCCAAAAAATGGAGTTATAGATTTGTTGCCTTTCTCACTCTAGTGATTGAAAGTTAAGCCCATATGGGGACCCCTTTTTTTTTCCCTCTTAGAAAGAAATATCACATTTACCCTTCTTGGCACATCAAAATCAGTAAAAAAGAGCAAGATAAATGTTAAAAAAATGTTTGACTGTTCTTAGCTCTCAGCACATACTCAAAGCTCAGAAGTTCAGCAGTTCTTGGTATGGCAAAGAATTCCCAATGTGATCTCTCTTGAGAGTTGTTAAGGTTCCCCCTTTACACTTCCAAACTATATCAAATTTTCCATTGCCTTATTTTCCAATTTGCTTGTTGTTCACCTCTAACAGCCTTGTTGCATAAGTTGTTTTTGCCTGAGTAACAATGATGAATGAGATTGTAATTGTTAGGAGATGTTTCCTAAATTGTTTGTTTTCTCTTTCCCAGTAATTTTTTTCTAAGCTATTTCATTGCATTTCACTTCATTTGTACATGTGATCAAATTACTTCAGTATTTAGCAAGCTCTTCACCCTCTTAATTGGTGTATGCTATGTTTGAACTTACAAAATCTTAAATGATTCTCTGAACATCCCTCTTGCCTTCCACAAGTGTTATTCCATTTGCAGCATATAACCACATGCAGTTACTGAATGAGTAGCAGTTTCATTAATCCTTTCAATTAAGCTGTTTCATTCTGCATCCACATCCTTCTCAAAAGTCCATGAAACCATTATATTTGTGAAGCTGTTGGCAGTGACCTTGAAACTTGCTGCTTAGACTGAAGAAAATAATATGTTTTTCTGACTTGTTTACTGTTAATTTATCAGCAAGGTTTAAAACAAAACCCTTAAAATAAAAAAAAAAAGGTAAATTTTATTTAATGGATTAAATACACATTTAGAGTCCATGCAACATGTGGAATACACTAACCACCTTAGACAGCTGGATAGACCTGGGAAAACAGCAATAACAGATCAACCAATTATCAGATTAAAAATATTCCTCTGTATATAAGGAACATTGACACCAATTAACACAGAAGCAAAAGTGAAAAGACAGAGAATGAGAAAATGCCCCTGACTGTCAAATGCAAATAGGTCATTAATCCTAAAATACTCATGTGGTATTTACAAACTATTTAGCCAAAAGGCCAGCTATTGTGTTCCCAGTCTGCTTTTATTATTCTTGGGAGGATGCACCATTATGTCAGCAACAAGAAAAAAGACACATAGTTTTGGGATTTGTCCATGGAAAGAGGGGAAAGCAGCAAGATGTTACAAAAGGCCCACTACAGACTGCAGATGTTTGGCGCTGCCAGATTTAAAGACTGAGCTCCAGAAGAACCTGCCAGGAATAAAAGCCACGAACAAGTGTAGTTTTGCCAGCAAGAAAGTCAACAGATTTCAACTTACACCAGCAAAATGCTCCCAAAAGATTCTTTCCCTTGAGGTTTGATAGAACCATGGTGCTTAATGCATTGATGTAATGTTACAGTTTTCTCCTTTTTGGATCAAAGTGCTTTGTTTAGGAGTGGAACATGTGTAGAAGTTGACATACAGAGAACCAAAAGACACGAGTTTACTGCAAGGGGTGATCAAGGGCCAGAAGAGCACACAGCCCTCCAACTCCACCGCTGGTTGAAAGCCACATGGTGCAGAGCTCAGTCCTGACAAAGGCTGTGTGTGCCCTTGAATAACCTGTGTTGGAAAGTCTAGATAAACAGCTATGTCATTCCAAGGCACTTGCTGAAATCTGCTCTAATAACTGAAAGCCTGAAGGTGCTGTTGTCCCTCGTTTCTTATTTCTTTTTATTTGCAATTTCTCTTCAATCTTGTTTTAATTTCAGAACGATCTTCTGCTGAATCTGTATGGATGGGCAGAATGCTGTAAAATAGACGAATGTAAGATAAGAGTTAGAAATACCAGACACTGCTGGTCTCTGCGTCCTTACTGTAGATGGATGTTTAGCTTTAAAGTGGTTGCTGAATTCTTAATAGTTCCTCTTCACTGTACCAAACTGTCCTTTATACCAACTGGCTGATAACAAAGTGATGTTCCCCCTTCAATTAACTTAAGACAATAGATTTGCAGCATTTTGGAGTTGCCATACCTCAAGATACTGTCACATCCTTCCTTCTAACAACAGAGATACTATTAAACCAGAGTCAGCCAGGTTTTCCATTTTTAAAGCTAAATGGAAGAGTACAAAACTGGTAGAGCTGAAACATGGCATCGTACACTGAGTGTCATGTAAATGTAGTTTTGTGTCAGGAGTTACTTTTCCTCAATCAAGGACAGAGGGCAAAAGGCCATTATTAACTCTATGTATCATATGTCATAGTAAGAAATCATCCATAGTAGACTGAAGATGGACATGGAATTTGATTTGGTGTTTGCATGTGTTAGTAGCTAATGGAAGACCCAGAGGTCCAGTCCTGCAGAACAGAGTCATGTGAGTAAATCCTGTCAGAGGCAGCTTTGGTGTTGATGAGGTCCATCTTGTACTTGTAGAAGTGCTCCACTGTGGAGTCCTTACCTGCAGGAATGGTCCATGGCTTGACTGCATGTAGCTCACAGATTGTCAGCCTAAATGAGATCAATGCTATATGAGCATCACGGACAACAGCTACCTGGTATACAATGCACATATAATAAATTATTTTTTAAAAGAAAATTTGACATCAGTCCACTCTAATGGAGAAACTTGGACTTGCATGTCATTCAAAACCTCCTTCAAGTAATAGAAAGGCAATTGAGTATTTTCTTTGACTGGAAAACCTGAGTACTTAGTTTTGTCTTTATTCCTCAAGGTGTTGTCATAGCCCAAATCTACAAATATATGCAATAAATGAAGCATTAAGATTTCCTTCCTTTTTAAGGGTAACAGCCATTTCATTCACAATCAGACCAAGGGCAGACACATTTTTCTGTGTGAGGAGGACACTACTAGCAGGGAGGAATCCCATCCCAGGCATCACACCACTGCTGCCTATCACCACTTATGCTCTCAGAGGATATGAGCCCACTGAACTGCTGGAAGAGCTGCTTGCATAATTGTTCCCCACAGATTTTGTCAAAAATCCAAGTAAAATGTACAGACTGGGTTTTTCTATCTGAGGTCTGAACTGGATGACAGAATTTTCCCACACTGAATGTACATCAGTTGGACTGGAAGGGCAGTAACTTCCAAGGTGGGAGGGTACCTGGCTGCTCGTGACAAGCAGAGGGATTGCGACTCAGTGGTCTGTGTTGGCTCTGAGCAGAGCAGGACACTGCCCTCACTGTGAAAGCAGGAGCCTGGGCACAGCTGAGCTTGTACAATGCACTGGAGCACAGGGTGGAGATCATCTGACTTGAGCCCCGCAGTCTAACCACAGAATGGGAAGTTGATGGGCTGCATTATTTGGCCTCAGTGTCCAAATGTGGTGCTGAGCTGTGACAAACAGGCATAACAAGTGTCTTGGAGATTGCTTTGGCATCTTCTGTGTGCAGTTGCCCTGCAGCTTGTTTTACAGCCTGCACATCTCCTGACAACCTTGTCTCTGTTCACTGGTTACTCTGTCATAACGTATTTACTTCTTGCGGATGATTAGCACATCTTGGAAGTATTTTTTAAAGCTGTCTCTTGAACATGCCTCTAAGCCTAATAAAGTTCTGTGTTTTTGTTAAAAGTGCATTGCTGTCTTCTTAACTGTGAAAAACAGAAATTAAAAGCAGAGAAGCTGTTGTGTCTTTGCCAAAAGATTTGATTTAAGTATTAAAAAATCAGCAAGCAACCAACACATGTCCTCATGTTCCCAGTCAGAAAACAGAGTTGTGCAGGTAAGTGGTTATTTAATGTGGTGAATAAATCAATCTTCCCAATATATTTCATCTAATTAACAAGGTTTGATATATCTTATGTGAATTACCTGTTTCCACATATCACGTGTTTAAAGAACTGAACAAAATTAGCACTAAAAACACTGCAAAATATCAGTGGGGAAAAGCCCATCTTCACTGTCTGTGAACAACATGCTTTAGCAGCTGTTCCTTAAATCAGAACTGAGATAACATGAGCCTCACTATTGCCTTGCTTCATCCTGGACCCGAGTTGCTCTCATGGATATCTCTCACCCACATAAGTCAGTTTGCACTGTTTGGTGCTCAGTTCATGTAAAAGCACAGCTCTGTAGTGGCAGAGGATTTCAGCAGATTGCATGGAACCACATCATCCAGATGACACTCTCAAAACTTGCATTCAAACAAATCTAAGAAGCTGACCACCTTCTTTCTTAAGTGGATGCCAAATTCTGAAAGTGGTGGTCAATTATCTGTGCACCTTGCTTGAAGGGCGAGTTTGACAACCTGATGTGTGTGAAGATGACCTGTCCAAACAAACGAGGGACTACTAAGATCAGTACCACTGGGAGGCGGCCCTGGCGTTCTAGAGGTGGTTGGTGCAAATTGTTTTCAGTAGTTTCTATCTGATTTCTTCATGGAGAAGTTCTGGATCTATTGCTGTATATCTCCTCTCTGCAGAGGGACTTGATCTCAACCGTGTCACACTAGTACTCTTCCAGAAATGCCAACATGAAGCATAAAAATAACATATGAACCACAATATCCGTTGTCTTTCATATCTCTGTTTCTTCTCTGCCACCAACCTAACACCTCTGCATATCTCTGCAATCCTCTGGTGTTCTTTCAGCCACTTTTTCTCTCTAAAAAACGTCAACACATCATAACCACGCCATGCGGTGTTAGGAGAATGTCCTCTAGTGTATTCAAGTACTTTTTCACCTCTATGCATGAACAAAATTAAGCATCATCCTGGGCAAATAAAAGTTTTATGGTAACATAACATCAGCTGGGGAAATGTCAAGGCAGTACTTCAGCAGTGCTTCTGTGCAGAGCACTTGGAGCTGTGGGGTGTAGTGCCAGTGAGCCCAGTGCTACACACACATACAGGCAAGCCCTGTGGACACAGGCAAACAGAGCTTTCAACGTTCCAGGAGAGGTGTGTGCACAGAATTTGATTTGCCTTCTCAAAAGCACGGGATGGATTTTGGCACCCAGTAGCACAGGAAGGATGGTCACTTGGTGCATGTCAGCAGCTGTACCCCTCAGGGAATCCTCTGAGGAGAAAGAGAGAGGAAGAGTGGGAGGAGATGGCTTCACCAGCACGGATATTGAATGTGGTACTGAAAATGTAGATGTACTAAACGTATTTAACCAGTACAACATTTAGTAAAAGACATACAGAGTAGTTCTAAAGATGTCTGAGCTGTTTATCTCATCTATAGAAAATGGAAAACACTTTCAAGTTTATTTTAAGGCAAAATCTTTTTCAAAGACAAAAGCTGCATTACACTGTAAAGCATTTACATAGATACTTCCACTACTTCAGTTGCAGCATACAGAAGGAGACACAATATTACCATCACTGAGCAATACTCATCTAGCTTTCTTTGAAGCCAGTGGTAGACTACTACAGCCATCAGTCAGAAACAAATTGGGTCTTGAATATGTACTCGTTTAAGTAAATTGCTTGTTAGGTTCTCCCATTAAATCTTCATTGGTAGGTTGAACCCACCATTGCCATGCTGAGGTAAAAACCACATTCATTTAGAGAGGCAAGGCAGAAGTCTGGTTGCAGAATATGAATTGTTTTATCTTCTCTGCTTCCTTCAGCCACTAATTCCAGAGAAGCAAAGGCAGGCAAAGCAAAGCCAGCCAGCACACAGCTCTGGCTAGTATGAATTCATGGTCTCTGGCAGCCCAGTGTTGCTGTTGCTGGGCATGAACTGAGTCTGCAGTGTCTGAGAACACAGCCTTGCATGCCTTGCTCTGCCTAAATTTGTCTTGTCCTGCCTGGAGTTGTGTTTTCACTTGGTTTTCTTGTTTTCACTCAGGTTTTTCTGACACACAATTCAATTCAATTGCCTGGATTATCAGGTGCAGCTTTTTTACTTCTGGAAACCTTCAAGAGAATCTCAGAATTGTGGGATTGTGTATGAACTCCAAGTGCGAGACTGACTGCCAGTCCTTATTGACCTCTCTGAGAAATAACTGAGAAGACAATAAACAGTTGCTAATAGATTTTGTTGCTGGAGAATACAATATGGTCTTTCTGACAGATTGTCCTGCTGGAGACTACAATATGGTATTTCTTCAGCACATTTACCAAAATGAATATAAAATTTGCCTATTCCACAAAACTCTTAAAAAGCCCTGCATGCAATAAAATGGTTAATAACTCAGCTTCTCCTATGCCTGTAAGACATTAGTTTTTATGACTAAATGTTAAATTTTACAGTTACATACATTTTATAGGCACCAATTTTTATTGTCTAGCCAGTTCTGTATTTCTGAATCATCCTCAGATCCTTTAGCTATTTGAATCTAGGAATGAAAATTAAAATGCTGCTTGGTACTTGCTTTTTTGCTTTTGGTTTTTCTTTTAAATCAACTTACAAGGCACAGTTAAAAATGCTTATTTTCAGGAAAGAAAGTGTAAACTAATGAACACCTGAAGTGGCATGTATCTCAAAGAAGTCAGCATAGACATTTAAAGAACAAAAAACTGTACAAAATTAAATAGACAAAGAATAACTCAAGAATGAGACAAAGACCCTTTCCCGTACGTACATACTTCTTAGACACATTTTTTAAAAAGCAAACTCTTCCCCCCAAAAGACAAGTAAAACTGCAAATTTTAATATAAAAATCATTTTCCCCCTACACCCTTGCTAAAATATTTCTTTAATTTCCAAACAATGTCATGTGTTCTGCTACCAAACTGGATCAAGAAGCTTATGGAGCTTATCCATAATGTTGTCTTCAGAACCATTTATGGAACATATATTTCATCCACAGGGTCTACATCTTGAAACACAGTTTATTATTCTGGGCTCACGGCAACATTCAGCGCTTTGGATTCAAAAGCTGCTGACACTTCATTTCCACAGCTCAGTCTCTGCATTTCTAGGTTTAAATCCAGTCGAGTCCTGGCAAGCTGAGGGCTCAGGGAGCACACCTTCAGCTAAAGATATGGGGAACAAGATTTTATTAGCAGAAGATAACCATCAAACAAAATTACACCATGACTCTTTCAGGACAGACAAATTCATTTGGGTGGAGATGTAAAAGTAATTGCCATAACACTCCTCAGAAAAATAGGCACTTCTCACACAGTTTTCAAGTGATAAAAAGCATTCCTGCTAGCTACAGGGCAGCCAAAATAATCCTTCATCGGAGAAGCAACCACTGGATGTATATTTATTAGCTACCTAAATAATCTGAAAAGGAAGCAAAAATAATGAGGATCAAAAAGTTAACAATCTGAAAGCAGAAATATAGCATCAAATGCATGTGTGTGAATTAATACAGACTTAATGTTGTAAAGTGTTGATCTCTGAACCAAGCGCAACAAGTCCCTTCAGCACACTTTAACTACAAACACATCACACAAGATCCATTGGGGTATGAGTGCAGAGAGCCATTTTAGTGTGGCAATGAACACAGTGACAGCATCTTGCAGGATTGCACCCTTCATGCCCATTTTATATGTCCTGCAGTGTAAGATTTACCTGCATATACCTTCCAAATATACAATATCTACAAGCAGAGAGACACAAGCATGCAGATCCAGAAGTCTGCTTCTCTACTTTTTATATGGCTATTGTAATTGAAATGTTTGTATAGCCACAACTTAGAGAGCTTAAGTTTAAAAGCACCCAGCTCACCCATCTTCATAAATCATTTGAAAATTAACTCTTCAGCCTGTATGTATAAAGGTTTTTTCCCTGAACAGATACCCTTTCTCTGATTCTCTATTTTCTTTAATGTGTTCCTCTTAGTAATAACTACCACATATTGCCTATCATACAAAGTCATTAAAGGAGAATTAAATTCTAAGGCTTATTGCATGCCTTTAATTTCTTCATAAATTTGTGTTGACTTAGGTGTAGGCAAGAGTTCTGGTGCAAGGATGAACTTGCCAACTACTACGAGTGTCTCAAACTTTAAGGATGAGGTACAAGCATTTCCAGATGTTTCCTATAAAGGCAAAATGAAGCAAAATGTGATTTCAATATAGTCAAGACCAATTTCCATTTTAACTCTATTAAATGATCAGTGGATCATGATAGGTGATCCTGATAATTCTAGCTGTCTGAAGTTTTCCCATGAAGTTCTTGCTGCCACTGGCTTACATTTTGCCAAACACAATCATTTGTAGTACATTTTCTTTCTTTACTCTAGACGATTGTGGTTTTGTTTTGATTCTTAGATTTTGGTACAGCCAGTTCAGCTGTTTCAGAGAAGAACAGGAGAAAGAGTCAATAACTTTGCAAGAGCTTGAACTAATATTCACAAGTTTTTTATGTTCACACATAGCAATAGGGAAATGCAACTTAGCAAAATTTGTGCTGTGCCCATGAAAAACCTCTACTTTGGGCAAATGCTGAGTTTCTAAAATATACAATATAGATATTTAGAAATATAGATATAATTAATATATAGAAATATATATAACTAAAATTTATAAATATATATATAACTGATTTGTACAAATAGTGATAAGCAGAACTGAATGGATGTGTGCTGAAAATATCACTGAGCATCCCATCTGCACTGACCATGCTTCATTGCCCCTGCAACATCTTAAAAATACCAGTTATAGCAAACATACCATCAAGAAAAGATTCATAACTCTGGGAGAATTTTCACTTCGGAAATCACCCTTGACCAGGGAAAATAAACTGTTAAACCTGGAGCAGTGGGGAATCTTCTTAGCTCTAAGGAATCTGCTTCTCTGAGTCTCTGCTGCTTCAGTGCAAAGTGCACATCCCTGAGCATCCTCACCTTTGTCCCCCTCCTGTTGTCTGGACCTGCTGGGTTTTGCCAGCCCACAGCACTCCTGGGAGGTCCACAGAGGGCCACTGCACAACTGCAAAAGTGAGCTTGAGTATTCCTGTATTGGAAAGAACAGACTCAATATCATATGATTCCCACAGAAATTAGTCTACATTGCTAAACTACTAACTTAACACCTCAAAAGCACTACATGCCTATCTGTAAAAATCAGAGTAAGATTCACCTCAAGAACCAAGAACTGAACCCACAGCTGATGGTCTACATTGCTGCCCTATGACTGGTATACAATCTCAGCAATCTCCAAGATGTCCTTCAAACATTTGCTGGATGGCTGGTCTGTGTGTTACCAGCTGCTTCTTGAATTCATCTAGTGGAAGTCCGGGCTGTGTAACTAAATGTCTTTAGATCAGTGCTATTGGCTGTCTTTTGTGGACCTACTAAATTGAATTAGATGTGGTAAATTAATTTAATAAAATATTTTGAAGAAATTTTGAAAGCATTACAAGACTACATTGTCTACAAGACTACATTGTCCACAAGACTAAGTATTCCAAGATAGCAAATATAAAGATTAAGGTTTGTTCCTTATAAGCTGTCACTTGGGAATAGATGTGCTGGACTGGTGAGCTCCAACTGTGTCATCCCCGTTGTCTTGAAGTGTCTCCCTGCAAGCTGGTTCGATGTAGATGACGTGGGCAACGACGACTATCACCTGAAAATCTGTAACTGCATGAACATGTGGTAGTTGTCTGGACTGACCACCACTTTCATGGAGAGGGACCACTGGAGATTAGCACATAGCTGCAAGAAGAACAGAGAAAACTAATTTAATTTAGGTCTTTGGGAACACAGGATTCAGGTCCTGTCCCTTTCAAGGAATCATAGGATGGCTGAGGTTGGAAGGAACAGGTCAACAGGAGTTCACCGGGCCCAACCCCTCTGCCCAAGGAAGGCCTCCTGGAGCCAGTTGCCCAGAACCAAGTCCAGATGTTTTTTTAATATCTCCAAGGTAAGAGACTCCACAGCCTCTCCAGGCAACCTGTGTCAGTGCTTGGTTACCCTCACAGTGAAGAAGTGTTTCTCCATGTTCAGAGGGAACCTCCCATGTTGCAGTTTGTGGCCATTGCCTCCGGTCCTGCCACTGGGCACTGCTGAAAAGAACCTGGCTCTGTGCTCTGTGTACCCTCTGTTCAGGTATTATATACACTGATAAGATCCCCCTGATCTCTTCTCCAGGTTAAACAGTCCCAGCTCTCTCAGGCTTTCCCCATAGGAGAGATGCTCCAGACCCTTCAACATCTTCATGGCCCTTCACTGGACTCTCTCCAGTGTGTCTGTAACTCTCGTGCTGGGCAGTACAGCACACTGCAGGTGTGGCCTCACCAGGGGTGAGCAGAGGGGAAGGGTCACATCCTCAGCCTGCTGGCAGCACTAAGATTAATTTTGAGACTGTATCATCAGGGTAAGCAAATTATACCTCTGACTTTTAAGGACTATATAGTCCTGATTTTGCTCTTCCCTATATTCTCTATTCTTCATGGTCCCATCCTAACTTTAAAAGTATATTTCTGAAAGTACAATTAATAAAATATACGTACTGGAAATACATTCCCAGTTTTGGATTTAACTCTTAACAATTCTATAACCCAAAGTCATAAACTATATGTAAATATTTCATTACACACATTTAATTGGACTAGGAATGTGCTTTTCTCTGATGCAGATTTATGAAATTGATTGCAA
Organism: Acropternis orthonyx; assembly: GCA_035583155.1. Taxonomy (NCBI): domain Eukaryota; kingdom Metazoa; phylum Chordata; class Aves; order Passeriformes; family Rhinocryptidae; genus Acropternis; species Acropternis orthonyx. The sequence continues at coordinate 138,964,215 of JAWWEU010000081.1, read as the reverse complement.
AAAGGATAGGGATGCTACTTGACTCTGCTATTTTATGACAAAGTATAAAACATTGTCAGTATTTTAATATATTGAACATTATTAATGTTTAACTAGTGTCTATAAAATTTTTACTAGAACTTTTCTTTGAATAATTGCTTCAACTTAAATTTAATTTTTTTTTTAATACAACAATGCTACGGACATTTCAATTCCTCAGAACATTCTTAAAAGGGAAGAGCAGAGAGATATACTGGAGATTTAGCATTTACTGACATAGTAGAAGCATTACTGAAGAAACTTGTGTTTCTAAGGGTCAGCATTAGGTCCTTTCTTTTACATGGAGTAGATTTAAAAAAACCCCAAAACCGAAACAAAACAAAAACCACCAAGCAAATACAGAATAAATGACATTAAGTACCCACCATATTGCCTGGTGAGAGTTCCATTTATGAACACCACCAGCACTGACACAACCTTCTTACGCCTCAAGGCTCCAAAGGCGAGCTGCCTCTGGCCACCATGCGTCAGGCAGATGGAAAAGAAACAATGTGCTGAAAGAGGAGCCTCGGCAAGTTCTCCTTTGCATATTCAGAGCTGCTCGTGGGGTCCTCACCACTTGCTGTGTTGGAGTTTGTTGCCTGAAAAGTCCTTGCTGCAGCACGTGCCCTGTGCTGAGCTCCCTGGCATTTCAACTTGATCTGTCTGTGCCGGGGAGGTCCTGGGATGCTCATAGGAGCTCCTTCATCAGCTGCTTCCACTTTAATCAAACATCTCTTATGCATCTGGACAGTAGTTTTTTACCCAAGTTGGCCTCTGCTTGGCACAAGTACTAAGATAAGCTCGTCAGTTATCTTAGAGGTGTGAAGAGATAACCAGAATGCTTGGATTTAGCACTAATGACTTCTTGCAACCTCAAAGTTTTTCTCTCTCCAAGTGACTGAGCTTTTCTTAACAGTTGAGCTTTCTTGAAGCTAAAACATCACCTAATAATGATTTTTCTAGTAGGAGATGGACCAAGTTAAGAGGTTAATCTAACAGCACAATTAGTGGGGAAGCTACAGTTCAAGTCAGACTCTACTACTAAATTCTGCCCCTCGCTCATTTAATTGAGGCAGCCTTATGGACCTTGTGTGGTTTCACAGCATATATTGGTGCTGCCAACTGCAGGGATGTGCAGGTATCTGAACTGCTTTTGAATTAAAAGGGTAGGTTGGAGAAACCATACTGCTGCATTATAAGAGTGCTCCACATGGGTTAATTTTGTTTAAATCTGCTAATGTAAAACACAGCACTACTACAATCAGGTTGCTTGCAGGTCTCAGCCTTTCGCATTTACAGCTCACCTTGGATGGCTTTTCTACCACACTAGAATATGTCCCTGGAGACCAATGTTTACCGACCACGGTCCCCTGGCTCTCATCTCTTATGTGTGAAGGATGTATTAAAACGTTGGAGCTTTGGCCCTGAGGGACAGGGATGGGGACCTGAACTTGGTGACTGGAAATGCACCTTAACTAGTCCTGCTTCCTACCCTGAAACCAGCCCCAAGGGAGCCCAGGCCATCATGGGGGCGAAACGTGGCTCCAGAAATGTGTGCTTCTGAAATGTTTTGTGATTGTTGTGTTTTTCTGTGGTTTGTTATGTTTTAAATCACAGAAAGCTGTCGGGGTTGCAGTGTGTCCCATCAATCAGCACACCACGCAGTGTCTATATTAAACATCCTACCGAGTCTCACAGGGAGCATGAAATTTCCTGTGACAGAAGATAAGAAAATATTCAGCAGGCTTTCTTAAACAATTTATATGTTAAGGGACTGAAAGGTCAGTGAGCAGAAATTGTATTTTATCTTCCTTGCATATATATTGCTTGATGATTAGGTTAAAAATGTTACAAATACAGATGCGAGTGAAATATATGACTATTCATAGGCAGAGATGGGAAAACAAGAGGGTTATACTGTTCATTTCAGGCCCTGAACAACAGATTCAGAGAATTATTGTGTATTGCCAGGGAGAGCTGCTTTTCTGTCTCTTACAGAGATTTGCAATCTTTTACCTTGCCATACCTGCAAAACTGGTGTAAAATTACTAGTAAAATACTTATTTTATCAATTCTTGGCCACCTCCAGTGCAAAAATGCATGAAGAACTAGCTCATCCTTCAACTGGCAACATTAGACAAGTGCAAATCAGTTACATTTCCACCCTACTGACTGCTAAGGGGTTTAATCTTTTCTTCAAACACTTCCAGGGATGGATGATGCCTCAGTAGAGCTGGTAAGTCTGGTTGGGTAATTCGTGCTGAAAAATCTGAAGTTCGTGCTTCCTGTTCCATGTTGTAGGTCTATGCTGGCCGTTCTGGAACAAGAATTCATCAAAACAAAGTGGAAAGACCAACTTCAGACCTTCCGTGTAGGGACTGTGCCTTGCCTCAGCTAAATCAAGACAGAAGATTTTAGCAGTAAAGTTTCTTTAAGTTGAATTTAAGAATAGTTTTCATTTCAGAAAAAAAATATTAAAAATAATAAAGAATTTTTAATTCACAGGACAGGCAACTGGGTACAAGGCATTTCTGGGCTTTTTGCCCAGATCCGTCGTTAACTTCTTGATTATGTCTTGTGGGTCTGTTTTATGTTTTTCAGGAAAAAAAGAGGCAATAATCTGTTAAGAAAATGGGGAGGTTCGATTCACTGCAATATGATCTGTAGGGTCATGTTGCAGGCTGGGTTAAGAGACCTTCAGTGTATTTCAGTGCTTCTCTAGATCTATTTTGCCATTTTTCTTTACTATGTTTTGGCCACAATTCTGTGTTCTTCAGGGCAAATGCTCTATCTGGCTGTGTGGGTACAGCCAACATAGCCATGCAGGACAGAGACATCTGTGCTAGCTTTAAATTACGTATCTCATTAAAGAGGACATTCCTACAGGCAAAGTCACCAGGCTTCTCTGAGATGCATGAAGAACCATGCTGAACTGGTGGGGATCCCTTTGGTGCTTGAGTTAGCTCACAGTCATGATGCAGTATCCATCACAGACTTAACCCCATATGGGAATTTTCTTCAGGATGGCACAAACAGAGCATCCACCTCATGCTGCAGGGGGACACAGAAAGGGCTGTTTACCCTTTATTCATCGCTGTCACAACCCCCTCTCCTTGGTGAACTGGGGTGAATGGGCCCTGTAGATACAAACGTGTGTGCACACAGAACTGTTACCAGAAAACAGAAAGAGGAAAAGTGCGCAGAGAGGGGTAGCGAATGAAAGTCTCACCAAAGCTGATAAGCTCTGGAGACTTGTGTTCTGGATGAATTTGAAATAGTTCATACACTCAGATTGGCAAGAACCTGTGGAGCGTGTCCAAGGCTATCATCATGCAAGAGTGTCAGCACCAGGTTTTGTATCTCACACTACAGCCAAGGAGATGGCAGCTGCTGTATGCAGACACAGATCACAGCCTAAAGGGTTTATATAGGGAAGGAAGGGACTTCTGAACGCGTTCCTAAAAGCCACTGGTGCATTGGTATGACCTCTGCTTCTGAACGAACACCCGGGGTTGGCCTCTTCACTGCTGCTCTAGCTGAGTAAAAAGGGGAACTGAGAGGGGTAACTGAATGGACAGTACCAATAGTTACCTGCTGCTAACAGTAACAGCTTTATTCTATTTTTAATAGTAGCTTAACTCCCAAAATGTGTTCCAATAAATGTTGTTAGTTGTCTGTATCTCCCCCAGACTGGTTCCCCTGTCTGGAAAATTTACATTCTTTTCCCTCATACAAGGAGGCAATGTAAAGAAGATTCCATACTGTCCTTGTAGGAGACTGGGAAGGCAGGGATGATGCTGTGGTGAGGAAGGCTTTTACAGGCACAAAGAAGGAGAGGCCAGCAACACACCCCAGGTATCCTTAGCCCACTGACCTGACCTAGAGATCACTCATGGCATCTAGGTACTGATAATTAACAAAAATGATGGCATTAAATTACGAACCTCCTTAGACAGATGGTGCTACAAGCTGTTCTGCCTCTTTCATTTGGTGAGTAAAGCAGACACAAGTGACTAGTCATGTAAAGGTTACTAAGAATTCCTTTCCACAGCTGACTTTTTGCAGAGACTAATTTTTGAATGCTTTTTAATTTTTGGAAACACCTCAGTCCACAGAATTTTTATCTCATTAATAGTGCTAATAGGCTCATGAATGCACAATAAAATCTTTGCCTGTATGTTCTCCAGCTCTGTTGCTAAGAGCTATACACAGTAACAAACTGTTCACATAAAATTTCACACTTTTCTTCACTAAAACCCCAACAGGAAGAAAAAAAAAATCTGCTGACATTGATAAAGAATTTGAAAAAGCTCCTATGGTTTTCGCCATTCCAGGCTGCCAGTTTATAGTCTGGGAACATTATCGCAGCTTCATTTCCACAACAAAAAGGCCCCATTCTTTTCTTAAAGGTTTGACCCTTCATCCTGTCCTTGGTGTTTTGCATCAGAAATGCATTTGTGTTGTCAGCCCTTCTATTAGCACTCACTTATCGAGGGTGCCAAAGAAAAGTCTAAGAAAAGGACAAGTGTCTAACAGGTTACTATAGTTTCTTTTGTGCTCCTAAAATTTGTAGGCTTCAGGGGTTTATAAATGTAATTAACATTTGTGCATATGATAAATTTAAAAAATGGGTGAACTTTTCACACTTGAATGTTAACAATTTCCCTTGTCTGTTACTAGTAAATTTCAATGGCTGGCTATTTTTACTCTACAGGGGTTTTATCAGGGTTTAATCCTGCTGGGTTGTACTAAGCAGATTACACCATGTTGGTGTAGATCTGTTGGAGGGTAGGAAGGCTCAACAAAGGGATCGATGGGCCAAGACCAGTGGTATGTGGTTCCACAAGACCAAGTGCTGTCCTGCATTTGGTCATAACAACCCCATGCAGCCCTACAGGCTTGTGGCAGAGTGGCTGGAAAGCTGTCCAGTGGGAAAGGACCTGGTGCTAGTCAACAGTGGCTGAACATGAGGCAGCCCAGGTGGCCAAGAAGGCCAATGGCATCCTGGCTTGTATCAGAAACAGTGTGGCCAGCAGGACCAGGGCAGCGATAAACCCCCTGCAGTTGCCACTGGTGAGAGGCCACACTTGAAATCCTGTGTTCAGGTTTGAGACCCTCACTACAAGAAAGACATTGAGGGGCTGGAGCTATCGCTCTGTACAACTACCTGAAAGGAGATTGTAGCCAGGCGTGGGTTGGCCTCTTCTCCGAGGTGACAAATGACAAGATGAGAAGACATAGCCTCAAGCTGTGCCAGGGGAGATTCAGGTTAGACATCAGAATAAATTTCTTCATGAAAAGGATTGTTAAACATTGGAATGGACTGCCCAGGCAGGTCACAGAGTCATAAACCCTGGAGATGTTCAAGAAAGGATGAGACATGACAGTGTCATGGTCTAGTTGTCAAGGTGGTTATTGGTCAAAGTTTGGTCTTTATGATCTCAGAGGTCTTTTCCAACCTGAATGATTCCATGATTCTGTGATTTTTACACGCACAGAACAGGAAACACTCATTCAAAATGTTCAGTGTAAAATAGAAGGTATTTTCCCTCCAAAGGTGTGAGAAAAGAATTTCAATTATTGCAGACTGATAGGTGGGAGGTGTCTTGCTGGCATTATATATTACATATCACTATTTTTTTCTTTCACTGCCCTTTTATACAGTAATTTAGTCACAAGCTATGTGACTAAATGTCACTACCCCACTTCTGCTATGTCAGATTAACACAGCCCCAAAACCAAATCAAAAGTGATCTTGGCAACATCTGAAGCTACAGCAAAATTAATGCAGTTGAAAATGGAGAAATCATGCAGCCAGAGATCTCACATAACAGTGTTCTGCCACTGAAGTACCCCAGTTAAATTCCAGAATAGACTAATTGTTAATTGAAATGATTGTTTTATGGTTACTTCTTGTCCCTCAAGGAGTCCAAAGTTTTAGTGTTGTCTAGTTTAAAACATACTGGTGTCTATATCACAGAACTGTGTATCACAGCAGTTATACAGCTGACAGCCTGGTTGGCCAACTCAGCAGCAAATTTAGTAACTACTACATTAGCCCCTGGTGGCAGCATTTGCAGGTCAAAATAAGGTAAGACAGCACCAGAAAATCTGCACTGTGCATATTCCATGGTAATAACCTGAACTTTTCTTCTGAGGCTGCCAGGGTGATACCTAAGAAAGGTGCTAGTTCACAGAGTCCTTAAAAATGCAGTTGAGGCTTAGTCCCTAGGAGGATATTACACCAACCTGAGCAATTAGAATTAGAAAGAGATGAAATTCAGTCAGTACCAATGAATTTTATTGATGTGCCTCTTTAAAGATTGGTGCCCAAGAGAAAAAAAAATGCTGCAGCACATAATTTGAAAGTAAACACCTCAGCATTTTAATAACTGCAAAAGCCATTTTTCTGGAATGCCATGAACATTATTGCTGTAAGATAAAACAAAGGCCTATCTTATAAACAATACATAAAAAGACAAAGACATTACTTGTCACACTGCTTATTTCAAGGCTAAAATGCTGGCTACATGTTCCAATTGCCCTGTTTTAATGTTCCCAGCTGGCTTCTGCAGGGAAGTGCTTATGTTTTCTCATGAAGGAATGAGACTATACCTTCATTTAACACTATTTCATATAGGGATTACAGAAAATCTCTCCCTATTAACTTTTTGCTTCCCATCTCTCCCTGGAAACAAAAGTATACTAATAGCAGATTACTACGACTGATACGAGACTTACTAGAAAGCAACATAAATAAATCGATGTTTAATCAAAGGGACATAATAAATTCAGTTCAGAAGCCTCATCCCATTGCATCTATCTATGGTCTCTCCAGTATGTGGCATGTCGAGTGTATCTGCTGGTGGTAGGTGTCAGCATCACAACAGCATTAAAGACATTCATCTGCCTGCTCATGTCAGAGATAGGATGAAGAAACAAGACCCTAGAATGTTTATTGCTCCCCAAATGATGTCTGGGGAAAAAAGGGCAGTGAAATTAAGACCCTGGGAGTCAAAAAAATGGTGTGTGGGTGAGGAGCGGGGGGGAGGGAGGAACTAGGCATGGCGGTTTGTGGGTAAATTCAGAGATGTTCTTGGATAGACAGATTATCCAAGGCATTCAAAATGATTACTGATTTAAGACTCATGAAGCATTCAGGTTGGAGGGAGATGTGGTTAGAGAAGAGAAGGTAAAGACGAATTTAGCAAATTTGTTTCAGATTCAGCAAAAGGATGATTAGAAATGAGGGCAGAAATGGACAAGTATTTTAGCAATAAAGATAAATTGTCATGAATAGGCTTGCTAATGTCACACAGAATAAAATAAGTATATTTAATAATGAGTAGATAGATAAAGAGAGAATGAGGAATTAAAGGTAACACGAAGGCTACAAGACAAGGAGGACAGTAAAATTCTGAACAAACAGAAAAGGGAGAAAAGAAAATCCTTGGGACAGCTAAAAAAATTCTCATTTGAAGAGCGTTTGAAACATCAAGGTAACACCAAGGAAGCCATGTCAGAGACAAAAATTCACAACAGGAGGAAAAAACTTGTAAGCAACAAAAACAGTTGGGGAGGATGGGGTAGTCAAAATAGAGACTATAAAGACAAAAGAAGGAAGACTGAGGGTGAAAATCTGAAGGATGCCAACAGGTAGTGGAGAAGGAGTGGGAGGATCTACCAGAGGAGGTGCTGAAGAGAACAGTGTTTGATGTAAATGTAGGAAGCAGAAAGCACAGGCACACCAAAGGATAAGATGGAAAGGAAGAAGGTGTGGGGAATTTCCAGTGGTCCTGAAGACTGCAGTGAGATATAAACTGAAAGAAGCCCTCTGGTTTGGCTAGGAAAGAACATTGGTGAAGAGAGTCTCAGCAGACACTGAAACTAGATAATACAGAAAGTCTGATAAATACTAGACATGAATGAATATTTGGTTGTCTAATTGTGTGTGGGAAAAGCTCAGGAAGAGAAGTGCAACCATGGGTCCAAGCTGACTGAAAGAAGCCAGAGAAGGAAGGCAGGGCAGCAGAGAACGAGCTGAAAAATAAAAGAACAAGGGACATTAGGACTGTGTCAAACAGGGAGTAAAGAGGTAAAACCACAAAAATCTTACCCTTCAAGGCACAGAAAGCAAGAAGAGTTTGGATGTAATTGAGAATAAGCAGAGGAGGTAGAAAAATCAAAGTAGTTTTAATTGTCTTTAAGCAGATTTTGCTATTTAATATTAGCAAAGGATTGCACACTTTGAAATTGTCCCCTGCAACTACAAGATCCAGAAGTCTCTATAGATGTAGAGCCATAAATTAAACTGATGCTGTAGTTAACCTTGTTTCCTGAGGGAGAGATGAGATTAATTTCTATGGAAGCCATCCAGACACTAAAAGTACAATCGAACTAGACAAAATATCATCAAATCTACCTCAGTTATGGGGCAATCTAGCCATTAGCATTGTGGTGAAAACATTTTGGAGAATGGTCAGGGTTGATTAATAGATTTATAGCCCTAAAAATTGCAGAATAAACTCTACAGGGCCCCCAATTTTCAGGCTTTCTTTTTCCGAGGAGACTACAGGACTACTGGGGCCATATCAGCCTTGAGGTTGAAGTATCAATGCTGGCTGCTTTTGCTCAGTAACTAGAAGATTGACTTACCTGGCATGGTCTGGATGGAGAACTTGTATCTTGATCATTAGTTTAGGAAGTCAGCACAAATCTTTCATGTTTTCAGTTATTAAATAATCAAGGCAAAATAGGCCATTTCCCAGTTTCCAAGCTACTTGTGGCTTACCAAACAATTGATGTTCCTCAGAAGGGCACATGGTACGCAGTGGAGTGTTGGCAGTGCTAACAGCATTGCAATAATTGAGTGTAGAATAAGTTGTTGACTCACAGTAAGGACTAACTCGGCTGTCATGTCTTAATCTGAAATATAAAAATGACTTTACATATTCAGCATTGAAAATGCTAGAGCACTTTCCCTATAACCAACAAGAAATATATCCTTGCAGATCACACCTAACCCCTGCAACATGACAAGATGAAGACATTGTAAAAAGAGCTTTCTAAATATATTGTTCTCTTTTGTTTAGGTAGAGAGTACCAAAAAATAAATGACATGAGAATAAAACATGTATTTTTAAAAAGTCCACCTGCTTAAGTATGCCTTAGCATAAAGTTAATTTAACAGACTTACCTCTTCCACCTAACCTCCTGCAGGTTGATCTTGATAATGTTAAACAAAAAATACATTTTTAAAAAGCAATCACTCTTCAAACCACTCAAAACAAAAGATTGAATTTAATGTGCTTTGAAAATTAATTTTATTTTTTGCAGCACAAAATCAGCAGCACAGTAGTCAGCTTTCTATTTTAAAATGTAGGTAGGAGGAGGCTTTCGGGTGCTTTTTTTTTTTTTAAGATTACATATTCTTTATGTCTTTATGGTTTAAGTACAGACTGCCTAGCCTCTTTAGGAAGACGGGTTGACAAAAACTTCAGAGAATCGATACATTAATACAACTGATGATTAATAGTGTGTGAATTTCTCACAACTCAGAGCAACTTATATCTAATAAGAGGCAAGAACTTTTTTAAAACTTCTAGTAAGAAGAAGACCAAGAATCTCTTTCCAGAAGTGCAGTTTCTCTCATTTGCACTAGACTGTCGTACTGGGAAATACAGAAAGATACAATTTCCCTACATTTGTTTCTCATCTAGACAGAACTTCTGTTGACAGAACTTCTAATATGCTTTTGAAATTCTCACTCTGAGTAAAGGAAGTATAAGAGGATGATAAAATCTGGCAGATGAGATTTGGCACAAAATCCTTGAAGACCAAAAACGTGTATGACTGATGAAAAGACATGGCATCCTGAGATCCACCAGAAATTTAAAGATAAGATGAATTGCATACAACTCACAAACCTGTAGTTTTCCCCACGATTCAGAAACCAGTCCTCTCAGCTGAAAAATCTCGTGGGCACCACAAACCCGGGACAAATTCAGGTTGGATTTTAATGACTGAAATTCATTAATAATGGATGGCTGCTTAGTAGAAAACCAGTCATGGTCCAATTCCAAGTATCTGTGAGTTTGTTCCTGCATGAAAAGCCAACACAGCACTTGACCATGTAGTCAATGGTGTGTGGTGATGGCTCTCTGGGAGCAAAGACACACACAGCTGCAAGGCTGCAAGATTTACTTACTCAAAATATTACTAGGGCACCTGGACTGATGGTGCAGGGTAACTTAGCAGCTAAGTGACCAAACTCTGTGCGTGATCATTTTACAAATGAGAAGAAATAAACCCAGGGAGAACAAATGGAACTCAGGATTTGGGGATTTACATTTAATTTATTTTAAAACTGCTACAGTTCTACTTAAGTCTAATTATATGCCTTAAAAAAAATTAGGATATACTTATTTTTAACATCCTAATCTTTGTGGAACCTATAAATTTATAGATTCTTTCCTTTCTTCAAACTGACCTGACCTGGCTGGAGTCAGGAGCTCTCCCAGGGAGAGTTCAGCCTGAAAGGTGTCATTGGAGCTCCCCTCCCCACCCTCACCTGAGTACTGGAGATGCGAACCCAGGGCAATTCTCCACAGAACCTCTCGGAGGAGATAGTACAAAGAGAAGATAGCCCAGAGCCACAGACAGACACTACAACACTCCTGGCATGCCTTGAGGACAGGAGGAAGGACCAAGCAGAGCAGTGCAGAGCTGGGCAAAGGACAAGGAGTGTGAATACCATATAGATATTGGCATCTAATGATCCTGATGCTGTTGCTTAGTGGAGTATGTCAGTATCACTTGTCCCACCGTACCTTGTTGTGTTGGCCATCACAACTGAACCACTTGTGCCAGTTCTGTTATGCTGACAGAGGCCTCCAGAGGAAGGACAGCAAATGCCAGACAAATGCTTTCTGCAAGGCCAGTTCAAGTGACTTTCCACAAAACTCTTCCTTGGGGCTGTACAGCTCAGCAGACTCAGCTGGCTGGGTGGTGGTGTGGGTGCCTCCCCCATCCCTATCTGGAAACAGATACCACACACTGAAACACTATGTACTCACCAAGCTTGGGATCCAAAGCTCACGGAGCTGAGGTTCATCGCAGAGAATGGCTTGATTATTGGCATCACAGAGCTTGGAACCAAGGTAATTTATTCCTAAAAAGAGACAAGACAGAGCTGGAAAAGTGCAATGTGCAAAGCATGGCAGGGTGCACAGGACATTATGACAGGAGGTGGGTAAGGTGTGCCGAGCTTTCAGCCCAGGAAGAGTTGCCATGTGAAGACACTGTGTGGTTGAAGAAATCTCACTGTGATGCTGTACAGCCCCCCACTGACCAAAGAAGTTTTAAAAGCAACTTTGTCCTACTATGCAAGGATTTAAAGCATAAGCTCTAACATTATCATAATCTTCAGTATTAAATACCTGCCATTTTATTTCAACTCTACAGGGATTCTCTGAACTTCTTTCATCAGGAACAGCTAAAACAGTTCAGAGACCCCTGGCACCACTCTGGCATATGTAATGTATACCAGAATTGCTTCTTTACTCCAATCTATCCAGTTTATTCCAGTGTAAAGCTGCTGTAAGAGAGAACTAAGTTTCCAGCCTCTGCGTTTGAATTGCCAGACCTTAGCCCGAGAACAGAAAAAAAATAAATCAGTGTATCTGTTACATATTTCTTGCCTTTCTTATCTCCAGAGGCAAAATCATTTTGAATAGTTGCCCTAAGGAGCAAAGACCATGTGTTTTCAGCTTTTGTGATATTTGCTGCTTCCCAGATCAGAAGATTACACAGTAATCTCAACAATAAAATAAACTCCAAACAATAATATCCATATGTTATAGCTGTGTGAAGAAAACCACCCTCAGTGAAGACTTTGAAAAGAAATAGGAGGTGATGGAGAGGTTAATTTGGATGTAATTCTTAAGGTTATTTGACTTGTGACTGGGAGCAGCGCCACTGAAGAAAAAGCTTTGAACCTCTCTGACAGGACTTTACCTCAATCACTAGCAAAGGTCCTGTCAACAAGCCTCTAGCAGTGGTCCACAATTCCCAGGAATCACGGCCAGTGGAGCAGGTGCTGTGGGCATTGCATGTGTGCAGCCTTCAGCAGCACAGCCCAGAAGGGTGCTAATTGTTGCTCTGTCCTCTGCTCTCCCATCACCTGTTCTCTTTGTCCACAAAAAGGCCCATAAATCTGAATTCATGCCTCCTTCCAGCCCCAAACTTCACAGTTTCATCCTGGTTTCTAAAAGCATATGCAAGTATAACCTTAGATATAAACTTATGTCCCAAATTTAAGGTCTATGAAAAAATGGTAGATGCTTAATGAAAACATTAATTCTCTTCATTCTTGTTCATGCTTCAAAATAACAGCACACACAGCCATAAGGGCCAGGCTCTCCCCTTCCAAACAAACATACACTGATACTTGAGCAGTTGTGGTTAAACTGGTGAGTGAGCTGGAAGTACAAACTGCTGGCACCAAGATGGTTTCAGAGCTGGGTATGCTTTTCTCACAGCTGTTGTATTTTCCCTGGAAGGGATGAAATTTACCGTTTGAAAAGACATTTCCTGGTTTAAATTGTTATTGGGTTTGAGAAAAATAACACTTTTCAAGCTTCCTTTGCATATTGTAAGAAAACACAAACAACAATTGAAAGGTTAAAAACAACATTTAAAGGATTCTCTGCCAATCATCTTTAAAACCGGCAATTTTCTGTAAAATTTCTGTTGCATTTTTTCCCGTCACATCCTTATGTCTCAGGTCTTCTCAGTGGTCTGTTTCTGCTATATGTGAAGAGATATCTTAGCAATGTAACATCATGTCAGGGACAAAATTATTCTGTGATGTGACATACTACTGCAGTACAGTTTTAGGAATCATCTGAGCTGAAGTCTGATATTAGTTCATATTTAACAACCATCTAAAAAGGTGTGTTATACTCTTTCAGGAAAACAAAAGGATAAAAAACAAGATAAAAAATAGCACAGGAAATAAACTGTAGAGAGATATACTTTTTTTATAAATATATATTTAAAAATGCGTTAAAGGGCCCAAAGATATGGAAGTTCTATTCTGTACTTACATGTCTTTTCTGGTAGATATTCAAACCAAGATCTAGATGAAGAAAATAAAGCTGCTATAAGAAAACTACTTTTCTACATTGAACATCTTCCTCAGCTACAACATTTTCACTGCCTGTCATGCAGATCTCTTCTAAAACTTAAGTCTGCATTAAGTGCATCAGCAGTAGCATCCCCCTAAACTTTGCAGAGGGACCTTTATGTGGTCATCCATGGTGCATTTATCTTCACAATTTTTTATGTAAAAGTTGGCCACCTAGTTCAAACAGGAAACATCTGCAGTCAGTGGAGGGAGACAAATGTCTTCATACAGCAAAGATACACACCTCAAGAAGTGCATCTAGCACCAGTAAGAGGAACTGCCTTCTGGCTGTACCTGTGGCAGCCCACTGTGAAGACAGCTAGCTGGGACAAGCTCAACATGACTGAATATGGGTGAGATAAAGCTCACCACAAACATACTGTTGCACTGTACTGGGACTGCTGCAAGGCTCAGACTTAGCCCGTCTTTGTTTGGGTACACTTCCAAGGTACTTACAGGAGGAGTCATTCGCCTGAGGGACCTTCTGTAGAGAATGGAGAATGACAGGCACATTCTGAGAGCGAGCCATACCCCAGGGATACACAGAAGAATATGAGAAAAACACTCTCAAATTCCATTCAGGCCACCAAAGATCTGCTGAGAGATTACAACAGGAACAATGCGTGACCCTGTTCCATTTCAGGCAACCTGGAAAGGGGTTAACATAATGCAGGATGAATCCCATCTTAAACCCCATTAAAATGGATTTGCATGTGCACTGTACAGCACTAACTGTAATGTCATACTTTGCTGTAAGATAAACAATACCCAAGTATAAGGCAAATCCATAGTTACCTGAAATAGTAGCTCTTACAGAGTTTTTTATAGCAGAGCAAACCAGATGCTGACTTTATGGAGGTGATAAACTGCTTTAAAAACCATGGTACAATAGAATTTCAGCTGTTCGAACAGATTCTGCTAAGTCATTTCTATGTGTTGAAGGAGACAATATGCCCTTAATGACTATGCTTCTGCTTATTTTTAAGTGGCAGCTTAAAAATATCAGCCAGCATGAAGTTTTGGAGCCAAGTGGTCTCCTGCTATGTTTATTAATTTCAGTGCAGAGCCATTTTACCTTTGTTTTTTGACATTCAGATGTCTGGGCACTATATTCCCCAGTATTTGTATTTGCAGAAACGTGGTGCACGGAGATATGCACAGATCTTGTGTGTCAGACCAAAGCTGCTGAAGTGTTTCTGGCCCAAAGCTTGTCCTGGAAAGCATCATATTAACGAGTCCAAACAAGTATCCAAACTAGCACACCAGAGTCTGGCTAACCCTCTAACTTCTAGTTGCTATGGTTTAGCATTTGTGCCCACCTCACAAACTCTGCTCACCTGTAACACGACTCTCAGGGGTAAGCAGACTCAGGTGAATGCAGAAATACCCTTTTTTCACCAATCTTCCTTAGTCCAAGTCCTACTCTGAAGTGCAGCTCCTTGGTTATTTCTGCTATTGCCAGTTTAACTGCTGCTATCTCAGTCCTGTTAGAGCATCGCACAGTAAAGTCAATGCTGCTGCTAAACTAGGCTAGGTTAGTCCAGTCCTTCAGCTTAATTCTACAACCCTCATTAGTTAAAACCAGACACCCACACTCCTCTCCTCCTTCTCCTTTGATTGCATCTCCTTACCAAACTGTCCCTGCAGTCATGCAGGAGATGCTCACTGCAGTATACTTGTTCATTCATTTTCTTTCATTACTAAGGAAAAAACAGGATTTCACTGATATCTAACAAAAGCATAGGCAAATAACACATAAAGACAAATTACTAATATGAAGTAGTGCAGTTCATGCAAAATGAATAGGACTAATAGCTACTTTTCTCCCTCCATACACAGGATAGAGATTTCTGTGCTTCTAAGTAAGATTCTTTCTATAATCAGATTTCACAGAAACTGACTTTGGGGCTCTCCCTGGGTCACTGAGGACATTTTCCCATCACTAGTGATTTTGAAGTGCTTTCCTATAGTCTGATTTTTTTCCGTGCTAAGGTTAACTTACCTTACTCTGAAGGAACATTAAAACCAAATTTGTAACAGCATGTGGTGTTTAACTGCTGTGAGCTGAGGATATTACCTACAGAAAGTTTACTGGAAAGCTCAGAGCTCAGGGATTTCTGAATATTAGTGATGACATCTCTAGGAATATTTAGATTTTGAGTCAGAACTCAAGTGGGTTTTAGTGACATCAATTTTATCCCAAAACAAATATTTTCACGCTAAAGACAAATGGTACTGGTTTGCTCCTATATAAGAAAAATTTCATTTTTATAAAACATAATGTGCTGACAGGTCAACTGCTCTGCTGTGCTGAAAGATTGTATAAGGTTTATGTAAAACCTTATTCTGGGTATACATAAAGACTCAGAATAGGATGTGAGGGAGTGTGTATACGTACATGGCTTTCGTTCTCAAAACACTACACTGATAAAAACAAGAAAAAAACTGTGATTGTTGTACCCCAGTTAGCTTGCTAAAAGTTCACACTAATAGATGTAGTTAGTGACTGAAAAAACAGCTCTTGATGTTGACACTGTTATACACTAGTTAGAGATAAGCAGGAGTTGTTAGACTGAAACTAGAACGCAGGTAGGTAAGTAGGTAGGTGACTATATACTACCATTTTTTTCCAAATTTCAGCTAAAGTCAATTTGTCTGTTTCTTGGAATAGAGGGAGCCACGAGATGGGAAAAATAATTATTACATGTTATGCAGTTCAGATGGGTTTAGCAGCTTTAGTTTTCCAATGGCTTGAAGCAGGAATTTGAAGTCTGGCATAATACAAGCATGACTCCACTGATCTGTGTTTGGCTTTATCTGTAAAATACTGCCCACAGCAGAGCAAGCTGGTAGCTTGAATTTGAAAGGAAACGAGGCTTGTTTAATTAAGTTCTCTGTCAATCCTTCCTTACTTACTTTTGAACCAGATGGCCGGTTTAAAAAAAAAAAAAAGGTAAAGGGACTGAAGTTTCTGCAGCCCGAAGTTCCTAAAAGCTTTTGGAAAAGCAAAAAATGCAAAAAGAATGAAGAATTAAATATCGTATACTCAGTGGAGAAGACAAGTGAGCTGAAGTTTTCTGCTGTGTTTGGCCTGGCAGCAGTATTTAGATTTGAAATTACTACTTCAAGTTTTTTTTTTTATAAAACTATTACAGGGAGCATGAAAGCTCTCCCAGCTAACGTAAACTGATTCTAAAATACCTACAAGTACCATCCAAGGAAATAGTATCCTGGTACATCCAAGGAACTAGCATCCTGGCAGCCCAGAATAAGACACAGTACATATTTTCTCTTGCCCTGCCCATGGAAGAAAGCTGAGGACAAAGCAGAGGGGAGGGGGGGAAAGGCTTAAAGGAAATGAGGGAGGAATACTTTGAGAAAATACAAGCTTGGGGCTAAGAGGGACGCTAGTGCTTTCCCAGGTGAAGGTGGAGGGAATATGTATAACAGACACACAAATTGATAGGAAATGAGATATAAGTATTTCTGCAGATAATGTGGCTTCCTGCTTACTAAATATAATCATAATCATCATTGTACCATATGTAAGCATTTTCATTGAACTGAGCTTCTGCAAATATACATCTATACATGTACATATTTAGATCTGATTAACCCTGCTTTATCTCAACATCAGGTACGTATAGATATTTCTGGTGGTGACAGGAAGGACACTTCAGGGAAAGGGAAGAACAATAAAAAGTGAAAATTCTCTTTTTCTCTCCTAACTGTAAGATAAAATTTGGTGTTGCAGTATTTGGATTTGAAATTACTACTTGCAGCTTTTTTGATATAACTATTACAGTGAGCATGAAAGGTCTTCCATCAAAAGAAAACTGATTCTAAAATGCCTACAGTATCACCAGAGTTGGGAATTCCTTTATCTTTGCACCACCTCAAAAGAAAGCAAGCTTGAAAAATATTCTATATGATGAGATGAGATTGCAGGCACACAAGGAAGGGAGACCAGTAGGGCAATTCCCATTTACTTTACTGCATCCTTTGATACTGTGCATCATATCTTCCTTTCTCCTACTGCTGTCATGTTGCTGTTATTTCCATTAGATAATGGAAATATTCTATATTAAAATTTGTTTTCAGTACTAAAATTTGTTATCATAATATCACAGAATAAAACACTGACCAGTAATAGATAGCAATCAATAGCAAATGCTGGAAGCCCTGTAGTGAAGAATTGTGGGGCAGGAAATTCGGAGTGAAACCTGCATATAGGAGAAAATGTTCCTTTGTTTTTGTAACACAGTAGTAGTGGCTTTATGCAATGATATACAGGGTTTATATTGCTGTAGAAAAAAGTCTATCTAAATGTGGGGATATTATCTACATAAATATCATGTTTTTTACATACCTTATTTAGCCTTTGACCTGAGTCTGACCATGAGTGCCATGGGTCAGTTTTGCATTAGATGCTTCATGTTTTCTCTTATTAATTTCATAAATATTGCCTTCTAATTGTATGGGAAGTTCAACTGCAAGCTTTTGCTAGTGGCTACACTTGGCAGCCTATTACAGATTAGGGGCAGGCTGCATTCTCATCTCCTTCTCAATCTTGCCCATTTATTGAGCTTATTTAAGGCTGGGAGGACAGGTTTACAAAATTAAACTAGGACAACTTAGGCAGGATAAATTCCACCAGAAACTTAAAATCCCAAAGATGTAAATAAGACTTTTTCCAGTGATATTTCTGGATAGTGGCTGAAGGCATTAAAATCCTTTCTGCTTCCCGGCACCCTGGGTCTCCAGTAGGCTGACAGTGTGTATTTTCCCCTTTTATCACTTGTCTTACAGTACACCTTGCCTAAGCACCACTGAGACCCAGCCCCTCTGTCTTTTGATCCCAGTTTGATTGCTTTGCTCCTTTGATGACTAGATTCGCACATCCTACAGGGAGCCGTGATTGAAAAAGTGTTTCAGAACTAGGCCCACCACAGTATAATTCAGGAACAAATAGAAGCATCCCCATCACGGTATGAATACAGAAAAAGTTGCAACTCAGAAAAATAACTTTTTTTTTTTTTTGTAGCAAATGATAACAAGATAGCTTAAACACATTTTAGCTATCTCTATTTGAAATAGAAATGTTCTTCCTGAATAGAGATTACCTATAAGATTTAGGAAATAAAATCACAGCTTTCAGGAATGTCAAATAGGAAACAATCTGCCAATCATATTACATTACTTTCTTCACAAACTAACCAAGCTTTATATTAAAAACTTCCAGGACTTCTTTTGACTCTTAAATTTCCTATCTTTAAGTCATAGTTTTCTCATGTTTAGTAATTTTGATTTCTAGCCTCAGTTTTCCTGTGAAAAAGTCATACTTTTTTGTCCTTAAGTCACTACTGCCAGTTGGCTGAAGTGAATTTTCACTTTTACTGGCATTTACCTCTCTAGCAAAAAGAAAACCCCGTTGCATCCCTAACTGCTTTTGTTTCATTAACTTAAATACACCAATCCTTTTTTATTTTTGTGACCTAAACAGGTTCCCTGTTCTCCTGATTCTCTCGGTACTCCCACCTCCCAGTGCTGCAAGTCAAGTCCATGTTTCTAGGAATCAAAAACTGTAGAGATGGCCTGAGGGAACAAGAACAGGATCACATACTACCAAACCATTAGCCTGTTCCTGGTGCAAATTTAGCCCACACTGCCCAGTATTCCTCTGGACAGCACACAGTTTGAAGGACAGAGCAAGCCATGGGCATTCCCAGGGGATGCTCTGAGATGGATCTTGGACTTGTCTTTTTAGGTGTGACAGTTGGGAAGGGAGGATACAATTTACGTTTATGAGCCATTTATTTTCATATATAGACATAGCCACAGAATTTCAGACATTAATGACACTTCATTTAGGTGCTGGAGATACTCTGATACAATTGATGATTGCCTTTTCTTTTTTCATGTATTTATCACATGTATTATATCACATCAACTGACCTTTTGCTGTTGTGGCCCTTAGAATCTGCTGTGGTTTACACTTCCATTTAATCATAGCTGGACTTCTTTCTGATCACGCATTTCAAACTATTTTTCAATCGCCACATTTTCAACAACATCACAACACAAAGTAAGTCTTATATAGTACCATTTCTGCTGGATTTTGTGGCTGTTTGGTGCATGCTCTTTATAATACCAGGCTCAGAAATATCTAGATTTTAACATTTGTTCTTGAGTCTATACCAGAATGACAAATCCTATAGTGAATTGTATCTATGTCTAAATTGAAACCTGAGGGGCAATCTCTGGCAAACTGCATTCACTCCCTTCAGGAAATTTTCTCTCTTTTTAAGAATCAATCTTCAAAAGGGATAGTAAAACTAATTTTTTTCTCTTTGTATTCCTTCTTAAAGGGGATACCCATTTATAGGCTTTAGTATTTACCTAACTGTTCCACTTCAAACTGTCTTTAATATTTCTTCTGAACATGTGACTTCAAGTTACTTATTTTTTGAATATTTCATGCTTTACAAAGTTGACTGCTATTCACTATTCATGTTGTTCCTATCTAGTTTCATATTCTGTATTGGTGGTTCTAATTTCTTTCTTTTGTGCAAGCCCCTTGTAATTACTGTATAGAAACTTCAATTGCTTTTTACTGTTTATATCAAATTTCTCAGACAGATGAGCCACAGTCCTTGTTATATCTTTTTTTTAATTAATACAAAAGGATGCTTTCAGCTAAGAATGTTCTCCTACTCTTTAACTTATTCCTTTCTTTGTTTGTTTGTGTACTTTTTAATCAAATTTTGCTTTCTTTCTGCTAAAACCAGATGTTTTTTCCACTCCCTGTAATTCTTCTCACTTCATCACTCACGTAAGAGACTCCCAAGAGACCAGAATCCCTGGTACTCAGTACTTTTATAATAAGTGTTTTCTACGAAATGGATATATTAAAAGTATTTTTTTTTCCACAGGCAATCCTTGGCTGCATTGTACTACTATGACTGTCACAGAACTATAGGAAAGGCAAACTGTAGAAGTTGGTACAGATCATCCAATCCAACCAGATCACCAAGTCCAACCATGCTGCTCAAGACAGGGTGTGGAAGCAGCAGAAGTATCAAAAGTGAGACAAGAGCAAAAGGAATGACCTAGGAATAGGAATGGACCCCCCGTTTCTGGAGGCCATCTCTAACTACATGGATGACAAGAAGGTGATTAGTAGTCAGCATGGATTCATTAAAGGTAAATCAGGCTTGACTAACCTGATTGCTTTCTACAATGAAACAATTACCTGGATGGATGAAGGGAGAACAGAGGATGTTGTCTACCTCAACTTCAGCAAGACTTCCAACACTGTCTCTCACAACACCCTCATAGACAAACTCAGGAAGCACGGACTGGATGAGTGGACGGTGAGGTGACTTGAGAACAGGATGAACTGCAGATCCCAGAGGGTCGTAATCAGTGGCACAGGGTCTACTTGGAGGTCTGACCCTGGTGGTGTTCCCCAGGGTTTCAATACGGGGCCCAGCATTGTTTAATGTATTCATCAATGACTTGGATGGAAAAGAAGCCTCTGTGATGGACCAAACTTTGAATGGATGGGCTAGTTGAGCCCTGCAGATCTATAGTTTCTCTGACAAGACTGGTATCTTAAAGTGGTTTTGTGTCAGATGAATAAAAAGGCCGATAAGAAGCAGAACATGGGGACGTGGGGCAATGCTTTTTATTATGTCAATCACCTCCCTCCTCATAAGGCATTTGTATCTGACAGTGTAAAACTCCCTCACATTGGAGGTATATAACCACATAAGCCTGAAGGTATATAACCAGTTGAACCCTTCGTTGTGTGGGCACCTACCGCCAGTGGAGCAAGGTTGTGACCATCACTCTGACCATGGACACTGAAATTCCATCAATCAAGTCCTGTCCCTGGATTGAGAGGTGGTAGTGTCTTTCCTCTCCACTATCTACTCTTGTCCCTTCCATCTCTTTCTGTCTTTTCTTTATATATTTTCTTCATGATCTTTTTATATTTTTATAGAAAAGAACTAAAATGGCTACATACATCCTGTCCATTACAATAAAATTGTTTTAAAGTAAACCTGTCTCATGTATACCCGTGTCATTCAGTGTCATTTCACTCTAATTCACCCCAAGACATCTATTAACAAGAACCTCAGTAACTCTGTCCCAGAGGTTGGTGGTAACAGCCTCCCCAGAAAGTCTGTTGACAAGATAAAGCTGCGGGGGGAGTGGCTCTGCCCTGAGGGCTGTGCATTGAAGGTACTCAAGGCACCGAGGCATTAGCAGTTCACCATGATTCTAACAGATAGATAGCAGAGTCTTAGGATACCCACATCAGAGACAAACAAGAGTGAGCAAATGCTGACAACTCTGGAGGTGAGATGTGGGATAAGATGGAGAAACTCATTATTGAGATGCCCTAAAGGGTAGAAAAAGGCATGTATAAAAACCAGCTTTAGCTCCCAACCTAAGAAGAGACTAGGAGACAAGATGAGGTCTCAATAGCCAGTGTCCTTACCCTTCAACAGGACTCCTGGGCAGACCACTTGTATTCAAGTATCTTGATGTTTGCATACTGGACAGATTACCTGGGTGTTTGTGGCAGTGTGAGAGAGCATATGTGAAACCAACAGTGTTTTAAAGTAAATGACCTTCCAGCCCCATTTTCAGGGAGCAGCAGGAATGTGGTTGCTCTCGGAGGTGAGACAAGCTGGGAGCTGAGGGTGACCATGCAGGCAGTCAGTGCCATCACCCACTGAGCACACTCCCCTCTCCCCTGAACAAGGTAAGCAGGGGTGAGTTGACAGGAACAGGGGTTGATAACAGCTAAATGACCACCAGAAAAAGGTGAAATGATAGGTAGGTTCCAAGACCAGCCCAGGAAGTTCCATGAGCAAGTCAGCAAAGTGCAGGGTTGGGCAAAGGCTTACCCATAGCATAGCCGAGGCAGGACTGGGCAGAAGTGAGAATCCAGACCCCGGGGAAGAGGGTGGGGATCCCAAATAAGGCTCATCAGTGAAATTAATGCTCCTTGCCCACTCAGGGCCTTGACATTCACAGGGTCTTCCACGTGGATTTGGTACCAATGTTGCAACTTTATTTCCTGCTCATTCAGTTGACCTTTAGTCTATGCCAAAGATTCACAGACCCTTGGGCAACCTGTTCCAGAGCTAAACCATGCTCATGGCATTGCTTTTTTTCTTATCTTTAAATAAAAAGTTCTGTCACTGCAGCCTGCAACTACTGCTTTTTGTTCTTTCACTATCTTGTCTCTTCTAAAACCCCCTTTCAATAGCAGAAGACTGTTGTTGGAGCCCACTGGAGCCTGCTATTCCCTTGTCTGAAGCCCCCTTTGCTCTGCCTATCTTCACACGCCACATACTCCAGCTCTCTCACCAAATGGTTAAGTCATCCTCTGCAGTCTGCTGACAACCACCCAGCACAGGGAAGGCCCAGCCTTTATAAAGGGCTTGAGATGTGACATCACCAGTGTTAGGCAGAGGAAAATGGAGAAGGTAAAAGGCTAAATGCTAGAGGACAAATGGAAAGAGATGCTCCACTTCCTGAGCATCTCTCCCTAGATTGCCATTACCATCCCTAATCTGTTCCAGGTCATGTCATTTGTCCGCAGAAGCATGACAACCAGAGGAGAATTTTCTGGTTCATCAGGGTACAAACACACATCAAAATACATCTTTGCCACTTTTCAAGATGGCCGTAACAGCCAATATGTCCATTTTTGGCTTCTTTGTGACCTTGGTATATGAAAATCTCTAACATCTTCCACTTATATTCTTCCAGGTACCTCCAGCTTATTGTATATGTGGCAGTAATTTACTTATAGCATTTATTGATCATCTATTAATTCTTCATCAAGTATTTATAAATGCATCCTTCATATAAAGTATGAGTCATTTATCTACAAAAATTTATTATTTGTGGAGTTGTATTACATAAAACAGATCTTTATTATTAACAGAATGAAATTACAGTATCCTGTAAAAATCATTCATGATTATGAAAATGGAGAAACTATGCTGACATGTTTAATAGTGCTAGAAGTTGGATATTATGGCTATTATGCTGCATATATAATATATATGTTTTTATGGCTGAGCAGCATTTGGCTTCATTCTTTATTTACTAGCTATTTTCATCCACCATATTGCCCTAACTTCTATAATTCTCTATAAATCATGTTACCCATTCAAATGGTGTAATTAATTGTCCCATATGTAACAGTAAGATATCCAGGAGAAAAATTCAACAGATAGATACATCTAGACAATTTGTACTGAAAAATATTTAAATGATCACTTTGTAGTATAAAGCAACTATGATGGGATGTAAGAACACACAAAAGAAAAGCGCATAGCTAAAAAAAAGCTAAGTTCAGCGAGAAAAGTGCCTTTTCACTCCTAAAAGATTCTAAGACCTGATACTCATCAGATATGAAATACTGTATTTCTGTACTTGATCTAATGGTGGGCTGATTTGTACCACTGGATAACCTTGCACAACATCCATTAATGTTACATAGTTTGACTCAGAATCTGTTTTCTACATTTTTTCCCAAGACTTCAGCCTTGCCTACAAGGTTACCTTGCAGTAAGAATATTCATTATAGTTTTGTCACACTAATGGGGATGTTTCATCCATGTTCAATGTGCTGACTTTTACTTCACCATGATGCATTGTTTCTGTACAGAAACTGGAATTTATTTTGAATGACATGATCAACTTCACTCGCCTTTCAAACACCATGTGTTGGGGGACAGCTTCTCAGGAAGACTTGGAGGACACTTAACAGAAGCTAGTTAGGTTGGAAGTCAATGTAATTTTGAGTATGAAATAAAATTTTAAAGTGTCAGGATTTGTTTTCAGACATCGCTTACAATATAACTGCATCAAAGTATAATCCTGATATAATTTTTCATACTCTTTCAAAAGTCTTCTGTTCTACAACAACAGTGTCTGAGAGCAGGACCTTCAGTACCTTCAGTATGTCGCTAGTGGATGACTGCACCTCTGAGGGCCAGGCACAGCTGCTGATGGTGGTTTATCTCAGTTGTTTAGAGCATGGTGCTAATAACACCAAGGTTGTGGGTTCAACCCCTGTATGGTGCATTCACACTGGACTTGAGTGAGACCTTTCCACCTCAGAAGAATCTGTAACTCCCCTATTGTCACCTAGTATCAGAGATGGACAACTGTGGAAGCATCTGGTATAGCAGATTCATTCTGTGCAAAGCCCTTTCCAGACTTGTGAAACACACTGACAGGTACATTTGGTACAGTAGCTCTAGTGTAACCAGAAGGAAGATCGCTGCACGGTTAGTGCCTGCACCATAGATATCGTTTGATGTTGGAATGCAGGAAAGCATAATTTGGAAGGCCTACATGTATACAATTGACAAATTTAACTCAGAAGACTTATGCCTACCAACAGAGCAAAACTATGATGTGATTAGATAAGTAAGACAATAGTGTTGATGTAAATAAAGCTTTAATGTCAACACACACAAAAATAATTATATTAATTGACATCACAGGAGCCTGAGAAGTCAGATAAAAGGAAGATAAAATCAAGTTGCCCAATGACAACTTGACCAACAACCTATACTTAACACTCTATACTTAACTTTCTCGTGAATTCTAAAATTTTCTAATCTAATTGCTACAGTGTGCCAAAATGTAGTTAATTTGTATTTTATCTTCAAGAGTTGTACTAGCCTCCGAGCCACAGTTAAAGAAGCTTTCATGATTACTTAATGAATATAATTAAGTACTCATTTTTAAAGAGAGTTCTCTATTTAGAGAAATGTATGGTGGGTTAAAAGAAGTAAGAAATGATGAAACCTCTGTATTGTATTTTGGTAATGTTTTCACACATTATCAATAACAGATAATTTTCATATACATCAGCAATACACACCATTCTGGTTCTATGGATCAGATACAATTATCCTCACAGCATTTTAGTACTGAACTACTCATAGGGTAAGTAGTACATGAACATCACCACACTGACCAAGATCTAAGGTATACTTTCATTTCTGCAAAGTTTACATTACTGTAAGACTGTTTTCATTTAAAATGCTATCAAGCATCAGAACTCAAAGTATGTATAAAGTCTGGATTTGACTGAAAATCCATTTAAAGATCAATATTTCTTCTGTATTTCTGATACTTGTCTTCAGTCTCTCCCTTCCCTGCAGAGCTTGTGCTCTTTTCCCTGGACCATTTACTACCTGCCAGTTTCCTCTGCAGCTCCACCCTTCCAATCAACTTTAGAAGCTAAAAATGACCACAAATTGTGGCTAGCAGGTTGGGAGGAGAATGCCAGGAATGTGTGGGAAGAGTGTAACAGGAAAGAAGACACCTCAACAGAGCAGCAAGTTGAAAACTTCAGGCTCAAGAAAGCTTTATGGGTGTTCATTGGTTAAATCTGAAACATATTAAGCTTCAGATACAATTATTAAAAAAAAAAGTCTGTTAAGGAAATTTATACGACAAATGGTAAACACATATTTCAGTTTACTGGAAACAAAATGTGCTAGGAAAGCAAAAGAAAGCATGCTTTCAAAGTTTTCTTCTTGAATAACAACAAACTTAAATCTTTTAAAAATTGCTCAGCAGAAGTGGGCTGATATGTAATGGAGTCAAAAAGGCAGTACAAGAATGCTGAGTCAGTGTGTTAATCAACATCATTCTCAAAAAAATTCAAAACACAGCACTGTACCAGCTAATAGGAAAAAAATTAATCCCAGCCAAAACCAGGACATCCTCAAATGAAATATGGTGGTGGGAAACATCTTTTACTTGCCATAAAAAGAATTCCCAGCAAATCTAAAACCTTTCTGCTTGGAGCTACTGGAGAAAGGGTGTATTGTGAACAAAAAAAACAAGTGGCAAGAAAGCAGTGTTTCCAGTTATTCACATCTTTCATGTACTTCATATGAGACTCTCTGCCAGGTGGCCCACACAGAAACCAGGAGTCTGAGCTACCAGCTAGAGTGCAAGTATTCGTATTCTAATGTTCAGAAGAGAGTAATGCAGTGATTTCATGGTGGCAGCTGAATGACAGTGATACCTAAAATCCTGCAAAAGACTTTTAAAACAACTAGTGTAGATAGATAAAGTAGCCTCTTTATCAGAAGCTTCTAAGGTGCACACCAAAAGTACACGCACGCGCGTCAGCCAGATGTTACAGTTTTTATAACTTTCAGTAATTAACATATGTGATATCTATAGCCAACCCGTGGTACCATTTCCCCTGGTGCCCACCCTCAGAACTCCTCAGAACTGTCTCTTGGAGCCCCTCCAAGGGCTCTGAGCTGACTCTCTGGTTTTGACTACAAACTATCTTATTGTCTCAGTTGGAATTCTTGCAGGTGTTCTTCAAAACAGCTGGCCTTGATAATGTGTGTCTAACAAGTTCAGGAATGTGTGAGAAACTGCTCAGTTACTTCTAAATACCACCTAAAATGTGAGAAGCTTAGGAAAACTTATTTAACTGATACAACTCTATGAAAAATTTAAAAATACACATTAAAATCCTTAGGCTCAACAGTTTCAGAAACCATTACACCTATGGATCACCTAAGGGCAGTCATGGCTTACAGCAAAAAACTTCTGTCCATGAGCACTTGAAGTAGTAGGTCCCTTCCAGTACCTCCTGCTCTTCCATACAGCTGTAGCAGAGCTGACTTGCTGTAAACAGAGGCTGAAATTGTTCCTCAGAGAAGACCCAACACACTGGATAAACTTTGGATTATCCTCTGTGAAATGGTGAAGTTTTTAGAGTACACAGATTCTAATCAAATCACAAATGAGGGCATTTTTTCTACTACTTCACATGATAGAAGTGTGACTGGGACTGTCCTGAATTTCTGTGGCTTGATGGCTCCAAGAAAGTAATTTATCTGGCAACCATGCTTTGAAGCGACTGGGAGAAACAGCTTAGGTTGGAAAGGAACTGGAAGATGGGTGTGTGACTTACCAGAGGAACTGTATCTCAGATTTCAAGGGAGAATGTTTTCCAGACAAAAGTGATTACTTCAGTTACTCAAAAGGAAATACAACATGTTGTGTCTCTCGTAGGTTACTTATATATGAACTAAGTTGTTCTGCACTTGAAAATTATGGTTTCATTGCCTGATAGATACACTTGACCAAAGCTGGATACGAAAATAGGCTTTTGCCTCAGTTTCTTTCTAAATGTCACTGCATAATGTGATCTGCTATATGCTAGCAAGAGTGTACACCACAGACACAAACTTGTTTTTTTAAGTACCATCTTGGAATGCATGTGTCTGAGCAGAGCCCGAGAAGAAATTCAGCAAAGTACAGAGTGCTGCATACAAATCAGGGCTTCTGGCAGTCCTTGAGAAAAAAAATAAATTGGGGCACGAAGATGAGATACGTTGCCTCTCTCAGGCCAGTGCATTCATGGTACTTTCCAATCTGAGTGAAAAGATCCCCACACAAAACTGTAAATGAACATTAGTAATGGAGAACACTTTTCCCCCCTCCCCTTTTTTTTTTTTTTTAAGGAATTGGCCTTCATGAGGCGCAAATGGTTGAAAAATATTTGACTTAATCACAAACATTAGAATGAGCCATGCAGTAATTTAATATATTATTAGTAGAGAAGAGAGCTCATTTTTGTTCTTTAAAATTGATAGGTCAGTGGATGGAACTCAATGGACAGGAGTTATGACACACACTGTATTTTGATCTTTGTACTGTACCATAATTATTTTAATTCCTAGCAGAATACCTGAAAATCATGCTGAAGTTTAAATATCAACTTGTTCATGCAGTGCATTCATCTACACAGTAAAAATGAAATATTTTTAATATTTGGCAATTAACCTTAGTTTTAGACCATGCGAATTAATTGTCTTGATTTTTAATTTTGGTGGAAAGAAGCATTCTTTTTAGATGAAGCAGAAAAATATTTAATTAATAGACACCAGAAAAATTAAATCATATTAAATTAGACTGGCATTATTTTAGAATACATTCATGAATAAATTAGAAGACAAGTTTACAGACTGATCTTTGCAGTAGTCACATACTGCCATGAGAAACAGATGTGATAACAATACAAATCCTTTAGATTTAAACTGAGCCAAATTTAGACTATAAACTCTGGGATCTGCATACACTTGCTTCTTTGAAGTATGTACTTTTAAAGCCCTCTGATAACAAAGTGGAAAGACTGAAAACTAAACTTGGGAAAAATTGCAAACTCTCACTACAGAGAGTCATCTGGAAAGGACAGGATCTATCTATTGCCTTTACACTTTAAATTACATGGGAGGTATTACAAAAAACTTACAACTCTTTGTTTTGTTTTCAGGAAGGATGTCTTTTACAGACAGAATTGCTTTCTCAAACAATATAGAACATGAGAAAACCAATGAGATCCATTTTTATTATTTTTCTTTTAAAAATGGGCAATTATTAATGAGTTAGTAGTGACAATCACAGAAAAAATTATCATAATTCCATCCCATTATTAATTTCTGCTATCAGTCAATGGCAATGGGATGTAGGGCTTCTAGACAGGCAACTAGCACACACTGGCCCATACTAGCTAAACAGGCAATTTTGGCCAAAAGCCACTAATACTCAGTGTCTGCTGAGACAGAGAAAGGATTTCACGTTAAAATGTATGCAACCCAGATAAGCAGGGTAAGAGCCAAAGTAGGGCCATGCCATACATGTTTCAGCAGTAATGTGGATCAGGATATGAAGAGCTGAGGTTTCTGACTCACACCATTGTGCTATTACTCTACCTGGTGTGGCTTTTCTCCCCATTGTGAGTGGCTGTTTTCGTATACCAGCAAATGATGCACCTTTGCTGGTCCACACTTTGGTGGACTTGATGCAATCCAGTGTAGGAGCTCAGTTAAACTAACTGAAGTGTATCATCAGTGCTCCAGTGGCTGACAGCCTGGACACTCTCTGGTTCGAGTCCTGGACCCCAAACTCATTTTGTATGGAGATACAGGAGAGTGGTGATACAGCTGATGTTTTTTCTGCAGAGAAAAACCCTTGAAATACTACTATATGTAGCAGAAATCCAAGTGGGACATACAGAGAATCAATGTCTATTCTGAATAAAGGTTCTAGTGAGACATTATGAATGAAAAATGAATGCTGAAATCTTCAAAATTGGATCTAAGGAAAGCAAATCAGGAGACTGAGCCTGCAGGCTTTTACATATTATTTGCTGATTTACCATCCACTAAGATATATTATCTGAGTGTCACAAATAGCAGTAACACTTCTTAAACCCTAGGTAGATAGATTTTCTTGGCATTATGACATTACCTTTGCAAGCATGCTCCATTGCACAAGAAGTTTCACTTCAGAGAGGTTTCTTTAATAAGGTTTTTGTATTTTGTGTCTCTGAGCTAAAGGCTGGTTTTTTGTTGATGAAGAAGGTTATGTACTCATAGCTTCAGATTTCGTAGTGCCTCAGAGAGACTAGAAAAATCCCTCTTCCTGAAACCCATCTCTTTGTGCTCACTTTCCATTGGTTTTACCTCGTCATTGACTCCTGTTTGAGTCCAGCTGTAGCCACACTATCCCCCCGTTATATCCCAGGTGGCCATCACAGGTTAGTAAATTTGGATCATGCAAACGTTTTTGATCACTGTTGAAACCAAATTAATCCAAAGAACACGGGTAGTGCGTGTTGTTCCCCACGCGCAGTGACCGGCCTGCCCCCACAGCCCACAAACACCCGCAGCGCCCCAGCGGGCGGGGGGCGGCTGCGGAGATCGGGCCGCCACCTCCTTACGGGAAGCGGGCTGTAAAGAGAAAAAGGAACATTTCTTTCGAACGAGGGCGTTCGTTGCATTTCTAAACGACGATAACCAAACCCCCTTACAGCCCCTTTCGGGGCGGGACCGGGCCCTGCGCATGCGCGGGGAGCGGGCGCGGCGCGGGGGGAATTTGACCGTAAACATCCTGCGGTTTGAACGGCGCGTTCGCGCGCAGGAAGGGCCGCGCCGCCATCTTGTGTGCGAGGGCGGGCGGGCGGGCGGCTCGGCCCCGGCTCGGCTCCGGTTCGGCCCCGGTTCGGCTCGGCCCGGGCTCGGCCCCGCGGGAGCAGCGATCGGCCCCCGCGGCCGGAGCACGGTAAGGACCGGCGAGGGCCGCCCCGGTCGCTGCCGCCGCCCAAAGGCGCCCGGCAGGGCCGGGCCGCGGCTCTCGGGGCGCTGCCGGCGGGCCCGGGCCCGGGGCCGGCTCTCCGGCCGAGCCCTCCCGGCGGGGTGGGCGGGGAGGGCGCCCCTGGGGCCGGGTGTGCGGGGCCCTGTCCGCGGCCCGGCGGCGGCAGGGACAGGGCAGGCCCCGCGGCCCGCGCACCGGAGCCGGCACGGGCGCCGATCCGCAGGGACCGTCCCGCTGCCCGGGGGGGCCCGGCGGGCTGCGGGATCCTGCGGCGGCCCATCCCCGGCTGGGGGCTCGCCGAAGGGACAGCGGGGCTGCTGCGCTCTGGGCAGCGGGAGAGGAGCAAAGTTTCATCTGCCAGTCTCCTGCTTTGTAGTGTAAATAAGTCGCGGATGAAGCAGGGTATTGAATGTTTGGGCACTCTTCGCTAGTAACGTGAACTGCCGCCTGAGCACTGTGGCTCTTGAGCTGCATATAAAGGCCCCTATAAAAATGCCGGCCTCTTGAAGAACCAAGATCCTGCTCTTATGGACACTCTGTTACAATTTCTGCTGCAGTTGTTAAAATTTCTCTCATCCTGAAAGGAAGGGCTTCTGCTGTTTAAATGTAAAACAATGAGTTGTGCTTTTATCAAAAGCAAAGAAAATTTTGGGTCACTGTGACTTATTGGCATGTCACTGCTTCAGTGAAAATGGCATTTTCTTAAATTTAGACACGTAAAGAAAATATTACAAATGTTGAGAAGTTACCATTGAGGCCTACATTGTGTGAACGTGTGCAGTAAGCAGGCTTTCCTTACTCTCTTACTCAGTAAAACTCGTATCATCAAAAACAGGGGACATCAAAGCATTAGTAGGGCTAGGCTTGCATTTTATTTTGTGAAGGTTCATTTGTAAATATTTTTCATTCTGAGAAACTTGGGAAAGCAAAGCTCACTGATTTAAAGTTTAAACTAGAGAGGAAGTAAGTGTGGTGGGGGGAATAAAAGGAGGAGCAAAAAGTTAGTGAGACCTACAATAAATGTACATTACTACATAAATTAGACGTGTCTTGCCACCAGGGTTGCTGATATCATGGAATTTTCCACAGAAGTGAGAGCAGTTGCCTCAGTTACTACATCAGTTTAACTTCTTAGAGACAAAATGGTAAAAAGTTAAATTTTGATGTTGGGGATCTTTGGGTGAATAGTGCAGAACTACTACAAAAGGTGGAGTAACATAAGGAGTTCTGTTCTTCTACCTAACTTGTATACCTTTAAAGGAGTGTGTTAATACGTGGTTTCTGCAGGTTTATTGGCATGACTAGGAAGGAATTACACAAAACAGGTTGGGATAATGAAGGGTCCCCTTAAATTAAAAAGATTTCTTTTCCCCTGGCTGAGTGAACATTCTGAATGTAGTGGCAAGGGCAGGATACCTGCTGAGGCTTAGGTATGAATGTGAAATTGGGGGAGGAGGGGAACTGTTCACAGGGTTCAGTAATCTCCAGCTCTGTACAGTACTTGTGAGTTATCTGCCTTTTGAATGAGTAACTTTAGTGGGGTGCTGTTTCTGTCTGATTACGTAGGTGTGTAGTATACTGTAACTGGAGAACAGTGAATGCAGTTCCTGTAACAGAGTGGTGTCGTTTGAGTAATTTGTAAACCTACTAGTGCAACCTCAGCCCTAGAATTTAAAAAAAATATTAATGGAAAAACCAAGACCTGGAGACAAATGAAAAAGGCTCTGTGCATTCTTCAAAAGTGCGTCAAGTCGAATTAGTTCAATTTCATCTTTTTCAATAGTTGATTTTGGGGACGTAAGAAATTGAGGTGACTTGTCACTGAACTTCAGTAAAGCTGCAGGTGCCATAAAGAAGTGTATTAAAATTCAGAATAATGTGGATTAACGAGAAGATTATAAAAGTGGTTGAAGGAAAGAGATCAAATAAGATCCTGGTGAAAACAGGCATGGAGCTGTAAGGTGTTGTTAGTGGAGTTTGTGATGATTTTTTTCTCAGTGGCACCACGTGTTCACTGTGCTACTGAAACCTGTGAAGGAGACAGCACTAGTGAGTGCCCACAAGCAGGGAAGTTCAGTCATGTAAGAAGAACTGTATAGTGAGGGGCTGTGAGTTAAAATTGAAGAATTCAAAGTACAGTTGCAGGATCGAGGTGTCTCTTCCGAACTTTTGAAGTCTGGTAGGGCCAATTCGGACTGTTGCAGGTGCAAAGGGTGATCCCACCCTTCCCCAGATCACCCAGGGCTGCCTTGGCTTAGCAAAGCAGAAAGAGTACAGGAGGAAACTGTGTATAGGGGGAAACCAGCAGAGAAGAGAGATTGAAGGATAGCATAAGGACATATGAATTAAAATGCCTGGCTGATTTCTTAAACTATAGTATGGAATTTGTCTATTCATCTATGTCTGACTGCAGTTTTGGAATAGCCTTACAGTAGGAACAAAAGTAGGTGACAGTAAAAAAAAAAATAATTGAAGACTGAACTTCACTTATGGACTGGTGTGTGTATACATAATCTAACCTATGGAGAGCAGCAGACAAGTGGATTTAATGGGCTTAAGGGAACCACGGTCAAATTAAAATACGGTGAATAATTTGTCTGTTGTCTGCAGTATTATTGTCAACTATTAGTTCATTAAGCACCTTTCTGAGCACCTTGAAGGATGAGACTAACTATATCAGCATGCTTTTCAGAGTTTAGACAGCCATTCTAATATGCAGAAGGACTTTAAGATTTAATATGTTGAGGGTTAAGATGAAGTTCATAGTTGGCATCTACCAAATTTTTTTGTTGCTGCTTTGGAAGGATCAATTACCAGAGTACTACCAGTATTATATTAGTTTTGTTTTACATATTCACTTTGTATATAGAAATACAGCCTTTTTTTACAGTTCTTTTTAAAATGTGCAGTTGTTGACCAATTTAGCCAGAAAAACCTGAAGACAATTGTGGCACGTTGAAGCAAATTCAAAGTAAATTAAAGTTTGAAGTATTTTAAAAGCTCGATTTGTCAAGATCAGGATTTGGTCTTGTATGAGTACATATTCTTTTTGCCTTAGCGGAGTGCAAGCAAGACAGAAGAAAGTGTAACTTCTTAGAGCAGTTTTAGAGCCCTGGTTCATACCCAGTCAATTTCAAAAACTGACAGTTATATTTTACCTTTCAATCTTTTTAAGAGCCATCAGCTACCCTTTTCAGCCAATGACATATGTTCTAAGTGTCTGCATGAGCACTCTGCCACTTGAAGAAATTCTTAGTTCCTTTAACATTCATCCCAGTCTCAAATTATGCCAGAAAATGTACTTTTATGCCACTGCATCACCATACTGTCCTATGAATTAAAGATCAGATGAAAAGCCTGAAATACAGAAAAGTAGTATCTGAAAAGGAAAAAAAAATGTGGAGAAAGTGGGAGCAGCCATTGGGGCCAGTTGTGCTGAGGCACTACATCAGCATCTGAGCTGCTGCAGTTCAGAACTGTAAAGGTGGGCTTTGTACAGGTGCTGTAACCCAGATATTACCATACAGAACAGAGCATCTGTTGAAATTTGGAAGCGGCAGAGACTCATATTGTGACAGGAAATTAGTGCTTTAGACAATAGAATTATTATTTATTAATAACAGTTCAGATTGAAACATACTTTATCTGTAGTGTGATTGTCACTGTTCCTCTTCATATGTTGTGCTATGGCAAGGCTTCAACAATGGGTGAAGAGAAACACATTTAAAGTGATGGGCAGCTTGGACAGAAACAATTTATCTAAATAATGTGTTTCACATTTAACAAGAAAACTTAAATATATTTTCAGGGTTACAGTTAACTGTATGTCTGAAGTTTTGTGAAACTCATGCTACGTATTCTAATAATTGTGCCAAATTTCACTGGTCAAAATACATTCTTTTGCAACTGTTGTTGAATGTTTTTAATGTACTAATACAAGTGGATTTGTTAACTATTTGCTTGTATTTTCCCCCTATTCCTCATGTCCAGGAGTAATATATAGGCTTACTGTGACCAGGGCACTGCGTGGTTGTGATAGCAAATCAAGATACCAAAATGCTATGCTGTGAAGTTGCATCTCTGCATACACAAAAATACTGAGGCCTTTGAAAATATACAAGGGATTGAATTGTCTCCTGGCCTTTAAGACAGCTTGGTGTCTTTCAAAAACCACTGGGGAAATAAAAAGTAGAATACCTTCCATTAGATAATGTTTATTGATCAAGGAGACTTCCAGAACTTATTTCATTCTAGAAAACCTTGCACATGTCCAGCTCTGTGCAGTGCTGTCCTTAGCCCACACACAATCTCAACAAATAAAAATGGCATTTTAACTTGTGAATTTGCAGCTTTGTTATGACTCAAAGCTGTTAACCTCACTCCTCAGAGTAGTTTTAATCCTGTATACTGAGTTAATTAGAGCTGAAGCTGAACATTGGCTTTGCTTCCTTTAAATCCTTTCCACTGTGTTCATTCCTGGTTATGAATGGACTTGGTGGCTAGTCTGTCATTGAGAGAGAGGTGGATTATTAGTTCTGTTATCCAAATAATTCTTCTCTGTTTAATGCAGCTGAAACTTAAAAGTTTTCATCTTGTGTGTTAACGATACCTATGAATGGTGTTACAAGTATGGAATAGGGTACTGCTACAAAGATAATTTTTCCTATCCTTTTGTAGTCCTTGAAATCTCTTATATTAACACAAGCAAAACCTCACAAAAATGCAAAATGGGAAAAAAATAGTTGTTGGCCTTGACTTTGAGATCTACAGTTTTTTAGGTTTTTACTCAGAAGTCTTTAGAGGTTGGCATTGCTTCCACCGAATCAGTAATGGCAGTGCTTCTCTTGCCCCTGTGCTTGCTTTTCTAGCAGTCACAATTGTGACTTGCTGTGCTTCCTCTGGAAGTTTTTCTGTAGGCATGGAGGAAGTTAAAACTGAAAAAAAAAAAAAAAAAAGAAACAGAGAGCAGTCTGTTCAGAAATGAAGGCATAATTGTGCTTCCCATTTAAGAAAATTTAGTGAAGTCCCAAAAGTTTAGGGTTGTGTATTTTATAATGGTGAATGTTTTACTGAAACAATGTAGAATATAAACTGGTGTAGTATAGTACAGTAGTAGTAGCTGAATTAAGAGTAGAAAGACATGGAAGTGATAGAAAACTACTGTGGACTGAAAACTGAGATGTGTTTCTTTGCATTATGAGAATTTGGTATCGTTACCATAAAGTTTAATATATTCAAGATTATTGTTTTTCTTGAGGGATGGCAAACGTTTTTAAATTGTGTAAATGCTGTTGATGGCTCTTTTTTCTGCTTTATAATTCCTCTGTAATAAATATATATATACATATGCTATTACATGAACACCACTTGTAAGTGGTTGGCTTCTTAAATATTTTAAACAAATAGTCTGACCTTAGTGGTTGAAAAGCAAACATGTGCACTGCTTCTGAGGATAAGGGGAGTGTTTACAAGGATGTTCCTCATAAACTAAAGAATCTAGGAAAAAATATTTGTCTTTCTCTTTACAGGTTTGCACTTTGTTTTAGACATCTGGGACCATGTTCTATGCCCACTTTGTCCTGAGCAAGCGTGGGCCGCTGGCCAAAATCTGGCTGGCAGCCCACTGGGATAAGAAGCTGACCAAAGCCCATGTTTTTGAATGTAATCTGGAGAGCAGCGTGGAGAGTATCATTTCCCCAAAGGTATTTATTTTACACTAACGTAATGTTTTCTTGTAGTGGAAAACACCTGTACGTACAAGTTCATGTACAAGTTCCTATTTGGGTCAGTGAAGCAAATAAAGTTCTTAATGTTGTTGTTATAAAGGGTGGAAATGACTCTTTGGATGTGAAATACTCTACTGGGACACTGGAGGAAATTTTGAGTAGCTTGATGTTTAAAATGTTATTGTTTTTCTTTCCCTTTGCTACTCATGACAATGAAATTGTTCGTTTTTGAACTAGTGAACTAGTGATATGGTTGTGACTTTTGTCACATCAGGTGTCTGAATGTCTTATACAAAAAGCAAGTATTTGAAAAAGAAGATCTGTTTTTTTCTCTGGTTGATACAAATGTTAACAGTTTCTGTAATGTGTACGGAGGAACTAAGTATAAGCAAAAAATGTGTACTACAATCACAGAGATAGTTACTATTCCAGAACAGTGGTTTCCTTCATTGTCGACTCTGGAAGGATTGATAAAGAACGTAATGTTCATAGGCTCGCTAGTGAGCTGTAGCATTCTTTTAGAGGAAGGAGAAATTAATAGGCACTTTTTCAAGTGTTTAACTTTGTGTAACACATTCATTGGGGGAAATACTAGAAAGACATTGTAGACAATACAAATTTTGAATTCTTACAGTTTGAGGTTAAATCCTGTATGGCTTAATCTTTCTGTGAGACAATTGTTCCATGTACCCTTCAACACAAGTTTCATGCTCTTTCAGCCTGAAGTACTTAAGAGTCCTTCCCTGGATTTTTTTTTTTTTTTTTTCAGTTTTGTGTTCACACAGCAGATACTTGATTACATAGTAAAGCAGTGAGATTAAAGAGGAAAGAACTTAAAATAGTTTTAATGTGGTAGTACTTGTTTATGGGCACTCCATATCTTCCATTATTTCTTTCTGATTTTCTTTTTAACTGCAGGACAGAAGATGGAAGGGTAACAAGTAACCGTTAGTAACCAGAATTTGCTTAACCAAATCATTATTTAGGGCTGTCCGACTTTTTGTGGTTTTCACTTTTTCCACAATGAAAGTAGCAAAGATGTGGTAAAAATGGGGTTCCCCCCTCCCCCCTTTTTTTCTCTCACTAGATAGACAGAGCAGTGTTTGGGAATTCCTGGAGTGAGCTGCTGTTAATTTACTGATATTTGGCAGGTCATCCATAAATAATATATAGAGTATCATCTTGAATGTGGACTTTGCATGCTTTCTTTTCAGTTTTCTGCTGATTTTTATGCTTGCTTTGCATATTTGATTTTATTGAAAAAACTCATGTGAAGTTGACTGAAATGTCATTAAAGGGGAAAGTAAAGCTATATCTAATTCACTGATTGTGCAATGTGTTTTTAGGTGAAGATGGCACTTCGAACATCAGGACATCTTTTACTAGGCGTTGTTAGAATCTACCACAGGAAAGCAAAATACCTTCTTGCAGACTGTAATGAGGCTTTCATTAAGATTAAGATGGCTTTTCGCCCAGGTATCTGTCTTTATCTAAGCACTCTGAAAAGTTATGTTCATAAATGTATTAAGAAGGCATACAGTTCTGCCTTCTTATGTCTGTAGCATTGCGTAAAGTTATAGGAGAGGTTATTTTCTCTAGTGCAGCTTCAGGCTGTCTGTGTGGCTGAGTTGCCTGATGAAAAACATATTTTAATTGAATTCTGAACTAAACCTTTTCCTATTAACGCTGATTCAGTAAAATCTCAGTTACAATTTCGGCTTTTGTTGCTGTGTGATGTTAAGTGTTAATACACTGCATGGTTTTTACCTTCTCTCTGAAAAAGGCCAGTGTCTTACTGAATAGAAGCACAGAAAGGGCTGTGTTTCCATCAAGGCTAAGGATTGCTTTGCCATGAGTTACAAAAGAAATGTATAAGTAAGCTGGTTTTTTTTACCACTTTCACATTTTCCTTTCTAGAAATAACGTGAACTGTAATGTGTGCAAGAAAAGTATTTTCCCTTTTGTATGGGTGCAGCATAATTTCCCCCTCTATTGTTGCTTACTCTAAGATTTTCCATGGAAATGGAGTTCCATATTAATACCTGAAATTACTTTCCATCCAGCAGTTAATTACTTGGCTTACATACAGTTGATAATTTTCTTTAATTCTGGCCTGGGAAACTTTTTTCCAGCGGGAGTGTAGCGGTGGCATGCGGGATGCTGCTGGATGCTCACAGCTGCTGAATCATATCCTACCCTCTTAAGTTTGTGAGTGCAATAGGTTTAAAAGCTGAACTTAAGGAAGACTTTCTGATTTTTAAAAAGGCAACTCTTGAAAGCCAGTGCAGCAGTAACTTGACAAAAGTTAAGGTGTATAATGCCTTTATCTTCATTTCCTGATCATTAGGTTGTGATTCAGGCATTGAACTTTATGTATCTTTCAGTGGCAATTTGTTGACTGTTGCCAATTTTTTGTTTACTATTGTGTTTAACTTCCCTGGGTGATAAGAACTCATAAATTTGTCTTAATTTCACAAGGCAATTTGTCTTTCCAGTTTTCCTGCTCCCGACAGCATGCATGTAGAAGGTGAAGCACCTTAAAATCAAGATGTACAAAATGTGACATGCTGACCTGAAACAAGCTGAGGCACTTGTCTTTATTCTCAGTTTATCAGTTTTGTGGCTTTGGCATTGTCTTGATTCTGCCTGCTCTGAGAATCATTTACATATTTCATTTTAAGCAGCCAGCAGGTAAAAATACTGAACAGCCCTGAAAAGATGGACTAGGTTTCTTCATTCCTAGCCAAGTACCACGATGAGTAAGCTACAGACTTGGGCTTGTTCCTGGTCTCTCTGGACAGTGGTTCTTTGATTATCTGTTGTGGAGGGGAGCACAGTGGACAAAGTCTGAAGTGTCTGTACCTCAGAATTGCCTATGTTGTGTGTATGAGTCAGAAGGCAGAGCATAGAGCTCAAATCTTCTGTAAGTTACATAAGGAATTGAACCTGCATTTCCCATGCACTTTCAAGTGTGCTGAACTCGAAGACTTTTTATAAAAGAGGTACCAACTACTGGCACTGTTTTTATGATGCCCAGTCTGATAGTTGTGCTCTCAGAATGTCTGATGAATAACAGATTAAGCATTTCCAGAGAATAAAAAAAGGTATGCACCTGATTTAGGTAATCCAGCTCTTTTACATGCAGAATCCTAAGAGTTTGTGTGGCCAAGTACAGTCAGTACTGTTCTGGAACTTTTGGAGCTAATGGAACTGAAGAAATGACCAAAGCAGTAGCAAAGTAGTCATACTGTGCTGCCACTGCTTTACTCAAAACTGAAGTGTAGAACTCAACAGCTCATATTGTGCATCATGATAAAATTACTTTGTAGCAGGTACCTGCAGTGTTGTGATGACATACGGTACCTGTGTTGGCTGCACAGCTCTGCATAGTGCTACACAAACAATATTGAGTGATTAGAGGCTTCCAGGGTTATACAAACAGTGCAGGGGCTTGAGGGTATATGTTTTGAATTTAGTCTGAATCTCACTACTAACATTATCTAAAGTTTCTTCATAGGTGTCTCAGTATCAGTTCAGTTCAACAAATTTAAAGACAAGAAGCTCATGCAGGGTGAACAATGCTAAAGGCATAGGTGAAAATGCTGTCCTTGTAAGGAATGGGAACTCATGTCCGGGTGTTGTTCTCTGCAGGGGTTGTTGATTTGCCTGAGGAAAACCGAGAGGCTGCTTACAATGCTATTACCTTACCTGAAGAATTTCATGATTTTGACCAACCACTTCCTGATCTAGAGTAAGCTCTGGGGTTTTTTTATTTCCATGCAAATAATGCTTGGGTTTAATTGAGGTGAGCTTGGTTTTAAACAGCTGAATGTAAAACATTTAAACATTGCTGAATGTAAAGAAAGTCTGTCAGTAACTTGTATTCTTAAGTCTTCTCATATACTAAGCAAGTGTGCAGTTGTCTTTGTATTGATTTTATTGATTCATAGTAGTGTGTAATTTTAACCAAAGATTAAGCTATTCTTACAGAGGCTTTTGAGAAACTCATATATCTATTATCACTTCCCTTTTTCTTCTATGCAAGGTACTCTACATCACATACATTCTCAGGTTAGACAAGATAAGTTTTATGGAAATGTTCCTATTGACCTTCTGTAGTGACACTTTTTTAATTCTTAAAACTTCTGGTTACTAATGGGTTACTTCTAAACATAACAATTATATAACCTGAATAGTTCCTGATCTTGAAAAAATGGATGTTACTCTTTTAGATTGTTCATAACAGAATTTCTAGGATACAGTTTACTCAGTGTCTATTTAGTTTATATTCAAATTAGACTATTTACTAATATACACTAATTTGAAACTGCATAAAAATTCTGTGTTCTTCCAAGAAACATACCTTAATGCACCCCGAAGAGTGTAGTTCTAAATATAGTACTGGTTCTAAATATAGCTTTTGATAATCTATATAAATAGCTTTTGAAGTTGAAGGGAGGAAGTCTTTTCTTGATTATTAATTTAGCTGATAAAATGAGTAACCCAAATATAGCAAGGAGTAAGAGAGGTTTCTGATGCATTTCCAGAAGCTAACACAATTTGGATAATAGGTTTGACCCATTAATGAATGGACTTACTGTTCTAAATACTGTTTTCTATTCAGTGTTCACCATAATTTTTTTTCAATAATTGACTGAAGTGTAAAATGTACCTTTTATGAACTAATGTCACATTTCTTTAAGCAGGCTTATCTTTTGTGTTTTTTTAATGGAGATTTTTAATAATTGCCTTCTGTTTGTTTAAGTGATATTGACGTGGCCCAGCAGTTCAGTTTGAACCAGAGTAGAGTGGAAGAAATTACAATGAGAGAAGAAGTAGGCAACATCAGTATCCTCCAGGATAATGACTTTGGTAATGATCCCGTGTGGTGTTATCTGTTACTAGCTAATTTTGGTAACTGAGATACAGTTTTGCAATTACTGTGGAATGCTCACTAAACATAAAACAAATAGCTCAAACATGCAGTGTTTTTGTACATTGAATTTTTGGTTTCTACATATCAGTCTTTCCATAAAGTCTGTTCTCTAATGCTCAGCAAAGTTGTAGCTGCTTAGAAAAGCTGAAAAATATTCAGTCAGGTTAATTAGTGAAGTACTATGTCAATTAACATTTTCAAACATGGTGTGAATATGAAGTCAGTTGTTGCTTTAATCATCAGCATGTTCTCAGTCAGAAAGTGTTAGATTTCTAAAGCTGAAGCAGTCAGTGGCGATGAGTTTACTACTGTTGCTCCTTTTTCAAGGACTTTTCTAAAATCTGAATCAAAGCCTACAGACAGTTGTATTTGAATGTCTAGTTCCCAGCATACAGTATTGTAATCCATAATTTAGTAATTTTTTTGAAAGAATAATCTAGGAATTGATTGTGGTGTTGTTTTGGTATTGACTTGCTCCCTGTACTTGAAGCCCAGCCTTGAGGCATAAGGTACAACATTTTTGAATTCCATTGAATTCTTCGGTTTCTGTACAGCTAAAAATTAGTAGGATCTTGATAATATCAATTCAAATAAGTACAATTAAATGCTTTGAAGAGGAGATAGTTAATTTTTTAATTGTTTGAGCAGTACTTTGCTATGGTATTGCTGGGCATAATTTCTTACCTCTTGTTGTTAACTTTGCAAATAAGATAAATTTGGTCTTACATGTGGGCCTTTGCTGATCAGTTAGCTAGGTCTCTTGCATCTTGATTCTTCAGCATTTATGGCAGTGAGATTGTATTCTTGCAGGTGACTTTGGAATGGATGACCGTGAGATGATGAGAGAAGGTAGTGCATTTGAGGATGACATGCTAGTGAGCACCAGTGCTTCCAATCTCTTACTGGAACCTGAACAGAGCACGAGTCACCTGAATGAGAAGTCAAATCACCTGGAATACGAAGACCAATACAAAGATGACAATTTTGGAGAAGGAAATGATGGTGGAATATTAGGCAAGTGAGAAATTTATTTTTTATTTGTCCTATCTTCTTCTATGTTAATAAGTTCTTGGGTGAGCAGGGGGAAGTTGTTTTCTTTGTAGCGAAGATCCCTCTCAAAGCAGTGGAATTCTGTTTTGTGAGTGCTACAGCAGTGTAGATGACACACAGCTTGTTAAGTATAGGCATATTTCAAATGAAATTCTAAGAAACCCAGTAAGATGCAAATACGTGGCAAGTGTATTGTCATAAAAGTTGTCTGTAAGCTTAAAAATTGGAGCTGACGTGCACGATGAGAAAGCACGGCTGCTTTCTTTTGTGTCAGCATTGGAAGTTTTGTAACCTTTGCACTGTCTTTATGTGTGTTGTGATAAATTTGTCTGTACTTTATACATTTGTCTATACTTATTTCATGAATTTGTGGATGCAAAACTGATTCTTTCATATGGTTGCTTCAGATGACAAACTTCTCAGTAATAATGATGGTGGTATTTTTGATGACCCACCTGCACTCTCAGAAAGTGGAGTAATGATGCCAGAGCAACCTCCCCATGATGATATGGATGATGATGATAATGTATCAAGTGAGTATGATCTAGGGCTAGATCTAGAAATACTCTTCAGCTAATTTAATTTTGATTCTAATTCTTTAAAAGCTTATTAAGCTCAGAAGTATGAAATGTGGTAAACCACCTGAAGGTGTGGAGGAGGGGGTGGGTGGGGTAGCACAGTTTCTCAATGTTTTGAAATAGTGCAAGGTGCTTGTTGTAATTGGCAGTGGGTGGACCGGACAGCCCGGACTCGG
Source organism: Acropternis orthonyx (assembly GCA_035583155.1). Classification (NCBI taxonomy): domain Eukaryota; kingdom Metazoa; phylum Chordata; class Aves; order Passeriformes; family Rhinocryptidae; genus Acropternis; species Acropternis orthonyx. The sequence goes on along the minus strand of JAWWEU010000081.1, from coordinate 138,921,364 downwards.
TAGATCCAGTTGAACCGTTACCAACTATGACTGATCAGACAACGCTTGTTCCCAATGAAGAGGAAGCTTTTGCTCTGGAGCCTATTGACATAACTGGTAAGTAACCTATTTGTGAATATTTACTTGGGTCATCAGAGGTTACCTTATCTTGATGGAGTGGAAATGAATGTGTAGCACTGCTGCTGATTCCGTTTCTCAGCTGTAAGAGAAACAAGGGATCAAGTGCTGAATTCCTTTTATTCTAACATTAGCTTTCCAGTACTTTCTAGGTAGGTAGCTGACATGGATGGTCTTAGAGAATACTAGTTTTGTTGCTTCTGCAGTCAGTAGTGTAGCAGCATGATACTGTAACTTTTGGTAAACATGCTAGTTAAAATGCACTGAATTGAAATAGAACTCGTCTTTAATTCTAATATGCTATCTGTAGTGCAGCACAGTTCTTGATATTCTGTGTTTGAAGGGCAGGAGTGACTGCTTACACTGAGAATGAGTGCTCTTCTAGTGATTTGTAGCTTTAATGAATTGCTGAGTTCAGGAGATGTATCTTTATATTTAAATTTCTACTAAAGAAGTAATTTCCTTGTCTTTTTCTTTAGTGGAAGAAACTTTCTTATTTTAACCAATACTGTATTTGGCTGATTATAAACAGATCCCTGCTTTATTAAAAAATTAAGATCTGGAAAGAAAGTAGCTTGTCCTGTGTTTTCAGACTGAGCTCCAGGCCCTGATTCCCTGCTTGGCCAGTCAGAGAGCCCTGGCACTGCCCTCTCGTGGCAGGCTGGCAGCAGGGGTCCAGCTCATCTGCTGGGACCAGCAAAGACAGCATTTACCAGAGCTTCAGGGTCTGCTGCAGAGTGCCAGGCTGTAAGCAGTGTACAGTAAAGTCATCCTAGAGCAGGGTGAGAGTTACAGGTAAGGTAACTACCCACATTAACTCCACCAAAGCTCAGGTAGGTTTTAGAGGAAAAAGTTGGTGTAGTATTTTCACTCTGTGATTAGAATTATAGAATGGCTGGGTTTGGAAGGGAACTTGAAGATCAAGTAGTTCAACCCCCCCGCCATGGGCAGGGGTACCTTTCACTAGGCCAGATTGCTCAGAGCACCATCCAACCTAGCCTAGAAGAGTTCCAGGGATGGGGCATCCACAGCTTCTCTGGGCAATCTGTTCCAGTGCCTCACCACCCTTAGAGTAAAGAATTTGTTTCTAGTATCTAATCTAGACCTACTCTCTGTCAGTTTAAAGCCATTCCCTCTTGTTCTGTCATTACATGGTCTCGTAAAAAGTCTCCTCCATCTTTCTTATAGCTCTCTTCAGGTGCTGGAAGGCCACAATTATGTCACACCACAACTTTCTCTTTTTCCAGGCTGAGCAATGCCAATTCTCTTTAGCCATTCCTCATTTAGGTGCTCTGTCGCTCTAATCAACGTGGTGGCCAGGGTTTGCACCAGCCTAACAAGCAAGCCACAGGGGAGGGAGGCATGTGCAGATGAGGGAGGACATTGAGACTTAGGTAGATTCAGTAAAACTCTGAGTCTCCACAAAAGAATTTGTAGGTTATGGGACAGCATTCCTAGTATTTGATCTTTCACATTGCTTATAGCTTTTCAGTCCTTTTCCCAAAGCTAACATAGCCTTAGATTCTTTAGGCAGCTTTATACCTGGGCAAATAAGACTTAGAGAACCTGCAGGATTCTTCTATGATGTGGTATCTGAGCTAACCTTCATTACTTGCTAAAAATCTCAACAGTCAAGGAAACCAAAGCAAAGAGGAAGAGAAAGCTGATTGTGGACAGCGTGAAAGAACTGGATAGCAAGACTATTCGAGCTCAATTAAGTGACTACTCTGATATTGTTACTACTTTGGATTTGGCACCACCTACTAAGAAACTGATGATGTGGAAAGAAACTGGTGGAGTTGAAAAGCTTTTCTCTCTGCCTGCACAGCCTTTGTGGAATAACAGGCTACTGAAGGTAATGTTTTTGTGCAGGTTCAGGACTGTGTCTCATACATAGTAAACATCAGCATAGGAACAGTGATACAGTGATAGCAGTATTCATAATTGGGGAAAAAACTTGCATTAAAACAACTAAGATAACTGTTTTAAGTATTAAAGTTACAGAAATAAAATATTTTTTTTAACTGTTAGTACCATTGCAGAGGAGCTTAAAAAATAGGAAAGGAAGATAGCCCATAATTACTTGACCTGAAATGAAATTAAAGGACACTGAAAACTGCAATAGTCAATAATACAACCTTTCCTCTGTAGCTCTTTACTCGCTGTCTTACACCCCTGGTACCAGAAGACCTAAGAAAGAGGAGGAAAGGTGGAGAAGCTGACAACCTTGATGAGTTCCTTAAAGACTTTGAAAACCCAGAAGTTCCCAGGGAGGAGCAGCCACAACAACAGCAGCAACGAGATGTCATTGGTTTGTGTTTTGTCAAAGATACTCTACTTTCCCTCGGAGCTCATTTTTCTCTTTTGTGCCTTGTATTAAGTCATCAAAGATTATGAATGAAGCAAAGAGCTTTTTAATGGTTGTTTAGCCTAATGTACAGTCTGTGACCTAAGGTAACTTATTTTTGATAGAAATAGGAGATGTTTAGAACTTGTTTGAACCAGTGTATTAAATGTGTATTGGATTGGGTTGTATGCACATCTATGCCATTTCTGTTTAAGTCACTGCAAAAACTATGCAGGCTCTTAAGAGTGCTCAATTCTAAATTAATAGCAGATTGGACTTGTTATAGTTTCTAATTGCATTCTCAAGTATCTAAAACAAGGTTTGTTGTGGAATATAGATGAACCTATTCTGGAAGAACCAAGCCGTTTACAAGAGTCGATGATGGAAGGCAGCAGAACCAACCTGGATGAATCTGTTATGCCGCCTCCGCCACCTCAGACAGGTGTGAAACGCAAACTGCAGCAAGTAGAACCAGAGCCAGAGTTACCCGTGAGTAAGATTTTGTTACCTTTTCTTATGGAGAATAAGAAGTCCAAAGTGCCTTCGAGCAGGAAATTACACAGATTTGAGGCCCTAGCTTTCTATAGACCTGTCAGATTCACTAGAGTAGTGAATCAGAACATTTGCACGGGGTAGTCATTCTGGTGTTCTTCTTATATGAAAAGTTTAGTGAAACATTTAAAATGCAAGTGGGATAAAGAAATGACACTATTTCCTCAAGAAAAAGTCTTCAAGGAGTTAAGTGTATTGTTTACAAAGCTATTAAGTTCTGCTTGGCAAGTGTATACGAACAGCTTCCACTGAAGCTGCACAAACTTCATGTTTGAGACAGTCCTAGTGTTCCAGGCTTAAGGCTTCAAAGACAAACTCTGATTGTCTGGAGATATTTCCTTGCTGAATTATGAGTAGGCTTGGAAACTAGCTGTGATGCAGTGTGAAAGGAAACAATATTTTGAAGGGGAGAGGAAGGAAATGGGGAAAATGAAAGGTGTATTCGTTCTCTGAATGCTTCCCTGGTTAGAACAGTCCTTGTTTATGCTATGTCTCATATTTGTGCATTCTTAACTTGCTTCTCATGTTCCTTAGCTAACAGGTTGTTAGCTGTAGAATGAGACTGTTAGATGTTATCTTATTAAAAAGTGTGGCAGCTGCTGCTCCTCTTGGCCATGTCACAGCATGAAATTGGCATCAGCTGTGCTGAAGTCAGTGTAATGGCGGGGGGGCTGTGAGCATGTTAAGAATTCTTTGATCACACCAAACAGGTCAGGCCTCTAGCAACATACCTGTAGTGTTACCTGCTGTATGACCAAGTCAGAAGTTGCTTAGCCATTTTAAGGTATGTGTACAAACAGTTTCAGGTGTCAGGGTAACTTCACTGGCAAATACTTAACTGTGTATAGATTCACAAGTAGAGTACTGTGTATCAATTTTATTAAAACTGACTACATAAATCCTGTTAAACTGCTTTTCTGGATTTTCTTATTGATATAAATATTTTCTGAGAACGATACTTGAGCACCAAAGTCGCTCATACATTTTTGGAAACTTTGCAAGGTACCTATGTTTTAATTCCTTCCCATTTGTATTGCTGAAAATAGCATTTTGATATTTTGAAGATGCCTTATTCCACTGAGTTAGTGTGTTCGTGTAGCAGTGCATCTGGTCATGTGAGATTTTAAATTTGTATGTGCCAGTCCAAGAAGTGGCATCAGTAGTTTGGATGGTGGACTAAATGAAGTTACTGAAAAGCCTTTTTCCTTTAGTGGTATCATAATTTCTGGTTTGAGTAGAATCTAAAAGATTAAAAATGCACATATGGATAGCAAAATAAAATCGCTTTTCAGTTTTCAAAAATGAAAAATTCTGACAAATGGCTAAGACTTAGATACTTGGATTTTCTGAAACTGGTCAGTTGCATCATCGTTATATTGTAAAAGCACTGACAAAATTATGCTGTTGGTTTAACTGCATTGTGTCCTCTTAAAGCATCCACCATCACAACAGCTGGAAATGCCACCTGTAGAAATGCCTCCAGAGGAGCCCCAAAACATCTGTCAGCTAATACCAGAGCTAGAACTTCTGCCAGAAAAAGAGAAGGAGAAAGAAAAGGAGAAAGAAGAAGAGGAAGAAGAAGAGGTAAGAACTCTGTGTAGAAAGAGTTTGTGTGTTTCCCAGAAGTGTTTGACTGTGAATTCAGTAAATGGCATAAGAAAAATCTTTAGTCTGTCCTTGGGAAATAATAGCATTTGGAAATGTAAATTCTTAAGTTATTTCATGATCATTTTATAATATTTGTTTTTTCATATTGTAATTTGCATATACATTCTGTTTTGAATTAGAGGGTTCTTCTGTTCTCATGTGTGTCTGGATTAAACCACTCTATGTATTCATTTTAGTTTGTGCCACTTAATGAAAGTAGTTTTTTGCAAGAAAACCAACCACATCCGAAAATGTGATAACTTGTCTCTTAGCTGCAATATTTAATATTCTGTGGCTATCAAGACAAACTTCATTGATGCGTTTTATTATGACATTTGCTTGCAGGAGGAAGATGGCACAGGGGGTGATCAGGATCAAGAAGAAAGGAGATGGAACAAGAGGACTCAACAAATGCTTCATGGACTTCAGGTACACATGATCATTTGATTTATCTTGAAGTAGCTTTTGGGTGTGTGCCCAGTGATGCTTTTGACCTGAGTTAAAAGGTTGAGAGAGAGCTTTCTTTGCAGTAGATGTGACAGCTTAAAATACCAGTTATGTCTTAGAGGGGGAAAAATGTGTATAGTTGATTAAATTTATATAAAATAATTGAAATTAAGTCTATATCCATATAACTGTCACTTTTTTCCAAAGAACATTTCAAGTAAAATTTTTCAACCTTTATGTCTACACTTGATGTGCAAGTAAGACTCCCAGAAATTTACATTTTAAAATAATTGAGTTTGATTGTGTTTTTAATGAAACCATACCACCTCTGACTTTGTACTGTGTACTAGGCAAACTCCATCCAGGTCTAGGGATAAAACCCTTTTACAGGATGTTTACTCCTGGCTAGGCTAGTCAGAATAATTCCATGCCATGACAAGCTGAATCTCTAACTGTGGGAATCTGACATTGTCTGATTTCCAGGATGTGGCTTCAGTCTGCACAGACTCCATCTGTAGGATGGATTCCTGCTTGCTGGAACTCTAGAGCTTTTTTCTGATACAATGACTGAACACTCCTTATGCACTTGAACTGAAGCACAAACCGCTGTTTGTGTGCTCTGTGGTGTCCTTCACATATTCTTGGACTACCTTTGCCTTTCAGCCAAGTTTGTAGCTCCTACCCCTTTCTTCCCTTAAACATTTTGGCAATTCCATTGCTTCAGTTTTCATCACTCTGAGCTGGTTTTTGTTTTCCAAAGTCATCCTCGCTTTTTTGTGAAATTGGTAGATTCCATCTAGAATAGGTAGAAAAGGTCTTGTCAGTATTTAATCTCTGAACTTCCTGTATGATGGCTTTGGGGGAACGGAATGGGAGAATGCTGCTGAGTTTTCAGTAAACTGAGTTTTAGTAGTAGTGTGTATTCTATTAAGTTTCTCAAATTTAAGATATGATCAAGGAAAAGCTTTACATTTCTGAAAAATGTTAGTAGAGTTCTATCATAAGAATTACTTGCTTATATATTTAAACAATGAAACCTTAATTTTAAACTCCTAAATAGCCCTTATGACACTATAATGCACTTAAATTTAGGTCAGATTACATTGTAAATAAATGTGATTTAAGTCAGTTCTTTTGCACACTTGTAAGAATTCTGCTAGTTTAAGTAAGAGTACTTTAAAGAAAAAACCCTGGTCATCAGCACAGCCCCACACGGTCACTCGCTCACTCTTCTGCTGGGATGAGGGAGGGTAAAAGCAAGAAAGCTTGTGGGCTGAGATAAAGGTAGCTTAATAGGTAAAGTAAAAGTGGTTCATGTAAGCAAAGCAAAATGAGTTCATTCACTGTTTCCCAACAGCAGGCAGACATTTAGGCATTTCCAGGGAAGCAGGACTTCATTGCATGTAATGGTGACTGGGATACAATGCCACAATTCCAAGTGCTCACACACTCCCCTGTTCCTTCCCCTGGCGCTATATGCTGAGCATGATGCCATATGGCATGGATTATCTTTTTGGCCAGCTGGGTCAGCTGCGCTGGCGGTGTCCTCTCCCAACTCCTTGTGTACCCCCAGCCTACTTGCTCCAAAACATAGCACCATATGAGCTGCTGTGAAGAAAATCAACTGTCCTAGACCAAACCAGCACAACTGTAGCTTAACAGTAATTTCTAAAGTATACAGATGTGGAGTTGATAATGTTGTGCAGTGTTTTCCTCTCTGAATGTTTCATCCCAGTTTCTGAAAAGAGCTTCAGAATTCTCTTTGGACCATGTCTAGCTTTTTTCAATTCTTTCTTCCTTGTACCATTAAGTCTGCAATGAGATTTGAAGTTGAGATCTGATTAGTAAAAAGTAATTTGGTTTGGCCAGCCTAATACCTTTTCATTTGCTAGATATTCTAGAGGAGGTTCTGTTTTAAATTGATTTCAGTTGTTTTAGCCAGCAAAAAGATGTCTTTTCATGGGTGTTTTTAAAAAAATATATTCTTGCCAAGACATTGAGAAAATGTAAGAAACTTTGGATACTTAGTTTCAGATAAGCAGAGGAATTTTAGAAAGAAACAGGCTTTCACCTTGGGAAAATAATGCATATTTTAAAGAACATTAGCTGTTGAAATTTTATTTAATTATTTTTGGAGTTACTTTTATTTTGAGAAATAAAGCCTGTTTTTTTTTTTTATTTATTCCTATTAAAAAAAATTGCCTTGTAGTCAAAAAAGACTAGTTAGCTATTGCTGCAGAAAGAAGATCTTGTGTTATACTACAGTGTTTCTGGAATAAGTTCAGTAGATTCAAGAGTAATTTTTCACACATCTCTGGGAAGCTTACTTGGTTTCATTTAGGTAAGATGCCTATAGAAATTTTCATGTATATGTTGTAATATGCACATTCAATATCAAGTCCTTCTGAATCCTTCACAGTGTCCTGGGTTTGACAACAAACAGAATTTTACCAAGAGATGTTGTTGTTTCTGTGTAGTTCTCTATTTAATTTGTCGTATCAACGTTGTGTTTTTCAGAGAGCTCTTGCTAAGACTGGAGCAGAATCTATCAGTTTGCTTGAGCTGTGCAGAAATACAAATAGAAAACAAGCAGCTGCAAAATTCTACAGTTTCCTGGTACTTAAAAAGCAACAAGCTATAGAGCTGACACAGGAGGAGCCCTACAGTGACATCATTGCAACACCTGGTCCCAGGTTTCACATTATCTAAATGGTTGTGTAGAGCAGAGCCTAGTGCTCGTCTCACTAGTGCGTACGTGTATTGCCCTGTCTGTAGGGCCCACAAGACCATTGCAGAAAATTTAGATTTTATTGTCTGTATAAAGTCCTTGGTTTTCTTCTGGGGTTATTTTGGGGTCTGTATTTTAACTTTACCACTCAAATTTTTAGTGAAGCTGCTGGGGTGGGTGACTTGACTTCCAGCTACAGAAACCAGACAGCTCAAGCGCCCAGATAAAGATTGTTTTAACACCTCGGAGCAGATGTGTGCAATATTGGTGCATGTAATGTTGAGTATCAATGAAAATGTCTTACAATAATTTGACTAGTTGATTCAATAGATATTTTTAACCTGTACAAGTAAACCTGAATGGCCAACCTATTGTCTGATTAAAAACTTGCCAAACTCATCTGAAATGTTCAGCCCGCTTCTCATAGTAGTGGGTATTTTTCCCCTTCTCTAGATCTTTGTGCATACCGTGGGTCTCTTAAAGCTGCCAATATGAAAGGTGGTGCCTGATATGTCAGCTTGCTGTGTCACTGCATTTTTGCAGTCAGATTTTTGTAGCCCTTGATGCTAAGGGGAAACGAGTATCTGTGGAAAGCACTTCCTCCATGTGATACATGAAAGGACAGAACATGTTAAGCATTTTAGACAAAACATTCCTTTTCACTTACCACGTCATTATGGTCCACTACTGATGATGGCTAATTACTGTTAATAATTGACAAATACAAACTAGTCATTTCACTTAAACCTTTAAGATATCATAATGCTTTAGGTTTGTTAGAGCTGTATATAAACTCCAGACTTTTTAAAACAGACTTCTAGATTGTAAATTATCTGATTTTTTTTTTTTTTAAATTAAGCAGGCATACGAAGATAAAAGTATCTAAATTCAGATACCACTTGTACTGAAAGGGCAACAAACTTTGAATATAGGGTACAAATGGACACAATTCCACTTAATTTTGTAGTGCATTAATGGCTCTTAGGATATATTTATTATGGTTTTAGTATCAATTTGTTCTGATAATGTACAATCCTGTGTTCAAAACATTTTACCAGTTTTGCAAAAGAAGTCCCATATGATTTTATTTCTAAAGAATGAAGCTTTACTGTTAGACCAGGTAGCACCAAAAATTATGTGAATATGTTGATTATGGAGACCTGTCGTTTTTTAGGGCAAAATTATTCACACTGAAGGTTCTGGTTTTAATGTTGGCACTTTTGTGAAATAGTTTTGGGACTCTGAAATTTCAGTGTATACTCAACTGTAAAATTATGTGAATGTTTGAAAAACTCTGAGACTACATGATAACCATGGTTTCATAATCCTTGAAATGTTAATTGTATAAAGTTACTGCAGCTTTATTTTCAACATCATGTGCCTGTAAAACCATAATTTTCCCCTTTGTAAAAAGAGACATTGTAGATAACTTGAATGTTTAATTATAGAGGTCATTAGTTTCTTGTTACACATTTTTAGTCTGTTTTTGTTGCTTTTCAAGGTTAATATTCTTGAAAATAGCTGATGCTGTTATGTATAACTTTTCTAATAAAAGTTGTGTTATAAGCTGTTATGTGTTAGCTCTGTATTGTTTGAACACCTTCCATTTATGTAAGAGCAACTGAGCACTTGCAGGTTGGTTATTTTGGTATTAGGAGGGGATGTGTAAGGATTTAGGTCTTTGAGAGATTTAAAGCTTGAATATGTAAATAGGTTTCTTGCCAGCAGGAAGGGTTATTCTACTGGCTGTACTATACTTTTGTTCAAGCATTCTGTGCTAGAAATGTCTGAAAAATTAGGAGAGACTGCCTATAAAATGTGATTCATCTCCATGCCTGTCTCTTCTGAATGCCAGAACATACCCAGCTTGAATTCTTTCAGCTCTGCTGTTCCTTGCTTCTGGAATTGCCTCTGCCTGTGAGTATGTCAGTGCCTCTGAAGTTACATGCTCCTGGTAGATCCAAACCTACGGATGCAGCGCATCTTCCATGGAGTCACATGATTACCTGCAGAGCTTATACAGAGGCCAGGGCAATGAATTCTCCTCGACATGGGCTGCCTTGGGAAGGTGAAGAGCCAGCCTGGATCCAATGATCTGACGTAGTCTGGGCTCCACCCACAAGTGACTGTACTGCTTTTGAGAGACCCATGGAAGCAGCTGGGGCCCATCAGGTGGGATGCAGGCTGGCCTGTGCTGAGCCAGCCCCAGTGTGTGCGTGTAGGTACAGCTTGCCTGCACTGGAAAATAGTGACTTTCACTCCTTTGGTTGTAAGGGAGAGAGAGAGAGGTATGGGAACCTGGGCACTCAGACTAGAGTGAAAGGTAGCTCTTCTGCCTCTTCTTGTATCAAAAATCTAGTACATATTTGTCATCAGTTTTGCTCAGTTACACCACTGTAATAACACTCCTGCCAAGTTGATTTTGCACAAACATACATGCCTGATGACATTATAATCTGGGGCACTGAATGCAAGCTCTGCTTTATCATATACAGGACTTGTTACTAGATCTGACCATGGCCTGCAAGTAGTACTGACAGGCTTACATTTCTTGGAAAGCAGCCTGTGGTAATACACTGATCAGCTGTTGAGTAGGGTCTCAGGATTGATGATAGACCACTTGTGCTGTTTTTCGCTTGTATGTACAGGAAGTATCTTTCCCTACTCTGTTATGGACACAGATGAAATGCAGAAAGGCTCTCTTGCACAGCATTCACTGTTTTCCCTATGACTACTGTTGTGTTTTTTAAAGTACTCCAATATCTTTGTAAAGAAGCACAGCATCTGCATTTTATTATAGTTCCTCCTCAAACAAATGTCTATGGTTTTCAAGGAATTATAACCATAAGCATTCACTAGTTCTTACTATATAGGAAGCCATTTTTCTCACAGTTCAGTCAGTAAAACCTAGTTTTCAGAAAGCTGTCTTATGAGGGATTTAGATTTGATTGATAGTATTACTGTAAAATGTGTTCCCTCGCTCCTTTCCCAGTCAGGCTGGACTGTCTAGTGTGTTTGGTTATAGTGTTTCACTGCAGCAGTGAGATGAAGGAACTGCTGTAAATGCTTCTCTGTGCTCCATCTTCCCACTGGTGGCAGGTTTGTTCTGTCTGCAAAACTTAACTGTTCATGGCAGGGGTACTATGCGTGCCCTGCTTTCCAAATTACTCCTCCTTGGTGGGTAAAAAGGAAAACAGTTCATGAATGTAAGGAAATACTCCTTCAAGGAAATTGAGTTGTTGAATGAATTCTTGCCCTGTATGTCTGACCACCTTGAAAACGTACTGCTCCAGCTCTCCCAAAGGAGAGCTCTGTTCTTATTTCAGCTGGGGTTGAAGGGAGGAAGTGAGGCAGGTCATGTTATCTATAGCTGAAGGTTAAATTGTGCTGTGCTTCTGGGAAGGGTACGGGTAGAGGACTCTTCCTAATTCACAGGACTTGGATACAATTATTGGCTAAAGGTATCATGGGAACTCACACTTTGTGATTTTAAACCAACTTGTTAAGTAACTGACCTGGCAACTGTTGTGTACAACTTTGCTTCAAGGACTTTGTTGGAGGCTCAGATACATGGTGCTGAGGATCTTGAGCTGAGCCCATCTTTTGTAGGCACAAGACTGCCTTTTCTGCTTTGGTCTTTGCAGTTGATGTCCAACGTTGGCAAATACAGGAAGTCAAATTTCAAGGGGTTATTCTTCAGTCCGTATTGTCATCCCTCTGCTATACCTGAGTCTGGTGGTATGTAACATTACTTTTTAGGGGGAGTGGGGCTCAGATAATTTTTTTCTGTTTCTAAAGCTCTCAAGTGTCCAATACTTGTGCAACCTCTTTCCTCAAGGGGTTATGTTCATCTTTGTGCTTTTTCAAAGATTTTTCATATATAACTTCTCTAAGGAGTGGGTGGGCTATATGGTGTGAACTTCTGCAACGTGAACGTAAGAGAAAAGCAGAGGGACCAAGAAATAGGTTGTCCCAACACACGAGGAAGAAAGGACAGTTCTCTGCAATTCTTGCTGATCTCTGATATCACCATGGTAGACATAAGAAAGGAGGTAGAAGAAGGGAAGATTTTCCTTTGTTATTATCACAGGAGCTGGTTTTACATGGGTTTTAGTTTAGAACATCTTCATGCAGAATTAAAAAAATACAAAAAGTCAGCTAGGAGAAAATACTCACATTAGCCAAATACTAATGTTAATGTGTTATAAGTAGAATGAAGTGCCAGAAGCTTTCTGGGAAAACACGCCCTCCAATTTCATTTGGCCGCAGCTATTCCCCAGCAGCCAGGAAGAATACAAGAGGTAGTTTGATTGTCATGAGCTGGGTCTCTACATGTTCTCCCTTCCACAGCCCCCCCCTGCTTTTCCTGTTTGCCCAACTTTTGTTTTCAATAAAAACATTAAACATCATAACACAGTCTGAAACTAACACTAAATAATTGAGGACTGTGGTTGACCTTTAATCATGGATGTTTATAAATGTTGTTTGACACTGATCAGAAATACATGTGATGAGAAACACAAGAGTTGCTCATGACACTTGGCATCCTTCTGGAGCAGATGGGTCTTTAAAGCCAGTAGTGTTCTCTGTGCAAGGACTCTTCTCTAAATTAAACTGTTTTGCTACTTTTTTTGAATACTTTCCCCTTCTTTGCCTTGCAGTGCCAGGGCAGTGCTGGCAATTATTTGTACAATTTAGTTTTCTAAGTTTGAGGATGGTGGGAATTGATTCAGGGTAAAACCCATCAAAAGAAATGTGTTTTTTTTCTCCAGCTGGATCAATTCCCACATCCTGTGCACTGGGCAGCCATACAGAAACTTGTTCCAGCATAACACAAGAAGCACCAGGCAGGAGAATAGAGAAGGGAAGGAGTGAGGATTGTTTTTTGGATGGCTGTGCAAACTCTGCATGTGTGTTAAATCAGTCTAACAAAATTATTTACAATATTCCTGTTTGAATTCAGGTGTCCCAGACCTGGCTAAAACTGGTGTATTGGCATGTTCATCTTCAACTTGCATACCACTATTAATATTCTGCTTTTCCAAGGCAGAAGTTGAAAGTTCTCTCTCAAATCAGGTATTTCTATGACAAGCTCAAGTTCAGCCTCTGCCAGCAGATGTGTCCACACTAATTTTCAGTTCATGTTGTGAAAGAATATATCCAGTCCTCAGTTACTGGAGACTAAGCCAGAATTAGAGTTAATGTGTGCCTTGCCGGCAGTAGGAGCCGCAGGTTGCACTGAGTTGCTAACTCTGAAACAAAGGGATCGGAATGCCACACACCGCTCCACTGCTGAGCATTTTTGCAGAAAAGTTCAGCTAAGTTTGTCTTCATAAAAATTAATCTGCTTCTCATATTCCTTGACTATGGGACTAATCTCCAACACAACAGAAATGCTGATGTTTGAGGAATAAGAAACCACAGTCAAGTGTTGTGAGAAAAAATAGAAGGAGAAGCAGCTTAATATTTGGATTTCCAAGCTTAGGAATGTTTTTCTGATTGGTTAAATAACAGATGAGAGACCCTGAAAGTAAACTAGCCATACCATTTTGCATTTTGTAATTATGTGAATGCAAACTTGTACCTAGTCTTGATGATGCTGAGGGAGGCAGCAATGAGCCAGAAAAGACACAAAAAGATTTGTTATGGTGGCAGCTACTTAGCAACACAAGCTGCAGGTTTTCCTTGATCATGTCTCACGACTGAAATAAGTGCAGCAGACACTGGTGCTTCCAGTGCAAAGTTTCATTTTCACATCTGTGAGAAGCAGTTCCAGTTCATTAATTGTGGCAGGCTGCTCCCTGGAGTGTGAGTTGGCGCTGGGATCCCTGGGATCTCTCTCCTTCACCACCGACCCTGTGGAATTACAGGGAGGCTCTGTTCAAAGCTGATACTGAAAAGGTTTAAAACCAAGCCCAAGAAAAGCAGACGCACCATATGCAAAAGGAATCTATCAGGAATATTTAAATCATCCTCACATCAACAGGAAAGCTGCCATCATTCATTCCCCTGTCTCTGTTGTGCTGTTCCCTTGGCAGGGTGACGTGACCATCAGAGCGTTGCAGGTGTTTGGCAGGTTTTGCTGATCACCAATGAGCTGCTTTTGGTGAGGTGCAACTGAGCAAGCAGCTCAGTCCCTGGGGCACACATACAGTGGAGCCACAGGACTCCAAATCCCTAAGGCTGGACTGAAAGTGGGTTTTCATTGCAAATGAGGTGGAGACATAAGGTCTGCCAGCTGAACTGGATTCAGCAGGATGGGAGACAGGGCCTGCAGGATATGACAAAATTACCTGCCTGCTCGATAGATAACAGGTACAAACATGAACATGCTGTCTCTGTGGTCTTTCTTCAAAACCACTCTCTGTTTCTGTCATCCCTGAAGCACAGTTTTTCAACAGTAACAAAGAGTTTTCTGCTTAATTTTAGGGCCAATATTTTTTCTACCAAAGGACAGAAAGGTTGATTAAACATTGGAATGGGCTGGCCAGGGAGGTGGTGGAGTCCCTGTCCCTGGAGATGTTTAAGAAAAGACTGGATGTGGCACTTAGTGCCGTGGTCTAGTTGACACTGGTGTTTGGTCATAAGTTGGACTTGCTGATCTCAGGGGTCTTTTCCAACCTAATTGATGCTGTGATTCTGTGACCAGATTTCTGGAACCAGAGCTACATATGCTCATTCTGTACTGTAAAGCAAAGTACACCCTTATCTCACGTGCAAAATAAGGCATCATCAGTGGAAAATCACAACCCAAACATGCTTTTACCATACTGGAAGGAAAGACAAGCATGCTCTTACTCTCTCGAAATTCATGATTACATGCTCTTGTCTTCTAAGTGTGACATTTCTGTTTTTGTATTAATGGGTGTGGGTTTAGTTAACAAGTAAACAACAGTAATTTTTTGAACCTGACACTTTCTTCCTTATGGTAAGAGGATCTTGTCTGCAAAATGCCTGGGTACGTGGCAATGCAGTACATGCAATCTAAATGTGATAGAAATGAGCACATGGTGTCATGGCTGTGCCTGGTTGAAGGAGGCAGCACTATGCAAGAAGGGTACCACAGCTGCTGGATTCCTGCAGTGCAGTGACTGGCTTACACACCATTTTGAGTACCCAGGCAAAAAGCTTTGCCTGAGTGTTCTTCTGCCCAAAGGGAAAATGGATACTCTTATGCTGTGGCCCCAAATCTGGTACTCATCTGTGAGCTGCCAAGAGTTCCTGGCAACTTTGGACTTGGGGTTTGCCTGCTCCACAGAAGCTGATGTTTTCCTCAGGGGTGCACTGTGCAAGAACACACAGAGGACACTCCTCTGTGAATGGCACTTGAGAAGCCACCTGGTCTACAAAGTTCCACTCTCCTTCTCCCTGAGAGAGGAATTTCACAGCCTGTCCTACTGGAAAGCCCAGGATGAAGCCCATGTGAGAGAACCCCATGAGGGTGACTGAGCTGTGTGCCCCACCATCCCACTCGTACATCTCATCACTTCAAGCACATCACAGCTGCAGAGGAAAGCCACTGCTCTGCTCCCCAGCACAGCACAACCTGCCAGTGGCAGAGGTGAGAGCAGGGTGGAGAGAGCACCTCCTACCAGGAGCCTCACAGGACAGAGTCCTTGCACCGAAGTCACTGATGCTCAATCAGTTCTTCATCACTTGGGAAAAGCTTAGACTAGAGTACCAGAAAAAAGTACTTTTAGGCAAAAATCAAGCTGGTTTCACCTGAATGTCACACAGATGTGAGTAATGGATGCTCATCCATGACTCTTTTCTACCTAGTCCAACAGAGAAGTACCAAGCTAGCACCAGCTTTTAAATCCAACAACATAACTTAAAACATTACAGTAAATTTGGATCTGACATTCAAAGCAAAAAAAAAAAAAAAAAATAGTGTTTTAAGATCATTGGACAAGCCTTCTACAAAAACTGTGTATTATTTGAGAACTTCAGCTTCTAATTAATATTACTCAAAATAATTCTCTTCCAAACACAGGATAGAGAAATCCAGCTTAACCAAAAGGTACCAGTAGCAATGAGGCGCTACCTTTTTGATTGCAGAACCTGTAATTTGATAAATCATCACCACAATACATAGTTTGTACATGTTTAAAACACATCCTTCTATAACTAGCTTCTACATCCTAGTTAAATGTAGTAGAAGCAGCTAACGTAGCTCCTTACAAACTGTAGTTTCTCTCTAATTTTTTCCTTCAATCAACTAAATTAGATCTTCTCTTTCAGGCTTAGGGTTTAACAGGACAATAAAGTCTGGTAGGCATGAGTTCTTGATGAAAGCCATGTAACTGTGGGCAAAAGGCCAAGAAAAGAAGATTTAAAGCAGTTAATTTCCTGGTGACTGAAGGATGTGTGTGAGGTCATATGCATTTATCTTCCATTGTGACTCCATATTTCCTTCTGGAAATAGAAGGAAAGTTGTCTTCATGGCATTTCTGCCATTTTATAATACCTCACTGTAGAAAGGATGAAGAATCTAAGCAGTCCCAGGAAGAATCCTAAATTCTTCAAATATTCAAAGTACTATGAGGTGGAAACAGTCCACAGAAAAATGTCGCTATCTCTCTGCTACCAACCTAAATATCTTCCTGCACCACCACTGAGAACTGAGATAACCTACTCCCTCCATCTCTGCATTGGTCTCAGAGCCAGAAAACCTTCCTCAGGAAAAAGTCTTTCCCAGAAATCACATTCCTGAATATCCTTTTCGTGAGTCTGCAACTGTAGTTATTTGGCTCTCAGTTATTTTTCTCCAGCACTGGCGACTTGTTGTTTCTCTCAAATGTTCATCTGGCTCTGTTTTGCTTAATCGTAGTGTCTCCCAAAGGTCTGCACTAATGAGTTTCTGCATTCATACCATATGCTTTCTTTGCCATGGAGAAGTTTAGCTGTACAGAAAACAGATTTTGAGACTCTTTCTATTCCCTTTTTCTTTTGTCCTCAGATCTGAAAGGTCTTCTAGGCAAAAGGGGCTTCTCAGGTCCCTTCACCCTGCTAGTTAGAGTCAGACCACATCTAAACAATGCTCACAGGTAATTTAGACATGTGACAAAACTTTGAAAATAACCGGATTTATGTTAACTAGCTTTTTTGGAACAGGGGACACCAATTTCCTGTTGAAGGAGCTGTGCTTCTCAGGGTGGTGTTTACAGCCAGGGAATGACTGCTCCTGAGCCAGGGGAGGTTTCAGAAGGCTATAGGAAGCTTGAGGAAGCTAGAACATCAGTAGCAGAGCACAGACTTCCCAGGAAAGGCCAGGCCAGCTCCCCTGGGGCTACTCACAGCTAGCAGACTACCCAACTGACAAAACAACCCCAGAGAGCTAAATAACCCAGACAGAGAAAATAAAATCTCATTTAAAATTATCCAAGTAGGATACAGCCCAACAGGGAATGTTGTCTCCAAGAAAGTCCATGGAGGACTATTGATGGGAAGACCAATGACAACTGGTGTTCCTCAGGGGTTGGTACTGGGACAGGCACCGTCCCAACACCAACCACAGTTGAGACATGTCACCTTTGCTGGTGACATGGACAGTGAGATCCAGTGCACCCTCACAAGTTTGCCAACAAGACCAAGCTGTGTGGTGCAGTCAACACTCTGGAGGGATGGGATGTCATCCAGACGGACCTGGATATCCTGGACAGATGGGCCTCTGTGAATGTCATGAAGTTCAACAAGGCCAAGTACAAGGGGCCAGCGCAATTCCAAGCACCAACATAGGCTGGGCAGCAAATGGACTGAGACCATCCCTGAGGAGAGGGACTTGGGGAGGTTGGCGTAGGAGAAGCTCAGCGTGACTCGGCAATGTGCACTCACAGCCCAGCAAGCCAACTGTGTCCTGGGCTGCATCAAAAGCCCTGCAGAAAGCCCTCTGCAAATTAGAGAGATCGGCAATGACCGACTGTATGAAGTTTAACAAGGGGAAGTGCCAGATACTGCATCTGGGATGGGGCAACCCTGGATGTGTGTATAGAACAAGAGGCTGGAGAGCAGCACTGTGAAAAGGGACCTGGTTGATGGCAAGTTCAATATGTACTCTGGCAGCCAGGAGGGCCAACTGTGTCCTGGGGGTCATCAAGCAAAGCATCACCAGCTGATTGAGGGAGGGGATTGTCCCGCTCTGCTCTGCACTGCTGTGGCCTCACCTTCAATATTGTGTGCAGTTTTGAGCACTGCAATCTAAGACATTAAGGTATTAGAGAGTGTCCAGAGGAGGGCAATGAGGATGGTGGAGGGCCTTGAGGGGAAGCCGTGTGAGGAGCAGCTGAGGTCACTTGGTCTGGAGAAGAGAAGACTCTGGGGAGATCTTGTAGTAGCCTTCCAATACATAAAGGAGCCTACAAGAAAGCCGGAGAGGGACTTCTGGCAGAAACACATAGCAATAGGACAAGGAGAAATGGCTTTAAACTGGAGCAGGTAGATTCAGATTAGATATAAGGAAGAAATTCTTTTAGACCAGGTTGCCCAGAGAAGTTGCAGAGACCCCATCCCTTGAAGCATTCAAGGCCAGATTGAACAAGGTGTTGAGTGGAAAGTGTCCCTGCCATGGCAGGGGACTGGAACGAGATAATATTTTAGGTTCCTTCCAATCCAAACCATTCTACAACTCTCTAATTCTATTATTCCTATCATTTATGGAAATTTCTCTTTCTCCAGGCACATAAATTCCCATTCCAGGTCACTTCTGCCACAGATCTGCTATCCACACTTATGCTTACCTTAGTGAAGCATCACAATTCCAGTTCCAGTAGCACAAAAGAATTCTCTCCTGCATTTTCCCTTGTATAAAACACTTTGTCTCTAGTTTTGTCTTGTAGATTCAATGGAAGCAGCATTCAAATGACATTCCAGTTTTTCTGATTGTCCATCAAGTTGAAAGCATACATGAGTGTTCCTTGCTAATCTAGATCCATGCACAGCCTAATCTCTGATACAAAACACTGTCTCTTGGTTGGAATGTAGGGACATACAGAAGAAACTGGTGCTTTTGGTCCTAAGAGCAGCAGGAAGGAAAATGTCTCCCTCCAACACAGCTGTGCTAGGAAAACTTCTAGGCAGGGAGCCTTTCATGCACTGTCCATGTGTGAAGTATAGGAAGATGTTTGCTGACCTGCAGAACAGAGGCAAGGACAGGGGCATTGATGTACACTGGGGCTGGGAGAATTGTGTAGGGAGTTTATATTGGTGAGCATTGGGAACATGTGGCAGAACAGATTTGTTTAGAATAATACTGAGGAGGCACAAAAATTTTCCTATAGTGAATGAATTTTTTATTATTATTATTTATGGTACTAGATTAAAAACAACATCACTCCCTGACAGCCTTCAGAAAGACACTATTTTCCTTTTTGGAGGCTGTAACTTCTCAACCTGTTTGTTAGTGGAGCTCAGGCAGGTCCAATGCACTTTGTCACCATCCCAAAACAGCATCCAGGACAGCCAATCTCCTCAGCAGTAGTGCCAACCACAGCCCATCTCAGAGTTGTGCTGGATCCTTTGCATCCCTTCGTGGCACTGAGATGGATATCTCAGACCCTTTGGTGACAAGAGTCCTCTCTGGGTAAGAGACACCACAGTTGAAAGTTCCCCAGTAATGTCCTGCCCTCTTTGCTTTGCAAGTCCACTGGCAAGTGAGCAGAACATTAACACCAGAGGACGGTATTTTTCCTGGAGATATTAATTAGCTCTGAGGCAATGGCATCAAATCTTAGCTGATTATCTAGACACTGCCAGAAGAGCAGGAGACAAAACTCTGCTTATGTCTCCAAGACACCAGTTCCAGTTTGTTTGCTGAAGTTACAACATCTGAGATTTTTGCCAGGGTGTTTGTCATATATATTTTTTTCAGTAAGAATGGATTTTCAAATTGTCTAGTTTCAATTTCTTTTGCCTGGTTTTACAGATACTTCCCAGAGTTCAGGATACTTTAATGTAAACACTGGGCTCACCTGTAGGATACCCCTTGGTAAACCTGACTGTCAGTTAGACAAACTCAGATTTTTCGTAAGCTGGCTAGACCTCTTGAAGCAATCCAACGCATTGTTGTATGGGAAGAGACTTAATCTACTTCTATAACCATTTTCAATAAAGCACAATTCTCTCCAAAAGATCTGCCTAGAACCTTTGTGTCCCAACTTGAAATATGTTTCTGAAAGTAATAAAATTTCCCATTACACCAGGAAAGTATATATTAACTTTTATTTCTGAGTATCAGGACTTCCCATCCCTCTAGGGATGTCTTCTGTGTATCTTTGCAAACTTGATAAATGAAGTACGATGAATTCAACAGATGTCTCACCTTCAGAGCAGGGTTTATTATAAAACTGGGGGGAAAGAACGTTCCTTGGGCAAGGGGAATCAGAAAAAAATCTCCTTGTGTTCTTAGTATACTCAGAAATTTCTGGCAAAAAATGGGACAAGGTGGTTTACTCCTGTATGTGCACATAACTATAAGGGCAGCTTGCCATATGCTTCACTCATTTAGAGAAAACATGCCTGGGATGGAACACCCAACTGTATAAAAATAACAGCTTGGTGATAAACTTCATGTGCATCTTTGACCTACCGTCTTTCTAATACTCCATCTTGGGACTTTCTCATTCCAGGTGTCCTAGTCCCCTCAGCTGTGCCTCTATCTTCCTCCATTTCTTTTGCCCTTCCTTTTCCTTTTCCTTTTCCTTTTCCTTTTCCTTTTCCTTTTCCTTTTCCTTTTCCTTTTCCTTTTCCTTTTC
>JAWWEU010000081.1:138884014-138900677 GCA_035583155.1 Acropternis orthonyx | reverse complement strand
TCCTTTTCCTTTTCCTTTTCCTTTTCCTTTTCCTTTTCCTTTTCCTTTTCCTTTTCCTTTTCCTTTTCCTTTTCCTTAATTTAAACTACAGGACAAATATTTCTTTCTCTTTGTCCAGGTATGGAGATCTCACCACTCAAGGCCAAAGGCAGGTGAAAGTCTATCCAATACTAGTGGAAACTTTGCTACAGGGACAAAAAATCACTCTGGGAAAGTGGCATTATCACATGAAGGAAAAAATGCTGAAATGCTGGTGCTGTTAAAATGAGATGAAATCTCCTCAGGGATTTCAGTGAAACTGGCACTTTGGTCCTGGAGTTTGGGATCAAGGAGCTGGGATGTTGCAGGGGGACACTTGATGGTCTTGTCCAGAAACACGGCTATCATGTCCCATGGGAGCTGACACTGTCACTGTCACTGTCAGAGCTGCTCACTCTCACTCACCACTAGTGCCGTAACAAACAGAAATGGTGCTGTGGAAAGATCGCCTTCATCACCTCATGGGAAGATGTAACCAAGCACTGTGGTCACCCCAGAGGACTGTGCTGGGCTGATGTTGGCCACTCCTTCACTCTCTCCTTATTCCTTATGGAGGGAGAACACAAATAACGTTCAAACATTATTATTATGAGGTCACTGGCCGGATAATTTGATTAACCATTTTGGTTAACTTACATGCTGTCCTTTTGCTTTAGCTGGCAGAGGTGGAGGGAGTCCAAACACGGACCTTCTCATGTGACCCACCACCCACACCATGACCACCACTGGAGAAAGGAGCACAGAAAAACATCTCTTTCCCCTGAAACCAAACACTACAAATTCCAAATTAAAATTAAAACCATAGTCCAGAAAAGGAATGTGATCCCTTAATTCTTAGCGTGTTGAACAAGACAGAAAAAAAGTGGTGGTGGTTCTTGGAATTTAAAAAGGTCAGAACAAATTGCCTGTCACAGTCAGAAGCCACTTGCTCTCTGAAGGGAATCAGGCAGAGGTCAGCTGCTGGGTGAATATCATGGTTCAACACTGAACACTAGGTTTTTATTTTCTTTACTTGTTTCTTCATCCTATTGTAGCTGCTGTCCAACCATGCCCCACTGAAATCTCCATGGTCACTCTCCTCTCAAGGTGACTAGTGTGGTGAAGACAGACAAGGAGGGCACATGCTGTAATAGAAGCCTGTTCTCTAATTCTGCACTTCAGATTTCTTCTAGTCAGCTTGTCCTGCTCAAGAGGTACATTGAAAAACTCCTGCAAGTAATGGATCTGGCTGCTGTCAAAGACCAGGAAATTGGATGAGATGTTTGTTCCTTCCTTAAAATAACTTTAGACAAAACTTCACCTCCCTTGGACCATACTTCTATCTAGGTGTGCAGGTAACCTAGGTACAGTGGGGCTCTCTGATGCCTCTCTGATGATTATCCCCACACTTTACCAGAAGCAAACCAAAAATGCTCTTGATGCTGAAATAAGCTACCCTGATGTGCAGACATCTGATCTGTGTAGTGGTCAGTCTGGAGACTTCTTCCTGGAAGAAGGCTTCCAGATACCTGGGATATCTTGTCCTACCCAAACCTGCAGGCACCCAGCCCTGGTGGTTGTTGAAAGCAGAGCACCAAACCAAATAAACCCTGGATTTGACCTTCTGCTCTTAAAAACACGCTGCTTTCTTGAAACTCATCCTGCCCACCTTTTTCTGCCAAGCTCCAACCTTCACAGAGGATCCTGCTGTCTAGCAGCAAGCCAGGGCTGGCATAGCACTCATGTCTGATGGAAATGGCAGTTTCATTACTCCTAAAATGATTTGCTCAACGTGAAATGGGTGTGATTGGCACAGAAAGATGCATATCAGACACCAGAGACCAAGCCAAGGGCTCTGGGGATACCTCATGCCTACTAAGAGGCATGGCCAGAAAAAGAGACACCCATTTCCCTCTAAAATGCCCCTCTGTGTGCAGATAACAAAGACATGCAGCCTGAATTGTGATAGCAGTTGGAAATGTTTTAAAATCCATTTTCAGGTCACATCTAGCAGGCAGGCAGGCTGTCATCAGCTCTGATTTTGCCATTCCATTTTCACTCACTCTCATTCATGTGGAAAGATCCTGGAGCGCCTTGGGCTGTGATCTGCTCAGTTCTATTTTTGGCTGTCTCCTTTCTGAAGGAAGGTGATTTCTCACATGTGGTTGTTTTCCAATTATCACTTGTTGAGACATACCCCCTGGTTATATTACAAAGAGAATCAGGTGGCAAGTACATATTTACAAGTCTTTATTCTAAGGCACAGGAATACTTTATTTATCTGAGCTTTGAACTGAAGCTGTGGATACTCTTGAGAATCATGTTTCTTCTGGTGAGTTGACCCAGCCTTTTACTCTTCTCTGACAGACAGCAAAAATTAAGTATCATCTAATTTACTAGTGTGTATATGTGAATAGGGTGTTGGTGGTCTATTGTACAAGATTTAAAATAAGCAAGTGTTTCCTAGAGTATGTTTTAAAGTTTCCATTGTATATGATATGAAACAGGCTTTTTTTCCCCGCAGTTACTGTTCATCCACTGCTCACCAAGCTGTGACACAGCTTCTTCCTTCATTTAAAAAGTTTAATCTTTTTAGTGTATAATATTATTTTCCAAAGCACTTTATCAGGAAAAGCATGGCTTTGTGGAGGGATGAGTGGGTGAGCTAGCAGTGCTGTGGCCTTTCTGTTTGCTCTGTCCCACTCACAAGATGCACAGGATTACCTTTGAGCTCTCTCAGCAGCATAAGTTTGAAAGCTGGAAAAAGCATGATGATAAATGAAATATTTACACTAGTAGAGAGCAGATGGGCTCATTTGCCATCAAAAATTAGCTCAATTATTGACAGCATTAAAATAACACTTCAAATACAGGAGAAAAAACTCAGCAAGGAGTTGGGAGGGGACACACCTGAGACAGCTGACCCTGACTGACCAAGGAGATATTCCCCATATGGTGTCACTGTCCATGTATAAAGCTGGGGGAAGAAGAAGGAAGGTGGGGTGAGATAGTCAAGTGATGGTGTTTGTCTTCTCAAGTGACCCATTATGTGTGATGGAGCCCTGCTCTCCTGGGGAGGGCTGAGCACCTGCCCACTCATGGGAAGTGGTGAATGAATTCCTTGTTTTGCTTTGCTTGTGTGCAAAGCTTTTGCTTTGGTATTAAACTGCCTTTGTCTCAACCCATGAGATTTCTCACTTTTACCCTTCTGATTCTTTCCCTCGTCCCACCAGCAGGGAATGAGCGAATGGCTGTTTTGGGCTGAGTTGCCAGATGGGGTTAAACCATGACACTTCCCCATCATTCGTTGTCCCAGCAGAGTCCCAGATCAGGTCTCAGGAGTTCCTCAGTGCATCCCAGCTGGACCAGCATGGTCTTGCTTGCAGCAGCCTTGTTATCAGCTGAGGCTCCCTTCTCTGTGAACGTGAAGCTCAGCAAAACCTCCAGTCCCTGGTTTTCCTCAATTCTGTGAGCTCCCAGAAGCAGCAAAAGTCCCAGTGAGAGCTGCTGAGAAGAGAGGATCTGTTTTGTTGATACTGTGAATATTTCACGGCTCATAACTTTAGATTTTTTTTTGGCAGCCACCTTTTTCTTTGCAGCAGTGTGGTCAGCAGTTGTCTTTTTTTTCTTGGAACTTGAATGAATTTGACATATTTCTGCAGTTGCTGTTACTTTGGTGAGCAATTTATCCCATGGTCTTTACACCAGCAGTTTTCTCTTCCAGCTGTTTGCTCACATCTGATGGAATGATTTCATTAGACCAGCTTCAATGTCCCAGTTTCTTTTACAGATCACTGACATGCAGTTCATTTTCTTGCTTGTAACTTTGGAGACTGAAATTGAGATGCATCAACATTCTGGTAATTTCTAGTTCTTTCTTATCTGTGCTTTCCTTTATAGATATCCTCCTTTTTCTAGGCAGACAATAGATCCTTTATCCCCTTTCTTTCTCTGCATTCTTTGATTCAGAAAATCACACTGGAGAACCAGCTTATAGAGCTTTTAATCTACAAGCACATGTATTCAGCCTATGTTGAGTTGTTTTGGCTCTGGTTCAGATAAGACAGAGTACCAGATGTAAATATGACAATTTTAGGGCCAGAGAAACTGAAGGAGAAAACCAGCATATTTCTGAGGATTCCAGAAGGATGCACACAGTAAGTGTAGGAGCTCCCTGTCTAAGATATGAAGTCCCCAGACCTGGACTGTGCAGCATTACTTTGTACTTGGACACCCAGTCTTGGAGACTTCTGTGAACAACAGCGAACAGAAAGAGCACTGAGAAAGAAATAAAAGGTACAATCACACTGCAAAAAACATGGGCAAGAAATTGAAATGTTCAAATAATAGCACCAGATAGCCAGGATGGAAAATGCCCTAAGAATGTATGATTACTCTCTGCAGAGGCTTGCAGTTGAAATTTCAATACACTAAGTGGAGTATTTCCTTATCAAATGTGACAGAAGGCAGAGCAGACTGAAAGGTACTGTACAAATATGAACTACGGCCATTATTTAAAGCCACCCTACTGAACAGTCTGATGCCTGGAAATTCATCTACCACTGAGAACAGTTATTTTGTCCATGACTAAGTAATATTTCGGAACCTTTTCTACCTGTCAGTCATTAAATTAGAAACAATCATGAGATTGAATAGCATGTTAAGGGAAAAACTAGTATGTAAAAAAAAAAAAGGCATTTTCTTCTATTCAGCTTTGTCTTCTGAGTTCCCTTTTGTGCCTTTTCCACTCTCAATTATCTGAGGGATTCATTCTAATCTGAAGGAAGAATCAAGTGGCCTGGAAATACTTTATTCTAAATGTGCACTCCTGGTCCATGGAATTCTGTCTGACAGAACACTGGTGTGGTGGATTTTATTGAAATGGAGTTTATTGAAAAAAAATAATCAAGGGAGTCCATTTTTAAGGCAGTAAGGGGAAACGTGCTACAATTTCGCAAAGTTAATTAAAAACTGGACAATCACATGATTGCATCAGTATTCCTATTAATAATAAATCAATAAAACCATGAGTTCAAATCATGGAATCAGTAAATTAATGCTGTGCATAATCAAACAGAAGTCTGAGGTTGACAATGAAAGGAATTGCTTTGTATTAGTCCTGTTTCCAGCTCTCATGAGAGCAAGGAACAGAATTCAAGGAAAAGGCAGCTTCTTTTTGTCTCTGGCTGCAGGCTGTAGTAGTCTAACTAGCTCATGAGACTATTTAGTCAATGAAGAATCATTTTGGTTTCTGGACCATGCCAAGGAAACACTGCAATCCCATTCTGTTTCACTGTGAGGAAATGTGATTTAGAGAGTTCTCCTCTGTAATATGGCCTCTTTGTGCTGAGCTGCTGCCAGTGCTTTTGGGTTAACTGTTCTCTCTGAATACCAACAAAAGCTAGAAACTTCCCAAAGAAGAATAAAGACTTCTTCCACGTGGTGCAAAATAAATTACACAAAGAGGACCCACTGCCCCCAGGCTAGCTGCTCTTTCCCCTCCCCAAGCACTTCTTCCCATCAGCAAATTGCCAGGCACTGCTTTTCTGACCCATCTGCCTTGTGGGGAGGCAATTCCAGCACAGAACTAAACATATCCTGTAGTAATGACTCCAGATGAGTGGCTTTGAAAGTGAAAAGGTTACCTGAGATTAGATACTTTTTCTTTGATTATATCCATGACTCTGAATTTGTGATTCCAGAATAAAATGCCTATCAAATTGTTTATAGCACAGAGAAAGCCACTCAGGTACATGCCACAATATATCCTCCTTTCAGACCTTCTAGATTAAGTGTCCCTACACGGACTGCCCTTCCTGCCATCCATGCCCTCTGGGCCCACTGATCAGCCAAATTAGTGGCAAAACTTCAGAACAGTTTGAAATAATGACTTTATTTTATTGCTTTTTTTATTGAAAGTCCCTTTAAAACTTAAGCTGTCTTATTTCTCAGAAGAGAGACTTAAGCCTCCTTGCTCTGTGTGTGACATTCTTGCTGCCCTGTCTTTATCCCAGCAATTTCAGGAAGTTATACTCTGTAAAACTAAATGCCATGCTATTTTCCAAACATTTCATTTATTTTCTTGTCAATACAGAGTACTGCAAGGAAAACAGTGAATTTCTATCTAGGGAGATTTAGTTGAGGCTTCACTGGTGAAGTTTTGAGAGTCACATTTTTAAAGGTGCTGGAGGATCTTGACAGAGAGCTTGCAGGATTTTTAGTACTACTTTTACAGCTGATTTGTAAGCTTTGGACTTTCTAATTCTCACTCAGAGCAGTGCCTTCAGAAATCAGGTGTAATGCCAAACTACACTTGAGGGGTGATGGGTGCTTTGAGGAAGTGTAAAATTGTCCTATTAATTTACCTGTGTTTAAAACTCCCTGTTACTTAAGCACCTGTCACTGTGCAAAGTGACCTGGTAGGTATCTTTTCTATGTTTGTCCATTTTGGTGTATTGCTTCACTTAGGAGGGTGGCTGTCAGATGAACACACTCTTTAAGAATGGATTAGGACATTATGATAAGCACATGACAAGGAAGCCAAAATGCTGCAGTTTTTATCCCTCACATGCAAAGTGGAAAAGATATTTCTGCCTTTGTTCCCTTATGTATAATGCAGGGTAGGAAACAGTTCCCCACCTGATGTCCATCAGCACAGGCTATTACACAAGAGAGAGGGTCAAATCCTAGTCAGGGTGGATCTACACCCTGTGTAGTACCATCAGAATAATTCCTATCTGAGCATAGTGAAGTCCTCTGTGCTCCTTGGATCACACTGAACAGTCAGAATAACCAAATGATTGCTTCTAGATGAAATCACTGTTATGGTATAAAGACTGGGTGTTCAGCCTGCTGGGCACAAACACATCACATCCGGCACAGCAGCTGGGGGCTGTGCCACCACTCAGTAACTCTCTAGGGCTGAGTAGGCCATGATATCCCTGCCTTCTATGACTTTTATGGCAGAAGGGGAAAACATACAGGCAGGCTTTACTGGATTTGACATATTTTTAATGAATTAGAAAAAATGCATGGTAAATTCATTAAGACTTTTCTGTGGGGGTCTCTAACCAGAGTCCCCTAGCTGGGATTTAAAGGACTTGAAACAAGATGTAAAAGTTTTCCCCTTGGATGAGACCCAGAGAACATACTGGAAAGATAAATGCACACTTCTCTCCTCATCGTCTTTCTTTCTCTGTAAAACGTTTAGGCTTAGATCTTCCCTGGAGATAAACTGGCACGGTTTCACTCATTGCAGCAGAACTGCAATAATTTACAAAGGACCTGTGCATTTTAAATGACGACAGCTATGACAGAGAGTAGGAATATTTAAAACCATGGTCTCTCCTGAAGGACCATGTGCCCTCCAGCGCTGGTCCTTGCTTGGCTGCCCTCCCTGACCCCACTCTAAAGCAGGCTCAGTGGAGGTTCTCTCTCTTCACCAGCACACGGTGTGACCAAGGCACAAGCACTGCTTGGAGCAGAGCTGCAGCCAGGGCAGCTCAGTGCTATGGTGTACCCACCGAGGCCAAGACAGCATATCCCTGCTCCCTGAGTTCGGGCTCCCTGTGGAGCAGCGCCCTGGGTACCCCCGTGCTGCCTCTGCAGCTGCCCCTGGGCTCGGGATGCCTCATATCCCTCCCGGGGCGCAGCATCCACAGCCCTGCATCCAGCCTGGCCCCACCGATCCCCAGCCTCCCACCGGATCCTTTGCAGACCTCCGGGCTTCCACTGAGTGTCCCTGGGAAGTAATTAATGCCGAGGGCCGCATGCTGATTCCGCAGAGCCCATTAATCACTTTTGCTGAGGCACAGGGACTGTTTGTACAGTGTTTGCAGAGATTATCGCCCGGGCTCCGGGATTTGTCACGCTGCATTACAAATGGTGCTTTAGTGAGCTCCTCAGGTCCCAGTGGGCCATAACCTGTCTGAGGAAAAGGCAAATATTGTCAAGCAGCAGAGGTTTCCCAAGAAGGGGCTTATCTGTTCCAGATTGCTTGATGGTATAAATAGGACTTCGTTATGAGAATGCAATTAATTCCTCAAGGATTACATTTGATAATGACACAGAAATTAATCTTCAGTCACAGAAATAACACTGGCTGTTTCAGGGAGTTCAAGTAAAAACCTGTAGAGATATCTGCTAAACCTGTAGAGATATCTGCTATCCCATCAAAAATAGTGCTTCATTTTCCCGTTTGATAGAATTATATTATTATTATTATTATTATTGTAACCTGCTGAGATTTCTTTTTTGAAGATGTAATAAGAAGGATTAATTAATTCATAACCAAAGAAAAGAGTACAGTAGCCACAAAACAGCCAAGCCTCAAGCAGTGATCTGCATGAGTGGGAGGCTGATCTGGTGTTCCCAGCTTTAAGATCCACTCTCCCATCCAAAACTCGGTAGAAGGGCGAACCAAGATGGGGCACTCTCAGATATACCACACACCTGGTGCCTACCACTGGAGAGGTGATTAGGATATCAAGAGAAATTTCTCCAGGGACCAGGACACACAAGTTTGGCCCAGTCATGAAGAATAAAATGCTGAGAAATCCTTCAGAAAAAATAAAGTGTGAAAGCAGGTTATTAGTCTTTTTTTTTTCAGCATAACGGTATCAATTATGTTTGCGGTGGAGGTAACCTTGTGTATAACCGGAGGGTAGATGACAAAGCCTTAATCAAATGTGGTTTCAAAAAGCATACATTAAATAAAAGTTTTGTTATTTAGAAGTTTGGTAATTATGTATTTTGAGCAAACCTACCACCTGTAGCTTGAGTCAGCTAGCTACTTCAGAGAGTTCTGGAAGGCACAAAGTAAACAGATGGTGTGTTTGTGACACCATCAGGTAGGGGGCAGTGAATATTAGCAAACTGGCAAGTATCCACCAAAAATTATTCCAAAGTATATAATTAAATAAGTTATAAATAACAACAACTTATAAAAAAAAATCAATAGTTGAAAAGCAAGGAATGTGGGAAGGAAATGAGACTTTTTCAGTTTAATTATACGGCCTTATTTCTCATCTTTTCCTAGTCCATTACACACAGAGACCAATTAAAAATCTAATAAATTAAACACCCCTTCGATATTCTATATAACTGAACCTAATTGTCTCCCAATTTGATATTGTCAAGCATATGTATTAACAATGCTCTAGTTCTCACTAGCATTAAGAAGTAAATACAGTTTTGAAAACAAATCCTCCAGACATCACAAAAGGCCAGATAGATGGAAGAAAATTCCACTGACTGGCATAAAGCAGTGATCTGTATGAATGCAATGTCCCCATTTTAATTTTACTATATTCATCTCAGAAGCTTGGCAGGCCTCCATTCTGATAGCACTGATTCTGATTCTGATAGCACCCATTTTTTTTTAGCACATCTATCTCTGACTCAAGCTTGATACCAATGGTGTTGTGTTTAGGCTACAATAAACCTGACTTCTTTTCTACACAGTGAAAAAAAGCCCCAAAAATCTGCAGTTCTGGGGGCATTCTAATGATGACATAGAACTTTATTTTTTTTTTAATATCCAAGTTAATTAATATAAAAAATCTAATATGAACAGGCAACTCATATTCTGAAAACTCATCATGTATACTAGGAGGCAAAGTCTATAACTGGGATAAAAATACAGACACAGGACATGCAGCCACGTAGCCTTTGAGGACTACAAGAACCTTGCCAGGGTGTGCAGAGAGGCAGTCAAGAGGACTAGGGCTCAGCTAGACTTGAAAGTGGCCAAAGATTTCAAGAAGAACAAGAAATGGATCTTTAGAGACATGAGCAATAAGCAGAAGCACAAGGAAGATACAGGACCATTGCTAAACAGGGCAGGGAAACTAGTGCATGGAGATCATGGGTGGGGTCCCTCAGGGATAAATACTGGACCCCATGATGCTGAACACCTTCATAACTGATCTGAAAGCAGCTTCACCAAGTTTGTTGATGACACCAAAGTGGGACATGTGAGAAGGAAGAGACATCTTACAGAGAGACGTGGACAGGCTGGAAGAGCGGGTGAGCAAGAACTATATGAAATTTAAGAAGTGCAAGGTCCTGCACCTGAGACAACATAAGAAAGAGCCCAGAACAGGCCGGGATTTGCTGCTGGGGAACAGCATCACTGAAAGGGACCTGCGGCTCCTGGTGGACAACAAGCTGACCACGAGTCAGCCGTGTGCTGCTGCAGCCACAAAGGTAAATCAGATCCATCTGCAGGGGCTTTACTAGCAGTGGTAGAGACACCACCATCCCACTCTACTCAGTGCTTGTTAGGCTGCACCTGGAGTAATGTGTTGTCTCAGTTTAGAAAGAAACCAAAGTGTCTATCAAGGAAAGTGAGGAATCCTTCTGGACTAGGAAGGGGGCCTTCCTCTACTCAAGCCACCACAACCTTTGAAATCAAGTGACTTCAACCAGAAAATTTAGAGAAAAGGATAACAGTTCTTTACTACAAAAATATATATATGTATAACCAAAACCAGAACAGAACAAACAGCAACACCGTAATCAAAACTCTCAAACAAATCGAGTCCCCTCTCTGCCCCTTCGGTGCAGTTGTATTTGCAAGCAGGAGAGGCACTGCCGGGCTCCGGCCAGGTAAAAGCACAGTTGGGAGCAGTGCCGGTTCCGGAACTCACAGGAATGGTGGCCAGGGACGGGCTGGGACCTTTCCCGTGGGCAGCGCAAGGACCCTCTCACCATCTTTGGTCCAAAAGCATTGGAAGAGAGGGTTAGAAACAGCTCTGCAGATGGCGCCGGCCCCTCGACGTGTCCGTAGCGAATCCAGGCTGATTGTCCTCTCAGGAGTTGGAGGACCGAGCCAGGACCCCCCTCCCAGTGCTGCCACCAGCCCAGCAAGCAGCGGCTGGGCACCCAGGCAGATGGAGAACAAAGGTGTAGCGCACAGGCTAAAAATGAGTACCAGGAAAGCTCTATCTGATCACCTCCCAAACCAAAGAAAGAGTAAAGTCCTTCCCTCCAAAAAAGAAAACACCTCCCAGATCATCTCCCCAGCCATCACGTTGGAATGCAATGCTATTAGCTATCCCTTTGTTTAGGCTTTAGGCAGTTAGCTGGCTCCAGGAGCAAGTAGTGAGAGAGCTGGGCTTCAACAAACCATCTCACAAGTCATCTCGTTCTGGCTCCCAACACCCAAACTGCTGGGTTGGCAAGAGACCCAAAAAAAAAAAAAAAAAAAAAAAAAAAAAAAAAAATCCAGGAAACATTTTGAAACTATAACATCTGTCTAGTTCTGGCCCCCAGAATTCAAGAAAGATGTGAACAGAATGGGGAGTGTCCAAACAGGGGCCACAAAGATGGATCAGGTGGCTGGAGAACCTGCCCTATGAGGAAAGACTGAAGGAGCTAAGTCTTTTCTCCCTGGAGAAGAGAAGGCTCAGGGAGAGCTCAACACCGTATCCCAGTATTTAAAGGGTGGCTACAAAGAGGACAGAGTCACAGAGAGAAGACAAAGGGCAACAGGAACAAGTGGCACTGGCAGACGTTTCATATAAAGATTAAAAAAAGACATTTTTTACAGTAAGAACAATCATTCAGTGTAACAATCTCTGCAGGGATGGAGTCCCCACCACTGGAGGTTTTCAAGATGAGAATGAAGAGGGTCTAAATAATCTCATTCAGGCTTCCTGTCTGATGAAAGGTTGGACCAGATGATCTTTCGAAGTCCCTTTCAACCTGGGCTCTTTTCTGATTTTATCATATTCAAATTATCATTTACATCTTAATTTTAGGGCACAGGGATACAATCATAAACCTAGTGTGCAGCTGACTTTTACTTATTGTGTGCTGGGCAAAGACTGGGCTCTTCCAACAAATCAGCACAGTAGCCAGTTGGCTTGTGAATGCCAGTGATGCCAATCTGTGGAAAGCTTGGGAGCTCAGGGAAATACGTACACCATCATTCCACAGGCAAGAAGCCAAGACACATTCAGGAACAACGGCATTCAGCTCAGGCACCCAGGGAGTCTGTGGCAAACAAAGACCTGAGTGCAGAGTTCCTGTCCTGCACCTTTTCTCACAATACTCTTCTTGTTCACTCTCTTCAATGAAGAACATCCAGCAGAACACAGGGACTCTGGTCTTTTCAAGTGAGCCTGACTAAGCTGGAATCTGCTTTCCTGTTAGGTGCTGCTCTTCGTGATGCAGAAGACACTTCAGCTTGGAAAAGAGATGAATGAGGGGAAAGTATCACAGAAGTCTATGCAGTCATGAGTGATATGGGAAGGATGACTAAGGAATGACTGCTTACACTTTGACCAAGGACCAGCCTGTAGGCAGCACATTCAAAACTGATACATGAAAGATTTTTTTGTGCAACTCTTTACCACAGAAAATTAGAGGCTTAAAGTTTACATGGTTTCAAGGAGAGACTGAATGAATTAGTGAAACAGAAATTAATTGTCTGCCGTTAAAAAAAAAATATTTTTCCAGGGTCAGGAACTCCCTAACAAATTGTCAAAAATCTGGAAAGTCATTTGGGAAAGCACCAAAAAGATGTTTTGTCAATTTTCATCCTATTCCTAAGGAACAGCTTTCAGCTACTATTGGAGGTGTGATGCTGGGTGAGACAGATTTTTGGACTATCTCAGAAGAGCTCTGCTTGTATTCTTGGGAGCTGAAAGAGAGGTCAGGGTGGAAAGAGGGAGCCAGGAATTGTAGAAAAGTGCTCTCTTCAATTTTTCTGAAAACCTGCCTGTCGAAATGGGTGCCAATTCACAAAGTGAAAAATTTCCTCAGTGTTTCTCCAAGACAGTCTGAATAAGCAACTGCCCTGAAGAGTCAAACCAGTAGCATCTTTGGCCCCAGACGAATTAACATGGCAAAAACATCATTCTGGATCAACTAGAAGTCAAGACTGCAACAAGAAACTTTTGAGGTTCCTTAGTGAATTCCTGGAAGGAGATTAGACTTTAAAAAACATCCATACCATGCTCTGGGTCATGAACTCCACAGCCAGAATTGCTGGCTATCCCAGACTATTGCTGTGAGTACACTCAGGAGCAATTAATTGCATGGATTCACCCTATCAATAACGGCATGAGTACAGTTGCTGCTGGATGTAATATCTGTGTGCTGGGCACTGAGCCACATGCAATGTCAGGCAAGCTCTACAGCAGAATGATTTGGCTGCAAACCTGCCAAGTGCTGCAAAGTGTGTGATATTGAAAAGTCATAAAGACACAGTGTTTGTCATCATGAGACCTACATTCTGGAGCAACTCTTGGGCTACTAACATAGGATCTGTGAGCAGTTCAGTCAGTCCAGCTACCTGTTTTGAAAAGGCAGAAATTGAGTCACAAAGAGCAGTGAGGTTTTTTTGGGGGAACTAGAATGATTTTTTATTTTTGTTTTAAATTTGCTGATGGTTTATTCTTTTGTTCCCTACTCTCTTTGACTGCTGAACCATTTCTGGTTCACTTTTCACTGCTGACCAATTCTGTTCTCCAGTTAACACTGTGAAATCCTCATATATATTTTTCTTTCTTCCTTGGTTTCTTTAAATCCCAGTGACTACTCTACTGTCTCTTTTCTTCCTTCCAGCTCTTGGCTGTGCCTTGGATTTAATTGGACCCTTTTTAACAGCTTCGTTGTTTCCCTGTACGCATACACAGAGCACAGCTGCATGCTCTCCCTCTCAACTGCAGGAAAAGGAATCAGAAAATAAAGCCCCCCTGAGAGAGCGCAGCCTCTCTCTTCTGTAACAAGCTGTAGCAACTTTTACAAAATGACTGCCTCCATGGGCAGACAGCTGAGCTCTCTGAGACAAATCTGAGGCTTGGAGTGCACAGACATAATAATTACCAGAAATATATCACAAGCCCCACTCCCAGCATTAGTTAGGCCATTCCTAAATCACAAGGTGCAGTCTCTCTCTCACTCCCGACTCTCTGGGTACAAAAACTTTTGCTTTCTGTCATTCTCTCTCTGAACACTGCAATCTTTCTGCCTTAAATTGTAAATGGTAACACCTGCTGGGGCTCTTATTTGTTCATTTCCAATCCTCTGGCTGCTCCCTGCGTGAGATATTACACCCACACAGAGGTATGAAATATACAGTAGCTGCTTGTGAAACTTCTATCTGAAAGATGCAATGAGTATAAATAATGGTATTGTTCCAGTGTTCATCTTGTATCTCACAGAACATGTTCAAAAAACTCCAGGAACACTCTAAAGCTGAGGGAGAAGTCATTCACACTGTATCAGTGTAGCTGAAAACAAATGAGCAGGACTGCTCTGGACATCCTATTTTCTTTTCACCGATAGAGTGTATTTATTCTTCAAGTCATACCATATTCATATTTACTTTAATGATTCATAAACACTCCAGGTTCCAGAAGCTTCTAATTAACTCATCTATTTAGTGTCATTAACAGATGCTCACGGAGTGATTTATAGTACAATACCGGATCACACCAACATATAAATCCAGCCAATTGAATTGGCAGGCAGTCTAGGTAAACATCTTCTGCTGCTGGTAGATGAGACTGTCCTAAATTCAGCATTAATGCTCTGCAGACTGTAGCTGATGTATTACTGTTTTCTTCTTCTGTTACTCTGCACACATAGCAAACATTGTACTGTACAACACTGATTATTTCCCTCTCTTAAAAAAAATAAATTCGTGAGCTACTGCCTAAGATTTGGGGTCTATAGTTATGCTGAGGAAAGAGGAAATCAATAGCCCCCAGGAGTTTTTGCTCAAGCTTCTTTTAATTTATTCTTTCTGTAGTTTCAAAACTGAAACCAGTCCCTCTGATACCCTACAGCAAAATGAACCTAAACTTCACCAGAAAAGTATATTGGGAACCCTGTCTATATTAGAGTTGTGGCCATTTATTGATAAATAAGGCAGCAGCTTTTAGGGCAGAACAGGGAGCAAACACTACAACAGCAAAGCTAGCTTCATGGGTACTGCCACAGTGGTGTTTTCCATAGGCCTGGGGGTGCTGGAATTACCAGAGGGACTCATCATGGTTTATAGCCTGGGCCAGCCAAACCTCACCAAATCCCGCTGGGCAGAGGCAGCACAGGCAGAGCAGCACACGGGGCTGGCTGTTCCTCCGCAGCCACTTGGTCCAGCCGGGCTCGGGAATACCCGCGGCTCGGGCGATACCGATTGAACTGCACACACACAGCCGCTCAGCTTTGGCCTGGAGGACTTGCTTCACTTGGAAAACAGGGTGGGATTTTTTTTTTTTTTCCAAATTTCAACACACGGTCTGATTGCCTCTGTGGTTGCCCGGGCAGGAGCTCTCTCCCAAAGCTGACAGACAAGTTATTTACCTTGCTGGAGGAGGGCTGCAGCTATGCAGACAAATTTTACAGCTTTTCTCCTAAGAGCTCACTCCCTTTACATTCCAGTTCTTCCCAATGGCAACACGATGACTCAGTTTGGGTTAACAAAATGCTAAGGAAACATAGAAAAATATTGTTTTAAATTCCTTAAGGTGGGAGTCATGAGAGGACTGTTAAAATATTCTCTTTTTTGCAGGAATTATTTTTGTCTAAGTCTTCAAAAAAAGGTGTATTTAAGCTTTGTGTTTTAACAGCACTGAAAGGGACTACTGGAAATAATTAGGGTGTTTTCTGCTCTACTTCTAAAAACCCATATTTTACTAAGATTACTGGGTTTTCATATACTTTTGACTCAGAATGAGATTTTGATGCTGAACCATCACTGCTGTCTACTCCAAGCTTTACTTACAGCAGTGATGTATGCAAGTGGGGAAGAAATAGAAGCAATATTTATGGGATAATGAGAAGCAAAACTACATTAACATGGGACTGTGCCCAAATGAGTGAAGGAGAAGGGACTATGACAGCTTGAGAAAGGCAATATACATTAAACAAATATGCTGCATTAGGATATTTTTAGGAGTTACCAAGTTTCTCCTCAGGACTCAGTCAATGTAGGAACAATATTACGATGAGCGTGACTGGTTTAGATTTCAGTCAAAGTTTTCATCTTGACTACAATTCCCTTCCTCGCTGCTTCTGTCTCTCACAGTCCATTCCCAAGACACCATGTGGTCTCTCGAATGGAACAGTAACGGCACAGTCTGCTCCTAAAGGCCTTGTTGTGAGGAACAGCTCAGACTGGGGCTACAGCAGCAGGGTCCCGTGCACCTCCCTGCGCTGGCCAGAGGGACACCCTGCAGATTCTAAGGAATGACCCCACAGTTTCCGCTAAGACTGGCCGACTCCCACCACTCAAGCTTGTTTCTCAGAGTCTGTGAAACAACTGTCCACAGAATTTGAACAGCCAACAGAAAGCATCATACATTGAAGCTGTGTACTCCAGACACTCAAGAACCTGTGCAGACAATGCACACAAAATCCACATTGCAAACCCATGATACAGAGGCTGAAGAATTTTTTAGGGCACATGGCTTAAATTCATGTAGGTGAAGAAATGGAAAGATTTCCTTTTCTAGAACTACATCTCAGCTAAGAAAACATGCACTGAGAAAAGTTAAAAATCTGGCCAGTGATGACTGAGAGCACACCGATGCCACAGCACATAATAGTGCATACCCCTCTGTCTTAGTTTGAAAAAGAAAACTAAGATATCTGGGGGCTAATAGAACAGAGGACTCCACACGATTAATCACAC
>JAWWEU010000081.1:138868681-138883914 GCA_035583155.1 Acropternis orthonyx | reverse complement strand
CCCCGGAAGCTCCCCCCTCCCCTCTGCTCCGGGCTTCACTCCCAGTCCAGGTGGGTGAGGGAAAGGGAAAATTCTGCCACCTTAAACCCATAACACCCTCTATTATGTCATTTCAGTCACTCACTTCTGAATCTAATACCACCAAGGATGTAAGGAGGCATGGGAAGCAATAGCTACTAAAGAAAATTAGGTAGTTGAAATAGTTTTGGAAACTCTCTCCTTGTGCTGTATTAGGCTGGGATACAGGTAATTTTCTTCATAGTAGCTGTGCTTTTGGATTTGTGCTGAAAACAGTGTCAGGATGTTTTTGTTATTGCTGAGAGGTGCTTACACAGGATGAAGGCCTTTTCTGCCTCTCACTCCACCAACGAGGAGGCTGGGGGGTACACAAGGAGCTGGGAGGGGGCAAAGCCCAGACAGCTGATCCCAGCTGACCCCAGGGAGACTCCACACCAGATGGTGTCATGCTCAGCATATAAAGCTGGGGAAGAAGGTGGAAGAGGAGAACATTCAGCATGACGGTGTTTGTCTTCCCAAGTCGCCATTACACATGAGAGAGCACTGCTTCCCTGGGGATGGCTAACACTTGCCTGCCCATGGGAAGTTGTGAATCAATTGTTTTGCCTTGCTTGTGTGTGTGGCTTTTGCTTTGCCTATTAAACTGTCTTTATCTCATCCCTTCTGATTCTCTCCACCTCAGCGCAGGGGGAATTGAGATGGCCTGAGTCCCATCACCATCAGCTGCCTTGTATTTCAGGACACCTGCACAGCTGTGAGGGCATTAGGTGTCAGCCAGTGCTTTGATGCAGCATTTTCAAATAGTATGATTCTTATTTAAAAATTAAGAATAAACTACAGATGAAATAGACAGTAGAGATGCCATTATAATGTCAGAAATATCAACACAATTGCACCTTCAGGATCTTCTTAATAAATGAAGATCTAGAACAGATGTATCAGTCCACATGGCATGTACAGAGTAATTCACTCTGGATGGGACTTTCTTTTTCCTCTTTGCAGAAGAGTTAACTTTTGTATTCAAACAATGGGGATAAAAAAGCTATTGTATTATTTTACCTCAATTTCATATTCCGTAACAGACCAATTGCCAAAAATTAGTTTTAATAAAAATGGCAACCTTGATTTAGAGAGAAGTCTAATATCCCAACAAAATCCATATGGAAGCCAAGAAGCATTTCTAAAAATTGCTACATATCACGTGAATTCTGGCACGAACCAAGATGCTGGAGAGAATAATGAAACATGAGGGTTCCTAAATATTTTGTTGCAAACTCAATTACTAAATAACAGAATAAATTATTAGGACAATAAGGAGCAAATGCTGAGATACGGTAATAAGCAGTACCACCTAATAAAAATAAGTTTTAATATTAACAACTCAATTTCACAAGATTCATCTTTCTTTTTTGCAAAGTTCAAACAATGTTTAAGCCCTGTGTTGTTTACAAAGATGGGCTTATTCTCCTTCATTTTTCTGCACTGACTGCACAGCTCCTGCTTTAACTCTATTTCGCTTTCTTTTTCTTCTTTTCTTCTTTTCAGCAGAAGGCTCCTGACCCTCTGGTGTTTTCTTCTTTTTCTTCTTCAGACAGCTGAGTGGATTGGGGCCACCTGCCCTTTTGCGTTTTCTCCTCTTTTTACCTTCTTGCTTTGCTAGTCCTTCTTTTTCTTTAAGCTCCACAATACTTTGTTTTTGGTACTCTGGAACAAGTTGATTAGTCTGCAACTTTTGAACAAATGCCAAAGACTTAGGAGAAGGTTTGTCTAGCACCATCGTGTTCTGAATAATAAAAAGGAGAGGAATGCCAGGCTTCTTTTTCACTTTGTTTGATAAGTCCTGGTCCTGCAAAATTAAATACTTTAGTCAATATTTTGGAATTAAATTATATTTGCAATTCAAATGCACCTATTTTTAATACTAAACTATGAAGATAAATTACATTATGAGAAAGATAAACTTAATCTAGCAAATATACATGGCAATGCCTTTCAGACCAATTTAAATTTCAATTTCTCTCCTAATTAGCTGTACTTCTGATGGAAAATTTATCAACATTTCCTCTTCTCCTGCATGTATACGCATACGCACATTTTTTGAGGAAAAAGTCCCAGTTCACTGGCATGCAGACCACCACTCCACAGGAAGTAACTTCTTCTGTAACAAATCATCTTAAATTCTTGTATCTTACAGAAATCTACTATAAACCATTTTATATATATATATAGCGTATCATTTATACATACAGTCCCTATAACAAACCCAGGGGAAAGAATGTCTTTCTTATTTGTAGAGTTATTTATTCTTTAGTCCAAAATTTCTTGAAAGTGAAGTTTTACAGACTACCGTGGAAAACAGCTCAGGGATGGGGATGCACACACAAGCAATATGCAAATTAACATTCACGAGTTGTTTTCTTACATGTCGGTAGGTAGTCAGTATGTTTCCCACACTTTCTGCTAAACTAAGCAGTGTCCTTATAAGAAAGTAGTTCAAGTAAGAAGAAAGATTCCCTGCTTCATAATTAGCAAATACATTTAAAAGCAAGTAAGGCTTTATATGATTAATTCCCACAAACTATGTGAAAATCTCATAATCGAGGCTAGTATAGGCTTCCTTATCTATAGGTATCAAACCACCACTTGAAATGAAATGGAGTTAACGTTTCCCTTGAGCTTTTACCTGTGTAGCAATAAAGTAGTGATGAGGGTTGCCATCTTCAATCATGGAAAATAAACATGTAGAACCACTCACAGGATCCTTGTGGTGAGAACAGTTTCGAACTTGAAATCTCTGTGCAATTAATTTTGCTCCATACAGTGCTTTTCCCAATGATTCCAGTTCTTTTATAACACATCTGAAAACCAAAAGAAAAAATTATTTCTAAATGAAAAAATAAACTCGCTTTTTTTACAACAGCAAAAGGCTGATGTGAGTTATTTACGAATGCGCAATGACCAATTATTCAGGCTCTATGATTTGTAAATGGGGCCCAGAAATCTGAAAGCAGCAGTCCATCTGAAGATATCAGCAAGGTTTCCTCAGCTGTAAACATGATTAATCAGTAATAACATTAATTTATATTAAATTATTTAAAAATATTTCACATCAGTGACAATGCTGAGTCCTTAAGTTTATGTTTCGATACCACATAGTATATGAACTACTACTTAAAAGTTATTTTTAAAATTTATTTTTAAATTAATAGATGATTCAATTTAAAAATTTAATTTATTTTTAAAAAGGGAAATAAAGAGGATTTGGGGAACAACAGGCCAGTCAGCCTCACCTCTGAGAGGTGACAAGATCCTGACAAGATCATGGAGTGGATTCTCCTGGGAAATATACTAAGCCACTTGGAAAACAAGAAGCTGACTTGTGACAGCCAACGTGGTTTCACTGAGGGCAAATCGTGAAAAGTATGGTGGCTTCCTATGACAGGGTTACAGAGCTGATGGATAAAGGAAGGGCAACACATGTCATCTAACTGGACTTGTCCAAAGGTTTTCACACTGTCCCCCATGACATCCTTGTCTTTAAACTGGAGACATGGATTTGGCAGATGGATCACTTCGTGGATAACAAACTGACTGGAGGGTTGCACTCAAAAGAGCTGGAGTCAACAGCTCGATGCCCACGTGCAGACCAGTGACGAGTGGCAATTCCTCAGGGGTTGGTGTTGGGACGTGCTGTTTAGTATCTTGGTCAGTGACCTGAACAGGGGGATTCAATGCCTCCTCAGCAAGTCTGCCAACACCAAGCTGTGTGGTGCAGTCAATGAGCTGGAGGGAAGGGATGCCACCCAGAGGGACCTGAACAGGCTTGACAAGTGGGCCCCTCTGAACCTCATGAAGTTCATCAAGGTCAAGTACAAGGTCCTGCAAGCAGGTCAGGGCAATCCCAAGCACAAATATAGGCTGGGAAGAGAACGGATTGAGAGCAACCCTGAGAAGACCTTGGAGGTGTTGGTGCACAGGAAGCTCAACATGAGCTGGCAATACATGTTTGCAGCCTAGAAAGTCAATCACATATTGGGCTGCATCAAAAGCAGCATGGGCAGCAGGTCAAGGGAGAGGATTCTGACCCTCTGTCTGCTCTGGTGAGACCCCACCTGGAGTGCTGTGTCCAGCTCTGGCGACCACACTGTAAGAAGCACACAGACCTGTTGGAACGAGTCCAGAGGAGAAGGCTCTGAAGAGACCTTAGAGCAGCTTTGCAGTGCCTAAAGGCAGCCTACAGGAAAGCTGGAGAGGGACTTTTGACAAACGCATGCAGTGATAGGACAAGGAGAAATGGTTTTAAACTGAAAGAGGGTCAGTTTGAATTAGAGATAAGGAAGAAATTCTTTATTGTGAGGGTGGTGAGACACTGGAGCAGATAGTCCAGAGAAGATGTAGAAGTCCCATTTCCTGGAAGTGTTCAAGGCCGAGCTGGTCTAGTGGAAGGTGTCCCTGTCCATGCCAGGGGGGTTGGAACCAGATGATCTCTAAGGTCCCTTCCAGCCCAAAGCATTCCATAACTCTATGAATTAGCAGAAAATGATTAATCACTGTATGCAAATTAAGCTCTGTATTAGCATTAATTATTTTGTTTCAAACTTGCTATCAGAATCAAAACAACTCAAGCAGAAGAAAGACTGTCCATACAATTAAAAATCTAGAAGTTTATGGCTCCACAACATTCCAACTAGGCAATGAAATGCAAACCTAAAATTCTCCCCTTAGCAGCACTCAGAGCAGATGTTCACACAGGACAGCAGAGCAGTCTATGAGGGTGCTTGTTCAGACACTCAGAACTGAACAGGAGGTGAAACAAAACTTACTCTAGCCACTGAGTCCTCTAGGAAATGTGGACAGCAGTAGGCCTGAAAGAACAGCTTCAAAAACACAGTAGCAATTATTCTTATTTCCAGAGAAGGAAGTTTAGTCTTTGAGGACAACCTTTGCAGAGACCGGAGCCTGTTCTTTTTGCAGACTCACAATGAGCCAGCTCATTTCCTCAGAGAGCCTCTTGTCATGCCACTGAGGTGCTGTCTAAGCAACTCAGTGTTGTGACAGAAGAGAAAGTGAGTCCAATTCAGCTGCCCTAAGTGAAAGCTGGCCTAAAGGACCAACTGATATTGCTGAAAGAAGCAAGAAGTGGCATTTAGACATGACAGGAATACAGTTTGGATCAAAGTGATTCCCAAACCTTTCAGAGCTAAGCACATGACTCCACACTTTATACTGTCAAGAAGCACAGGCCAGTTCTGCATGCTGTGCTAGATGGCTCGGTGTGTTTTTTAAGCCTAGTGTATACATCTGCCTCGTATTTTCATTACTTGCCTCTGTGATGGGCAGTTGGCTATTCTGTCATTGCAGAAACACAAGTGACGGAAAATTTGTTACATACAATATACATAATCAAGTAAAAACAAAGGCAACTTCGGGACAACTTCGATATGCAGTGTACATGCTTTAATTCCACACCTTTCTCCAGCACATCCTTGCCCTCCCTTGAGAACAGCCGCGTTGGAAACAACCCCGCACCGGCATGCTGCGGCTCCGGCCGGGCAGGAATTCCCTCCCTGCCCAGGAGGTCTCAGCTTGCCCCTGCTGTTCCCTCTGCGCCACGCAGCCGCTGGGGGTGGGAGGAGCCCCCCCTGCACCCCGGGGTTATCCCTGGCCCCACGGGATCCGAGCGCGGCTCCCGCGCCCCCTCCCCGGCCCGGCCCGTACCGCGTGGTGCAGAGCTGTGCCGCGCCGCCCAGGTACCCGGGCAGCTGCTCCCGGATCTGGATCTTGTTGCGGAGCGCGGCCTGGCAGAAGGTGCCGTCCAGCAGCACCTGGAAGGGCTCGCGGAACTGGAAGCTGTGCCTGTAGAAGCCCATGATCTTCTTGGCGTGTTTCTGCCGCGTCAGCCCCATCACAGCTGCCCCGGAACGGCCGCGGCGGCCCCGGAAGCTGCGCTGGGCCCGGGCGGGGCCTCCCCGCGGCCCCCTCCGAGAGCCGGGCCGGGCTGGGACAGTCCCGAGAGCCGCGCCGGGCTGGGCCGGGGCCGGGACAGTCCCGAGAACGGGGGCCGGGGCAGTGCTGGGGGTCTCACTCCCCCGTTCAGCCGCCGTGCTGTGATCAGCCTGAGGGCTGGCTCATTGCCCCGTGTTCCGCGGTGCTGTGCTGGCTCCTGCCCTTCGCTGAGGTCAGAAATACACTGTCGTTTTTGGTTTTGTTTTTCCTAGCCCACTGTAATGATAAAATTACTCT
The DNA here is from genome assembly GCA_035583155.1 of Acropternis orthonyx. Classification (NCBI taxonomy): domain Eukaryota; kingdom Metazoa; phylum Chordata; class Aves; order Passeriformes; family Rhinocryptidae; genus Acropternis; species Acropternis orthonyx. Next base: position 138,877,653 of record JAWWEU010000081.1, on the reverse strand, counting down.
TGCTGTCCCAGAGACTAGTTTAATCACACACGAGCCTACAGAGTCACAGAACCCATTAGGCTGAAAAAAACCCTGGAGATACCGAGCCCATCCTGTGACCATACCAGACTAAGGCCCTCAGTGCCATGTCCAGTCTGTCCCTGAACGCCTCCAGGGTCAGTGACTCCCCCACCTCCCCGGGCAGACCCTTCCAATGTTTAATCATCCTTTCTGTGAAGAAATCCCTCCTAAAGTCCGACCTAAACCTGCCCTGATGCAGCTCAAGACTACATCCGCCCGTCCTCTCGCTGCTTGCCGGGAAGGCTTAGGATGGTTTAGGAATACTTAGGAAGGCTTTTTCAACGCCTGCTTATATTGTTTGCTTGTATTGGCTACATCAACCTAAGCTCGATGTGCACAAAATGGAAGATGAAAAGCACATTTTCTACATTTTAATACTACTTTTTTTTTTAATGTGTTTTTCTTTTCTTTTTTTTTTTTTAATCCGTGCCAAATAGTTTAATTTCACTGCAGTCTGAAGAAACAGCTGTCACTCAAAAAGGTATTGCACTAACTCCTCCCTTTCCAATAGAAAACATGAGCACACCAGACACCTGGCATTAAGAACCTGAACTTAGCGTCCCTGTTTCAGCCAGGCAAAGGGATGCGATACCTTAACACCATCAAAACGATAATTGGAGACATCTGTCTTGCCATGCAGGTTCCGCAGGAGGCATCTCTTTCTGCCGGGGACAACTGTACTGCGAGCAAAGACACGGCCAGTTAGCTGTAACCAGTCAGGCTGCTCTAAGGTCATCGAAGCAAATACCCAGCTGTCATACCAATCTTTTTGCTAGCAAATAGACATGGAAAATATGCTTCCAAGCAGGTTAGTTAGTGTTAAGAGAAACTGAAAAATAAAGGATCTGTCTACTATTCTAGAAATTCAAATCAACAGGTCATTGAGAATATTTTCCACGGGATCCAGTCGTGCTGTTGATAGTATTTTTCTGCCATTAAATCCTTCTTTCCAACTGTCTTCAGGGGATGGTTGCACATGCTTATCAGTATTATGGACATTCATGGATATAGCCTTGTTATGAGCTAAGTGATATGGTGAATTCATTATTAAACACAGCCCTAAATATAAAAGTCTTTATTAATCTTCAGTCCTGTGGCTGACGTGTACCCGTAGTGCTATGATGACCCAGTTCTTCCTCTAACTGCAGAGTTTGATTATTTAAAATATTAGACAAAACCACTCAGCAAGACTCTGAAGTAAAACCTTATTACATTAATTATTTTTCCTTCAAGTAGGGATTTGCTTGTTTGTTTGTTTTTGTTTTTTGGGAGTGTGTGTATGATGACAACTAAGTAACTGCCCAAAAGGAGGCAGTTATTCCATATTAAGAACATTTTCCACATCTCTTAGCTAGAATGAGGAATCTGCAATGGTAACAGCTCCTGTTGCAGAATGGAGATAAAAAGGAAAAACAAGTCACTGAGAGCTTGAACTAGTTTTTTGAACTAAGTGCAAAATAAGATGTAATCCACAGTAGGGTGTTAAATACCATTGTGATGAGATATTCTTTCCCTGTTCGGTTGGTAAATATTACCATCACAGACAAGTTGTAATGTGATTGGTACGGTCAAATATGTTCAGAAGGCTGCCTAGCAGGCAAAACACAGCAGATTTCTCCCTCATTGTACAGAAGATAGCACTAATGGGATTATAAACTTCTTGTAGTACCATTCTGTAAATTTTATTTCACTTTTATGCAGTTCTTTTAAAGTTTTTTTAATAAATTTTAAATGTTAAAAGTAATGTCTATAAGAGTACTACAGCAATGCAGAGAAGTACAGTAAAGACATAGAAGTCTTTGATTGCTGCTGGACAGATACAGGTATAGGGTACAGTTCTGATCTGACAAAACAGTTCCTACACTATATTTATACTATACTGTTAATGCCTTGTGGGGAAATATACAGTATTTGTGAAAAGAAAGTGCCACTAAAGAATACCTTCTTTCTCTGTACCCAAAGTGGGAGGAGAGCTTAATGCTGAACTTCCCAAACCTGGACAATGGTGAGCCAGGCATCCCAGGAAACCAGGCTTCACCAGCTGCACTGCACAGAAGATGCTGCACCAGCAGAAAATCAGGTCTTTGCAGAGCAGACTATCTCTTGGCATATATGAGTTCAGCTCTGGTTTTGAGATGCTAGGTAATGCAGTAGTAGAATTAAATAACAAAATTGCTGTGAGATGGTTTACTTGAAGTTAAAGCTGTTCTTTATCAAAAGAGCTTTGATGTAGGCCTAGTAACAAGGATTTCCCTTAATAGCTGGCACTTGGCAAATGCCTGTAGCTTGGTGAGAAAACAGCTTCTGACTCTCCCAAACTTGCCCTGTGTCAGAGCTTTTAAATCTTTATGTGTTTCTCTTGGGCAAAATGTACTCTGTGGTTATCTGCAATAAGTCTTAGCACCATGCTTAAATATGAGAAAGGAACTATTTTGCAAAAAGTAAAAGGGTAGGGTTTTCAACTACAACATTTGGAAACAAAACTATAATAAACACAGGCTAGTAAAACATTGTTGGAGTGTATCTGCAAATACTTTCCTAGGTGTATTTTTAATTTTTCTGAGATATGCATAGGGCATAGAAGAAGATTCAGAAGCATTTATTGCTTAATGATGTTTGTCAGAATGTATATTATTCATTACTGGCTCCTCCTTTCATTGCCCTAGGACTGGTCTTGAGCTTTTGAATTTTAACCATCATCACATACATCTGTCTTTTACAGTGCCTATTTTTCTAGTCTCTCATGGGAATGCAGCATCTGGATTTATAATAACTATGGCTGTGACAAGCTCTGTTTTTCCTTTATGGATTGGTATGATCTCAGCAGATGAGAATTTTATGTATGACAAAGCTTTCTGCACTTTTCTGGCTCTACTGTTACTATGCTCTTTAGTTAGAAAATTACTTCTGGCTGAAATACCGTAACTGCCAATCACTGCATGTCCCACATTAACTGTCTGTTAAATTGTGTTCCATAAGAAGCACACACTCAATGTAGAGGTTGGCATATTGAGTTTCACTACATACTGTGGCTAGCAAGGGTAAGAAATAAAATACAGTGGATACCAATGCAGGTTTTAAGTGACTGTTTATAGCAGCACATACTTTGAGAATGCTCTGGAGAACTAAGATTTTGCAGGCAACTTTACCTTTCTTACTGGAGCTGAAAGAAATTACAGGGCTGAAAATAATCACTGGGATTTTTGACAGCTTCTCAAATGTTGTATCAGCTTTTCTCTCTTTTTTGACATTGAGCTAAATTCACATGAAAAATGAACAGAATCAGAAATTACCCAATTTAACTAAATCTTTTGTCTTTCTGAATAGATACACACTACTGATACACGTCATTTAGTTTATGCAGCTCTTTAAAAGATGTTCATGTTAACCAAGTGGTTTCATGCTGCTGTAAGGACACACAAGGTTATCCTTTCAGAGCAGACTTTCCTCCCTGCACTGTTCCTCAAGATCTGCACCAATTAGTTGCCATTCTGCACCACATGTGACAAGCTGCTGCACTGCTCCCTCTGTACTCTCAGGGCTCTTGAGGGATGTAAAAGTGCCATAATGTAGAAAAATGGGAAGTTTGACTGGAATACTTGGGATTGGAATTGTAACTTCAGTTTGTGAAGTGTGAAGAACACCTGAGAGAGAAAGATAACCTTGCCAAACCCTGATTGTGTTATACCTGATGTGCTAGATAGATAGACGGGAAAAACAGAGTGATGCTTTACACCTCATCTCCAATTGTGCCTGTTGCTTTATTTTGAGCAGAACATCCCTCTCCCTCTTTTAGTACTTCTGATACAAAGTAAATATAAGTCAATTTTATTTTTTTTAAACAACTACATTGTTTTCTTTTGGAGATGACAGGGATCTTGGACGACATAAAACATTTTGGTTTTTTAGTATGCTTGCTTTCATTTGTTTCCTCTTTTCTTCTCCTTAGAGAAGGCTTTGATGGCTTGCATGTCATCAAGAATCAGAAGTTGCATTAATTGATTATGAAGAGAAGGCTGAACAAATAGACATCCAGAGAGAAATTATGTGGGAAACCTACCTCCAACAAGAAATTAACTTTATGGCCAAAATTCTGATCTGTACAAGAGCATTCACTTGAGGCACCTGAGATACTACATTTGTCTTTTCACCCTTTCATTGATTGCTGGGAGAAATCAGTTAACTGGGAATCTTTACACTGTGGTGATAAATCATATATGCTCTCTATGCTTACATAATTTTTCTAACTTGATACTCTAGGAAGTCTGGCTCTGCTTAGAAACATAGAACAACTTTGTAAGTAACTTGTCTTTGTTTTACAGATCAAAATTAGCACTTAAAATGTCTGAGTTTGTTTTATCAAGTGCATTTTCAATTACGCAATTTCATCGTTAATTCCTTTGTAATTTTTTTGTTCCTGTTAGTAGTATGCTAATGGGTTTGAGGTGCTATAGTAAATGATCCACTAATAATAAAAAATAGCTTATAAACACCTGAAACATAAAAAGAGTGAATTAGGACAGAAGGTAACTAAAGACACTTATTGGAAAACAGTTATTGAAAAAAGAAGAGACGAAACATTGAATAGTGAAAAAGAATCCAAACTTTTCCAAGGGAAGAGCTTATATTTTTTAATATCTCCTTGATTTGCAGAAATACCTTATTATGCTATTGTCCATTTTTTAATATAGTGCTTTTACATTTAGTCCAACGAATGCTAAAAGGTTGCCTGTGAAAGAGCATGGCTGAAACCATGTATGAATTCTGAAACCTTCATTCTCACAGAAAATAAATTGGATTTTTGAAGTTTAGATTCTGGTCCCATAGTTCCTTTATTGCATTTGGTGTTTGTCCCTGGGGGTTTCTATGCTGTTGCAGCTCCTACTTTTACCATTTTTCTATCACTCCTGCACCTTATTACTTTCCATTTCCTGTTTCAAATAAAAACAAAAAAGCCAATAAAACCAATTTCTTCACGTTGATTCTGTTGAAGAATATTAGAAAAAAAATGTGGAATAGACTTCAGTATTGGTACCAATAACTTCTAAAATCACAATTAGCCTCATGAGAAATAACTACTTAAAAATTCCCTTGCACAAAATGCCCATGCATTTATGTAGCCAGATCTTACGTTTTCCCATGGAGCTACTCTGTGGACAGTAGTAAGCACTGAATATCTGACACTTCAGAAGACATTTAACAGCGAAACAGACTGTAGTAGATGCTGTAGAAATAAGTATGCAAAGGGCCTGACTTCAGTGAGTCGCAGCTGGTGATCAGCGGTATCTGAACACAGTGGGTGTGGAGCGCAGCCTCATTTATCAGGGAGAACCTACCTTCCTTAGCATGGGTTGATACGCCTGGGGATATTTCATTTCCTCGAGTCTTAAATTGCTGTGGTCAGCAGAACACAAATAACTGAACCCCCTGAATTACACAAGGCTTACACACAGTGCTGCTTACTGAGGCTGGAATCGGAACCTGGAATTGCCTGCACATGGCAGGCAGCGCTGCTCAGTGCCACTGCAGCTGTAGGTTCTGTAGAGTTACACACGCACACTCCTGGCAAAACTGCATCTGCTGCAGAGACTCGAGGTCCCTGTGACATCTTCTTCTGATCCCCTTTTTTGCCGGGGGGTGGTGTGGAAACAAAGGAAGGGGAAGATTGAGCATTTAAAAGCTCTTGTCTGTCCCATGGCTTTGGAAATGTAATTCTCGGGTCTTCCAGAGGCTGAGTGGGTGTGTGGCTGTTGGCCAGGGTCAACCCACCACAGATACACAGAGGCACCTGTATCTCCCTATGGGATGTGAGAGTGGTATGTAAATGACAGGCTATTGTCAAAAGGTGTCCCGTGAATAAGAAAGGGATTTCAAAAGGAGCAGATGCCATGACATGCATAGAATTATGTAGAATTAGATTTTTACTTGAATGTAGGGGTTAAGTACAGCTTTAAATTCACTACACTCCTCCCAAATAGAAGCCTTACTTTATGCAGAAATTAGATTCTTGCATCATTTTTAAGCAGTGCACCAGCTGCAGGTACAATTCCTATGATGTCACACTGAAAAAGGTCACCGGTGTATACACATGGAGATGTGCCACATGCCTGTGTTTCATGATTTTGGAAGCTTAAGCCTGAATACCTCACCTCTTTCAGGAAACCGAGATGAACTTGAAACTTCTGTTAAGGCTGCAAGATATTACAAGGCAATTTTAATATTGTGTTAGGGAAATCTTTTGCCACTGAGATTTGGAGATTATTTTACTGGAAACATTTTTTTTTTTTAAACATAATAATGTTGGTTTAGGCAACTCTAGTTATTACTGCAAGTGTGTATTTGGGGTGTTGTGTCTCAGTGCAAGTACAGACTGTTATATGTATATGCAAAGTGGCTCTTCCCTATTCCTTTACACTTTGTGATAATGAAATTAAAGTATTCATTACACTTAGAAATACTTGGAATTGCTGAGAGGGTAGGAAAGAAAAACACAGAATTGAGACATGACCCATTTACCAAGAAGTAACAAGTCATTGCAGGTTAGCCCTTCTCTGGTGCATGGTCTTAGCCTGCAGCATACACAAATGAAATTCAAGTTGGTTTAGCCCCTAAGGTAAAGTCAGTCTGATGATTTGGAAGGGATTATATCTTTGAACTCTTATCAGATAATTTCCATTTAGCAACTCTAGTTCTGCTCATAGCCCTGATATGGCGCAGAGGTGCTGTGGGGGGAGATGACACATCTCAGTTTCACCAAGGTTTTTACTTAAGCAGGACTGGGGAAAAAAAGGGTTTTGGTTGGTTCAAGCTGTCCTTTGATTTAGAGTATAATTTGAAAATGATTAATGGCGATTGTGCACTATGAATTTTCTAATGTAGTTTGTGATGGAAGTCTTCTGTTTAGTGGTTTTCCTGAGTAGCTTGGACAATGTTACTAAAATTTTTCACTCTGACATCCTTTTCATGGCCTCCCTCTCAAGAATTCAGTATTTTCAATGGTGACATTTTTTATGGTTTCTTGCCTCCAGTGATCTGGTGAGGTCTGTAAAGTAGAAAGTTGATATTTGTGTTTCGTTGCCAGTCCCTTGAATATGGCTATTTTGGGTGCTCACAGCAACCTCTTTGAACACGCTGATGTTCTGTGCTGTAGCTACTTCTTGGGTTTTTTTGGTTGGTGGGGTTTTTTTATTTTTTAATTACATCGACTTTCTGTTCAAAGACTTGATAGTCAGGAATAATGCATCATGTTTGTCTTATCCCTTGTGCTTTAATTCCTTTTCAGATCCCTAAGAATTTGCCAGTGGTAAAGCACTGTGCATTTACTGACAGAAGGCATGTTTTTCTATTTAAATACCTTTCAATGACATCTTTGAAGTAGCTCACAGATCTCCAGCAGTCCATGGACTGCAGTTGAAAACCACTATATTACCATAATCCTATTTCCTAATCTTAGTTTTCTTCAATTAAAACTATTTGATCATATTTGTAAATTAAAACTGGATATGCATGTAAATATAACAGCAAAGTGAAATAGTAATATTGAATCAAACAACTTCGTTCTCTAGAAAAACTTCAAAAGGCAGTGCCAGTGTGAGTGCAGCCTTCAGTCATGGAAATCTGCTGAGGGTGGGGCTCAAATTTGCAGCTCCTGTGAGATGGCTGAGCTCAGTGGCCACAGCAAACTGCACTGAAACTCGGGGTTGTTGCTGCATCAGCCTCTCTGCAAACTGCCTTTGGAGCATCTGCTGCACGTGCAATTCAGTCTCTTTGGGGCACAAGGCACGTTTGACCTCACTGATGCTGCAATTCTAAACTTCCCCTTCAACCTCCACTTAAAAAGTTTTTGTCCCCAGTGGAAAATGTAAAGTGAGATTCATCTCACCCTTCTTTGGACATCTATCACAATGTGTCCTTAGCAAAGCTGGGGATCCAGGTTTCTTGTTACAGATGATGCAGGTCTAGTCAGTGATATCAGTGGTGTTTAGGGTACGATTTCTCTTGTTGGGATGATTCCTACACTAGAGTCTTTGCTTGAATTAGTTCCAGCACCCATGCAGGCAGCTGGTAGGGAACATTCTAAGTGATGTTAGAACCATTTTATAGGAACAGGCAAATGCTGGGTCCGTGTCTGCTGGGAAATGCAGATCCATCTTGATATTGGTGTTGGCAAATACGTTCCCATCCCTTAGTTAAAAATTAGCGTCAGCTACATTGCTGAAGAGGTGAATTTTTATGAGGTCCCACGTTTGTGACATATTTGTGACACACAGTGCCCGACAGCGCTGGGGCTCTGGCAGAGCTGCCTCTCACGGCCCACTGCACTGCTCGGGGCAGCGGGGTCTGAAATACCAAACAACAGCAGCAAAAACCCCTCAAACGAAACACAGCAGCAAAGCAAAACCAACAGTTAATTTCTACTACGACACAGACGCGTTCCTGAGAGTTGAACAGGGATTTTTATCCATGCCAGGCGATCCCAGCGGTGTTTCCCATGCCAGGCGATCCTAGTGAACGGCCAGGGGAAGCAGAGGGCACGGCTCTACCCCGGCACTCCGAGGCCGGGCACCGTTTCCGCCCGGGGCCGTTTCCCCTCCCCGCCCCGCCCGCTTCCCGTGCGCCGTGCTTCCCTTTCCGGCCGTGCGGGCAGCAATGGCGTCGCGCAAGGAGGGCCCGGGCGCTGCCGGCGGCGGCTTCGGCACCGCCAAGGGCAAAGGCAAAGCGGCCGCCGCGGGCGACTCGGCCGTCAAGCAAGTGCAGATCGACGGGCTGGTGAGCGGAGGGCCCGGGACCGCGGCGGGCGGGGTCGAGCGAGGCGGCCGCGTGGAGCCGTCCGTGGGGCGGTGCCGCGGCCGGGCCGGGGCTGTGCTGAGGGGCAGGAACGGCCCCGTCCGCCTCCCGAGCCTCCCGGGCCG
>JAWWEU010000081.1:138847591-138867318 GCA_035583155.1 Acropternis orthonyx | reverse complement strand
GCAGGAACGGCCCCGTCCGCCTCCCGAGCCTCCCGGGCCGGGCCGGGGCTGTGCTGAGGGGCAGGAACGGCCCCGTCCGCCTCCCGAGCCTCCCGGGCCGGGCCGGGGCTGTGCTGAGGGGCAGGAACGGCCCCGTCCGCCTCCCGAGCCTCCCGGGCCGGGCCGGGGCTGTGCTGAGGGGCAGGAACGGCCCCGTCCGCCTCCCGAGCCTCCCGGGCCGGGCCGGGGCTGTGCTGAGGGGCAGGAACGGCCCCGTCGGCCTCCCGAGCCTCCCGGGCCGGGCTCCCCGCGCCCGCCGAGGGAGGGGGAGCGGCCCCCACCCGGTGCGAGCGAAGGCCGGGCCGGGGGAGGGTAAATTGCCTCTAAATGTCCCTTCCATCCCTCAGCGCCGCCGCCTCCAGGTTTGCCGGTTCCATTTTTCATACCTCGGACTCGTACTCAGAAAGCTGTGCAGGTGTAAGAGGTGACAAGCACGGCGAGTTTTTCCATTCCCTTTGTGCTTTTTGCCGTCTCTGCCGGGACTGCAGCACTGGCTGCCTTTGCTCAGTGAGAAATAAAATAACCTGGCGGGGTGAAGGGTTGTAGCAGAGAACAGAACCATCCCAGTACAGACTTTGAGTGGAAGAACATCTGCTAAAGCTCATTCTTGGCTTTGCTGCTGGCTCTTTTTGTATTGGTTCATGTCTTGCCCAGTCGGTAATGCTATCAGTGACACAGAAAGTAAAAGTTATTTCTTAAGGATACAAGCATTATTTATTGCTTTATTATTTTTGCCAAGTGTCAGCAGAACAGTCTGTAGCTGAAGCACGAGGGAGAGAATTGGTATCCTGGTCATGAGAAGTAAGATCATAGTTCTTAGGTAAGCTTTGAAACCTGCCTGGCATTTATTCCTGGTAGTCCTCAGTGGTTGTTCTGGAGTTATACAGCAGAGTAAATATTTGGGAAGAGGAAGAATAACTTATTCATGTATAGCAGGCCTTGTAAAGAGAAACTTTGAATTTCAGTTTTCTGCACTGTTCTGTCCAGCTGTCTGTGAGTGCAAGGCTTTGGTGCACAGAGCATTTGGAAGGAGTGGTGAAAACTGACTGACTGTGAAATGCCCTAAAAATCTAGTAGTTTGTCAGACTGCTCCTGCTGCAGGCTGGTGCCAGATGGACAGTGTGGGTGCATGGCTGTTCATTAGAAAGTTCAAGAGAACAATGAAAAAGGAAGAGCAGGATACAGGTTGTAGCCTTAATTCTATTTCTGTGAGTGTAAAAGCTGTTTTATCAGTTTTGGACTTTGATAACAACTGTTAAATTTGATTAATTTTGTTCCTGCTTTAATGAAATAAAGAGAACAGATGTTTAAAAATTGTTCTCTATCAGGTATGTAATCTGCTTTGTGAGCTGTTGTTGATTCAGCCAAACTGTGAGTGGCTCTGATAGTCTCCTTCTAACAGTCCAGTAAGTGCCTATAAGTACTTTTTGTTTCATGCCTTTTTTTCCCCTTTCCTTTTGTATTCTGGTACAGCTCTGTAGTGCCTCACATGGAGTCAATGCAGAGGAAGATGTGTCTTACACAAAGTTCTCAGGACACTGACAGTCTGGTTCATAAACTTCCATGACACCTGTGATGGAGAGAACGTTGGCATAAATTTGCTTGCTGTGTAAGCAAAGGGGTTTCTGCTGCAAGACCTTCAAATGTCTTACAGAAATTCTGCTAAAATGTTCCTAGTATCTCACTGATTTAAATTTATCATCTGTGCTCTCACAAAGTAACATGACTTCATCAGTCACTTTGATGAGGTGATTAGGGGCCGAGACTGGGAATGAATTCCAGTGGGCATCAGCGAAGTTAGGAATCTCCTTCTCTTCACTGGTGCCTCATCTCTTGGCCGTGGCACATTTGATCTTTCAAATGGGGTTGCTTCGAAAGCGAAGGCCTGCTAGATAGGTTGCTTTTTGGTCTGTGAATGTGAAATAGAAGGTGCATCAGTCTTCTTTGTGCGTGAGAATGTGAAGGTATGGTTAGTAAGCTTGTTATTTCAGAGGAACAGTAAAAAAATAAAAAAAACTCCAATATTTGTAATGAAGGATATTACCTCAAATGTGTCACAAAATGATGGAGCAATACCTATTTTTGGGTGTTGTTTTTAAATTTGATACAATGCAGCATCTGATAGTTAACTTCTTTCTTATTCTGGTGTAATTAATTCCTTTTTTCATTACATATGGTGTAATTTGGAGTTAGATCAAGTGCAGCTTTTCAGGTAACAGTAATAAATTTAGAAGTACTGCCATGTCAAGAGTAAAAGCTAACTATGAAATCCTAACTAGTAAGATAGGCTAATTTCATGTAACTTCTTAAAATATTAGTATTATTAGAGTAATTTATTCTGGTTTTGATAGCTAGAACATGGTTTTCTGGTTAATTATTGAGAGATTTAAAGCAGACAGAAATTATCTATGCATACAGTTATATATGTTGGCAGAAACGTGGAAACTTTCTTCTGGGGAAATAACAGCTGTGGGATGGGAGATGGGGATGTTTTAGCAAGGTGTGTTGGCTGCTTGGCCAAGTAAGTGTTTTTTATTAATCAGATTTGCCTTCAGAGTAGTCCCAAGACATTCTGTTATTGCTAGAAAGGTGTTTCATTCTCTGTAGATCTTCTGCATGAGGTTATTCTAGAAAAAAGGTTAAAAATTAATTAAAATAATTCCTCATCCAATGAAACACTTAAGCATGAATATGATTTTTTTTTTTTTTAATTCTAACCATGCATTTATGTTTGCATTCAAAAAATTACATCCAGTAATGCTATTGGAGAACAGCATTGGCTGACTTGCATAATAATATAATTGGATCCTTAACTTCATGCTGTTCATGATAAAGCATTAATACGTGCATTGCTTTTATCATTTTATTAATGGGAATGAGGGTTCATTTTTTATTAAACCGCTACTTATGATTTCTTTTTACACTTATGACCATTGCTCAAAATTGTAACGTATTGTAGAAAATAGCAAAAGTTACATAGGCTTCTCAAAATGACTATAGGTTTCTATTCCTTTATCTTCATAACTGCTAATGTGGAGAGCCTTAATACTAGTAACAAATTGCCATTCCATAGTTAATGAATGTTGCCAGAGCTTCCAACAGGTGCCTTCATGGCTAACAGTGGGTGAGGAATACCTGAATCTTTAAGCCATCAAACCCTGAGATGAAGGTTGGAGGCCAGAGAAACTGTGGATGCCCCATCCTTGGAAGTGTTCAAGGCAAGGCTGGATGGAGCTCTGAGCAACCTGGTCTAGTGAAAGGTGTCCCTGTCTACAGTAGGGGAGTTGGAACTGGATGATCTTTAAGGTCCCTTCCAACCCCAGCCATCCTGTGATTATGTGTAAACACTCAAGATGATCATTTAATACTAGGTAGTATTTCTTCCAGCTGCTTAATTCTGTGAGTCTTTGAATGTATGTTGAGGTGTGCTTCTTAAAGTTTGTACAGAACTGAAGTTAAACCTTAGGATATATTTGTCAGTTTATTTATATTAAATGCAAACACACATTGGCTAAAACATACATATGTCAAGAAGATGGTTAGAAGTTGCAGGCCTTGTCTGCATTTGTGTGCCTCCAGCACCAGTGTGGCTATAGTGCAGGTATTTCTCTTGTGTCAGATATGACTGATTTAATCAAAGATTGTTACTTTAAGCTTCTTTGCATCATCCCTGATTGGGTGACGATGTAGTGTGTGTACTGCTTTGTATCCTTACCTGTGGTATTTAGAGGGTTTATTTATTCATTTATTTACAAAAATATAGGTAAGAATGTGGGAATCTACCTTTTTAAAACCACCGTAACATAATCATTGAATTATTTTTCAACAGTTACTCTACTCATAATTGTGTTGCTTGTGCCTTGTTTTCTGATTACCAGCCATTTTACCCTAAAGATGTAGGATTGATTGGACTGTATCCCCAGCTATGGATAGTGAAAGCCTAGTTAGCTTCTTGGGTGAGGAACCCTTTAGGGTGACATGTTTGATCATAGTAAATTAACTAAGGTACCATGGTTGCTGAAGATCAGTTTTTGAGGCTCATCTTGCAAATTTTTGCTTAAGTACTTAAAAAAATTACAACTTTATCACTCTTTGAAAGAAAGCAATCAATTCTTTTAATATTTGAGTAGTTTGTAGTACCACTGAAACCTGTATTGAACTGGCTAAAAATCTCTAACATTGTTTAAATTGTGAATATTGTGCTTCTCCTAGCATCTTTTGTGCCTTTTTTCTCCTTCTCCTTTACCCTTTTTGAATAACACACAGATGATGTGTTCTGCCTGCTGTTCTCTGTACAGTTTCTTGACATTGCAGAGCTGTAGAACAGGATTTTAGGATATAGTGTCCCTCAGGCTGTATTGTGTTTTGTGTGTCCTGCAAAGGAGTTAAAATGGAATTTTAAGTTGAAGTTTAATCTAGCTGACTTTTTCTTGACCTGTTTCCCGAAAAAATTAGATCAGATTGTGCTGGCTCTGAGAGGTAGTGTGTGAACTGAATACTGGCGTGATGTGTTCATGGATACCTTGAATCATAGAGAAGACAGAGGCACTTTGTTTTATATGCTATTAATCTTCATGTACAATGAGTTGCATGAATCTAACCCAGAGGGGAACTTCTGACATACAATCTGTGCTTAAATTCAGAAGAGAAAGCATTCTTGTGTGCTGTTAAGTTGAAATGGAAGAACCTCCTTGGAATATAACACTTTTCAGGCTTAGTAAAGATTTCTTGAACAGCAGTGGGTAAAGTACCCACATTGTGATGGTCTGAGGATGCAAATTTTGTCAGGGGATAGCACGTATACTTGCTAACAGAGCACAAACTTTATATTATTTGTAAGAGTGCATTGGTGCACTCAGCATCTCCTAAGTGTCATGGTAAGTGTACCCAAGTGAGGCATTTAAAACTAGAACATCTGGTATCGCTTCATACCGCGTAACTAGTGTGCTGACAAAAGGAGTTAATCTTAATGGGGAGTTGGCTTAAATGTGTTGAGCAGTGTTACATTTCAAGACTTTAAGGAGAAAATCTTATTTCAAAACAGGCTTTTCTTTTTTTGCTCTGCAAGGAGAAGTAATGTGTTGTCCTCTACACTGCTGTCGTTAACAGTTAAACTTCTCATTATATTTTGTCCCTCTCATGTGCATATCAAGCTGGTCTCCTGTGTGGTAATTGTGCATGTGCAGCTCCTGTGAAACAGTAAATTGAGCTCTTGTGATTTCTATTTAGTTGTGTTAATACCCAGGAAAAGAGTATTTCCACCAAATATCTTTCAAATAGCGTCCTATATTTTAATGAGGAAAATGTTGTATCTGAAACACAGCAGATAATATGCATTACCATGTGTCCTATTTGGGTGTTAACTTTGCTTTTATGAGTGGGGAGGTGACAAGTGCTGGGGAGGTGACAAGTGCTGGCTTTGTTGCTGAGGCAGTGCATTATGTCTGCTTGTACACTGAAACCTTGTTGAATGTTCTCCTTTGTTCTTCAGTTTATTGTGGGAGAATTAGACCTTTGCAGCTGACCTGCAGCGTGGTGTAGTTGAGGGAAGTGTACATGGTACAGGAGGCCACAGGGAGAAAAATCAAGATACTGAAAGGCCCTTGGTGGTGTATATGAAGTGAACAACTTCTATACTCTATTCCATCTTAAGACTTTTTCTTCCACGTTTTCAATAAATCTTACAGACCTTATGAAAGGCCTTGTAGGAAGAGGAGCAAGCATTTTGTTGCTTTCCCTCCCCCCCCAAGTCTGAAAAAAGATAATGTATCTTCAGTTTATTGTTGCTATACTCTTTTATCATTAATCTTTCTTTACTAGAGGTATTTTTGGATATGGTTACCTTGTGTGTTGTTTTTCCATGTTTACACACAACCTCAGAATATGTTCTCATTGGCGGTACAGTTTTGAGCATGCTGTGCTTTCATATTATTTTCAGTCTTTCGGCGGCATTAAGAATGCAGGGATGTGATACCGTCTTTACAACAGTACTTAACAGTTTGATTGTGTTACCACGTAACAGAATGGTATCAGCTTAATGGAAAGTAAATAAATTGTTAGTATACTAAATGGAAAAATCAGACTTGTATAATAAACACTCTTGTTAGTATTTTGTAAAATTATTCAATAATCTAAACCCAAACCAATAAAATATAACTTTGATAATGTCTTTTGTGATATGCATACACAAGGTTACTTAAGTATGAGTGGGAGTAGTTTTGATTCGTGTGTGAACGCTTATTTCAGACAAACATTTTCTTAATTTCTTTTGGCTTAATCAAATTTTAAAGTTAATACAGAGTTTTATTTACTCACTGGAGTTCGAAGATGCACCTGAATTTTGCTGTATGCATGCAATAACAGGCTAGTTCTTTTTATAAATATTTGAGGATTTTCTGGACACCGAGGGTTAGGATGTTACTTTGAGCATATAAGATGTCAGTCCTTACCTTTGTTAGTCCTTGCCTTTGTTCTGCTCTCACACTGTATCCCACTTTGTGGTCTGTTTGCTGCGCATCCTTCCCGTTCCTTGGAGCCCATATCTGTGCAGTAAGCAATATGCAGACCTGCTCATGTTAAACAAGTGTTCCTTGGTGTTTAGGATCTTGGAGGTGTAAATCACTTGTCAATATTTGGGGTTTTGTTATGTATACCTGAGGAAAAATTCTGACAAAATTCTTTATCAATATCGGGCTAAGTTTTGAGCACTTAGGACTCAAGGTTTTTTACTATTACATTATTATCAGTGCAAAAAAAATTAACTCTTTTAAAGCTTTTTAAACTTCAGATGACACATAGAGTATTTACTGCAGCTGTCATCACTCCTTGGGAACAATTTAAAAGCCATACAGCCTTCTCCAGTAGCTTTCTTAGTGGTAAAATTAGAGTGATTGTTTTTAATCTCACTGTTGCAGTAGCTGTTATTAGAAATGGAACTCTTCTGGAAGTAATTTTCACGTGGCAAATCTCTGTCTGAAAGATGGGAAAGCTGAAACTTACCAGGAGTAACTGACATTCATGTTTGTTTGTTTTTTTTTTTTCTTTCAATTTTACACTATTAAGTCAGCAGGAAAGCTGAGACTCCATCCAGGCTTGATTCTCTGGATTACACTAGCTCTTACTAGGAGGATTTGTCTCTGTTGCAGCCCCTTAGCACATAACCAAGTGTTTGCCAAAAGGCTGGGTGCTTCCATGTGGAAAAATTGTTGTTTAAAAGGTTATAAATTCTTAAAATGACATAGAAGTCATGTCCGGTAGGGATTTTGCTGGTTACTTGGAAGAATCTGTTGAATGGATATGGAAGTCATGCTTCAAAGACACACCCTTAAATAGTATATTATATTCCAGTTTTGCTGTGCAGGCTCAGGGTATGGTTTTTGAAAAAGATCAGTAATCTCAGATGAGCCCCTGCTCCCCATCTAGGTCTGCCCTATTTTACTCATTTTTGACAGTCAAATAGATAAGAGTAACTCTCTTGGCAGCTTTTAGGTTCGAAATGGTAACAGTCTAGTACAATCTGATTAAAGAATAGGCTGCTCAGTGAAGTTGCTACTGCTGCTTTTGGCTGTTGTCTTTAAATCTTTTTATAGGAAGCTGCTAGAAGTTGATGCTGAAGAGAAAACCTTATATGTGCAAATACACTCCTAGCTCAGTGAGCACTGTGAATATTTGAAG
This sequence comes from Acropternis orthonyx, assembly GCA_035583155.1. Classification (NCBI taxonomy): domain Eukaryota; kingdom Metazoa; phylum Chordata; class Aves; order Passeriformes; family Rhinocryptidae; genus Acropternis; species Acropternis orthonyx. Next base: position 138,859,605 of record JAWWEU010000081.1, on the reverse strand, counting down.
GACGGTGATTCACTAATAGACACAACATGCGTATTGACTGTACGTTGAAGTGCAAGCGTAAGGCTCTGGTGTTTTGAGCAGAAAATGTTGAAACTCTGCCTGCCTCTACCACTTCTAGATAATTTCCATATGTTTTGCTCTGAAGGAGTATATTCATCACCTTTCATTATTGAAATGGCGATAGGATATTGAATTCATTAAAAATAATAAATATAAATTGTATTGACAATTTACAAAAATTGCCTGAAGTACTGAACGTTTTCAAAAGGTTTGAGTTCCATGAGATTTGGGAAATAGAAGAAACAATGTACTAAGTAGTCCCGGGGAAATGCTCCATCCCACTTGTAAGGAGCAGAATTTTCGATGTTAATCTTATTACAGCCCTATCGCTGCCTCCTGATGGTGTGCTAATGACATCTAATGCCCTGCCACTTGAAGGTTTGAGGTCCTGGGACTGCCTGACAGGAGTGTTTCTACAATGAAGTGATTCTACAGTGCTCGTGGCCCTGATGGTTTCCATGGGAATGTGCATGAATGCATGTACTGTGAAATGTGTTAAGAAACTTTGTATTTCAGAGAAATACATTATACCAGTGTGTGAACACAGCAGTGGAGAGTTTAAATACATGAGTGTAATGATGCATTTTTACTTACATTGTGGCAATATTTAAAGTGTACTAATAGCTTGTGATTAACCATGGAGATGGTTGTTAACCTGAACTGCTGTGCAGTATAAAAAAAAAAAATCCCCAAAATGTAGTGGGACAAAAATCAGGAGGAGATTGGTCTATTTGGTAAAACACACCTCGATTAACATTCACTATTTTCCTATGCTTTAATAAACTTTGCTTTTCTCCAGTTTGATTAGTTTTTCCTTTGATGTAGTGCCATTCATGTTTAACTTCCTCCCTTTGCAAGAACAAGCAGCTCACTTGGACATGAGTAAATAAATGACTTAAACAGGTATTACATGGGTACCCACAAGACATTAGCTGATGAACGTAAGTTCCTGGCAGAGTCAGGGAAAAACACAGCCTATGAAAAATCAACATACCTCTAACCAAAACCCATCCCTAATCTTCCCTTCTAATGTACAGAAACAGGCTCAGTGTCTGTACTGTTTCAGTTCTTCAGACTTAACTCCACCTACCTGTTTGTCTCAGTCTTTTTAGATAAGATATTTACCAGTTTTAGTTCTAGGTATGCATTGTTCATAGTTGGTGAATTTAGGCTCACCTCCAAGAAACTTCCACTTATGTCAAAAGGAGATTTTGATATTTGCACCCAGTTGAGACGGTATGAAATGGCATGCGTCATTCTGTTATGTCTTCTATATAATTACTGTTTTTAAACCCCAAATTTCTGTCAAATTCAGAAATAAGATTTTAACATCTGGTGTTGAATTAGCTGTTGAGTGACATAAAATGTAAGCTTACTATTCCAAGAACTATATTTTCAAAGGCTTTATAAATGTTGGTGTTAAGGCTCTAGCAAGTCAAGATAAAGGTAAAATATTGTGGAGTGTTTGAGGCCTTCTGTCCAAAGGATAACTGTTACACTTGCTAGACAGAACAGGGAGGGCTAAAGCTTGTTATTTCTGAAGTTGCTATTCAAAACAGTATTTTTCTGAAGTTACCTTGGTCTTCCAGCCTACTCAGTCTTGTCCTTTTGGCCTTAGATTTTTGGACAGTATGTTCAGATTAACTGTCTTTCTGATTATTTTCAGGAAATTAAAATACCTTTTTTATTGGCCACCAATCATAGTTAGAACTGAAGATATCTGTCAAAACAATTACTTTAAGATGTTGAAGGTCTTAATAGAAAATAGTATTTTTTTTTCACTTCTCAAATAATTGGTCTAACGGTTTGTTACAGGGAGGGTTCGGAGGGGATGTGAGAACTGAAACTCAAACACCGTTGTGAGCGTAACTTAAGCACTATTTTATTACAACAAGGTGGCCAAGTAAGATGGAAACCCCGAGCAAGGGAGAGGGAGAACAAGGGAGAGAGAGAGAGAGAGAGAGAGAGAAACCCCAATGCCCTGTGTAAGGACCCCTCCAGGTGTTACTTACACGGAGTTGTCTTATCAATTTTAGAATGCCCAATCCTCCAAAGGCAGAGGCAGCATCCTCAGAGGCTGGCCCACTAGCAGGCGTCCTCACCGTGACAACGTGGTCCGTTCAAGTGTAGCGAGCCCCGCCCCTCCCAGCAAGCTGCCCACCCTTTATAATTTTGCCAAAGGGGGCATCTACCTCAGTGGGTGTGGCCATCACCCTCCAGGTAGAGGTCCCTGGCTTCTTCCCCTGCCATGCAAGTGGTCTTCCACCACGCATGTGTGGCAGCATTGGAATTTCCCTCAAGGACAAAGTTTCTCCCTTTATCAGTGTTTTTCCCATAACTTGGTGAGGAAAACAGAATTTCCCACAGGTGGCTGGGCTAAACACAGACCAAAAAATACAAGTATTTACACCAGCATGGATACAGGGTTATAAGATCTTTTATTCTAAAGTTAAGCAGGAAGAATAAAAGAATAGAAGTTTAGACATTTATCATTTCAGGAATGGTCAAAAATGCAGCACTGTTGAATAAGAGAATCTAGAGGATCTCTGCAGATGAGCTAGAATGTGCATTTAAGTGAATTTGGTGTTTGTCAGTAGATTGTCAAATTTCTCAAGGTTAGTACAACATGTAAAATTCAGTTTCACCTCTGTTCTTTAGTTTATAGGATCATAGAATGTTTTGGGTTGGAATGGACCTTAAGGATCATCTAGTTCCAATCCCCCTGCCACCAGTAGGGACACCCTTCACCTAGACCAGGTTGCTCAGAGCCCCATCCAACCTGGCCATGAGCACTTCCAGGGATGGGACATTCACAGCTCTCTGCGAAGGTCACCCTGAAGCCTTCTCTTTTTCTGGGCTAACAAACCCAATTCTCTCAGCCTTTCCTCATAGAAGAGGTGCTCCATCCTTCTAATCTTGGATTCTCCTTTGGACTTGCTCTAACAGGTCCATGTCCCTGCTGTGCTGGTGGCCTCAGAGCTGGATGCAGCACTCCTGGTGGGGTCTCATAAGAGTGGAGTAGAGGGGCAGAGTATTGTCCCTCACCCTGCTGCCCACACCGCTTTGGATGCAGCCCAGGATATGTTTGGTTTCTGGACTGCGATTGCACATTGCCAGCTCATGTCCAGCTTCTCATTTACCAGCACCCCCAAGTCCTTCTCACCAGTGCTGCTCTAGATCAGTTCATCCCCAGCCTGTTTTGATACCAGTGGGTACCCTGACCCAGGTGCAGGCCCCTCTGGATGGCATCCCGTCCTTCAGGAGTGTCAGCGGCACCACTCAGCTTGGTGTTGACCTCATGCCTTGACTTTATTCTTGTGCCATGAAGGTTCATATCCAACACCTACAAGACCAGGGTATCGAACTGTTCATTTTGTGCTTTTGACATGTTATCTGTCACAGTGCTTTCTAGAACCCGTTTCTGTGGAGTGTCTATAAACATCTGTCGCCTTAATCATCTGGAGGAGAGCGTTATGTGTATTAGACATACGTTTTTTTTACCCTTAATCATTGCAGTGGTATCTTTAATTTACTTCGGAGTTCCTTTTCTCCTGGCAGGGAAGTTGAGAGTCTCTGTTGCTGTGTTATCAAGTGGTGCTATAGCCAGGAGACAAATCAGCTCAAGGCAAGTTTTTGCTTGGTCAGCTTCCAGAACTTGTCTTTTGTAAGCATAGGATAAGCACTTATCTGTAGTGTATAAAAGCCTCATCTGGAACTATTAAAAATGTTAACATGGTCCATGTTTCACTATATGTATTTTTTTCATATTTTTTTCCAAGTCTTTATAAAACAAAGCCATTCTGTGCTTACTTGAGGATTTCAGAACTATTTAATTAAATTTCATTTTTGCATAGCTAATTGGTTAAGTTTCACTACAACACAAGTTGTACCTTTGCTTTTGGTGTAGTGTGACCTGGGGAAGGACATAGGGCCACCAAATTAGTGGAAAATTTGATTTGTAAAATTTGGCATGTCTTCATGTCGATATTACTGAACGGTTCAACTCTCTTTCCAGAGGTGGCATATATGCATTTTACATGTACCAGGTAGATGTTAATTTTAGGCATCTTTGAGGTTAGCTCAAGTCAAACTCAATTGCATGAATTAATGTTAGTAATGATAGTGGAGGGGGATCTATTTACAAAACTGCGTTGTCAGTTCTCTCTTGAACTCAGTTTATGCTAGGAGTGTAAGTAAAATTGCTTATGCTCTAACACCTAGAAGTTCATGGTTTGAGTGTTAAGAATTCATATGGAGAAGGCTCCTTATGTGATATGGATGTATTCAAAATATATCAAAACATTATTAGCAGGAATAGCTTTCAAGACCCTTTTGCCAAGCTAAATATTGATCACAGTTTCACTGGTGTTAAATACTGAGAGGATGTGAATGTCGTGGCACTTTCCACTTGGATGCCCATGTTGGTTATGTTTGGTTTGAAAACAGCTACCTAACACTGTTTACAGTGTTGTTTAGACTCTCTCCCCATCCTCTCCCCAGATACTGGCAATTGGTTCTAGTGGTTATGACCACGAAGCTTTCTTGAATCACAGAAAATGTTAAGCATTTAAAAATATTTAAATACTTAAGACTGTAGGTCAGTGTGCCACATCATATATACAGGGGGCTAACAGCAGCGCTCTCTTGTTTGATTTCACATGTGTAAGACACAACACAGGTACTGGTAATGTGGTGATGTTCAGTTCTCTGGAACGCAGTCATAAATGAATCTTCAGTGCTTTGACTTGCTGTTGTCTCTCTGTAGAGAAATGCAGAAATGTTTTGTGTCCCTACAGCGGGCTCCCCATGCTTCGGCTGAGGGTTCATGTTACACATATTTATGTAATGAGGTACAAACTTTTCAAATTGCAACCATGATGTCAGGATGTAGCCAAAATTAAAATTTTGGCATTATACAGTTAAAATATGTATCTTTGATGTTCTTAATAGTTTCGGAATGGTGCTTTTTTGGTAGTATGAGTTCATTCTTAATGTTTGAGCAGTGCTTTGAAGATCTGGAGATTAGGAGTACTGCTGAACTGCAAGGTTTTTTTTTTTTTTGTCTTTTGGAGGGTTAATGGCAATTAAAATCTGACAAGTGGCTACTCCAAGTGATTAAAATGTTTTGGTGTTTTGAACAATAAATTTACAAGGCTGGTGGACTCTTGAGTTTTACTTAGGAGTTACTTGTATGTCCTTTCTTAAAGAGTCGTTATGTACCAGGAATATTTCTTACATGTTACTTTACTAAGTTATCCTGCATACATTTGTTGACTTGTGTTCAGGGCATTAGAATTTAGAAATCTGGGGTTTTGTGTAACTTGGTGTATTTTCTCCTTGAGGACATAACCTTTTCTGGCTCTCTGGCTGCATTACTTAAATAAAAGTAACAGCTGAAATGTGGTTTGGTTACTGTTCATTTTGTGTAGCAATGGCATAGCAGTGAATGGTCTAAGGGTATTTAAAAACTGTTATATTTTGTACAAAGGGGCAATATATTTTATTAGATGGATGAGGATTGTAAATAGTGTTTGGAAGGTGAATCAGCATTGAATCAAAGATGCCTTGTACTGGTGTATGTGGTGTCATTTGGAAAAATGGGTATTTTTAAGTGTGTTCTGTTACTTGCATTATTTATACTAATGCTTCTTAGATTTATTTTCAGACCAATAAAATTATTCTGATTCTGTTCCAATGCTTCATCAACATAACAGCTTTCTTTTTTGGGGGAATGTCTAGATACAAGTTAGTGCTCTTTTTTTTTGTGGGATGTATGTGATTTACTCAATATTAAGTATTGATTTGTGCATTCAATCAGATGTCGTGGCATTGTTTGTATAGTGGTCAGCTCTTCTTGCCATGTCTAGAGTAGCAGACAAATGGTCATGGCATTTTTACTGTTTGAAACTGCTCTTGTTATCACCAAAGAAATAGTTCTACTTTACACCTGAAGGTCTGCTTTTAGTACTGAAACACAAGTTTCAGTGCACATTTCCCGCTTGGTTCTAGGGTAGTATTTTGATGGCAGGTTTTTCAATCCGAGTTCAAGAGCCTGCTGTACTAAAGGTTGGTGTCTTAGGTGCTAAATAAAACTCCAGAACAAAGAACAAAATGACAGCAAGAGTCCTGTGTCATTGGATGTATCTTTTTATAAATTATTTCAGTAGCAAATGTATTTTCCAGAGCACTCATAAGCACAAAATTCAGAGTAGTGAGTTCATGACCTTCTCTGCTCCCTTTGTCAGACTCTGTTAGAAAACAGGTAGGTAGGCCTAAATCCCTGGGATCTGTATCTTCCTGGACAGTGTCTGCTGTGGTCTCGAGGCTGGAGATCAAAAACTACAGACTTATGTAATAACTTAATTTTGTATTGGGGTGTTTGGTAAAAGGAGGTTTTAACTCCTACTTTTCTCTTGCTGAAAAATAGTTGGTACTCTGTAACAGCCCATGCTTGTTTCATTTGTGACTGCTCTCTGTGAGCAATTATCATCAGAAACTCTGCAGTAAAATTGGCATCATATCACAAATGCTCCTGGAGAGAAATCAAACAGGGAAATAGTATGCCCAGTAACAGGGACAGTCAGTGTGCATAAAGAACTCAACAGCAAATGAGAAAAATACTGGAAAAGATGAAGCTTACAAGATCCTGAAGATGCTGAGAATAGTTCTGTAGTAGGCAGAGACAGACCTTATGGCAAATGTATGATAAACCTGAAATTTACACTGAATGCAAGTTGAATGTTATTTATGTGCTGGCTCTATTGTATATTTATCTTCTACATCCAGGTGATTTCAAACTGATTGCTGTACTGCTTCTGTCACTGTTAAATTCTGTTTCACTGCCAACTGATCTCAATTTCCTTACTGTTTTCCTGAGAAATGAGATGTATATAATGAGGGTATCTCTGTCGCTCTGCTCTGTAGACCTGTTTTAACAAATAGGATAAAAAGATATGGTGGCAAAGGACTTGAGTGACAAATGTGAATGTGTATTGGAGTGAAATGGTCTTTTCTACCCATGATTGAGAAGCTCCAGTGCAAGTGTATCTAGATGCAAGAAGAGACTGTTATGATCTGGTTATTAAAGTTATTAGAAATGCCTGAATGAAGATGCAAATGAGACCAGATGCCAAAGTCAATAGTATGGGTTTTATTTAATGGTAAGTGTGAGACAGAGAGATAGAAGGAAATAGGAAGAGGAGGGGAAGGGGGAGATGGAAGAGAATTACAGAGAGATATTAAAACAGAATATATATCACCACTCCATAGAACCAGGTGGTGTCCTGTCCATCCGGTTCTTCTGGTCTTCTTGGTCATGATGGTCTCCCAAAAAACATAAAGAGTCCAGTGGATTACTATACATTCAGAAGATGGCCCGCACCTCCCCTTTAGGGGGTGAAGCTTTGCAGTCTCTTGTAACAAACTCCAGATTTATTGCTTCACTTGGATCATGTGTAGTCTCCTGGTCGTAGAAGGCCTCAGGAATGAGTCAGGGGGGGCACTTTGGTGTGGTTTGATGGTTCATGGGCCTTCTCAGCTGCCTCTCACATGAATGTCCTGTGTGTACGTGGTCTTGCCCAGGAGGGCAGAGGGTTACTCCATTGGTTTGGTGTGGAGAGATTTCACATTAACACACCCAAAACTCTTCTCCCCCACCACCCACTGAGCTCAGCTATGGCAGATTCTTAACACACAGACATTCTTCCCTGAGCCTTGTTTACCTCTGCTCAGACCTGAGATAATTAGACAATAGTCCTATCTCAAGTCCCCAGTCACAGTCCAAATTCCAGTCTGGAGGAATTAGGAGGAGGTGGAATGCTTTGGTGGTAGCAGCAGGCAGTTGCTTCCTTGCAGTTTGACTAAAGTCTTTCCATGATTTTGACAATGTTTAAGACATTAATAACATTCAATCAATCACAGAGGCACAAGAGGGTGATACTGTGAATAAACAAGGAATCAGTGGGTATTAGTACAGTTTGATACTTACATCCAGCTTAGATGGAAAAAGGTGTTCTTTTCAGTTCTACCCCTGTGTCCTGCCTCCAAGCAGGCTGTATATGAAGCTTTTGTTTTCGCATTTTAACCACAGAAGGCAGTAAACTTGTAAAGAATTTATGTTCTAGTCTCCATTTCCACTTTCTTCCATTTAACCTGTATTGTGGTGCTTTAATACATTAATGGTGTTTTAAAAGTTGTAACATTTGCTAACCAACCAAGGAGAAAACTAGGGGCAAATACATACGAGCTTAACTTCCATTCCCTCCCCCCTTCACTGTAGAATGTTCACTAAATATCAGTATTTATAAAAGCTCTGTTTTCGGGGTGATTTAGCTGAAATCTGTTAAACTAGTCTGTTTGTCAACAGACACTTAAATAGTATTGCTTTAATGAAAACAGTCATCAGACATTTTGTGTTGCATTTTCAATGGATGGATTAGGGTTTATTGAACGAAACCTCACTTACACTGGACAAAGCACAAGTTCTTTCAAATCTATGTTTGTGGTTGGTGTCTTACCTTATTCTAGTTCTTGTTGTTGAGCATAAAATGTTACTTGAGTGTAAAGTGTTGCTATCAAGCGGTTGACTATATTTGAGTGGTTTTGTTCATACTGTTCCAATTTACAATATCATCTCACGAGAATTGTTAATTGTAGACTTCAGATTTAAGGAAGGAAGTGTGAATTACATTGTTAAAAATACGAGCAATTTGTGCATATTTTTCTTTTTTTATCATTGATTTTTCTTAAATACCCTATGACACATCTCACAACATATAAATTGAACTTCAGTTTACTTTGAAGGTTAACACAAGTGAAATTCAGTGTGGTCTGCACGTTTTACAAAACTCCTACCAGTTTCTGCATAGTTATTCAAGGTGTTTTTGTTAGTTTTTTGTGCAGTGTTTCCCTTGAGAGGGAGCTGGAAGATACTGTTAAAAGCTAACAGTTACAGCAGCAAAGTAAAGTAAAAAAGATCAATATTTCATTTTGGAATGGTGTTTCAGAAAATTGGTTTAGAACTGCATTTTGATGGTTTATTTAATGGTCTTTTATTCTCGTATAATATTAGCATGGCTGCCTACTCAACCTGTATTAAAATTGCTGGTGTTTAAGCCAGTGGCTCACTGGATTTGCAGCTCTAATCTGTGCAACACTTCAACAAATTTAGAATTCCAGACATGTAGTTTGAGGACAAAAAAAATGCATTGCATATTATGATTTTCTTGTCTTGTGTTCTAGGTTGTATTAAAGATCATTAAACATTACCAAGAAGAAGGACAGGGGAATGAAGTGGTCCAAGGAGTGCTGCTGGGTCTTGTGGTGGATGACAGACTTGAAATCACAAATTGCTTCCCTTTCCCTCAGCATACAGAAGATGATGCAGACTTTGATGAAGGTAATGGTTACAGTTTTGCAAAACTTTAGGTAAAAAAGAAAATCCATATGGGCTAAAAAGGACTTTTTTTCCCTACAGTGAGCAGAAGCTTGTATGTACTTAACATGACTTGAAGTATCAGCAATGCTATCCTGAATATCCAACTTAAAGCTTGTCTGCATAAGGAAAATTACTGGGATAAATACTGTATTATATGGGCACACTTTCCTGTCTATAATTCACATAGACTTTAAAGCTGTTTATGGAACTGGCTGTGTGTACATGTGTACAGGCACACACATATGGATGTAGCTCGGCACATAGATTGCCTCTCTGTGGGCTTATTTGTTTGTGTTAAGTATGCATTGAAAGCCTGGGGAGCAGAGCTTTGTAAGTGCAAAAGGCTTTGGCTAACTTGAAATCTGGGTGGTCTTTTTGCTTCTCCAAGTGAGCTAGAAAGTAGCATCAGTGGTTTCTGTCTGTCTTTGTTTCCTTGCTGATCCTAGTGGTGTATTGTTATTGACACTGTAAGTCAAGATAATTGGCTTGACACAGAATGACATAAAATTTCTAAAGTAAACTTGAAAGGCTTACAATTCTAATCTTGGTAATAGATGTATGTGTGTATGTATGTAATGATACTGGTAGAAAAACTTCTTTGTTAGGGCTTAAAGAGTCAGTTTAACTTCAAGAGTAACCAAAGAGGCAATATAGTCAATGTAGCTGCAGTTGGAAGCTTGAGTCTATGTAATTTTGATAATTCAGTTTGAGTTTTAAATTTCAGTAAGAGTGCTTAATCTGTAAGTATGAACTGCTTTTTCTTGCTTATAATGAAAAAAGAAATTATTAAATTAATATTTTATCTTGTAACAAAAGAATCTCAGACTCTGCCTTTCAAGGAGAAATAATTTTAAGAATTCTTTTCAACTTGCTTAGGTTTCTTAGCCATTTATTACTTCTTTTGTGGGATTATACAGTTTTCTATAACAAAAAAATGTGCAAAACAAAAGGGAATCTTAGTTGTCCTACATTAGCATGGTGCTTGAATCAGAACTAAATTTTATTAAAGCCTAAAAGATGTTTAAAGATTCCTTCTTTTCTAGAGCTCTTCAAAGGATGGAAGTAATCTAAATTCTTAATTGGAGCCCATGCTTAATTTTTTTTTCCTGTAGAAAATGGCTGATTGATGAGCAAGGAGTGAAATGAATTTCTTAGTTTCAGTTCCTCATTGTATGATGGTTACCATGCTGAACTGTAAGCCTGTGAGCTGGTGTGCAGAATTCTGCTGTTCCTGACTGGGAGAAGATTTGTTCCAGGACAGTTATTCTTTGTACCCGTCTTTCTTTTTCCCTTTTTTTTTTTTTTTGCAAGTAGGCAATAATCCTGGCATTCAGTAGGGTCCAAAGGCAGTGCTGGTGGAGCTGGCCTCACCTGGATCCCTTCACTTATCAGCCTTCTGTTCCCATGCTGTGGGCACAGAGAGCAGAGCAGCCAGAGTGGGAAAGCAGCCTGTGGCAGTGAGCCTGATGCTGCCTCTGGCAGTGGTGGGGAATCTGGAGCCAGGTCAGGGGAGCTTGGCTGTGCTGAACCCTGTAAGCCAACCTCAGGAAACATTTTCTGTTGCTTTCCCTTCTTCCCTAATCTCTGCTGAATGGGTCACAGAGATGTCCTCTCTGTCTTCTCAGTGAAATACAGTAAACAGACGGTACCATTCAAGAAATGCACAATGCTCATGTTCATTTTGCATTCCCTTTACCTGGGGCCTGTTCAGACCTTTAACCTATCTGGTAGAGCCTAGGGAAGATGAAAATCTGGTTCTTGAGGTTGCCAGCTTGAGCATTCAGTGTCTTTTTAGGCTCCTCAGAGTTGTCTTCTGTCTTGCCAATGTGAAAAACAATGTTTTATAAATACTCCCTGTTTGTTTTCCCTGGAGCTGTGTTTCCCTATGCAAGCATTCTACCAGATTTTCAAAAGATTCTTTTTGCTTCTAGATGCAGATAATTCAGAGAAGTGTCTTGTTATGTGCCAGAACCTTAAAATTCAGGATGCTAAAAACTGAACCCAAACAGGACACCTCCTTTCCCCCAGGACTTGCATGTTGCATCAGTATCATAACTGGCTTTATATATTTGCACAAATTCAGGCCCAGAGATATGGAGGGAAATATAAGGGGCTTGACACTTCAGTGCTGCTATCACACAGAATAATACCTAATGTTGTGCTTTTTTAGTAATACAAGGTTGTATTGTCTTTCCTTCTTCCTTAGTGTATATTTTTATTTGGTTTTGTTTTTTTTCCCCACCTATGTCTAACATTCTGACATTGGAACAATCCTATGTAAATTCCAATTTTCTGGCCCTGCAGAAAGCGTTTCTTAGCAGTTTTGTCATACTTGATCTTATGTTGAGGCAGGGACTGTTGCACTGACTGAGGGGCCACGCTACCCCAGCTGCCCTTTTAAGGGAAGGAAATAGGGAGTGGTTATCTGTTGGGAAATTTCTATAATAATAATAATGGCCAGACTTCGTGAATGAAGATCTGGGGAAGGGCTCTCCCCACGTGGGTGTGCCCTTCCAGC
>JAWWEU010000081.1:138826599-138847491 GCA_035583155.1 Acropternis orthonyx | reverse complement strand
CTAAGGTCCATTTGCCATGGCCGAGCAAGCTTGGACAGTGACAGTGAAATCCTCAGGACTGTCTACAGCGCCCGGTATACCGGGACTGCCCCTGCTGAGCATCCGAGATCTGATGGGATCGGATGACAGGGAGGCATTTAACTGCCCAGGGGATGGGGACGGTCCCTACTGGGACTCGAACTCAGGTCCTTGGGATTCAGAGTCCAGAGTGCTAACCATTACGCCGCAGGACTGCCCCTGGGAAATTTCTAATGTAATGAATACACCCCAAAAGTAATTTCTTCTATATAATTTTGCAAGAGCTGTAGGAACAGGTCACCTGAAAACTATTGATTTGCCTTGTGATCTCAAGGTGATCATTGTTAAGAGAATTGAGCTTTTGCACAGGAGGTTGATATCTGAGCAAACAAACTGTTTAGTAATTGGCAAAACACATTTAAGTGAATGTTTTCCTCTTTTAGACTCTGCAAATCTAATATAAAACACATTTTTGAGGGTGCTAAGAAAATATCCTTAAATTGAACTCGAAATAGGTATGCATGACATTTAAGAATCACTCTGTTAAAGATGTAGTTCTAACTCGCTATCCATAACCATTCCTTCAGATATGCTTAGTTACATCTTTGTTATGGTGCCATTTTGTCTCTTGCTGCTAATGTCTGAGATGATAGCAATTTTGACTAATTGCTGTTACAGAATTCCTTCAAAAATTATTTTTTTATTTAAAAAAAAGTACCCCAACTTGTTCTTTTAGTGCAAGAAGAGTTTTTTAGTGTAATTTGAATTGGACTCTTTCTAGAAGCTACAGAAAACATAAGATTTTTTTTTTTTTTTGCTTCAGATAATTCTTATTACAAATCTTGTAGAGCTGTCTACCATTTATGAATCCACAGGTGTTTTTTGTCTCAGAAAGTTTCTCCTACAGTGTTGTCTTATGATTCTTTTTACAAAGTGCAATTTTTTTTGCTCAGATTTTCCTGTCAGGGAAGTCTTAAACACTTAGGTTGGCCTGCTGCAGCAAGAGATTTTTAGAGGGGGTGGGATGGTTCAACCCAGCTCTCTGTTAGAAATCTGTAGGTGAAGTTTAGTTGATGATGTGTGAGCTAGTGGAGGAAAATTGCGGAATGGAGTGGGTTGTTAAGTCTTCAGCAAAAGATGCTTCAATGTGAATGTATTTTGGGGCTGCCGTCTGGACTTCTGGGCATTTACTTTTCAGATAGTTGTGTTTTGTTTTTGCTGGTGCACTGAAATCCTCTTAGGCATTGAATTTATTTTTCAAAACACAGGTCTTGCATTTTATGAAAATACTTTCAGTGATCTACACATACAACCCCTGTTCCTGTGCACCCTCTTTCTCCCCTTCCCCTCCTGTTCTCCACCTGATGGCTCCAACTCTGGTTTATGGAAAGTTACGTGTCTGTTGTAAGGATTTTTGTCTTTGGCACTTGTGAAATGTTGCGGTATTCCAGCTTGTCTTCAGGAAGGTAATTTTCTGAGAAGTACTTTCACTTTAGGGCACTTCTAAGCCTTTGTCTGAGCATAGTTTTGCTTTCTTTCAGTTAAGATGTACAAAACCTCTAATTTTCTGTATATTCTTCATTTATATATTCTGTATATTGAAAAATAGATGTATTTTTCCTGAATATGAGTTTTGTCACTAAGCAACATGTTATCAAGATATTAAAGATTCTATTATCTGTATTATTCTGTGCTATAAGTTGACTTTAGTTGTATAATCAGTCTAACTAGAAATAACAGAGTGCAACAGTTTCACAAAACCACCGTTTTCTTTAGCCTCAAATGGATGCAGTTGCAAGTGTTGCCCCTCATAAATAGCACTCCTTCAGTGTTTTACTCGGCCTGGGGCAGCAGCAGTTTGCACTGCTGAGCCTCGCCTGCTGTGCTGCCAGTGCAGTCACCTGTGGGACATGGCCCTTGCAGAAGCAGAGGGCTTCAGGTAGAATCAGAGTCTTCAAGGTTGGAAGAGACCTACAATATTGCCCAGTCCAACTGCCAACCCAACACTGCCACTGTAACCCCTAAACCACTGTACCGCGCCAGATCCAGATGTGTCTTAAACACCTCCAGGGATGGTTACTCTGCCACCTCCCTGGGCAACCTATTCCAATGCCTGGCCACCCTAACAGTGAAAAATTTGTTTTCTAGTATCTAATATGAATCTCCCCTGTCTCATCTTAAGGCCATTTCTTCTGGTCCTCTCACTGCAGACACAGCAGAAGAGACCAGCCCCCACCTCACTACAACCTCCTTTCAGGTAGTTGTAGACAGTGATGAGGTCCCCCGTGAGCCTCCTCTTCTGGAGACTCAACAGACCCAGGTCCCTCAGTTGTTCCTCGTAAGATATGTTCTCTAGATCTTTCAAGAACCTTTTTGCCCTTCACTGAACACACTCCAGTATCTCCACATCCTTTTTAAAGTGAGGGGCCCCTTGTTAAAGTGAGGTGGCTGAAAGGAACACGCTTAGAAAAATTAAGATGAAGCAATGAACTGAACATGAACTGTTGCCTATGGCAGTGAGGACACAGCAAGTGTTACCTCTCTTGAGGCCCCATCCATTTTATTGAAGGCCTTGTTCTTGAGGTTGCATTCCTTGAAGCCTGTGGTCTGCTACACCGGTTTGACATTATAAGGGCTTCAAGGCCAGAATCACAGAAGTTCTTGCACTTCCCAGCATACTGTGTTTCTGTGTGTAGGTGAACTGTCTGGGCTTGTTTTAAAAAGCATCTTCATAAAAAGGGCTGTTGTCTTGTATGGGGTTGTTCCCCCCCTGCCCTCCCCCTCATTATATTAATAACATTAATATATTAATAATAATTGTTAACTCCACAAACAACTGTGTGAGTATAACTGGAGGAAGCAGTTTGAACCCTCATCTCCCACAGAGTACATATATACCAACAGGGAACAAATGGACTCTGAGGGTTGCCTTATTTTGCTAGTATTGCGGTAGAAGTTTTGATGTCATTAAATCACAGGCCCTTAGCAGTGTTGATTCCTCTCCTTTCTGTAAAGGCTTCTGGCAAGGCTAAATTTTGTTAGTTTTTCTTGTGACAAGAACTTCCAATTATTCCCATTGTAAACAAAATTTTATTGTATCTTGCATTTCTCTTGTACTGTTGCAGGACAGACCTTGAGCATGCAGTAAGGGCAACTATATCCTGAATAGGCAGATACAGTTTTAGCTGACTTTTTTTTTTTTTCTGTTGTGGGTTTTTGTTGTTGTTGTTTGTTTGTTTGTTTTGTTTAGGTTTATTCTCTTTAGGTATAACAGTTGTAGCTCATGTCTATTGTTTTCCATTGTAAGAAAATAGAATATTTATGAAATACAGAAATCAAGTTATGTGAAGCTTGAGTTTTATTTCACTAAAGACACAAACAGATGACCCAAAAGTTCCTAAATCACAGCCTTCGTTCTGGCTCCAGGTGCAGTTCATTTATGTAATTTCTCATCCATGTTTTTTATAAGGCCTGTAGTAATTTAGGAAGAAAACCATACTATGTAAATGTTGACTTTCCAATTACTAAGTGCTGGCAAAAGCCTGTCAGGTTTGTGTGTGCATTTATGAAGTTTCGCTTTGTTCTCTGTGTAAAAAGGCTATTGAACTTTAAGTTGGATTTTTTTTTCTTTATCATTTGGTTGTAATGAATTTGTGAAATAGTAGCCTTGATAAGGATTAATTTATATAAGGAATTCAGATGATTATGACAGAGGACGGATGGTGAGTTGTCAAACACTCAAAATAATCTTGTCTGGTCTTCCATATTTTTTTTTTTTTTTTTGTGGCTTGCCAGAACTGGAATTGAATATAACGATGGACAAAGAAAGAGGTTAGCTATTGGGTGTGCTTAGTTGTCATCAAATAAGATATTATCACATAATCAAGGTTCGTTGATAAAACTGCTAATCACACTTATTTTGTACTTCTTCACCTGTCACTTTTGATTTGTTTCCTAAAAGGAAACCGATATTGACATGGCTTGTGTAATGGTAATAATTCAGTGGAGTAGCAGGCATGCAGCATGTTAAATGTTTTGCTTAAGTTTTCGTACTGTGCAGACCTACCTCTACTGACCGGAGCTTATGTCTTTTTTGGGCAAGGCAGAAGAAATCCCGATAAAAGGCTGCTTTTCGGGTGCACGCTGAGGTGCTCTCGATCTGCGGTTAGGTGGCCTTACCTGTACGGCAGCCCATGCCAGAGAATGCAGTGTTCGTGGTGCCCAGCGCAGGGCAGAGCGCGGGCATAGCCCAGTGCCGAGCGTGGGCATTCCCTGGTGCCGAGCGCGGGCATTGCGCGGTGCCGAGGTCGGGCATTCCCTGGTGCCGAGCGCGGGCACTGCGCGGTGCCGAGCGCGGGTATTCCCTGTTGCAGGGGAGACGCTGGGAACGTGCCTGTCCGCCCGTGGGCGCCGGGCACGGCCTGCGCCGCCGGCAGAGGGCGCTCCTGCCCAGCGCTCGGAGCCGCCCGGTCCGCGTTCCCGGCCGGAGCCCGCGGGCAGCGCGGGCATGCACAGACAGCCCTGACACCTGATAACGTGCGCAGCATCTGTTACACAAACGAACTCAGAAAACAGGTTACAGGGTGCATTGGCTATCCTGGCGCAATGTTTGTTGCAGGTCTTAAGTCAGCCTGTATGTGCTGTGTGCTCAGTGTAGATGGAGAGAATTTTGGTTCAGAGACTTCCATGTGTGTGTATCCTCAGAGCAGGACAGGAGCTTTCTTGTTCTGCAGGTTTACTTCTTTGCTTTCCAATTCTACCACGCATAACTAGAAAGGGGAGGTAGCATTTGTGATGGAACTTCTTGGCTTTTCTAAGGGAGTTTATACAGTTGGACTGTGCAGGCTTAAAAATTGCGTATCAGCTATTCCTCTTCTGATAGTATTGCACAAACTGCCTGAAATGCTTTGTTTGCTGCATTTCTGGATTTTCAAGTTGATTTTTACTGTAGGGGTGGTGCTTTAAAGGGGTAGGTTAATCCTTTTGTTTAACATCTAACTTTGTATCCAAAAAGAGATAATTTTGCTCTTTAAAGTCTGAGGCATATTAAAATTTTATTTAAATCAGATTCCATTGACATTTTGTGGCAAAAGAACTTAATGTAATTTGATTTTAAATGCAAAATGTTCTACTAGCTCTTAGCCTCCTCTTTTTTTTTTTTTTTTTGTTTGTTTGTTTGTTTGTTTGTTTTGTTTTGTTTAAGGAAACATTCCATGGCATTTTTCCTTCGGTAATTTTAAACAGAGAAACCTTATGTCATAGGTTGCTTGATTTGGTTTTTTCTTCCATAATTCATGACTACAGGGAATATTATTAACATATTTAATAAACTTCTACACTGAACTTCAGTGAAAATTGTGCTTAAGAGTATTCATTTACTAACCCTAAAAATTAAGTTAGAGAAGCATCTGTTTTAAGAGATGGGTCGTTTGCTGTATGTACCCATCTTTTAGCAGCATTAGTACGAGCTGAAAGACTGTATCCGCCTCACTTATGTGTTTAAACATTTCACTATATCCAGTTTTTCAGCTTGAAGCCATAAGATTTTTACTTTATAGCTTGTATTCTATCTAAATTGTACACTTTATTTAAAATCATGATATACAATAATTTAGTTTGTTATGTGGATGTTTCATATAATTTTGTAAGACTTGCAGAAACTCCTTCATTTTTATGTGGTCAGCAGTATGAAAGCCCAAGTTCTTTTACCTACAATTTAGGTAAAATATTACAAATAAGCTGTTCAGAATTTGATTTTTTTGATGCTAATATAATCAGCTCGACTTTGACTAAAGACACAAAAGTGCACACAAGAGGATAACCAATTGTATAATAAAAGTATACTCGGTTATTTAATATCTGTTTTTTGGTATCAGGCGTCGATCTAAATTTTATGCCTATATTGCAGTTTGTGATAGTGTTTGAAAACATTAAGCCTGATTCTTGCTGTTTACTGTGGGAGCAAAAACTTAACAGGATATTTACCCTGAGTACTCAAAAATTATTTTTGATGAGTTACAAAGAATGTGAAGGTTTTTTTTATTTTTATAAATACTTTTAATTTATTTGTTCAAGTTGGGGAATATTCAAGAACTCTGAAATACAAAAATATTTTATATTCCCACACACTTTAAATTGCACAAGTGCAAATGACTTAGTGTTTTTATTTTATCATTAACTTGTGGGAATATTATGGAAAACTGTATATCTAATGTGCTAGTTCCTATTAAAAGCAGAGACTGCCAAGTAATTTTTGCTGCTCTACTACAGGTTGGTTTATGAAACGGTGTTGCTGTGAACATATGGCAAAGGTGAAACTTGCTGGCTTTTTTTTCCAGATGTATTCTCTCTTTTGCTAAGCACTTCAATTTTCCTGTACTACAGTTCAGGAAAAAATTCTGGAGATAATCACTTGTATTTTAAGGAAGCAGTTTTTCCAGGTAATCACTAGAACATAATAGACATGCTGGTTAAATCCCATCTTCATCTTGCTGAGCTGAGGTAGGTGCTGCCTTGGTACATAAAGTTAGCAAGATAGTGTCTCTGGGCTACCTCTGTGTTTGGAGGAACTAAAGCTTCATCCAGAAGGAAGCCCAAACCATGTGAAGACACCATTGTCGGTTCTGCTAAAATCTTTCTCCTTCTTCATCCTTGATTTATTATTCCTCAGTCTTGGGCAATGTAGTACAGGAGCACACATTTCCATTGGACTGCCTGGATCACACTGTGTGCTTTTTGCATGTCTTGCTTTGGTCTGTAGCGTGTCCTTCCTTCAGGGACTGATCGCTGTGGTCGCCCTTAGCTTTGGCCATACATTTGGACTCTACGCTTGTCTGTTCTTTTGGTAGCAAACACTTTCCCCAATGGGACTGGACCAAGAGGAAGAGAGAGTTCTTTTAACACCTTCTTATTACCTCTTTCCATTCCTCCTCCTTTCCTTTTTTTCCTAATGCAAGTATTTAGCCATTTCCTTTCCCAAAGAATGCTGTAATAAACTTGACGGAGCTGAAGGAAAGCGCAGCAAAATGAACAAATGCCGTATTTTTTTTTGTGAGAGCCAAAATGGAGGAAATGCCTATAATTCTATTGAAAAGTAATTCAGATCAATACATCTGGATGAAAAGTGATAGAAACTGACTGAAATAAGTAGTGGCAGTAAATAAAAAAAAATTCCTTTTGGTTCTTATTTCTCTCTCCATGATGTTTTATGGATTTCTCAACTGCATAACCTAGAAAAATTATGTAGCATTATTCTCTGAGAAAATGATACATACTCAAAGTATAGTATACATTAAACCCAAGTTGCACCTCTTTTATTCATAGTGTTTACATTTATTTTATTAATGGAAAGGCAGAGACATGAAACTGGCCTAAGGTTCAGGACTGAATGTTGAATTGAATACTTCAGGAACAGACTTGAAATCCGTTTTGCTGACAGAAAACCTACTGCAGCGGTGGAGTTAAAGACATAAAAAATGGTTTCACAATAATTATGGAACTTAAAAGATTTTCTAGATAAATACTAGTCTTTGACAGAAGAGAGAAAAATCCTTAGTAGAGTTTATGTCTGTATTTTAGCATTATTTGTTTATGATTAGTATGTGTTGTTAAATCCAGTGGTGCAGGCAGAAATATATGGAGAAACTGAGAAAGCTCAAACTGAGCAAATCTTGCTTACCTCTGTAGTTTGGTAAGTCAGTGTATAGAATCTTAATACCAGCAAAATTTAAGAAAATTAAAACTTCTCTAAAGCTGTACTGAAGATGAGCATGGTGTGCATAGTTGCACATGTAATAATGTGTAGTAGCTTAAATTTATATAATTCCTAATTGACTGTATCCACAAAATGTATTTACTGCAGACAATGTTCTCACTTTAAGGCATTTACTGTATTTTGGTGTGTCGGCTGATAAGTTGCTGTAGTTTGCAGCTTGTCTTTTGTTTCACTGTTTGCTGAATACACAGTTTGATTTCTTTTATTGGATTACATGCTTCAGTACAACGTAAATTCATGCAGTAGAAAAATACACATTAAAATAGGTTGTTTACTCTTCAGTAAAATACTCGTACGTTTTTGTAGGTTTAGTGTGATAAATCCTCTGTACATATTTATAATGAACATGCAGCAGTGTGGTGTTCTAGTTGATAATAGAAATGGAAAGATTTCTTAAAACTTTTTAGAAAACAAGACAAACATGTTCTTTGTGCCATATATTTAGGTCATAAGGGACATCTGCTAAGGATAATTTTTTAACGCTTGCTAACAATCCTAATATAATATGGCCTATTCATCAGTCATATTGTTCCTGACTTGGCTAGTGTGGGTTTTAGTGATTCCCGATGTGCATTCAGATTCTCTTAATTGCTAGTTTCTTGCTGTTCTATCTTATTGTTTTGTAGGACAATGCATAAACAGGCACAGAATAATCAAAATGGTTTCCCTGTCCATATTAGGCACCTAACAAGAGATATATTTGCTGTGCAATGTGTGTGTGTTTTTGCAAGTGGAAGTCTCATTGAAACAAAATAAATCTTACCAGGGAAGTAATTTAACAGAATTTGAACATGCTATGCAGTGCCTATGTGTGTGTGAATATATGTATTTATATATGTGTGTGTGTGTATATTTTTATATATAGAAACCTGATCCATGCAGAGTGTCTTGCAGCTTTTATTAGTGTGCTTTCATGTAGCAGAGAAATTGGAGGGGTAGGGTAGGGAGGAACTACAGACACTGAACATCAGGATTTTGGAGTTCTCGACAAGCTGTTAAATTGTGCCAGTTTTGTGCCTTTGGTTGAGAAATAAAAGCTTTTTCAGAGATACTTGCAGTACAGCTGAGATCTAATCTTTATGTTTTAATGAACTCAGAATTTCACTTAGCTGCGAGACGTTTGATTCCCGAAGAGGTGAATGTAATGTTTCTGCATTTTGCACGTGTGAGACAGACAGTGCTGGGCTTCACTGTTTGAGGGGAGAGAGGTTTTGGTGGGGTTTAGGTTTTGATGTTAGTGAAACAGGAAAACTGACCAGATGAAGTTTGGCAAAATTACTGCAAGGGGTATTTGTAATTTGAGTTCCACAGGTAGATGGAAATACGTGGGTTTTTCTTTCCCTCAGCATGTTCTTTTTTTTTTTTTTTTTAATGTCAGTTTGTATTGCTCCATACTGTGTTCTTACCTACTGATAGAATAATAGCTGTTTAGTGTTTTAGGATAATTATTCTATTTATTAAATGTTTTAGGTTAATCCATTTTGTGCAACTTTGAACTGCTTGTAATAGTGAAATTAAAAAAAGGTAGAAAATGTAGCTTTTTAGGTGCAGCAGGTTGGCAGAAGCTTGCTTTATACCTTCCTCCAGGTGTTGACTCTTGTTTAAAAGTGTTATCCCTCTGATCAATTTTGGAAGGGACAAAAGGACCTTATTTCCTAGATTTGTTACTCTCATTTTTACTCAGTTGTCTTAGGCAAGTACAATAGATGATCTTTAAAATCCTGCATAGCTGCAGAATATGAAAGTTGTTTGTTGTTGGTTGTTTTGTTTTTTATTTTTCCAATTTTTTTAGTGATTTTTACTTCATCCCTAACAAAACATGTTTAGGAGGATTGGTTCGGACTATTAAAGCAGTGCCAATGATCGAGAATAAATCAGCCTGTGGCTATGAAGTCAGTTGTTGAGTACAGTTGAAAGACCGTAGTCTACACAAATGTTGATTTCATTGAGTTTCAATCTGTAGCTGTATGGCTTAATTGAATTATTTTACCGGCCTTGTTGTCCTCCACATTGAGTAGTTGAAAATTTTATTCATCTATGCACTGTTGATTAAAACAATTTGCCAAAAACTTCATGTAAACTGCTTTTACTTAGAGTATGTGTACAGTTTATGTGTAGAGCTGCTGATTTTCTGAGGCTGCAGCCGGGGAGAAATCAACAAGGGGAGATGAGATGGGAATTGAAGACGCTGTTGTAAGGATGCAGTTTGGACACTGGGTGCCACTCCTGGTACACACTGAGGCTCAACAGCCTTTCTCACAGAGTGGAACAACAAGCAATCGTAAAAATGGAGGTCTTTGTTACTCAGGAAATTCTGAAGGTCTTCGTCCCCTGAGCCTAGCAGTTCTTGCAGTTGAAAAACATTTTCCTCAGTCCTACAAGGAGTAACTAAAGCTATAAGGGCAGGATTTTTTTATTTTTTGTTATTTCAATTCTACTGACGATTTTCTAGACTTGATGTGTTGCTGTCTAGTTACATAGCTTCCATCACGTACAAGAAAACCTGACAGTTCTCCTCAGGAATAGAAAGAATAATATAAAAACAAAAGAATGGGAATAAAATATCTCCCTGCAAGCCTATATAGTATATATATATATATATAGTGTGTATATATATATATATATATACATTCTGTCATGTTCTTGCTTGTTAGATTAGTTTAGTGTCAAATTCATTGGGTGGTGTGTTACTGACAGAAGACTGGAGGAAAAGACAGTTGAGGATCGGTTTGGGCTTGATCAATTTCCAGAAGCTAGAATTGGAGGCATATACTGATGATTTCTAATAGGCACCAAGTGCTGAAGATATGAGGAATGCTGAGGAGATGGAATAAGGAGTGGGAATAAGAAATGTTTAGATGTAAATTGGAATGAGGTTAATGCTCCCACCCTGAAAAGCTGTGTAGCTCTCAAACTAGGAAGCGTGACCTGATTTATGCTTTACTGTGCTCATGCCCAGAGGCGTCAGCTGGCTCTGGGTGTCCTGAACATTATACAAACACATACTTGCTCAAACATTTTAGAAACAGTACTGGAGTTTAGGTGTCCAGTTCTTAATGGCTTTCAGTGGAATATTGTTGGCATCTCTACCTGGCTAATTTGGAAACTGAAATTTCAGTTATAACTGAAAGGCCAATGGGGTTTGGGAGGCAAAATGCCATAGCATTTTGAAAATGTTAGACCTCTAAACCTGATTTCCATGCAAAAATTTTATCTACTCTTTTGTTTGAAAAGAAATTGAAATAGTCAGTCAGAAATGAAAATGTGTTTGGTGCGGAAGCAAGACACTACTTGAAATAATGAATGACAGGGTGAGGGATGAGGGAGCTTCTTGTAAAATTCTACTTTGATGCAATGGTGTAGAACTAAAAACAAAAAGTCCCTCTATCCTCAAATGTAGAAATTTGAGCTCTTGGTTTTACTTTTTAAAATGACATTTGAAAAAGGGTTCCTGTTATTCACAGTGCTCTATTGTATGATGCTTGACTGAATCTTCCAAGACATTTTTTTATGATGTTTCAAGTGAAAAATTAATTGATGTATTTGGATGTGTAAAACTCAAAATGAAGAATAAATGTCAAATCAACATTTTTTTCTCTTTGCCTGCTTGCTGTCAGAGCTTATAGTAATTTTAAAGGTAAAGACTTTTCGTAAGCAGCTAAAATTTTTGACTGTTTTTACATGAAACTTGCAGGTTAAGTCTCTTAAACTTGCCATTGAATTTTTTGGACTTTCCAGGACAAACACACTGGCCTACAGAAAACTATGGCAAACATGAGTCATTTGATATTCCTCTCTAATTAGCTAAGCTTTATGTAGATGGTGAATAATACAAAGCCACACTGGTTTCTGTGTTTTTGCCAACTGTGACAAAAAGCCCGAGTTTAAAATAAGGATTTTTATAGATTTTTTTTTTTTTTAATATTAGACCTTCTTATCAAAAATCACCAGATACATAGCCAGAAATGAAGAACTGACACAAATCTTCTTTTGTTGACACCTGAAAATGTATTAAATGGGCCACTTGAAATAATGAGTATGGCATATGATAAGTCAGAGCCACCTGGGTTTTATTGGGCTACTTCATGCTTTGATCACAACTTTATTTAAAGAGGTATCTGTTTACAGCATCGATGTTCCTTGTCATCGCTGTGATTTAGATTTTAATCTGACACCATACAAAGAAGAATTGCAAAAATTCTGGCAGTACTCAAATGGGAAACTGGTATGGGAGAGATGCTAGTTCAGTGTGTCAGCCTGGGAACAAAAGCACCTGTTAAACAAGACCTGTAATCTGAAAGAGCAGTAGACGACTTTCCGTGAATCTGGGACACATCATGCCATGGAGAGGGTGGTAATAACTCAGGCTTGCTGGGTGCAGATGGAGGAGTTCAACTGGAACGGGGCTCTGCCGTCTTCAGACGGAGCGATCAGGGGAGATGTCAGTAGGGGTGTGTGTGTGTGCTGGTGTGGTGCAGCCATGTCCTTAGGCGCTGGTGTCACAAGGAAGCACGGCTGTAGGCCATGTGCACAGCTCTGCACTGTGAAACAGCTGGATTCCCAGCACAGTCCTTTGCACAATGCAGACATGCCCTTTACTTTCTCTTCTTGCATATAAATGGCACTTTAACATGAAAGAAGGAACAGTTGGGTCTGGCCTCTGATCCTGCTCATTTTTGCTAATAAATTAATAAAATCTGATCCATCTTAATAACTTGAATAGGGGAAAGATCTGTCTTTGGTCTTTCTCTTGATAAAATTTTCATGCCGTTTTGCAGACATGAAATAAAGCCATCCTTATGTACAAGTTGTAATTTGTGTAGGTTGTAACTTTTTGAGGCTTGGCTGAAGCAGAGGTAGTAGAGCTGCTTGTTTGGTGGCATCAGAGTATTTGGTTTGATCATGGATACCTAAGCATATTATTCAGCATATAATAGTACTCCTTTTCTTGCCTAGTTGTCTGTCACTGAAAGTTCCCTCTCCCCTTCCTGTTTATCAGTTTATAACTAACAGCTAGTGTTTAATATAATGGTGACAGTACTTCTTAATTGGGATTGTCTTTGTTTCTCTTGTATGTTTTTTGGTTTCTTCAGTGTAGTCAGGGCGAATGGACATTTGATTAAGTCTCCATTAAGAAAACGGTTTCTGCAAAAGAATTTTTCCTGTGTCCAGGATGGCTGCAAGAAGAAGTGGATTTAACTTGTATCAAGGATGAGTCAGGGTGAGAAAATGTAAGAGTAGTGGTCCAGGAGGGCAGGTGGAGTGCAAGTCTTGGGAGGTCACAGATGATAGATTTGCCATATGCTTGCTACAAACAGTGTATAATAGGGGGGAACAGGTATCAGATGACTTTTAGCTCTGTCCCTGTGATTTTGATATCCTATTTATCTTGAATTTGAAAAAAACTTTTAAATTACTGAAATTGTTGCGTTTCAACTACTGTGATTTGATCGACGTGTTTAGTAATATTTTTAATACGCCCCCCTATATGTGGAAGTCTTCATTTGTGCAGGGACTGATGTGAAGGTGGTTTGATTTCACTGAAAATATGTACAGTTATGAAATGGAAAACCAACATTTGCATGAAAACAACTGTCATAGTTCAAGTATCTCAAAATACTATAAAGGAGAAATAATATTTTACTTTTCATTATTTGGCGTTTTATTCAATTGTATGTGTTGCAGCTTTTTCCCTTTTAACACAGAAGAAGGTAATTGATGTCAACAACGTGAACACAGTGTAATGCCCAACTGTCTAAAATCCACTACTTCATAAAATGAGAACAGGTAATTTTTGGGAGGATGGCGCAAATCCTCCCCATTTTTAAATGTTTGATTTTGGGTTTGATTTTTTTTCTGTTTCCAGATTACATACAAAAATGAAAGTATCCTTTTATATATTTTACTGTAAAATCTGTTTTTTTCCTTTAAATTTTTAGCAATTTATGTGTAAAATTTAGTTCTCATTAGATACATACAAGCAACTGTTTCATTAGTCCACATTTTCTCTTTTAGAGCAACTCAAGTTTAATTAATAAGCTAGATTTTTCATTAGTTTTACCATTGACTTTTTTTGCATTCAAAGAAGTGCTATTATCTTACTTAAAGTAGCAGTAGGTCTGTATTTTCAGGGCATATGCATGCAGTGTATATATAACCTTCTTACTTCTTTCTCCAGGAGTTCTCATCGTTGTGTCACTATGCTTTAACTCACTTCAGAGCTTAAGTGAACCTCTAAACATGGATCCACAGGAAATGCTGGACTGACTAGTGTGGCATGAAGTCCTGTAACTCCTCCTGGTTGTGCTCCTGCGATTAGCTGGGGCTCTGGCTGGTGGTGGTCAGTGGGTGCCGCTGTGCTCCGGGGCGGGCAGGGGCCTTGGCATGCTTTGCACCAGCAGATGTTCCAGCCAGATCCGTAGCTGAGCCCTCACTTGTACAGGTGTGAACTGGAAAGTTCCATATGAACAGGGACACATTGGTGACTGCCTGGGGTTACCTGGACCTACCCTGTATATTTAAGAGACTTTCAGCTGTCTGTCATCAATGGGTCTATTTCTGTCTGGATCAGTTCTCAAATGTGGCACTTCACTTAATGTTAAAAAGGTATTGGCCAAAAGAAGCAAATGGTAGCAGTCAATTTTTATTTTCAAATGTCAAAGCATAATAATAATGTACACTCCCAATCCCCATTAACTCTTTAAGTTGTCTAAAATAGTTACACAACTTCCATCATACTTTTAAGTCTTTCTGGCAAATGTGTGTTTTAAGTATGGAAACTAGTTGTTTAAATGATTGGTTTATTGTAAACTTTGATAAAAATGGTGGTTGTCACTTCTAAGAGCACACTTTCCTGTAGGCCATTTCTAGGAAAGGTGCTGCTGGTGTGCTGGGCCTTCAGCTCAAGTAGACTTTTTGTTTTCATTTCCTAGTAAGGTGTTGCCGATCCTTGGCTCAGGTATAGGCCCATCCCTATTTTTTTGAAATTTAGAGGCAACTGTTATGGTTACTGTTACTGCAGCTCTCCAGGTCCAGGTTGCAAGGAGTGCCTGATGCCTCTCCCTGAGGCTGGGGCTAACAAAAGGTTATTTTGCAGAAGGTACTGTAGTTGAAGAACTGTGTCACCAGGTGGAGGAGCTACAGAAGGAAGTGAACAGGCTGTGTAGTAATTGAGTGAATGAGCAAGAGAGAAACCAATTATTTTCAGAGATGCTACAGTCTCAAGCCTCTTGGGAGTCTCAAACCTACATTGTAGTGAAGCAGGTGGCCTCAGAACCCTGCAGGGTAATTAATCAAAGGACTGTTAGTCAAGGGTTTGTTAAAGGCTGGAAGCAGGTCACTGCACATACTGGCAGCAATAAAATAACAAAGAGAAGTCCGAGGGCAATCAAAAGAGACTTCAAGAGTGTGGGACAATTTGTGGGAAGATCAGGAGCACAGATAGTACTTTCCTCGATACTTCCAGTAACAAGGAATAATACTTACAGGAATAGGCAAATCCATCAGATCAGTGTGATTCTGAGGTTAGCGTCATGGAAAAATTTTAGATTTTTTTACCATGGAATGATCTACTGACGTCTGGTGTGCTGACACTTGCCAGGAGCCACCTGTCTCAGAGGGGAAAAAGAGTTTTAGCACAGGAGCTAAACTGGCTTGGAAGGGGACAAAACTAGGCTCTCCAGTGATTAGCAATGGGATGGTATGCCAAAACTTGAGGAAATGAGCACTAATAGGATCTCTCAATCTACCTCACAGTGTGTTGGCTACAGTGTACCACACCTGAAATGTTTCTACACCAGTGCATGCTGCATGAGGAACAAACAAGAGCAGCTCGAAGCTTTGGCCTGGTCCCAGAGATTTGACATCATTGGCATAAGTGAAACCTGGTGGGATGAGTCCTGTGACTGGAGTTTCCTGTTGGACAGTTACAGGCTTTTCAGGAGGGATAGGCAGTGCTGGTCACTTTTTAAACATCTCATCTTGGGTGCAGGAGCAGCTAATTCTCACATGTCACAAGTCAAGCAGGTAACGCTGAAGACCAGCTTGGCTGAACTTTGAAATAAGTCAAAAAAGGAAGCTGTGTGCCCAGTGGAAGCAAGGTCAGGTGACATGGAAAGAG
Source organism: Acropternis orthonyx (assembly GCA_035583155.1). Classification (NCBI taxonomy): domain Eukaryota; kingdom Metazoa; phylum Chordata; class Aves; order Passeriformes; family Rhinocryptidae; genus Acropternis; species Acropternis orthonyx. Next base: position 138,831,580 of record JAWWEU010000081.1, on the reverse strand, counting down.
TACAGAGATGCTGCTTGCCACTGTGGGGAGAAAATTCATGTGGCCAAAGCTCAACTGCAGTTGAAACTGTCCAGAAATGACCATAATTAATAGCATTAGATCGCATAGAAATACCGTTGGCCTGCTATAGGATGAGGATGGTCCCCATACAAACAGGGACAGAGACAAGGCAGAGATGCTTTCTTTGACTCTGTCTTCAACATGGATGATGGACCAAGCAGGTCTCAGTGCCCTGAGCTGGAGGACCATGACTGAGAACGATCAGTTGACTCTGAAGTTGTGCACAATCTGCTGCTCCAGCTGGATCCCTACAAGTCTATGGGCTGATAGGATTCATCTAAGAATCCTCAAGGAGCTAGCTGCTGTCATTGCAAAATCTCTCTCAGTGGTTTTTGAGTAGTCTTGGGAATCTGGAGAGATCTCAGCTGACTGGAAGCTGGTGAATATTGTCCCAGTTTTCAAGAAGAGCAGGAAGCAGGACCTTGGAAACTACAAGCCTGTCAGTCCCACTTCAGTGCCTGGTAAAGTTACAGAGATTATTCTGGGAGGTATTGAAAACTGAAAGACAGTGCAGTCATCAGTCACAGCCAGCACGGCTTCATGAGAGGAGAGTCCTGCTTGTCAAACCTAATTTCCTTTTAGGACAAGGTAACCCACCTAGTTGATCAAGGGAATCCAGTTGATGTAATCTTTTGGATTTCAGTCAAGTTTTCAATACTGTCTCTCCCAGGATCCCTCTGGACAAAATGTCCAGCATACAGCTGGATAAACACATCATGTGGTGCATGAGCAATTGCCTCCCGAGTCGAGCACAGAGGGTAACGGTGAATGGGGGGACATCAGAGTGGTGACCTGTCACTAGTGGGATTTCACAGGGCTCCATCTTGAGCCTTGTGCTCTTCAACCTCTTCATAAATGACTTGGACACAGGACTGGAAGGGATACTAAGCAAGTTTGCAGATGACTCAAAACTCAGAGAAGCTGTCGCCTCCCTCAAAGGCAGGGGGGAGGCCCTTCAGAGAGACCTTGACAAGTTAAAGGACTGGACAATCATCAACCACATGAAGTTCAACAAGGGGAAGTGCTGCATTCTGCACCTGGGATGGGGCAACCCTGGATGTACCTACAGACTGGGGAATGAGATGCTGGAAAGCAGTGCCATGGAAAGGGAGCTGGAAGTGCTGGTCAATGACAAGTTGAATATGAGTCAGCAGTGCCCTGGCAGCCAGGAGAGCCAACCATGTCCTGGAGGGCATCAGGAAAAGCATCGCCAGCCGGTCAAGGGAGAGGATTGTCCTGCTCTGCTCTGCACTGGGGCAGCCTCACCTTGAATATTGTGTGCAGTTTTAGGCACCACAGTCTAAGACAGTAAGGTATTAGAGAGTGTCCAAAGGAGGGCAATGAGGATGGTGAAGGGCCTTGAGGGGAAGCCGTATGAGGAGCAGCTGAGGTCACTTGGTCTGTGCAGCCTGGAGAAGAGGAGACTGAGGGGAGACCTCATTGCAGTTACAACTTCCTTGTGAGCGGAAGACAAGGGGCAGGCACTGATGTCTTTTCTTGGTAACCAGTGAGAGGACCCAAGGGAATGGCCTGAAGTTGTGTCAGGGAAGGTGTAAGTTAGAAAAAGGTTTTTCACCCAGAGGTCGTTGTACATTGGAACAGGCTCCCCAGGGAAGTGGTCACAGCACCAAGGCTGACTGGGTTGAAGTAGCATTTGGATGATACTCGCAGGCACATGGTGTGACTCCTGAGGATGGTCCTGTGCAGGGCCAGGAGTTGGACTTGATGATCCTTGTGGGTCCCTTCCAATTCAGCATATCCTGTGGTGTTGTGTAAAGCGGTGAAGTGATTTGATGTCCAATCTCTTCAAAGATCACTGTCATATCTTGATAAACACAATTTGATAAACCATTCTGGTTTTATCACAATGTGGCTAAAAGTTATAAAAGAATTGTATATGGATGAATAAATAAAAGTTTCACTAAATTTTTTTACTAATACTAAATTTGTTTCATCTGTAAATTCATTCAAACTCTTACATAACAACACCCCACCCTCCCCTGCTTTTTGTTGTGTAAGAATAGAATGAATATATCATGACATGAACAAAGTAATTGATCAGTTGTTTTTAAACACATCAGCAGTCTTTTAGTTTAAAAGGTAGTAAGTATTTAGAATGCCATTGGTATTTTTCTTCCCTGAATGTTTTGCTCCAGTCAGGACTTATGTAAAGGTATGTGCTTGCTTTTTTTTTTTGTCTCTGTGTAGGGAAAAGGTGTATAACACACTGAACATCTATAAAATGCTGTTGCTGTTGGCTCTGTGAAAAGGGAAAATTACTCAAAAGAGACTCAGAAGAAAAGAATGGAAAGGCACCTTGGTTTCAGGCCTGGGGAACTGCAGGGCACTTCTGAGGGGCTAGAAGGGAACAGAAAAAAAAAAAAAAGACTATGTTTATACTAGTAAATCATAACTCAAAGCTATAGTGAATGCAGGACTAAAGTGGATTTAGCCAGTGCTGTGTAACTTTGATCATGATTATGGTTTGTTTTGCATTTCCTTCATAGTGTCCCACCAGGCTGTCTTTGAATCGGCTTTCTTGTCATCATGTCATCCACACGTGCAAACTCTGACGCTGCTGTTCTTCTGTTCTGTCTGGAACCTTGCAAATGCTGTATTTTCTTTAGCTTTCTGAAGCGTTTTGTGCCTTATTCCATCTTTTTGTATGGAATATCACTCTGTGGTAAATCAATTCTTACTGTCGCCTCTTTTTTAAAGTCTCTCCCATCCCCCATCCAGATCATGGCATTAGAGGAACAGTTGATTTACAACTCTCCTTGTCTCTTGCCTTGATCTTTCTCTTTCCTTCCCCCAGCTTGTCCTGTTAACATAGAGCAGATCTGCCCTTGCTTGCACTGCTGCTCGTTTTCCCCTGCATTTCCTGCTTGGAAACCTTTTCTCTGCTTGATCTTCTGACCTGCAGACCAGGCTGATAAAAGCACTGTCTCTTTGCTTCACTGTCCCTTTTGCTGCCTCTGCTGGATCCATATCCCTGGTGATTGTGAGTGTGAATTTTCTGGTGTTTACGTTACTGCCTGTTCCAAACTTTTAATTTAGAAGGAAGTCTTCATCTAATACACTATTTAAATAATGTTATGATGGATGAAGTGTTAGCATTCTAACTGGTTATGGAACCAATACACGTTTTGAAAAATATGCTATTAAAGGTTTAACTTGCAAGGGTGGCCGGTGGTCCATTTGCTTCTTCTATGCTACAGCTTTTACACTCGTTAGGTGGTACCTGGCAGCATACCTTTCATGCAGCTGACAAAAGTTTCATGGATCTTGTAGTACTGCAGCCAAAAACATGAAGTCTGTACGTGGCTCACAGACTGTGTGTTTGGGCAGTCTACCTGAAGCTGCAGATGCCTTCAACCAAATGCCCTATTTTATGCAGGAAAGTGTAGGTAGCTGAACCACAAAAGTGCACTGTGTCCAAGATGTCTGCTGCGGGGAACCAAGCCAACATATGTAGCAGAGAGTTTTAATGGTTGTAAAGCTGCCAACACTAGGTAAAAGGTGGGATAAGAGAATGATTTGTACCTGAAGTGTGAGATTAATACCCTGCACTTGCACAGCACCTTTCCTTTGACGATCTTGGCATGCTTTATGATCAGTTAATTGCCTTGTAACCTCTCTGTGAGGTAAACTATCACTAGTTTACAGTTCAAGAAAACTGATGCATAGAAGAATTGAATAGCTTACTTGGGATGCCTGGGTAGTTGTGGGAGAAATGTTTGAAGATTGTCTCGTGCTAATTTTGGGATGTCTAACATTGCAACACTTAATTTCCCTATATAAAAGGTAATAATTGATTCTCACTTTTTGCTCCTCCAGCTCTTAAGTTGTGTGGGTTCCTTTCCTGTGTGTTTTTTTTTCCCCTGTGGTCGTTTGAACTGTGGTCTTACAGGTGGCAGCTGCAGGGAATTGTTGGAAAAGGAAATGAAGTGCTCTTTTAACTGAGTTATAAGTCTTCAAATTGTCCATCTCTTTTAGATGCTGAAGAGCAGAGTTTTACCATGAAAAGAGTTGAAGTCTTTACTTTTTTCTCCGCTGTCCTCCACATACAGGTGTCATAAAGCTTCTTCCCATGTTCCCTTTTGGTTTTGTCACTTGGCAAAATCGTAAACCAGTAATCCTGTAGTGCCTAAGTTACTATGCTCGAGGCTAAATGTGTGTATTGCTGGTGATGGTCTGGCAATTCTGGGTGAGGTGGAAACTCATGAAGGCATGACTTTGTTAGAATTTAAAAGCATTAAGTAAAATTGCATTTCTGTTTTAGTGTAGGAACACACCTCTCTCACCCAAAGAAAACTTTCCATTTGTTTTTTCCTACTGGCCTTTTCTCATATTATCAGTAAAACAGTCAGAGCTATCCTTTTATTGTGTAAAATTCCTGTTTGTTCATACTGGTTAGGAAGACAGAAGTAAGTAGAAGTAAGTAGAAGTTAGTATGTCCTGGAAAAGGATGCATCAGGTATTTGGTTGAAGAGGCATATGAAAATTATGTTTTAGGGAAGCAATGCTACGGGCTGCATCCTGTGTAGTAGTATATATGAAAAGCTATCTTCAGAAAGATGACTCAAAGCAGTAATTCTTACCGTAGAAAAGTACTTAAAAATATTTTGGAACTATGACAATTTTGTATTCTGGTTTGAAGTACACAAGGATAAAAATGGACACTGCTTACACACCCCCCAGCATCATGGATCGTGATTTCCATGTTGCATGTACCAGTTCCTATTAGCAGTGACTTCCTTCTGGTTTTAAGACACTAGACAGTGAAAGGTGGTGAAAAAAAGCTGCTGTACGCCTTGTCCTCAGAAAGCAGAACCCATTTTTTGACCTGTGCTAGTTTAAAGGTAAACCAGCAGGAGGAATGAATCTAACTCACAAGCAGATTATAAGTCAGAATTACAGT
>JAWWEU010000081.1:138697174-138826499 GCA_035583155.1 Acropternis orthonyx | reverse complement strand
TGAGGTGCAGGGTTGGTAGATGAAAGAAAAATTCCAAGATTTTAAACCCATAACATGACCTCAGCTTTGCAGAAGAAAAAGAAGAAAGCAAATGTTTTTTTTCTAAAGATACTGTGGACTTGACAAGACTGCTAGTTGGTTTTAATCTTTCAGCTTCTTTTCCTCACAAGATGAAGTAATTTTTTCTTTTGCTTCTTTGTAGGCCATAATGCATCTCATGCTGCATGACAAAATCATAAGGTCAAGTATTTAAGACAGAGAAAATGTTTGATATTTGTATGGGTTTTTTTACCCCAAACCTGCTGGGTTTTTCTGTTTTGTTTTTTTTTTTTTTTTTTCCTGTTCTGCATCTCATTTAGCAAAGCTATGCAGTATTCCTTAAAATAAAAGCAAGTAGAACTGAACATAATTTAAGTAGTTTCTTTAAAAAAAAATATTGAAACAGATGTACAAAGCTTGTCTTTGTTACAGGAAGCAATTTTTGAAACTTTTTAGATGGCACAAGGACAAACGCTGTGATAGGAAAGCTTGTTTCCAGGGAGAAAACTTAGCATCATAGAATCATTAAGGTTGCCAAGATCATTGAGTGCAACCTTTGACTGAACAGCACCTTCTCAACTAAGTCATAGCACTGTCACATCTAGTAATTTCCTGAACACTTCAGGGATGGTATCTCCACCGCTTCCCTGGGAAGCCAATTCCAATGCCTGACCACCCTTTCTGTGAAAAAGTTCTTCTTGATGTCCAACCTGAACCTCCAGTGATGCAGCTGGAGACCATTTCCTCTTATCCAGTCACTTGTTGCCTGGGAGAAGAACTTGCCAGTTTTAAGTTCAAATGACAGGTTGAGAGGTTTTGAACTAGATGCAGCTGCTGATGCTGTTTTTAAAAATTGTTGAATGATAGAATGGCCTGGGTTGGAAGGGGCCTTAAAGATCGTCTAGTTCCAACCCCTGTCCTGTGGTAAATGATTCTGTCATATTCCTGTAATGTATTACATACATGCAGTATTAACCAGCTCAATCTAGTTCTTCATCCAACCCCAAGAAAGTTAGTTACATTGTCACATTAGGTATGTTACAAATTTCAGAGGTTCATACTGGTAAGTGTTCAAACTTGCATGATAGAAAGCGAAGCAGAATTGGTCCCTTGTCTTGGCAGTGTACCTGCAAACTTTCTGGCTGTGGCTGTTTTCTTCTAGTGTTTGGTACTTGCTCTGCATTTGGGATGTAATTAAAGAGCAGATGTTACTGGAGTACTTGTTGCTGTAGCCTAGGTAAAGTTATGGTTGTCGTGAAGAAAAGTATACGTCTCTGGTTGTTCTTCTCTTCAGTACAGTGCAAAATGCATGGCACTGTGGGTGTTTTATTCATTTATGTGCTCCTGTGCAGAATTTCTCTCCTCCCGGACTTGCATGCATTTTTCATTGTTGAAATGGTAGTGATGCATCGACCATTCTCAGTGCTCAGTTCATTTGTCACACAGAAGAGAACTGACTCTGCTGGCAATGAAAATCTGTTTTATTGCCAATACATTTAAACATTTCTGATTAACTTTTATTGGGCTCATTTTATTAAATTTGTTACCTGCGATTATCATGCTGAGGTAAAGATTGCTACTTCGGATGCCACAAATTTTATTAAATTGTTATCTGAGAGCATGGTGGTTCTTTGTTCCTGGCCTGGACATCAAGTTGATTTGGAATCTGGCAAAAAGCATTTCCTTCTTTTAAATTGGCATCCCACTAAGTAGTAGGGTCTCCTGGTTGCTTTACACAATTATATTTAAAATATGCAGAAAACACCAGAAATATGAAGACACTTCTTAAAAAAACTGGATGTCTCATTTCAAATACACATTTATTTGCCTTGCCTCTTCTACCAAAAAGCTTACAAAATAATAATAACCAAGAAAACATGGCTCTTACAAGTAGTGTTATTGTCTTTACAGAAAATAATCCAGCTACCTATTTGAAACATGTATTTACTGTTTCCCTTCACATGGGCTGGAAATTAAGTTTTTAGTATTCAATGATTCAGCCCTGGAGGAGATTTTTATTTATTTTTTTAAAAACAGAACTGACTGCTTTTAGTGCAAGTTAATTAGACTTTCCTCCCAAGAAAATAAGACACTAATAATCTCACAGCAGCTCAATACTGAAGATTGCATTTTATTAATTTATACTTTAAAAATAATTATTTAAGAAACATTGCTGTGTAAAAGTAGTCGTTCTTATATTTATTGATAAAAATATTTTTTATAAATGTAGTCGAAGTCATATGATTCTATATAATGAAGACTATGGGGTAATTAATTGATATCATAGCAGTCAAATAGTATTACAGGTCCATTCTGCTGAGGAATAGAGATGTGCCAAACAGATACATACGGGGACCTGAACAAGCTAAGTGGGTTATTAATTTTAAGTAGTAAATGGCCTACTAGGTAATGTTTACTTACAATTTATACTGGGAAAAGAATGTCTTTAGTAGGCTTTTGGAAAAAATTTTAGATGACTTAACTCTAGTCCCCAGTGGTAAATAAAAAGGCAAAGAAGAATTGGGCAAAAACATCAGTGAGAAATGCAGAAGATGATAGCATACCACTTCTCTGTTTACAGTATGATAATTTGCTAGTTTTATATTTACTCAGAGTTGCATAAGTAAACAGGCAAAGCTTAAGCAGGAGGTACAATAGAAAGAAACGTGGGCCTGAAATTGGCTGAGTGGAGAGAGCAAAGAGAATTTATACATGAAGAAATAACGTATTTACTATAGTGGGAGTTGTAATTTGGTGTTACTGGGAGTGAAATGGCGATGGCAAGTAGAAGTTATAAGGCAGGGTGTTGGTGTTTTTAGCATTGTCTCTCGTTTTGCAAAAATAAGGCTAAAATGGGTAAATTTATTTTCTACATTGTAAAAGTCAAAGGATTTGATTCAACACATAAAAACCAGCATTTGAGAAATTTGATGAACTGTGTGGTAAGTGATTATTTTACCTCCATGAGAGATCTTGAGGCCTGCACGTTTTTGACATTGAGGGAAATGTGTAATTCTTTAAAATAACTCCTGCTGCTAACCTAAGTAAAGAGAGAACTGTCATATGTAAACCTAATATATGTGTTTCCTTAGTCATGCCAGAAATGCAGAGATGGTGTTTCATGTAGGCTTTTCCGTGGCTCCCAGAAACACAGTTGTGGAACATCTGACTAGCAAACAATGTATTTGACCATAACTTGTCAATAATCTCTGCTATGTGTGAGAAAAGTGTAGCAACCTTTTGCTTCATGTCACCTAATCCGATTTTCAATTCTTCAGTTACACAAGCACTGCAAAGTCAAAATGTGGGCATCTGTTCTAGTACATGTGGTGATTTTCTTTTTTTTTTTCTAATACTAATTTCTATTTTCAGTTTGTGTCTTCTATTAAAAATACTTTTTACCCTTCTTCCCCCTCAGGCTTTCACAGACTAATCCTCTCCATATTAAACCATGGCTTTCATTTTCTAAAAATGAAGTAACTGGCTATGAAATGTCTAATTACTTGAGCATTAGGTAGTTCTTCATGTGAGGAGGCAAAGCATATCAACACACTCCCTTTTTGTCAGAAGAACATGCTTTGTATGTTTTTTAAAAATTACTAAAACTACTTTATCATTGTGTGTTCCATCACTGTAGACAGTATTTAACGAAAACCATGTATAAGGTGCAGATTACAAAAGCTTAGTGTACTGTATAGATGTTTCAAATGGTGATCTGTCTACATACCAGAAAGATGTTTGCTTCTCCTTAACAAAACCACATTATTTTCTTAAGCAAGAGACCTGTTTATACAAAATATTGTCACTTCAGAACACATATGAAAGTTAATGACTAAATGAATCTGTTTGAGGTGCCATCAGATGGTGGTGTGTGTTCTTGGCACACCATACTTAGTAGTATTCTGATGTTTCAAGACAGATTTTATTATAAACATAATTTATCTGGAAATTGGGCATGTAAATAGTGCTCTCCCTCCTCCCCAACAGAAACGTGCCTTTTAAAAATTTTGTTCGAGATGTTTTAACGATGTTGTTGTAAAACCAACTGGAGAACAAGACCTGAACAGTTAAAAGAGTCACAAGTATTTGGAGCCTGCTCTGTCTGCTGTTTATCATAGGTATATTTTTTTCCTTAGAAGTAAGGAGAAAATAAATTTCAGTAAATTACTATAGCTGGCTGGCCTTCATGGAAGTTGAAAAGGAAAGAGAAACAGCTGACTTGATAATAGATTGTGTAATTTGTTATTGAAAAAAGGATACTTCACAGCTATTACAAGACTGGACAGTATTATAACCAGCTAGAGGAAAATGGATTGTAAGTAATTCCAAAATAAATAAAGCTAGTGGTTCTTACTGTGTTACTGAAGAGAGGGAAAAGTAAAATCTTTAGAAATACTGTAAATTTTTTTTCTACGTGTAATTAAGTAATTAATGATTCTCAATTTTTTTCCCATGTAATTTGTATAAGTCAGTTATTACCAATGGGAGAAAAATCCAAACAAACTCAACAGATTTTCAGTTATTTTTAAAATAAAATAGTGCAAAAGATGATGAACGACATCTGGTAACTTCACTATTCCATGCAGGAGGCATATTAAAGCAGGATTTTTAAGCATTTCTTTAGAATAAGACAGCTGTCTATCCAGTTCTGAAAATTCCACTAGTCTCAGATAATTGAGGAAAAAGACACTGACAAATAGAGTTGACCATCATCTAGTCACACTCAACACCTAACTGTGCAGGCAGAAGGAATCCTACTCTTTTTCAGATGCTTTTTTGGTTTTCTTAAATTACATGAAGGTAACATGAAGGTTTTTCTGGTTTTTCTAGTTTTTTGTGCCTCTTGGTAGCTGGCTGTGGAAGTGGTGGGCAATTGCAGACAAAGGGAGCAGTTTACAAAGGTGGAGGAAGGATGGGGTAGTAGCTTGGGAATGTGTCTTAGCACTATATCAGAGGCCAAATTTATTCTATCGAGACAGATCTCCCTAGGATCACTTTACCTTTATAAAACTCTAAATTTACTCTCTCTCAGAGAGTAGCTAATTTGGTGGTAGGGAAGATCTCAACTGACATTTCACCCCAGAATGAGAAGGTACTTATAATCCGGCCATAAAAAGGGCACATCACTGAACAGAAATAAGGAACAGCTGATTAAAAAAAAATAGTATTTAAAGCACTGCATAACTAACCAGTTAAATGTTGAAAGTATTTATTGAAGGAGATAATAATTTTTCATTCCCAGTTACATCCTTTGAGAAACATGCAATTACAGAGAGGATAAGGTGAGATATCTTGTATTTCACTTGACATGGAAATTACTTTTCAATGAACAAACTTTAAGTGTAAAACTTTTGTTTTATAATAAGGTACTAACTTTAATCAAGTTTTTCCTGTACTTTTGCTGATACAGTCTGATTTTTTGTAAAACCTCTCATGAGTTCTTTGTTTAGGCACAGCCTAAACTGTAATTGCACTTAATGTTCTGGTGAGATGGAGGGGACTCCATCTGTGAATGTTGGGGGGTTTTTTAATTAAATGCTCAAACAATTTTTAAAAATCATTCTACTGTTTGGATCCTTATGGTACCTCAGCCTTCCTAGTACACAGTTTAATGGACTGTCTCTGTTCAAACACAAGAATATTTTCTCTGCTGTTTTTTTATGTGCCTAAAAGTTGGGTGTCTCAGAGGATTTGTAAACTACTCACTAATTTTTCATGGATCTCAGTCTTTTCCCATAAATTACATTTAATTGCCTCAGAGGTTGTAAATGGTCCTTAAGTTAGGAAAACATCCTCATCGTTGCAGCATCTGTGTGATGGTGTAGCAGGTAAAACCAGCACTAGAATGGTGGGCCCCGAGGGGTTGCTGTATATACGTGTACTTGTGTCAAAATACCTGTCAAACGAAAATGTGGTCATGTTGCATTTGTGTGATGCACCAACTGCTGTGTTTCCCTGGTTGGAAGTGTTAGCAACTTGAGCACTGGGATTAAAATAGACCTGATAAATTAACAGGCTTTTATCAAGTTTTGTGCACCCTGACAGAGAAGCGGTTCCTCAAACTAAAGTGGGAAGGATTTGCAGCTGGTTATGGACAACTCTTCATAAGGCGAAATGGCAGTGTTTGTGCTCTTCTTAAAACGTTTAGCTGAAATAGCACAAAAGATGTTGGGAATAGGGTGTGTGAATAAGCAAAATAGAAACGAACCTTTCTTTCGGTAGCAAATGAGCATTTACATGCAGAAAATGGAAAGGTGGAGAAAAGCTTAGAAGTGGAGAGGCAAACTTCCACTTGTAACTCTAACAGCTCTTCCCTTCCACTCCAACCTTCCTTATACTGTATCAGAATGTATTAGAGCAGTTGTATAGGGGCACTATCTGGATCACCTTTGTGAAGTAATATGAAAAAATTATCAGTATACTGCTTAAAGTGAAAGGTAACGTGAATGATAGATTTATAAGTAAGAAAATACCAAGAGACTGGATTACTTGTTTGTTCCTTTGTTGTATCTGTACATAGGAATGGCTGTGATTTAAGTTGTGGTTGACTTCTTTTAAGAACAGATCTAGGATAGAACTGGAGAGGATCCCACGTGCTGACTGTAAACAGTATATTTAGTAAGCTTTGTGTATCAGAGGGAGCGGATGTATTCCAAGGTGGGATTTTCTGTGCAAAGTAAAGCTTACTTGGATTGACAAGTAAATGAGCTGTAGGGAATGCCAAACTAAGGAAGAAAGGCAGCTGGGAAGAAGAAGAAAATACACTGCCTAGTTTTCATCAGTTGTCCTACTTAGAGAGGAAGTTGAGAGGTTTTGAGAAATGGGTAAAAGTTGCTTTGGTTAGTTGGTATAAAGTCTGAGCTGGTGAAGTCACATTCATTCAATAGGAGGATGCTCAAACATGCCACTTCTCTCTCCAGAAAGGGTATGGAAGTGTTAGCTGATGCTGTTGGAAAAGTGATGCTTATTGTGATCCAATCTGAAGGATCAAACTCAGTTTGGGGACTTAGTCCTGCATTTGCTGCAAAATTAAATGTATGCTTCAAGCCTTTTAATTGTTCTGCTATTTTGCTAGTCTCCCAAGAATAGAAATCTCTGTTCTCTTTCTTTCTCCCAAGAAATGCAATACACAGTTGGAATTTGATTAATCTTTTTTGTGATTCATCTTGTCTCTATAACATTCTGCAGAGAGGAAGATGTTTTCTGTGACAGTTCCTGTCTTGACTTACTTCATGTAGTTGTTAATTGGTCATAGAGTGAAATACAATATGTACCATTATTTCCTCTGCATAATTTGATCCTACTCAACCTGCCAACAGCACCACAGAGCTATGTGTATGGGGAGAGTGACTTGCATGCACTACAGGAGCGGGAGAAGAATGCAGAATGACTTAAAGCAAGATATGTCAACATTTCCTGTAACTCTGATTGGCGATAGAACTTTCCAGAAACTATTTCCTAATAAAATTTTGTATAAAAATTTGTATAAAAATACTCCAATTAGTGATTCTAACACCAATCAGCCTGAAGACCTTGAATGTTAATGCAGTCTTCTATTGCTTGTTTTTCTGTTTCAAACTGGTTTGGAACTTAAGTCATTAGAATACTTTCTGTATTGATACACAATGCCCCCAAAATGCCTGTTTTAGCTGGCAAAACAAATGCTTACCCTTTAGACAGCCTTTTACACAGAAGGTTTGTTTGTTTGTTTGTTTTTAAAGAAAATATTTATTTTGGAATTCTGACACTCTGTTTTAATAATTTGCTGCATAAATCCTGTGTCTTTGTGTAAGGCACTCTGACTGTAGATTTGTCCTTCACATTCTAAGCTTTAGTGAATTAAAGTTTCCAGTTAATGACACAGGGCCCTTTTTTTTTTTAGTCTTACAATATTTTTTCAGTTTCTCAAATGTGGAAAACAAAGCAAAGCTGTACATAAATATTATTTGATAAATTCCATAACATCTGGGTGACTTAAAATTATGTTAATGCTATTAAAGTGTCTTTCTTGTGTTTTTCCTAATTGGTTATAGCTCTTGCTAGGGCACACATTGCTGGGACCAGACCATTTCATTGCCCTGCCATTTCTGAAGCAAATGATTACTGTCACAGGAAGACTTTTGTAGGTAGTGTTTATTAAAAATGTTCTTACACTGGTTTCTTGGCTGTTAAATTTTATAATTCAAGCATCCCTGGCAAAGCAAATCTTAGGTACCTAACGCAGGCATTTATATTGTGGCCTGGAAGCAACCATGTAGTGATTAAGTTGGATGGTTTCAAGAATGGGAAATTAACCATAGCGTCTAATTTAACCCTTCTTTGTTATTTATTAGAATAGGGGTTTTGAATGATGTATAGCAAAAAAAAAAAGAAAAAACCCTGATTGGGTATTTCTAGTTAGGATGCTGTTCATTCTAGGAGTGGTTTGTTGTCAGCAGGTGGACTTTCACAACACATGTGATGTAATTGAACAGCAGAGTGATGGGAGCGGTCCCAGCTGTTTCTCTGTGTGCTTCACTACATGTTCCTGCCTCCTTCCTATACAGGATCTTTCGGCTTCATGGCCACAAAGTGAGTCGGTTTAGGTTGTTGATCCACTGGAGGGTAAATTCAACAAGTTGATGAAGCTCACATAGTTGGAGGAATAGGATTGCGTATGGACCACCCATTTTAGCAGCAGTTGGGGGTCAAAGTGTAACACGATACTGTAATTTTTGTACTTTGTTGTCTGCTAGCACAGCAGAGTTTATTTTATCATAAAATTGCCAAGAACTGCAAACATTATTGGGGTGACTTGTTTTATTCTTAGCTAAATATGCAGATAACATCTCAGGTACAGTAATTCTGAAATAAGCCTGAGCAAAATATTGTCTGTATTACAGCTCTAGACATGTCAAATTCTGTAGAAAAGCTGAGAAACTGCTGTGATTCTCATTAAGGGAAGAACTAACTTTGAGCTCACAGACAGGTTAGGTTAGCTGAGTATTGAAATGATACTTGGCTTGAGATTCATTCAAGCTGCTATACTGTGGACAAGGCAGTGTAAACAGGTAATGATTTCTAGACCCTAGTAAGTAAACCGCGTATGGCTGTCTGCATCAGAATAATATTTTGGTCATTTGAGTTGGTTTGAGGTTTTTGGGGTATGGGCTGATTTTTTTCTTTTTCCCACAGCTGCTTTGAGTTACAAAAAGCTTTTGCATCACAATTGTCTTCAAAGTATTCCAAATTTACATTGCAAGGTGTATTATTTGCAACAGTTACTTGGAACAGAAGTCGGGGCTTGCTTGGTTTTTCTTAAATCTGAACAAATGCAAGTGTCCCCCTCCGCACCTCGGTTCTCATTGTGTCAGAGGTGGTCCTTCTTTATCCATTCTTCTCTTGGAACTTTTCATCACTTTTCTGCAGGGTGTCAAAAAAGCAGGATACAAGCAACACCTAATAATTTGGTATGCTTGTTATTCTATTTCTGCATAATAAAGTCTTGGTATTATGTATGATTTTTATCATGACACTACTGACCTACCCATGTTTTCCATGGTGAGTTCTTAATCTGTTTTCCCTAACTGATTGCATTACATTCATCTGTTCCCTGGTTTTGTCTTATGTCTTGCAGTAAGTACAGGTAAAACATTTTGGATTATTATAATAAAGGCACTTTGCAAAGCTAAGTGGGAGAAAAGGGCCCTGTCCTGAGAGAGTTCTCTGCATCACAGTTTCTGTTAACGTGTGGTCTATTCATTGAAGAAGTTTCAGTGTTCCTGTGATGGCATTAAACATCTTAATAACTTTCAGTTCTACTATGAAATTTTTATCCAAGAAAAAGAAGTTTGGGTGTGGATATCACTTCATCTTCTGATGAACCAGAGGCTCTCTTGGGTATTTATGCTTCTGATTTTTGTCTCAGGTGTGGTGCTAGAATTGTGTAGTGATCAGTTTTTTTGGTCACCAAATGTTGTTTAGTGACCAGTTCTGTTTCCACTGTCTGTAATGTTCCTACCATTTATAACACTGTGTAAAATCCAGACTCTCTTTCGTCAGTACTAATGGAAGTGAATGATAGTATGAGGTGATGGAAACATTTTATTTCCTAAACACTTCTCAGTTTGCCGTTGATTTTGGTTTCTCTGGAGGACTGATCTTTCACAGCTGTTGCAAAATGTAAGTGGGTTTTTTCCCTGCTGTGCAGATATCTGCCTTTTTCTAAACTCTCCGTGGCACAAAAGGGTCTTTTTAAAATGTCACAAATACAAAGCGTTTTATGTTGGCATTAAATGTAAACATTTTACTGTCATTGTTTATGGAAGAAATTGAAACTTTAGGAATGAATGAGTAAAAAAAGATAAATATTGAGCAACCTCCTTATAGAAATAGGAATGGGAATTACAAATAGTTTATTCCTTAGGAAATATCTTACCTTCAGTTTTATCAGTTACTACTTGAAAATACTTGGGGCTTCACTTTTATCTAATTGCAGTAACTATGCCTTCTACTGTCTACTCTGTTATTTTGCAAATAGGTTTTGTCAAATGTAATGCAGTATGGATGAATTAATTATTTTAAGTTTGCTTGTAGTCTAAAACTAGTGAAAAAAATATATGCATGCATATCTAGTTTTATCTCTCTATATGTATGTATATAAATATGCCTAGATAAATGGTAGCATATGTGTAAAACTTCCTAACCGCCCCCCCCCCCCCATGATATAAAATAGTAAGATAGGTTTTAAATGAGATAACTTTACTTCTAGAAAATTTTTTTCACTGAGGGTTAGCACTGGACATTAATGCATACATATGGAAGTATAATGTTGATTCAGATGGAAAAGGAAATATCAATTTAGGTTGAGGAATGTGTTCCCTATAATCCTCTCTGTTCTCAGTTATTCTTGTAGAGCTTTGCATGGAGCTTGTAGCTATGGTGCGGGAATACTAACTTCAGTAGCAGATGTGAGCCTGAAGCTTATTACATGTTTCACCAGATGTTTCATTTATCTTTAGGGCAACCTTCTGGTTTGTTTTTTATATCAAACACTGTGAGAAATAAAATTCAGAATATATTTTAAATATGTTATGAATATTTGGAGATAAAGGAACCCTTTTATAGCCTGAAGAATTGTAATGTCTCATATGAAATATATTTTTCTTTAGACTGTATTTCAACAAGGTACTTTATAATTTCATCTGTTGATCCAATCTGATCTAGACTAAGCTTGCTTGTAAAGATAATGTAACCTTAAACTGAGCAGGTTTTGTGTGTATATGTAAGCTCACAGTCTACTTTTATATTTATTTGTAGTTCATGTGATTTGGTAACTTGAATATTTACTGCTAGAATTAGTTTACCGTTTAAAATAATTTTTTCGTTGGAGAAGCCTCAGCAATTTCAGTAATAATTGTGAATCTCAAGAAGAGATCCCACAGGGTGATGCAGTTGGTAGTTCTTGAAGGAAATGGATCTTTGGGATGCTCATGTGGCTCACTGGCATTGCCTGTGTGCAGGATAGTCGGTCAGAAATTCAGCTTCTGTGCCTTTGCACCTGCTCACGTGCTCAAACCATGTGGTGCCCTTGCCATGTTTGAGTTACAGCATTGTCCTAAAACTGATGTGTGTCTGGTGTCTGTGAATGAAAATTTTAGTACTTGTGATGCACAGTTCAGAGTATAACAACGCCATGTTTTGAGAAGTTTTACCAGTGAAAATTGTGGAGGGCAGCAAGTGAAATGTTTATGAAGTGTGTTTGGTGACTTTTGTTCATCAAGCACATTTAATAGTGTGGGAACACATCAGGGACCATCTCTGCCTTCTGTCTTTTCTTTCATCACTGTATCAATTCTATGAAAAAGAAATACGCCATTTGCAAACTTAACAACAGAGTGAATTGTTAGTCGACTTCAACTAGAAGGTAGGTAGAACCAAGTAAACTCTTAAATCTGACTTTTCAGTAGATCTGAATATTACAGTGGAGTCCTGGAGAAAAAATGTCAAATGTGAAATGAAGCAAAGATTGAGAGCAATTCTTGGACTTGAAATGCAGTATTGGAAAGCAAATTCCTTATTGCGCTTGTCCTTGAAAGGAGAAGTAAAAGAGAGTAATTTTAAAAACACTTTGATTTAAGAGTTTGTGAACTCTTGTGTAATATGGAATAGGTCTTACGACTATTCTTTGTACATATTCTGTCTGTGGATCTCTCCTTTGTGGCTGTGCAAAAGTCTTTTCCCTTTGGGACTTAATTACGTAGCCTACTTCTAACAACCACAATTGCTTACATAGAAAAATAGTATATTTATAGCTATCTTTTAAGACAACAGCTGGCTACCAGGACTAGTGCATTGTGACCAGCAATTGGTCTCCAAAACAGAATTTGGATGTCTGTCTGTTTTAAAAGCTATTTGGTGTATCTGTAAGTCTGGTATAGTATTTCTGGTCCTTCTCATGCTTTCAAAGTAATACCTAAGAAAGGAGGCCATGAGGATATACGCCACATGGCCATGTAGCAATCCAGGAGAAGAGGCTGGGCTCCCCTTCTCCTTTAAAAGACAACAGTGGAATGGGCAAAGTTTCAGTTGTCTTGTCATGATCATACAGCCCATTTAGCCAGTTGCCTAAAAATCTTGCTGGAGGGTTGGTTGTCCATTGCAGAAATGGAATAGTTCACCATGGACTGGGTTATGCCAAGTCCTGAGTGCAAGTCTGGATTTGTGAAACCATTGTGAATTCAGCTCTTCCACAGTGAAGTTTTGATAGTGCAGTTGTCAGTTTGCCAAGTGTTTCTCACTCTCAGGACTCTGGCAAAGACATTTTCTCATATGGAAGCTTCTCTTTCACCTGCTGAAGAAATGGGATGTGGTTTCAAGACTCCTCAACACCTTAAGTGTACAAGTTCAAGAACAATTATTTGTAGAAAAAGTATATTAGACTCTTTAAACAGTAACTGAAATTATTTACTGTGCAGAAAAATAGATCTATTGTATTATGCTACCAATCAACGTAATCTGGTCAGTGTTTTATGGCTAAGGGCTCTGTGCACACACACTGCAAGCTGTGTGTCTATGTGGATACATTAATGCTCTCTAATAAGCATCATTGTGACTCATAGTCTTGCTAGAGAAAGAAGAATTTTTTTCCCCAATGCCTTTGAGTATGTTCTTATGATAAAATATGGGGAAGGTGTTTAAAACACAAATTGTAATTTTTAAGTACTTGTTTAGAGACTCTGAGAATGGATCAACATCTTTGTTCTAAGGGCGAGTAAACTTCTGACAAAGTTTGCAAATTTCCTACTGGCACCTGATACTCTGGTTGTTATACATAAAAATAAAATAAATTGGGAAATTTAAATAATTGTTTTAAATAAGCAGAAATTGAGCTTATTCTTACTGAATTGTCACCTTAACAAATACCTTAAAGTTACCCCTGCTCTGCTTATTAAACTTTTATTATTATGAACTGTTTTCTGGTATGAATGTGTAACTGGCAAAGGAAGAGTTTTGGTTTTCAGTGAAATACTTCAGAAAATAGCATTTTTGTAATACCTTGCAGAGAAAGTCTTCAGCAGTTCATCTAGTTTTTAATTCTTGTTATATCATTATTAAAGAGAATTTACTGAGTTTGCTGTTGATGACTGCAACAATATTTCTCTCTCTCTCTTTTTTTTTTTAAATTTAAATGCAACTTTAAAGAAAGGACATTACTAATATGCTTTTTAATTTATATTTCTTTCTGCCACATTTCCCTGTCTGCTGAACAAAATGAATTCTCTAGGCCTCTCTTTTCAAGTCCTCTTGACATTGCAGTTCAGTGTTATTCAGTCCTTGGCTCTGTTTCCATTTTGTCCTTTGACAGTTCTGTATTTTTATGTTTGCTTACCATATTGAACTGCAGTCTCAAATCTAAGCACGGTTTGTGTAACAAAATATTTTCGGACTGGCTCACCCATGTTAATTTTTTTGAAACCATTTCTGTTACATTTTTGACATTCAGTGAGAGTGACTAAAATAAATATAGTCTGTGGCTGTTAACCAAAGATTTTGTACCTATTGTGAGTCGTATCTTGTTTGCATTTGAAAAGATATTTAGGCTGAATCCTTTGAGAATTATACAGTGCTCTGCATAATTGCTTTTAACGTTTTCAATAACTAACAAAAAGATGAATGCAGAATGAAAATAGCTGCTTTTGAAACACAAAAAAAAACCAACAAAAAAATCTCCTTTGATGAAATTTCATATGGCGGTTTGTTGTTTCTAGAAGCCTGTATTTTGCTCAAACCAAACTCAGTTTACTTAAATTGTGATATTTTTTCTTTTAACAATTAGCAGAGCTTTGTGATCTTGACCCCTTTAAAAAAATTAAAAATTGACTAATAATGTTTTATGTGACTGAAATTATTGAATAGCTGAGGTTGGAAGGGATGTCTAGAGGTTTCTGGTCCAATCTCCCTGCTCAAAGCAGCATCAACTAGGACAAGGCTGTCCATATGAATTTTGATTGTCTCTGAGGGTGGGGATTCTACAGTTTCTCTGGGCAGCTTGTCATGGAGTTTGCCCTTTCTCACAGTTTGAAAGCAAACAAACAAATAAGCTATTTTGTCATTTGTCTACTTTGAATTTCCAAAGTATTTATGTGCATGGGTAAAATCCCCCTCAGCCTTCTCTTCTACAGCTCTCTCAACCTCTTCTTGAGTGACAGATGCCCCAGTCATCTTCATGGCCTGTCCTGGAACTCTGCAGTAAATCCACGTCTCTCTTGTCATGGGGAGCCCAGCATTGGACACAGCACTTCGGATATGTCCCACCAGGTCTGAGCAGAGGGGAAGGATCACCTCTCTCAACTTGGTGGCAGTGTTTTGCCTAATGCCCAAGAACTGCCTTTGCTGCAGGGGTCCATTGATGACTCAACTGGATGTCCACCAAGACCCCCAGGGCCTTTTCTGCAGAGTTTCTTTCCAGCAAGTCAGCCCCAGCATGTGCTGCTGCCTGGGGTTCTTCCTCCCCAGGGGCAGGACTTTGCATTTCCCTTTGCTGAACTTTTCCCCAGCCTGTTGAAGGCACTCTGGATGTCAGCACAAACCCTCTCACTGTTTTGGATCATGGCACACCTGCAGAGGGTGCACTCTGTCCCATCATCCAGGTCATTAATGAAGATGACGAGAGAGTATTGGACCCAGTATTGATCCCTTGGTCACACCACTGGTGGTTGGCCTCTGGATGGACTTTGCTGCTGATCACAACCCTGCACACCTTGGTCATCATTATGTCTTTTATCTGAAATCTGTTTGGATAGTGTTAATCTTGTTGAATTCTTTTTTTTCTCCAACTATAATTTGAGCTTGCAAATATAATGTAGTTACAAAGGCATTTTGGCCGTTGGTGAAATATAGGTATGACCAAGTGATTCAGTGATTCATCTCTTCCTCAAATGAAGCTGTTTTGCTGTGAGACTGTACAGAATAAGTGGTGAATGCTGTCCTGAGGGTTTATACTCTTCAGAGAAGAAGCAGGAATGGAAAGAATTGACTTGTCCAGCCCCCATCAGGGAGTCCTTCAGCTGAGCAAGCAGTGGGACTGCAACCTCCTGCCTCCAGCTCTGATGTGTTGCGTTTTTTCTCTTACTCATTAGAGAATTGATTGCAGTGGATGTGTCCCTCTGCTTCCCAACTTGTTTCCCATGTAAAAAACTTTCTTTAAGTTTATAACTTCCTTCTTGGCACAGAGCACTTTTTCTGCCTGTTTAAACAGGGTGTGAGTTTAGTTCTTGGCTACTTTGAAGAACAAGCCACACTTAGATATAAAAGTTGCAAGTGCTATGTTGCTGAAATATTAGCTTTGGCTTGCAAAATCCTGCCATATGATGTTACAAGCCCTAGAAAGAAGAGAAATTCACCCTGACTCTGTCTTGTGTAGCTTGATCTAAAAGCAATGAGCTTTATTTTCTAAATTTAGTATTCTTAACCTCTTGTGGGATTTAGTTTTGTTTAAATTATTTGGTATCTTTTGCATTGAACACAGTGCATGATCTTAAGTTGTTAGGTGCCAAAGGCTGCTTGCTTGTGTGAAGACATGACTGTCTTTTTTCTCAGATACCTAACCACTCTTGTTTTTATTGATCCTCTTGCTGTGCTGTGGAACAGACTTTCTGAAACTGCCCTAAATTCATTGTCTCTTTACGGACACATTGAAGAAGTTATACTAATGCAGGCATTACTAGTGTTAGCCTGGGCTATAGAAACATGACTGAGTAATATCAATGGTGATGCCATTCAATAGATACCATGAAGTGCTGTAACTCCCAGCTAACACACAATAAAGTGGAGATTTCTATTTTGAGTTACCTTAGGCCTGATTTCCATAATTGTCACATTATTATCTGGGGAGTGGTGAGAAATCATAAGCTTGAAATTTTTTGGGGGGAAAGTGGAAGGGAGGACAGGCATAGAGATGAACCTTGTAATACTGCAAACACTCTCAGGCTTCTGTGTTGTGTTTATTGTTGAGAAGTTGCCTTTACATTGCTTTTTCTATGTATATAAAAGTATGGTCATGCACGTTAATGTTTACCTTAGTAAATCCACCTTAATTCATGGTTAAATGCATATTTACATATGGGGGTGTGTGTCTATTTTCTCTCTCCCTCTTCTTCCACCCCCTCACATCTGTGTGTCTGTATATGTACATATATATACATCTAAGTGAGAAGAAAATGGGACCTGTAGTAGCTAACTATTATGCAAGTTGTCTGAGACAAGGTTGTAAGTCTGATATAAAAACAGTTTGGGTAGTTGGAGAATGTTAATGGATCAGTACAGTTAGGCAGGATCTGTCTTGACCAGTTGAAATGTCATTTAGGTGTACCAGGTTTTACTTTCTTCACATTTGTGTAGAAAGCCTCTGAACACTGAAACATGCTTGTTTAAGTACTGTGTAGATTCTTGGGTGTTAAAACAACATTTGGTGTGAATATCTCCCTGACTATCAGGATTCTTGCATCAAAATGCCAGTGAGCATTTTGAAATTCTACCTGCTGGCTTTCCATGGCACCTGTGTTGTAGGTTGCTAACCCTGTGTTAAAGAATCATATTGGAGTTATTTAGAAGTCTGTGCTGTTACGCCTGAAACTGTACGCTTTTAAAGCCTTAAGTAACTTAATATTCTTTCGCTAATTAAATGTTGCACATGCTAATTAGTCGATAGCTGCTGTGACAGCAGTCATGTAAGGAAACAGTACAATGATATATTAGTGATGTTCTTGAACATTTCTTTGTTGGAATTTTCATAAAAACAAGGTTTCACCTAGTGAAGCATAACCTACTTCCTCAATTTATTAGCTCCAAAATTCTTAACACATTATTTTTCTTCTAACATTGGTGCCTTGCTGTATGGATGTGTTGAAAATTTGGATGTCATTGGTTCTGGATGATGAATTTCTGGTCAAGAATTTCATGTCTCTCGTCACATGCCTCTTGCTGCCTCCTAGCATCCATGGCCACTTGAATCTCCAATACCCTGCTGATGCCATCAGCTGTCATGTTGACATTTACATATTATATGTCACATATAAGGAGTGAAGGAGACCAGTTTTCACATGCAGAAAGAGACTACCTCTATCAGAATTTGATTTAAACTGCTGTTTCTTGGTGCAGCCAACAGCTTCCAAAATGATTGTGTCGTGACTGTTGGCAGGGAGGACTTGATAAAAAAAGCATAGGTTTTCATGAGATCTGAAAATGTCTGGTCATCCAATTGCAGTAATTTGTGAGCCTTTTGGGCAAATTCTTTCACAAAGTTTGAACTGTTTGTTTTACTCTTCCTGCAAAACTTTTCTTCAAGCTCCCTAGAAAATGTTAACAATTGTCTTCTAGTGTTGAGCCCACCTAAAATCAGTTTCCTTCATATTGTTTCACAAACTCAAAGCTATCCTGAAGAGAATTGAGAACAGCTCTGGGTAGCCAACATGTTTCAGCAAAATACTAGTGTGCCCCTTATGAATATTTTAATATAGTTAAAAAAAATACAGTTGTTTGATGTACTTAGTTATGGCTCTCATTAGGCATCAGCTCTATGAATCCACAGCCTCCACATGCACAACACAAACCTTTCACTTCATCTGTAGAAATCTTTAGGGGTGGGTAGGAGTTTGCTACTCACCCTTTTGTAAGCCTGCATGTTAAGAATTTTTTGTGTTAGAGTTAGGATAGGGAAAGTTGATTTCTACACCCCACAAACCCCCCCCCCCGCCCCCCCCCCCCCGCCTTTTAAAGACCTGCCCAGTGATAAATGATGGTGGATGTGTCTATCAGCAGACAGTGGCTGGATCTATAGCTCAAGAACTAAACCAGCAGGGAACTCGTCACTCTCGGATCTGTCTGCAAGCTAAAGGAAGGCAAAGGTTTCTGTTGTGGCAGGCATTGCAAGCAAGAGGGCTTTCCCAGTTTTTTTCTGAGAGTCAGTGCTTTACAAAGCAAATGTCTGAGGCAGAATCTTGTGGAGAGATGTCTTCTCATCTGTCTACTGGGTAGGACTTTGCCTGGATTCTGACTTACTTTTACCTTGTGCCAATTAAAGTGATGTTGCTCATGGCTTGAAGACTTGCCCACGAAGTGCACATAGAGATTGTACAGCAGAGATCCAACTGAAGCTACCCTTGGTTGGAGCTTTCAGACAGTTTAATCGTTGCTCTCTAAGGTGGTCAGGAGGGATGTCTCAGTTGTTTTTTGTGTCATGGACTGTGAAATAGCTACCTGCTCAATGGGATTTGTTACTCAGAGGTGTCAGATGGAGTTCTAAGAGTGTTATAAGAGCTATGCTGAAATGTCCTTGTGACATTGTGTTCATAGGCAAAGCTCTTAGTTACTGGTAGGGAGAGTTAAGTGCTATTCTTACTGAAAATAAAAGACGTTAATGTGGCAATTTACAGCTGTTTGCTCAGTAACAGCATCTAGGCTAGATAAAACTAGGAGGCTTTGTAAAACTAATGTGAATTTTGGGGGATGAGTGGGGTCCTCTTTTCTTCTTGAAAGGAGTAGTAGATGTTGACAGCTTTGAGACTTCCCAGTGCATGGGGAGTTCTTGCTCTGAACAGTAGGCCCCCAGTGGAAGAACCAGGAAGACCAATGCTGAAGACAAAGTGGTCTTTTTTTTTTTTTTTTTTTTATTTTTTTTTTTATTAAAACAAGTGTACCTAGTGTATTTGAAAGCTAGATACTTGTGTAATTTTGATTCAAAGGATGGGTTTATGGGTGTAGCTACCATGTTGTGCTTTCTTTACTGATTCTCTCTGCCAGATGTTTAGGAGTGTTATCCCTACATCATTGCGTGATGGAGGTGACAGACCATAAATAGTTTGTGTAACTTTCAACTGAAGAAATAGGCTGTAGCAATGATTTTTCTTCTAATGAATGCTGATTTGCTATAAGGACAATTCAAGAAAATTGTTACACGCAGGCTGTGTCTGCTTCAGTGTTCAGACCACGTTGTGTGAGCTTGAAACTTAAGAACAGTGTGAGAAAGTCTTGAAAACAGGCATGTGGATATTCAATACCAAGCCATCAGAAAATCACTTGCTTCATTGTATTTGGTAAGAGAAGATGGGTGTTTTGACTTTAAGTAAGCTGTTAAGGGTGTCCCTCCGCTTCCCACTGCCCTTTGAATTTCTGCAGTGCAAACAATGAGTGGTACGAAATACCCAAATTTTGAAGCTTTACAAAGAAGAAATATCTTTTTCTGCATTTCAGGGGAAGGTGAGGAATTTAAAAGCTCCCAAACCCGTTCTGTGAAGTTGTAATTTTTCTTCACTTATTGAAAAGTTGCTAACAAAATGAGATCGACTTACTTGTGTGCTGTATGACATTACTGATTTTGAAAATGCAGGGGTTGCTGAGTTGTTTCCATTTCAATGTGTGTCCCTGTTCTACTTTCAAATTGTTGAGTATGAAAATCTGTGATATATTAAAAAGTAAAAGTGATTGTGTAATTCATTAATCTTTAAACATTTCCAAATTTTTCCAGGTAATTGAATAACCTCTCTGAGTGTTTATGTAATATAAAATTTCATAAAAGTACATTAAACTGATTGACATTTATATAGGAAAGTAGTTAAAGTTTCACCACACATTTTTATGTTATTGTGTGCTTAATTGCTTTGTAACTTGGAGCACTAAGGTAGATATGTTGATGTTTTGTAATGAAAGAGCTTTTACCTATTAATATAGCCTCACTAGAGTAAACAAACAAAAGTTAACGGCCAGTAAAGAAACTGCATGAATCTTAACAAAACTTCAAAAAACCGTTTTTTAAAAAGGTGTTTAGTTACACACGAGATTACTGTAATGTGTGGGTTTTTGACCATGCTGATGCCTTTTCATGCCTCTAATCCTAATTTGCATTTTAGCAGCTAGAATGATACTTATTGGGCAAAACTGGTGTAAGTAAAGGCTTCAAGGTGCTGAAGTTCATGGGAATACACTTCCTGTAGAAAACAGTTGATGCTTTCATTAGGCATGTGATGTTTATTAGGAAATGAGATAGCATCTTCCTGTTCTTTTACAAGGAAAGCAAGAATAAGTTGCCCAGATGGCATTTTTAGTAGTACAATTTACTGCTGTCATGACAGTGCAGGCTGACTGAAACTCTTTTTCTTGATAAAGATTTCAATCCCATATAAAATTTGTCTTCTGTCAATGTGAAAATTGTAGTGTAATAAGCCAAATGGATGCTTAGACAAGAATAATGTTTACCTGTCCTGTAGGAAAAGATGGAGGGTTAAATGGCGAGTGTTTATGAGATACTGTGAAGATGGAGCTTTCTAGATAAATGCCAAAAAAGATACTCTGCATATATGGCAGAATGCCTTCAAAATATGTTGCCTTTTTCTTCTGGCCATTGCTTCTTAAAAATCATTGCCAACAAAATAGTTGAAATATATTGCTTGATTTCAAACTTCAGTGTCAAGATGCTAGTTTAAAATGGATTTCTGAATTAAAACATGCTTTTTGAAAATTCCAGATTTTTAGTATTTCTGAAGACGGTATTATAATGCTTTTATGCTTTGGAATAATGTTGCATACCTTAGAAGACAGTTTTGCAAGTTACCTTGGAAGTCCTGCCCATCTTATTTAAAATATTCTTTAGGCTTGAGTGTTTATTTAAAAACAGAAACAGATTTCTGTTATCTTGAGTTGTGTAGAGAATTGTGTGGTCAGTGAGATTTATTTAGCTTGTCCAGAGGCTTATCTGAGTGTTTGCTCATGTATTAATAAAATGATATAAAAACTTGATGGGTTTGATTGCCTCCTAGTTCAGTGGTTATGTGCTTAGACCAGAGAGAGCCCCAAGCTCACTGTCAGAAAACTGGGCGAGTGCCAACACATGTGCAGGAAGTGGTGTGCTTCCATTTGCTACTTTCCCGTTGTCCTGTCACGCACATCCCCGTGCTTTCCCCATTCTCGTTTTACTTATTTACTCTGAAAACTTGTCTTGTCCTCCTTTATTCCTAGCAGTGACAGAGCTTCCCTTTCCTACCTCACCCTGCTTTGGAAGGAGCTGTGTCTTTGTGCTGGCCCCTGTCTTGGAGCCACCTCTGGAAAGCAACAAGGTGGTAATGGGCAGTCACTGCCTGCCTTGGTGGGGTGTCCCAGACTCCAGGACAGTTATCCCTGTCCCTACTGCCAAGGCTCTGATCATCAGCTCTGGTGGGGACTGTGCTTGGGCAACTGCTGAGTAAATTGGTAATAGATAATGATCTGGAGATGCGTGCTCACACTGGGGTAAGTATCTCCAGACAGAAGCCCTCCAAACATTTTTTAATTATGTTCTGTTACCTTTCACTGTTCACCTACTGATGGTGATATCTCCTCTGGGTGTCCTATACTTTCTTCTGTAAGGCACAATTAATATCACACAGTGCTGTCGTAAAACTACCATTGAATTGTGATCAAGGTTAAAAATGAATGAGTTTACCGAGCATATGTAATGAATTGTTACTTAAGAGTTTTTCCTCTTCTGTTTCTCCTGTTCTTTCTCATAAAATGAAGGAACTTTTTGTTTTACAAAAGCATTAAGGCACTAGCAAACTCTCAGTTGCTGTAATAATCATTCACTCAGAAGATGTTTGGGCTTGCTCTTACTAGAGCAGTAGTACTGGTGGCATAGATAGGGGTGTTTGTTATAGATTTGCACTCAGTCTGTCTCATAGCCTATATGGAAAATGCAGATTTGTGAATGTATGGTTTTTCCACCAGTTAACAAACTCATTAGAACATAACAGTTCCTTAAAAAAAAATTTAATCTTCAGCCAAATATTTTCTACCTTTTTTTTTCGTCCTTGAATTTAGCAATTAAAATGGAGTTGAATTAAGTCTTTTGACTTGCTTTTGTTTTTGTGGTCTTATGACTGACTATGACTCTTGGACTTTTGCCTATTTTCAGGTGATTTTCCCCCCATCCAGCTACTTTCAGCCCCTGGTCTGCTTAACTTCCAAATTCAGAGGAGATCAGGTGCTTTCAGCCCACTATAGCAAAAGTGCATAAAATACAGTACTGTTTTGTAACCCTGACTTGATATTTCAGAGGAGGAAATTAATATTATTGAGGAAGGCAATATTTACTTTTAATTTTTTTTCCCTCCCTGAATAGGAGAATTGTTGAGTTACTAAGCTTGTGCATTTGTCTTGGGAGAAGTGTGTGTGTGTGTGAGGTGGTTGGATGTCGATAAAAATCTGCAAGTATTTGTATGCATACGTGGCACGTACTTTAGCTTAAGAAATGTATTTCAGCAGTATCTAAAGGCTTTTTCAGATAAAATGTTGTCTTTGCTGGAATTAATTATGAATTTGTATTTTTCTTTGCCCATCCTTTTTATTTGTATTTTTTAACCAGAACAAGTTGTTTGTGGTATTACTCATATTTATATCTTCACAATTGGAATTGTTATCAATAGATGCATTTATTGTGATTCATAGTTTTTTAGACAATTAGTTGAGATTGTGTGTGTGGAGGGAAATGAATTAATATGTTGTCTCCATAATTCTCTGTGCTAAATTAAATTAAATAAATCAGTTTTCCTTCTTTTCAAATGCATATGCTGGCTCCTTGAAGTAGCATCTGCTAACTTGGTTTAGTCATTGAAGATACTGTCTGAAGCATACATGTGGTTTGGCAAAGTTAATATGTATAGAAAAACCGAAATTTTTTGTGCTGTGAAGTGTATAGCACTTGTTCAGTATGCATGCTACCACATGGTAGCACTTCAAGAGACAAATTACTGCTTTAAAAATACTATCCACATTAGTAGCAGTGCTATAAAAGGGATGTTTTAGCTGTTTTTCAATATAGTTTTGCCAGATTAATCAAAATTTGCCATGTTCATGCTTGCCAGTTAAATTCAGAGAAGTGTTAGTGCAGAGGCTGGATGCTGTCTCTTCTGATGCACCGTTTTGTCCCTTGGAAAGTATGCCTAATCCTGAGTGAATTTTAGGTAGTTGTAGTTCATTTCTCTTCTGGGTGCTCAAGATTCTGCAAGGCAACAATATTCATCTTCACGTTTGAGGAGGCTGTTGATGGTCAGGAAGCTGTAAAGGCCCACCTTTTTCTTGAACCAGTGACTTGCCCTTGTGAAGGCACCTGCAACTTTTGCTGTTTTAGCACATAGTTAAAGGACAAATTTGTGCAACATGAGTCAAGACAAACATTTAATTGTGAATTGCAGACTGAAGGCTATGCAGATGTTCATGGAGGGTAACACAGAGTTGGTTGTTGCCTACTTTGTCCAGGGTCCACAGCAGTGAGCTGGGTGAGGAGCAATGTAAAACCAGTCAGTGTATGGCACTGGGTACAAAGTTCTTCCATTTTCGTGGGGCATGGCCTTTTAGGAGACATGTTGGTTGCTACTCTTAAAACCCGATTTCGTAAGGCATATCAGCTTAAACCGTGTTTTGGAAATAAAGGCTTTGAGCATCTGAGGTGTCATCAAATGTATTGCCTTCCAGGCCACCTTTGATCAGGGTTTCACACATCATGATGTTTACTGGCAGTCTGAATGTGGCCAGACTGAAATGCATCTCCTCTGATGGCAACGGTAACTATTTAAGGACTAAATTTCAGCAACATGCACATGCATATGTGACCCCATGTGAGGTGAATTCTAATGAATTGATTGTAATGAAACAGTTTAGTGATAAGTAAACGTGCATCATGTGTCAGGTTGCTGCAAGACCATTTTTTTGGAAGTGTTTTAGGAATAAGCTGTTACTTCAAGAAGGATGTAAATTTGCCAGTTAGTGTCAACTCCAGGGTTTTAAATTTCTTTGGATTTTTAAGTAATCATATAGATCTCTTTTCAGTGCCTCAGCTGAATTGACCTGTTCTTAATTTAGGTTTTCAAATAGGAAAGTTATTGACCAAGGATATTTTAAGGTATAGAAAACATGGCTGAATTGTCTCAGTGTTGAACAGGTCGTCACATCAGTGTTCAGTTCTTGGCCTTGTATCTGATATATTGTATAGTTTTGTTGCTTTTTGTTGGTAAGGTAGGGAATATATCTCCTAAATGTTAAAGCCTAGATAACGTTCTTAATGTTGTGAGTACTTTTTAGAAAAGGAAAATGTCTTTATGTTATTTTAGTATTTTCTTTAATCTTTTACATTTATTAAAACAAATTGAGTTCAGGGGATGAAATACCCACCAAGTTACTGTAATAGAGTTTACTGTCAAGGTTTTTTAGTCGAGGCATTTTGGTAATACAGATTCACACAGTCATATTCAAGCAATACACCCATATTGTATAGTTTTACTATTTTTCTGCTTAAGACAAATTGGAGTAACACTTTCTAGCTTCATTAATCCCCCCATTGGTTTGCAAACTAACAAAAAAAAATATCACCCTTTTAGAGGAAGGAGGGGGTTTTTTTGTTTGCTTGGGCTGGTGGTTTTGTTGTTGTTGTTGTTGTTGTTGTTGTTGTTTTTTAATAGCAGCGAAAGAGTCTTCTGTTATAGAAAAAATCCAGCTGAGGAAGGTGCTCAGGAAATGGATGATGGCTCAGGAGACAAAGGTTGTGCATTCTCAATGCAAACAGCACCACTGAGAAGTGCAGACACAACCCTTGGCTTTCCTTCTTATGAGGAAACAAATCATTTGCTTTAAAATGTTTAAATGTGGGGGGAAGGGGGAAAACATCCTGGTCTGACCATTTGCCTTTTCTTTGCTCACCTCAGTTCTGGGCACTCTCAGACCTAGTGGCACTTTTTAGTGGCAGCTTTGCAATGTGGCTTGGGAAGGACTATGACATGAAACAGTGAATTCATTAGAAAAAGTGCGCAACAGTCCCAAATTCTAGCTGACTGAAGACTGGGTAGAAGGAAGAGAAAGCTCTTGCCCAGTCTGTGCTAAACTTCTAGATAAAAAGATGATGTTCTATAGATTAGGCAAACAATGTAAAGAAACAGTGCTAACGGTATCAACAAAAGCAACTTGGGGGCTGTTACCCATTTATGCAAGTTGGCAGCTTGTTGGAGCTATCAGACTGCTAATACATGTTATAAAATATATATGTTTGGTTAAAAGAGTTTCCACTTCTCCCTGGTGGGGGACTGCATCATGTTTTAATTTCTGCAGTTGTTTTCCTAAGGCAAAGATGTTAGCTATTGATGCTTTATTGGTTCTTTGACATTTTTTCCACTATTGCCTTCATTATCATCTAACTGCTAACAGTCATGAGAGAAGGAATTGCTGACTTGAAATCTGGATGGTTTTCAGTGAGTCCTTTTTCTTCTGGACAATATTGCTTACCTCGTTCTCAGTTCCATGTTGCTGGTCTTGCTGTGTTTGAGAAAAGAAGTTATCCTGGAACTGGTTACCTCTCAGATGAACACTTCTAAGAGTATGATATGCCTTTATTCAAGTTTGTAAAAGATCCGGAGGTTTTCTCAGGGTATTCCTACTCTTGAATATTATACTTCTCAAGGAGGAAATTATCTGAATGTGTCAACTACATGATTTCATAGGAATCTATAGCTGAGTATCTTTTCCCCATCTTTACATGACCACCTCTACTTTGACAGTGTCCACAATTACAAGAGAATTGCCACTGCAAGGAACAGTCTAGCTCAGCCATCTAAAAGTCCACATTTAATTTAATTCTCACAGAATATTTTATCTTGTTCTGCTGCTTTTGAAAATCCTTTCTTGTTTTTTTTCCCTTCATGGCTTCATTTGGCTAGAAAGGATCTAACTATAATTTCATTTTTTAGCATGTTGTAACAAGTCATGTGAAAAACAAGTCTTACTTGCTTTCCACACAGATATACCTTTGAAAAGCTTGCTTTAACCTAAGCAGTTCATTCTTGCTACATTTAATGCTTTTTCAATTCAAAATCATGGTCATAGCAGGAGTATTTTATTTTGTTCTGGTGGAGGTACGTGTTCTTTGTTTTAATTGTAAAATGTAGAAACTTTTCATCCTATCCCCCAAAATATCCACCAAAACCTTTTAAGTTTAAGCACTGAGCTTCATTGACAAGCTAGATCTTAGCTTTGCTTTTGAGAGAAACGTTTTGCTGCCAAAGCATCGGAGCTGCTGGGTACTGCTGGCCACTGTTTCTGGAAGTTCTACGGTGAACTTATTTTCATCTGGCAAGGGGAAGGGTTTTCATTCTGACTTTGAAACTGTTTGATCAGTTCTGCAGGCTGTCCTGAAGAGTGTAGTGGCCTTTCTAGATTGGCCTTGGTTGAGAGACAGGCACATGGTGTAGTCCTTTCCTTTGCTGGCTAAGTGTTAGGGGGTTTCAGAACGAGGCCTGGGTGGCGTTGCTGTATTAGTTTTGGGATGCTGTATTATCATGGTGCCCTGGATGAAACACTGATTTCAAGACATTTCTATTGAGATCAAGATACTATGAAATAGAACACAATCACCAACATATGCTGACAGAAGAAGTCTGCAAAGGTTTATATAAGTGTTTATAAGTGTTACTTCGAAAATACAGTCAGTCAGATATGGCAGTTTAATGTAAAGGGCCAGAGACTGCAGAATGTAGTTTGTGTTGTAAGGGTGGGTGATAAATTGGAAAAATATTTTCCAATCTTGAAAAATGTCTCCTTGTATCTTTGATAGTTTTGGATTTATTTTTTTTTCCTTTTGAAAGAATATGAAGTGGGGTCTGAAAATGTGGCATATTCTGCCTCTAATGAATTTGTGTTGCTTTCTTTTATAATGAATATCATGTTTTCATCTGTGCAAGGAGAAGCCTTAAAAAAAATTAACAAAAATGAATGCACAAGGGGAGCGTGTTTTATCTTTGTAATTTTTGCAGCTGCAGACAAAACTTAAGGATTGTGTAGTATTGTTGCATTTGATTTCCTGTGGATTGGCTCTGAGCGTTGGTTCATCTGATAATCACACTGAAATCTGTTTCCTTAAATTTAACCAGCTGGCACTGTGTCTGTCTGTTTAAAAGGTCTGATAAATGATAAGGTGTGTTTTTCTGCTTGTTGGGATTATTTTAAATATTCATGAATAGAATTCTGTTCCATGAAGGTGATCTGTTTGAATGAAGCATTTAGTAGAAACAAAATTTGTGTTGGTTGCAGTGAAACATCACAGCTGTTGGTGTAAAAAGCCTGACAAAAAATGTTCTCTACTGCTTAAAGTAACTTACTATATATAGATGTGTGTGTATTGTATGCAATAATATGTACATACATGCGTACTTTTCATTTATATACATCTAAGAAGAAAAAACAGTGTTGAAAGTTGGAAGATAAATGCAATCAAAACTATCTGACAGCTATAGCTGGTCCCCTAAACTCTAACATAAATGTAGGTTTTTGTTGTGAAAAAGGCACAGGTAAGTTCACAATCTATTTCTTATACATATTAAATAATTCTCCTCTTGATTCCAAAAGTTACCTAATTCCAGACAGTATGGCAACTTAAATCACAGTATGTCTTTGTTACTAAATGGTCAAATGTTACTGCTTAATGAAACCCAGTATCATTTTTTATGAATGAGCAAGGTAATGCACACTGTAAATGACCTGCAACAGTTTGTTGATCGCTTGCTTTAGCAATTAAGTGTAGCTGAAAAAAGTCTACTTACTCAGGCTGGTCTTACTCTTGTTTTCTGAGGAAGTTGTGGATTTTAATAAAGACAGTCCAGCAGTGAGTAAATAAATTTATAAGAAGTTGCAAAAAATGAAAATAAGATAAAATATAATTTATTCATTTAATATCAAACCTTCTCTCTAAATAGTGCAGATTGTGTAAGTTTACTTTTTAAGCATACTTTTTATTTAATCTAGTTCAATACCAGATGGAAATGATGAGAAGCCTCCGCCACGTAAACATTGATCATCTTCATGTTGGCTGGTACCAGTCCACGTACTATGGCTCTTTTGTCACTCGTGCCCTCCTGGACTCCCAGTTTAGCTACCAGCATGCAATTGAGGAGTCTGTAGTTCTCATTTACGGTTAGTATGAGGTTTCCTTTATTATTCTTTTCCCCTCTTAATATTATTACTACTATTTTTGTATTCTGTCTTTTGCCTGTAAGAGTAGCCTGGCAGGGCTTTTCAAGTAAATACCAACCCTGTGTCTACGGCAGCCTCAGCAGCAGCTAAGTCTAGACAGGGTTTCCTTCTTTCTGTTTATTTTTCTTGCTATCAGAGCCCTGATGTGTACGTTTTGGAATGCTGGAGTAGCTGCTTCATTTTTATTCCTTCATCTCCCCTCCCTCGTGGAAGGGGCTGGTGGAACCTGACCAGATGTCTAACAAACCCCGCTTGCTAGCGTGTCTGGCTCTGTACGTGACTGACCAATCATCACACGAATTGCCAAGTTTTTTTTAATACCTCTGACAGAAGCATACAAAACCTGGACTGTTTCTTAGCACAAAGATTTTTTTCTTTTCTGCCTATTTAATGGTGTTTCCTCAAGCTCTCCAGACCAGATGTTCTGTGCTGTATCAGAACCATAGGCAATTTAACAGCTTTATAGCCTCCCCCTCCCCAAACACTCACAGTTTGCCATATCTGGCAGACTTGCATATAGTTTCCAGCTGAGAAGTAAATGTAACGTCCTGAGTATCTGTCAGAAAAAATACTAATGAATACGATCAATCTTATGAGCTGCCCCAAAATTGTTTCAGTATGTTAACAATTGGATTACAGTAAAGAACAAGTTGTTAAAGTATACTTATATTGGCTGGAAACATTGCATCATCAGACCTTGATGAATTTTCCACTTGTTTCAGTCTATTTTGGTTTTCATTTTATCACCGATTGCTAAAAGTTTTACTGTGTTAAGTTTCAGACAACATGAATGTTAACACAGCTTTTATTCTCATGTTGGCATGCTTCAGCCATTATCATGCTGCAAGTGTTAAGCTTCTTTGTCCAAGGAATGTAACAGTTTGTTTAGAAAACTTCCCCCTAAATTCAGCGGAGTATGTCAAGGCAAAATGAATCTTTTTATATACCAGTTACATTGTCATGCACGAAGCAGCATGGCAGCTTGATCTGAATTAGCTTATTGCTACTCTAAAATTACATTTTAAAAAAATATAAAATGTAATTTAATGAA
Organism: Acropternis orthonyx; assembly: GCA_035583155.1. Lineage (NCBI taxonomy): Eukaryota > Metazoa > Chordata > Aves > Passeriformes > Rhinocryptidae > Acropternis > Acropternis orthonyx. The sequence continues at coordinate 138,796,888 of JAWWEU010000081.1, read as the reverse complement.
TATTTTAATTTACTGCATAATGACTGGAAGGAAAAATCTTTACTTAAATGAGGTTGCTCTTACGTAAGTTCTGTGGATAATTCATATGAAAGAAGAGAAAATGTGAATTGGACCTTTAATGAGGAAATAAGGTGAGTACGATGAGTCTAGATCCCCACATGTTCAAGTTTACTAATTGGCTTCACTATATATCGTTGGATTTATTTTACATTGCAGTACAGTAGGATTGCCTTTGCTATAGTGTCTTTTCTGTGTTCAATCTCTCTTTTTTTTTTTTAATAGGACTACTTAGTTATTTTCCTCCTATTTATGTCACTCAGATATTTATAAAGAAAAAGACAGTCTGAGTTTGTTAATAATATTCTTCCTCCATTTTTAATTAATAGATCCCATTAAGACTGCCCAAGGGTCTTTGTCACTGAAGGCATATAGGCTGACTCCCAAACTGATGGAAGTTTGCAAAGAAAAAGACTTCTCTCCAGAAGCGTAAGTAACTTCAAAGAATGTTTTCTCATAGGGTTTGCTGAATTTGGGATGTGGAATGGTATGTGGGACAGTGAAACAATGTATTTTAAAATCTGATGTAATAGCGTGTGCTGGGGAAAGTGAACCTGTGTGGATAGTGATGGACGTGCACTGATACAGGGGGCTGAGAAGGCATGGAAGTCTGTCTTTAGGCATCTGTGTCGGTGGTGGAACTTGAACTGATTTTAGGGCTGGTCACTGGATGTGCTGTAAGGACCATGGAGAAGATGTATCTGGGAACAGAGCCCAAAAATAGACAAAAAGAAATGGAAGGAGGGAAATAGCTGGTTTATCTATTTTCCCCCAGAAGGAAAGTAGAACAGGTATTCTGGAATAGCTGTTTCTGTGTGTTTGTTCCAAATTAACTCCCCCATGTGGACACAGTCTTCTGGAGTAGAGCAGGATAATTACTGTTTCAAAAGATTAGCTGCTTGTTACAGATGTAGGCCTTAACTGGCATCCTTTTCCTCTGACAGCTTGGTGTTCAATAGCAAAAGCAGAAACACTTGTTAAAATTACTTAGTTGAGGAAAAACATAATCGTTTAATTGTTTGGTGTCTAAACATTCCCCTGATGAACAAACAAATCTGTGATTAGTAAAAAAAAAAAGAAAAAAAAGAAGAGGTGGGGTGGGGAAAAGGCAACAAGCAAAAGTTTTTATTCCAAAATCCAGTATGAGTAAAAGAAACTAAGGCTATTTTCCTTAGAAACTTGTAGATCATGTTTTTATTTCAAGATTTTATGAAAGGTGTTACTGTCTACTTTATTATAAAGCAATAGCAATAGTTTTTTTATGTGTATATTGTAAAAAAATACACACTGAAATTTTATATTTTAATATTCACCATAGAATTTAATTATTCAAAAACATACGCTAATTTATGAATCTAATTTTTAGGTCAGTAAAAATATTAATTATTCAGCTATTGGGGAAATTTTTGATTGTAGTAGTTATGAAGTGTCATGTGGTAACTAATTGTTCACTTTCATTCAAGAAACCCTGATGGCAGGGAAATCAGTAAAATATTTTGGAAGGGGCAGAGTTAATCCTGTCAGTACAGTCTCTTGCTGGAGGCTTTTTCATTTAGGCAGTGTATTAGCAAGCAAGGCAGCTGCTTGACTTTAGATTTTTTCCTAGAGCAGCTTTTCCTAGTCTTTGTAAATGCGAGGTTTTGCCGTGCAAATGCACTCTTACCAAAACTTCACTCTTGTTAGATTGTGGAATTGTGACAATCCAGAGGTTTTACAAAATTGCCAATTGTTGGAGCAACAATTCAATGAAGATAAGAAGAGAGGTATTGGTTGTATTAGTAAATATTCTTTAACTTTTTTTCACAGCTTGAAAAAAGCAAATATTGCATATGAAAACATGTTTGAAGAAGTGCCCATTGTCATTAAGAATTCATACCTGATCAATGTGATGTTGTGGGAACTGGAAAAGAAGTCTGCAGTAGCCGATAGACATGAATTGCTCAGTCTGGCTAGCAGGTAAGTACTTGTTACAGTAATGGATGTACTTTTATTCACTTTCCCAAACCACAGTTGAACACCTTGGGTGAATTCCCAGTCTCATTACAGTCCATGGAAGCTTTGCCTTGAGTTTTAATGGGATTAACACATTACCATTCATGTGATTTTGCTGAAGGAACCTTGCATAGTAAAACTAGCATTAGATTCAGGGACTGAATTCAGCCTGTAACTGCATGTACCCACACTGCTTGTAGTGTGTATTTCTTCACGAAAATATGGGCACTCAGTAAATTCAGGCAAGTAGATCTGTATATAAAAATTGGTTCTGTTAAATATTCCTTAAGCAATTATATGAGTTATTTTAATAAAAAGAAATTGCAGTTGTTTTACTTTAGTAGCAGGATGAATTTGAAAATAAAGCAAAATAATAAAGGCTCTGAGAAACTGACAGAAATGCTCAGGCTGGTTGTCATGACAGCCAGCATTCATGATGTCAGAAATTGTTTAAGCATTTCTAAAATGATCTTCTCATAACTTCATCTAAGAATAACTTTTTGTTCTTGTAGTGCTTTGCCATGCAATTACAGTTTTGATAGCAGAGTCGGCATGACTTCTAGAAGTATGATAAAAAATTTGGTGGTGCTTAAATCTTATGCAACACGGTACAGTTAATTGGATTGGGCTGACCAAAATAACCAGATACACAAAATGATGCAGTATGTAAAAACTGGGTTGTATTCATTAATAGATTTTTGGGGTGTAACACTTTCCTTTTACGTCAAGGCGTTGTCTGCCAAGATTCTGATCCTAGTGGCCTCTTTGCTTTTTCCTTTTTATTGCTGCCTGCCTGCCCTCCACCCCCCCATGTAAGATCGAAGTTAATGGATCCATATTTCTAGTGGAAATTTTCCACTCTCTCTACTTGAACTTATGTGGATATATTGAGGAATCTGGTAGCTTTTAGAGAAAGCAGTCAAGAGAGAACAGGCAGAGGGTTGAACTCTGCTGAGGGATATACATATGTCACAAGTGATACTTGAGTCAATAATTCTGTCCAGTAAAGTTGTGACTCTGCACATTGGAATTAATGAAGAATTTTTTGCAGAGATGCTCAGGTTTTTAGTCAGGTTCTTTGTTTCTTGGTCAAACAAAGATCACAAAGCTTATCCCATCTGAGAAGAGGGTGGGCACTGGACATAGGAGATGACAGTGGTTTGATTCCTTGTGAGCTCTGTCAGTTCACTGTGAAAAGGAGAAGGGTGCTGAGGATACAGCAGGTTTCCAGGTGATCTGACAGCCCTTGGTTGTCTCTATGGGTTTGCTCCTGTATGAAGGGCTGGGATTACCCAGCACCCTGGATCCTAGCAAGGGCTGCAGCTAGTCACACAATACAGCTCTGGAAATGTAAAGTAATTTGAACAGATCACAAACCACGGCTGAAGTTTTTCATCACCTTAACATCTTACATGGTATCAGTTGCATATCAGTACCCTGACTCAAGATAAAAGATAAGAACTGTACAAATTGTTTTCTGTTTTGGAATGATGGTGTTAAAAGTCTGGTGCAAGACAGGCTTTTGTGTTGGTCCCCATATCAGTGAAGGGGATGAGAAGTGAACAAGAAAAACATGAGCCCAAAATTAAAAACAGACTTTCCTGGCAGATTTTTCTGGTTCACCTGGTCTATTTGAGGAACTTAAGGTGCTTAGTTTGGTTTGAAGGAGAGAAAGTTTTGGAAAGTACCCCAGTGGGTTGTTTGGAGGTTTTTGTATGTGCCCTTTTTTTGATATTTGATACCTGCTTTTAGTTACCATGCAGGTTACATTCAGTGATATCTTACATTGGTATAACTCAGCAGCTGGCAAATTAAAACATTTTAATGCTTGTTTATTCAAGATTGAGTGACTTGTACTGCCTGATGAAATATTTAACTAGTTTTTACTTGAATTCAGCTATGAAGGTTACTCTGTCAAAGAACATATATATTGCCTAAAGTAGAGGACTTCAAATCCCTGCTATTCTGGAGTTTTATTTTCACTTTTCCATATTTATTTTCACATTTTCTTGTATTTGTCTTTCAGCAGCTGTAGCTAAAACATTTCATATAGCAACTTTTAATTTTTGCCCCTTTCTTCAGTTAACTTTGCTATTGTTGCTGTCGTTTACAGTAACTTCAAGCCTACTTTTTGGTTTTGGCCTTGTTTTTTGTTTTTTTTCTTTGTTTGGGGTTCTCTTGGTGGTGGTGGTGGCTTTTTGCGTTGTGATTTGGGGTTGGTTGGGTTCTTTTGGGTTTTTGGTGTTTTTTTTTTTTTTTTTTTTTTTTTGGTTCTTTGGGAGCATCCCTGAAACTTTTTTAATCTTCTGAAGCAATGGTTTTGGCAATAAAATTATTTATCCACAGTTCCTCTCCTCTGGAGAGTTTACTTCATTAAGATTCTCACATGTTCAGCCACCCACCTTGTATAAGTTTGAAGCTCTACCTATCTGAGGTACTTTGCCTGCGTGTTAATATCTTTCTCCTTTTGAAGTACATTTGTGATGATTGTATATAGTAGTTTACTTTTTTGGGGGCAGAAATATGCACTTCTTTTGTGAAATCTGAATTGACTGTAATATTCTAGGCAAAAGAGTTGAAGTCAGACTAGCACAAGGCTAGCAAGTAATAGCAAGTAAAGGCCTTTTTCTCAAACTGTTACCCTCCTGCTACCCTTAAGGACCAAAATGTCTTGAAGACCTTGGAATACTGCCAGTCTTTTGATAGAGACTCAAGAATTAAAATCCTGTCAGATAATGTTCCAGATCTTCAGAGAAATAATTACAACCAACTTTCTCATTCTCATCCATCTCTTCCTTATTCTATTGATCTAGTTTAAATTAAAAAAAGCTTTTTTGTGGTCTAGCTTCATAATAGGGTTGTTCTATAATATCTCAATTTGTCTCAAGCAATTTTTCTAATAGTGTGCGTCAGTAGAAGCAAACATGTGCTGAACATTTACTGCACTAACATCTACTTGGCAGATATATATTTCAAATATCAGATGCAGTATTTTTGCAAAAGTGACATAAGGAGGGTTACTTTGGCTTTTGGAAACAATAATAACCTTTATACATTGTCCTGCTTATTCAAAAATCTCAATGTGTTTAACAGATTATTAAGATAATTACGAAAATCTCTAATTTACAGATGGGGGAACCTGACACAGAGAGGGTAAATGCATTGCCCAAAGGCACACATCAAAGTCAGAGCAGAAAATGGAATGGAGCTCAAGACTCCTGACTTACATATCTCATTCAAACAAAATCCTCTTAAACAGCACAGGTTGAACTCAGGCTGAAATGCTGAGATGTAAACAAATTCTGCTAAGCAGTGGGAATGTTCCTTAGAAATTTTTAATCAGAAAGATGTGCTTTGCCCAGCAGTACCTCTCTAATCCACCCAAAGCTGTTCCCACCAGAAGGAAAAACGCTGTACAGGGTGGCACCTTTCCCAAAAAGCAGTGACTCTGAGAGGGGCCTCAATAGAGCTGATGGAAAATGGAAAAAATGAGCAACAGATACAGCATTTTCTTACTCTTCTTCTTGCTGCTTCTTGTTCTCATCTTCCTTAGCCATGGTGCAAGCAAAATAAAACCAAAGAAATGAGGGGGTCCAAATCTGGACATTGTAGGCAGGTTTAGGGGGGCATCTCTTTTGGGCATCTCCAGCTTCAGAATTGTTTTACACCAAAATTTGGTGCCTGGATACAGCACCATGACTCCGATTTCAGAAAGAGTAGAGCATCCAGGCTCCTGTGCCAGTGTCAGCACATGGGCTTCTCCAAACGTGTGAGCTGAGGCTCGTGAGCTGTGTGTAGAAACAGCTAAAACTGATGAACAGGACACGGGCAGCTGAGAATGATGTGAATTGCTGCTGCTTTTTGAAGTTAGGGTGTCTGACTTGAGGTTTCATTTTGGTGTTTCAGACCTTTAGCAAGTGTGTGTAGAGTCCTTTTCTGATTAAAGATGCAGAAGTAAATGTGGGCTTCATGTATAGTTCCCCATTATGAATCCTACAGAAGCGGAGCCAGTTTGAGGTTCCAGTCCCAGCTGCTTGCCTCATTCCTCCCCACTACCCCCATTTCATCTCTACACCCCTCCCACCCTCAAAGATTTTTATTCCCTCATCTGTTTCAGAATATGGCTATGCAAACAGCTTTGTAGAATAGTCTGATGGAAAAAGGCAGACTTCCACTCTTCCCTTCCAGCCCTTCCCTCAGCCTCCCTAAGGAAAAAACCCGCAAAACCAACAGAGGGTATCTTTGCCTTTACAGTAGACTATTTCACTAAAAGAGTTTGAAGTGTGCCCACGCAAACAGCTGAATCCATACAGCTGAGAGTGCTGTAATCTTTGGACAAAAAGGGAGAGGCAGGAAGATGCTGGTGCTAGAACCTCTTAAACTGACTTTGCTGGCAACAGTAAAAGGCGCCTTTGCTTTCCTTAAAATGTATCTGCAAGGGGAGGCTCTGGTGGTATGTGCACTCCGTCAGGAAAAGGAAGGCTTGCATTCAGGTCTCTCAGCCAGACCTGTATCCTAACTGGATGCCCTTGTGTAGTGAGTGATCTGTGAGTTCAGTTGCGGTACAGTTGTTGCGTTCTGCTGTGTCTGCTGGACCACAACGCTGCCAAATGCAAGGCTTACCAGTGGGAAGAAAGACAGAAAGGACCCCATGAGTGTTATCTGCAGATTAGGCTACTCTTTTCACAGGTTTCTGCTTCTCACCCTCAGAATTAATTGACCTTTGTATTTGATAATTGTTAAACAAGGAATCAGAAGTAATCCTTATGTCAAGGACTTGATTTCATATCTCCCCTTTTGGGTGAAGGATTATACCCCATCAGATATGAGGCTATTACAACAAAAATGCACAGCATAAGAAATTGTTTTCCAGGCTATACTTTCTAGTCTGTTTTATGTTCTAAACAGGCTTTGACATTTCCATTTGACAGTTGGTATGTGTTTGTCCTTTTTGGGCATTTTTGATTATGCCATCTAAACTACAGATGAGTCTCAAATGATAAATTTCTGAAAGTTTTACAGGTCACTCCTGACAGTTGCATGATGCTGGTAACAGTTCTGGTGAAGGACTGCTCTCTCATTAGATTATTTCTTCATTAGATGTGTAAGAATTCACATGAAAGATTTTTTCCCCCTGATTTTTGTTGTTTCTCCTTCTTTTATTATTTATATTTCTTCCCCAAAAAGAACACAGTCCCCATGTGTGACCCTTGTGATGCTTAATATGAAAGCAGTTCTACAGCTGATAGTTTTCTTCTGTGAAGATTCACTGATACCAGTGTGATGGTCTCCTGGTGCTATCTTAAGGTGGAGCTGTCTTCTAGTTCAATTCAAGAGTGTGCTCAGATCATCACCACTGGGTGATCTCAGACCTGACTTCTATCAGATGAAACTAAACTGAAAAGAGGCATTAGGAGGATAATTGCTGTGCTTCAGCCACTTCCAGATCACTGGACCGTGTCAGAAGTAGTGATAAGAGCCCCCCCTGAGACATATGTAGCATGGCCATTGGTTTCTCAGCACCAGCTGTTTTGCTTTATAGATCTGCTCCTGGTGGTCTACACTACTCACTAATTTAAATTTAAACTAAATTTAATCGACTCCTTTGCTGAGTCTGCCGACTGAAATGCATCCATTGAAATTGCAGTTTCTTTATTACCGATGTCCCCAGAACAACAGTGCCAAATGCTGAGCTCCGCATTCTCTACATTTGCCTATCACAGAGCCCTGTAGGGAAGTGAGTCTTGATGAGGGTGTGAGCAGCATTTACTGGCACCCCTTTTAAGAATACATATATTTTAATTTTTTTTTGCTTTAGCTGCAGTGATGCATAGAGGATATGTAGGTACCTAGCAGTGTGATCTTTGAGATCTGCTGCAAGGTAAAGAGGTACTAAAAGGACCCTTTGGGCTAATTAAGTGTATGATGAGTGTTATGGGCTGGAGCAATGTGATTTAACTTTCTAAATACCACCAGAATAAACTTCAGCCAAATAAAACTTGGTTAAACATTGTATGTACAGTTTTACAAATTACTTCTTATTGGTCTATTTTTTTAAAAGAAATGGAGCGAAAAAGGGTATCAGCTACATGAGAGCTGAGGAAAAAGCTGGCCCTATATTTGCAGCATACTTATCACTTCATGTCTCAGTTCACATCTGTTTAAGTTATCTGTTTTTAGCTTTTTGTTTCCCTAGCAATGAGAGCAAACACTGTATTACTGCAACTTCTAACAATAACTCTCTGTTTCTGTATTCTGCTGTACTAAGCTGGTCCCAAAGAGATTCACATAAAATCATTCTTTGTAACCAGCTATGTTTCACATGGACATTATCTGTAAAATAATTTTGTATTTCTGAGGTGCACATACCCTACAAGGCCATTAGTGTGTACCTACACAGGCATTTCTGATAATACCCAGTTCTAACACAAACTGTATAACATAAACGCTATAAAAAACTGGAAACATGCACGCCCCTAGCCATGGCAATATTCCACAGTTCTAAATACCATATTCTTGAAATGTTCAACCAAAAAAACCCCAAGAAGTTTAAAAATAATTGTTATAGTGGCGCCTTTCTTGTTGCTGTGTAGCTGAAATCCTCCTCACCATCTGCCCCTGTAAGCAACTGAGATTTTACTCTGGCTTGTAAATAAATTGTGGTCTGATGTTATTGATGCAGCCCTTTGTTCAGTGAGCAGGCAGCTCAGCGAGTGAAAAAGCTGTCCTAGCACTCAGATATAAGGGTGCCTCCAGCTCCATTCTCAGCAAGTATCCTCTGCTACCTCAGTACATTACCAGCTTCTGTCTCCAGCTATGAGTTCTATGGATGTGGGGAATAATTTACGCTTAAAAAGGGATGTATGTAGTATTATATGTGTGGTTCTCTTTTTACTTCATGCCTTTGTCTTTCAGTTAGGGTTTCTCCAGTCCATAGGCTGTAGGATGGCAGGAATGCATTGTGAAAGGCAGAAAGAATCTCGGATAACATGGAGAAGCAGTGACTGAAGGATATGATTCTGAGATTGAAGTGCACCAAACTTCTTTATTGGAAAGAAACTCTCATGAATAGTAGTGAGAAAGAGAAGGATGGAGTTTAGCTTTTTGAGTTGTTGGTCTTCAGCCAAGTAGGACTGGGTAAGGCTTAGATCAGAGCCAACAAACCAGCTTCTGATCAAAGGGATCAATAGAGAGCAGAAAGTGTCCTTCTTTGCTGCTCTACCCTGTAAACACAATTTAGGATGAATACTGTCTCCATGGGCACCAACCTAAAATCTTCCAAAACTTTGACTTGGAAGCTATACCTTAAGTTGAACATTCCTGCAAAATACTGAACCCATTGCTAAAAATGGTAACAATAAAAGTTGTTTAACAGACTGCATTTGTCTGGCCAAAGCAGTAGATCACATAACTGGAACAGGACGCGCCCAGCCTAGCTGCTTCCATGTTGGTATGGAATGCAGAGCTGGCTGGACTGGACGCAACAATCCCTCTCAACAGCTAAGATCAAGCAATGTCTGCTGAACTTCCGGGCATGGTTTGGTAGACTAGTTATGGGATGGAGTTCTCAAGAATATTTAACTATCCCTGCAGAGGGATAGTTAAAAATCCATGATAAACCTAGTAAATAAGTAGTACCTTGAAATCAAACTCTGAATACATCTCCTGGAATATTGCTTGGGTTGTATGTCACAAAAGCATTAGACTTTTTCTTTTAAATGTGTGACTTGCATCTGTAATAAGTTTAAATTCATGCAGGGCATTGTTTTTTCATTACTGCGAGGTTCCTGGAAAGACCAAAACACTTAAATACAGTATCTACAATGAGGCGAAGATGCCATGTAAAGTATTATAAGCTAAATATATCAACAAAGATCATAAGGAACTTAAAATTTGCAAGCAGTGCCATTAGTGCAAAAATTATTGTCACGTGACAGAATTTTAAATTTTAATTTTTTTCTTTTTTTTTTTGCTAGTAAATTTAATCTTTCATGAATATTTCTGTATTTCAGTAATCACCTTGGGAAGAGTCTGCAGCTATTGATGGACAGAGTGGATGAGATGAGCCAAGACATTGTTAAATACAATACCTATCTGAGGAATGTAAGCAAACAGCAGCAGCAGAAACACCAGGTTGGTAACATGGAAAAACCTGAATGAGAACATTTGTTTTCCACAAAATATAGTTTGGGTAGTTATCCAAGGCAGATGAATTGGTTTCTAAGCAAGATAAAATTCTTACTGAAACCTACCTGTTAATTCATGTGTCAGATTGACCCTGGCTGGATGCCAAATGCCCTGAAAGGCTGCTTTTCCGCTCCCCTCCTCAGCTGGGCAGGGAAGAAAGAATATAATGGAACTCTCATGGGTTGATATAAGGGCAGGGAGTGATCATTTACTGGTTACTGTCATGGGCAAAACAGGCTCGACTTAGGGAAATTAGTTTATTACCAATCAAATCAGAGTAGGGTGATGAGAAATAAACACAAATATTAAAACACCTACCCCCCACCTTCCTGGGCTCAGCTTCACTCCTGCTTTTCTTTCCTTTTTCCCCTCAGCAGTGCAGGGGGTTGGGAATGGGGGCTGTAGTGAGTTCATCACACGTCTCTGCCACTCCTTCCTCTTCAGGGATAGGACTTCTCAAACTCCTCCCCTTCACCATGGGCTGCAGGGGTACAGCTCCTTCCTCTTGGTCTTCACCACAGGGTGCAAGGGAATCTGCACTGGTGCCTGGAGCACCACCTCCCCCTCCTTCCTCACTGACCTTGGTGTCTGTAGGGCTGTTGTTCTCACATACTCTCATTCGTCTCTCTCACCTGCCATTATGCAGGGCTTTTCACCCCCACTTCTTAAATGATTTATCCCAGAGGTGCTGTCACTGTTGCTGTTGGGTTGCCTTGACCAATGGCGGGTCCATCAGAGAGTGAGCTGGTGTGTGCTCTGTTGGACATGGTAGAAGCTTCTGGCAGCCTTTCACAGAATCCATCGCTCTAGCCACTCCTGCTACCAAATCTTGCCACACAAACCCAAAGTAGGTTTATAGAATGTACTAGTCAGGGGGGAATTAACAAATGAATTCACTTCTAGTGACATGTAGTATGGATTTGGCTTTCTTTGCTATTTTGTGTGTGTATTAGTGATTTATGATAAACCAAAATAATTTATAAACATGCTGTGGACATAGGGATCAGACATTCAGTAAATGAAGGAGATGAAAGTACAAGCTTTGTTCCAAAACAAACTGTGTTTTCGTACCATCACATACAGCCATGCATCCAGAAATAAAGAAATATAGTCCAGTGGACTGTGAAGACAGCAAACTGTTCTCTGATTGCCAAAAACATTTTAGTTATGTTTTCTGTCAGTAGATAGTAATACTGATTGGGTGATGCTGACTTTTAATTCCTGGTGCCAAAGTGCCTCTTTAAAATCCAAAGCAGTCTGATTAGAGAATCTTGAGTAGGTGGCCCTGCTTGAGCAGAAGGATTGGACAAGGTGACCTCCCAAGTTCTTGTCCAACCTCAGCTGTTCGGTGATTTGGAGCCTTTTCCTGCTTTTGATAAAGCAATGTTGTGTCTAACTACAGAAGAATGGTGGTAAATTGGAAAAAAGCACTATGAGAATGATTTAAAAGCCTGGAGAGCAGATCTTCATGAACACAATTCACATCATGTGATAAGTTAAAAAATTACTTTCTTACTCAAGAAATACCTGTGTGAAGAATAAATTTGAACTCTTTAATCCAGCAGACAGAGATGTGACAAGATTCAATATTGGCAAATTGAAAATTGACGAAACCACTTCTAAGATAAAATATTGCAGGTATTGCCACACAAAGTAAGTGATTATTAAAAAGAGCACCTGTGGTTCATGTGAAATGCTTCATCACTTACTATTTTAAAATCAAATGGCCTTTTTTCACTTAAGTACAGTGTAGCCTGGACAGGGAGTACTTAGGGAAGCAGCACATGGTCAGTGGTCTCCCCCGGCTTTGTAACTGCCGAGAACATAGAAGCTTCATGCATGTTATCTTCAGAAAATTTGTTTTCCTTTACTGCCTAGTTTGAATAGAAAGATGGCATCTACTTCAAAGGTTTTTGTTAACAACAAGGGGATTCTATTTATTTTGAGAAGCAGAGAAAAGTAGGTTCCATGGTGTCTCACTTAATTTCTTTACTAGCTATAGCTGCTTTAGTAGTGGCTCATTGTGGCATAGTTAGTGGTCGTAACTTCATTTTTAAAATGGAGCAACTGTGATTAAGAGCAAGCCGTTTCAATAAAGAATAATAGGCAGACTGCTGCGAAGTGAATGGAGTAATGCAAAGAAAGAAGAATCTACATGCAATTCACATACAAATATGGGCATTTAAGATTTTATTTTTAACGTTGTCCGAAAAACATGTATTTGTCACTACTACTGGAAAAAAATTACTTCATTTGATTATGCCACCAAGTAAGAACTGTTTTCAGACTCACAGAATCACAGATACATTTAAGTAAGTGAGAGAAAACACCCTGTACTCCTTGCCTCTTTGTTTTCAAGAAGTGTGTGTGTGTGTGTGTTGAGTATGAGGGCTTTGAAGACAAACCTTATAACTGGTTCCTTGCTGTGACATACAGTATGAAATCTCATGTACATGTTTTCAAATTTGTGTAACTTCTGCAAGAACAAATGTTTATCCGATAGCTGCAGAAATGTCTGCCTCAGTTTTCATAAAGTTAGAGTAATCTATATGGGAAAGAAAGCAAACATTTATTTATATATATAGGTAGCAGAATAATTTCTACAAGCTGCTACTGTAGAAGAACCTCTGGTAACCCACACAGAAATGGCATCAAAGTGGCAAAATATCTAAACTGGAATGGAGAAATGAACTGTTGTGCTTGGTTTCAGCCACCACTTTGTTCTCAGTTTAGAGTTAATATTTTTTGGCTTAAAATACCTTATTTAGCCAAGTTTGCTTCCCCTTTCACATTAAGATTGTTTTGACCTTTAACTTGCACAAAATGGAGAATTCCTGGTTTGAATAAATATCTGAGGTAATGGCTTCTCACCTCCACATATCCCAACCCTGCTTTTCTCTGTAGGGCAGTGGAGGGCTTTATCTACCATGCTGCATTATTTCCTTCAGATATAGCATTTATCTCTGAAAAGCGTTTAAAAACTAACACCACCACCTCAGTACCACATCATTCTGCAACATCTCACTTATTGAAGGTGCCAGTTTGTGGGATGGGGACAGCTTGTTTCCAGCCAGTTGAAGTAAACTGAATTGCATTAGCATAGTTTGAAGTAACATGAATTGCATTGAATAAGTATAGTTTTTAAAACAAACTTGCTGGTTCGTAAAAAGCACCCGAAAATAAAAACTTTTTGCAGCTTTGGAAGTCCTGCTGCATTCTGAATCTGTTGCTTTATTTTCAGTACCAGCAGAGACGTCAGCAAGAAAATATACAGCGTCAAAGTCGAGGAGAACCCCCCCTTCCTGAGGAGGACATCAATAAACTTTTTAAACCACCACAGCCACCTCCAAGAATGGAGTCACTCCTTATTGCAGGTAATGTTTAGCAGCGTTTTCAACTCATCTTTTCATATATGAATGTTAGCTTGAGAAAAAATGCAGTTGTATCCTTTGAAAGCATCTTAATTTTTCATTACCTCTGCCATTACAGTGTGATATTTTGGCATTGGTAGCAATCCAAATACTGTCCTTGATTTGTTAAATTTGGGATTTGAAAGGACAGATGAAGAAATGCCCACAGGGCAGGCTTTCTGTATGAGTGGGTGTAGCTGCTGCCTGCACTCATGCCCCAGCACCTCCCTCAGCTCCAGGACTTCGGGAGCTTTACAGACAAGAGGCAAGAATAAGCTGTTGGGGCTGGAACTTCTGATTAGAGCAGTTGTCTGCAGCCCTAAGTTATTGATAATATTTCTGGGTTTGAACTGGCTATTGCAGCAGCTGAGAAGGTTTTGCTTTTAATTTCAAATAGAATGGGGATAACTTTGTTGATTTATATGGCCAGACATTTAAGGAAACCATCCCCATCTTCTTGCACCCCAAGGGATTGAAAATATAAATGGGAACAAAGCATAGGTAAGTGTAGCTACCACCCCCCAATTTGCTGTCTGCTGGTGTGTTGCAGGACATAGCCACAGTCAGTGCCTCTCCTGTGCCTCCTGGAAGGGTGAAAATACCTGAGACGTCACAGTGTCAACAGACAGCAGACAACCTAGATGCTCTACTAAATAAAATAAATCTGGAAAATGTCATGAGAAAGCAAGTTGTTTAACTAAGCAGGCTTTTTAGATCAGATAGGTATCACCTTGTTTTGTACTGAGAGAAAATTAAACCAAAATCCTGGTAATTTGCTCTACAGCAAAGAGTGCTTTGGCATTGAAAAAAAAAGAAGTGAATTTGAGTTACCTGTCTTAAATTCTGAAGTGACAAAAAGATTATTATTTTAATATTTAGTAGTTTCACAATGCTAATAAGGGCTGCTTTTAGAAGAAATAATGTTCTTGATTTACTATTCCTTGCAGAGTCTTTACAAAAAAACTTGTTTTGATAGTTTTTACCAGTTACTGAATCCTAGCAGCATTAAAAGTATTTAAACATTCAGCTCTAGCATAGCTTATAAATGCAATGAAGTGTGTATGTGTGTACACGTGTGTTTTATGAAAGTGATAGCTTAAGATGAATCATCTCTTACAAGAGGAGGGATTGAAAACTATTATACTTGAAGGAAAAAACAATTCTCAGCCAAAGCACTTTCTTTGTTCTTTTACTGTAGTCAGGGGAAGAATTGGAAGCATCCACTTCAACTTAGATGAAGTAAAGTTTGTGGATAAAGAATAAAAGTTAGCTCTTTTGTCTCTGAGGCATTTAAAAACTTTTCAAATAGAGCATTACATTGAGAGTTTATTGGCCTTCTAAACAGTCTTAATTTTGATTAAACTGACTTCATGTTTTGCTATTCCTAGCTAACAAGGGAAATAACTTGTAGCTGTAAGAGTATAAAAATGTTTTGATGGGTATGTTTGATTTGTAAAGCACCAAGAAATCTTCATACCCTGATGATTTTTGAAGTAGTGAATAAAGTGAAATGTTAGATGGAAAAAAGGTTTAGCAGAATGTCAGACAGGAGTATCACAGTTTTCAATCTGCTGCTGAAAAATATTTGTTACAAATATTTTAATAGGGACAGCAGATGTATAAGAACAGAATTGAAATTCAGTCTTGTAACACTTTTAGAGCAACTAAATTGTAATGCAATTGAGCTTTTTGTGCAGCAGAAAGAAGAGTTTATTCTTTTTATTGTTGTATGTATTTTCAGAAATTTTATGTAATATTGTAGGAAAATTGGAGCATACCAGTTTACCTCCTCCCCTAATTTAGTTTCTTCTTCTTCCAAAACCTGCTTGGGAAACCTGAAAATGTAAAATGCCTATGTGTAGAGTAGTTGAGCAGTTTTGGTTGCTTCTCTGTATAAATGCTCAGTGATTCATGCACATTTGGCTTTTGAAAAAATTACGTTCTAGAATGTCTTTCTGGATCTCAAAACTGACAAGGGTTTACTCTTCTTTCCTTTTGACAGGTCAAATTAATACCTACTGCCAGAATATTAAGGAGTTCAATGCACAGAACCTGGGCAAGCTTTTCATGGCTCAGGCTCTTCAGGATTACAACAACTGAAGAAACTTTGCTGTGGCCCTCAACAAGAAGTTACTTACAGCTTTACACTGTTCATGATCATCTTGAAAATTTATGATATTGGGAAGAGAGTCTTGTAAAACAGAGTCACCTTGGTTTGTGTAGAATTCTCTTATAAGAAAAATAAAGGCAAATTTTAATGATACTTTAGTATTTCCTTAGTTGTTGGCCCTATTGAACTGGAATTTTCTCTGGTCTTTCAGGTTTTATGAATGTTTGGCAGTTATTCATGTTTAGTCATAGCAAATAATACAGCTTTTATTTAACTTGGAGTCAGAAATAAAAACAAATATTGCAAATGTTCACTATAGCTGACTTACAGAAGAAATTGAAAATTTCCCAGGTTTGGTTGAGAAGTTAAAACTGTAACATGCTTGACACTTGGGGCAGTTGCTTATTTTTATTTTAAGCTGTTTGGGCAGTCTGATGCAATCGTCCTTCCATATAACAAATGTTTCCTAGACTTCACATTCAGACCATACAAAATCAGTGTGATGTGGAGACTGGTCTCCACTACGTTGTGCTAAGCTGTGTTCCCATTTTTTCTTGCTGCTGCCAACTGGGTTGAAATCAGAATCTGAAGTCAGAAACTGGAATGAAAAACAGTTAATGGTGGGACTTAATGATCTTAAAGGTCTTGTCCATCCTAAACGATTCTGTGCAATCCAGTGATGCTGCTGCAGTGTTCATGACAGAAGGGGCAGAAATAGCTAACCTGGAGCAGCCAGTGTGGTGTAAATGGGCAGCACCTGCAGTAGCTTTGCTATCTGGATGAGCCTCTATTCCTGAACTCGGGCTACTTATCTTTTTAACAAGAAAGTTAATTTAAAGGTTTAGTCCATGGCAGCTCACACATGTTACTGTCATTGATTCCCTCTTTTTTTTTTTTTTTCCTTCCTCTTGGGTTGTTTCTTGCCTTTCTTTGTGTGTTGAGTTCTGAAAGCCTAAAATGGCTGAAGGAGTGTGGTTTGGCCTTTTAAAATAACATCCTCTAAATATGGACCTAGCATGGAATATTTCAGCCTCTAAAGTGAATGTTTTGGAAAGTCATAAGTGTGTGAAAACTGAAGTTTAGACTAAGAACTTAGCATTTTCCAATCTAAACTATAGTGATTGCAGTATTTATGAAGATATGGATGCGAACTTTGTTCCATCCTCACATATCCAACAAATTCCCAGGCTGGTCTTTTACTTTGGAAATTTTGGGCACCTTTTTTGTGTTAGCTTGCATACAGGTGAACTTCTCTGAAATCAAAGATTACTTAAGTATCCTGCTACACTGCCACATAATTGAGTTTCATTTGCTATACAAAAAATATTCAAATGGTGTTAATTGTAGTTTTCTGCAGCACCAAAATAACCACCGAGGAACAGAAGCAGGAGCAGATAAGTAGGCCAAGATGAGATATTTGAGAGAGAAAAAGCGATCTTCTGGATAACTGGGAATAGAAGACTGACTGACTGCAGCAAATGTGTATGGAAGGAAGCACCAGCGAAGGAGTCGTTAGCAAAATAAATACTTGGAATAGGTTAAAAAGCTGTGTGTTTTGAGTTAGTTCCTTAAGATTGAGGATGTAAATGTGGGAAAGAGGGCAGTAATATTCTTCTGTGCTGGAGTTTAACAAGACCAGTGGATTTTATTTAGCTTGATCGGATGTGCTGAATGTCGATTAAAGTCCATGAAGATATAGGGAAGACTTAAATAGAGATTTGTGGTTTCTAAAGGCATAGGCCTGAATTAAACAGGGAAATAAGATGTAAAAGTAAGTGAGGTGTAAGTAGACTTTGAGGATGACTTGACTGTTATGTTCTGAATTACACTTTCCTATCATGGTCGAAATAATCATAGGAAGTCATCCTCAGTAAGGGTGGTGAGTCAGTTGAAGGTGTTTGTTAATTTGTAAATGAGAACCAACATCTGTGGAGATTAGGAATTAATGGGGATGGGACCGTGTCTTCATGCAGGATTCAGTGTGGACTTTCCCCACTGTCTCTATATTTCTGTAACTTTGCTTTTACGTGTTCTTCTCCTAATGTGAGTGAGCTGGCAGCTCATTCACTATACGACATGTTCTTTCTAATTACCATACCACTGCCTATTTTTTCTCCTTCCTTGTCTGCAAAAGGCTTTTCTGTGTAACAGTGAAAATGTAGTGATGTTGGTATCTTTGAAAAAGAAATCAGAACTTCTTTTTGGTCAGAAAGCAGTTGCAGAAGCAAGCAGGGCCTCTGCCCTGCAATTCCATCTCCGTTAAGTGTCCACAGGTAACACATATGCACACAAAGGACAAAACATGCACATAAGGGAAAGCCTTCCCTGTGGTTACACACATAGTCCACATCAAGCCATTGTCTCTCCTGTCAAGCTCCTAACCATGCAGGTTTGTGTTAACTGCTTTATAATCGGTTTTTATTTGTGCAAGCTCCTAATCATGCAGGTTTGTGTTAACTGGTTTATAATTGGTTTTTATTTGTGCAGAACTGTAGTCCCTGTAAGAGAAAATGTTACTTTGGAATCTAGCTCTAATTGGCAGGAGTCTTACAGGCTCTCTAAGCTAGATGGTAGTGCAAGTCTTTCAAAAGTGAGGTCTAAAAGGAGAACAAGGGTGACAATTATCTTTGTTTTGATGCTGAAGAGCAACATTTCTTCTAGTTGTTCAATACTTGAGACCTTCACCAGTATAGCTCCAGTTTTGCTGTGAGATTTACTGACTCTGTTCTACTGCTCCTTGTGAAATATCTAATTACACTGGTAATTTGAACCAATGTGGGATGTGAAGTGCCATCTCTCTTAACACAACACTAGCTCAGGGCACAGTGCCGTGACTGCCTGCTTATAGAGGGGTGTGCTCCTCTCCCATTACCCTTTTCACATGTAGACAAAATAAAGGCCTTGCTGGTGAAGGGTGGGGTGGGTGCAACTGGGCATTGCATAGAGTTAGAAAGTTAGTGCTCCAGTAGTTTGAGGTAGTCACAGTAATGGGTGCTCCTACTCAGTCACAACACAAAGTGGAATATGTTAATCTCAGCCTTTCTTAACAGTCTGAAACATGTCTGGTTGTACTGGCAGCCCTGGTTATAATCCAGACATACTTGGTGTGACCGTGTCTTGACATCAGAATATGATGAACTATTTCCATTCTCCTTTTGGTGTTCTCAAAGTTGGACTAAACTCCCCCTAAACTATAGAGCATTCTGTTGCTGACTGCCCAGATGGAGGAAAGCTGGGGGTGTTCCCCCCTCTTCTACACAGGTTATCATGTCCTTCTCAGCTCCAGTGTTCCCCAAAATGCTTAAACATTTTGGAGGCTTAATTTCTACTCCTGTGCATCCTGTCAAAGACTGGACATGTGTGCACACCTGACCAGTGTGACCATGAGCTACTGCCAGGTAAACGTGGATAGTGTTTGTGCAGATGTAAATGCATACACAGAGGGCAGAGTAGGGAAGGTATGAGTGAGGTTGCAGATGTCCTTTTTGGTGGTAATAAGGACATTGAGTGAGATTGGCGTTGGCAACCGATAACACCTGTAACATCTTTGTGTTTGTGCTCTTTATACTTTGTAAACTTCTGAGCACATTCATTCATCTTGTTGGTCTACAGTGCCCAGTTTTTTGCCTTCTGACAAATCTGTGATATGACAAATCACTGGTGACAACCTGGGGCATCTTTAAGAAGCAAGCACTATTTAATGGTTCTCACTTGACAGTGAAAGGACTCCGGGTGCTCTGTTAAGATGTTGTTAGGAGCTGGTGATGCAAATAATATCACCAGCCAAAATATGTGCAGCGTGTGCAGTAAGAGGAGTTGAATTGCTCTCTACAGAACTGCTTCTCATCTGGTTTGACAGCCCTGGGGTGAGAGATCTGTCCCTCATGATTTTCCATGCCTGTGCATTTTCTTCCTCTGGATTTTATGCTTCCTTCTAATTTTCTTCAGATTTTGCCCACAGCTTGTTGATTTTTAAGCAAAATGAGCATGCTGCTCTAAATCCAGTGCCTTCTGGTCATTATGTTCTTCAGTTTCTCATGAATTCTTCTGGAAAGCTTTGTCTGCAGTTGGAAGGATGCTTGAAATTTTCTGATCTGAACAATGCATTCATAGTGGAAGTTTCACATGCTCAGGTGTCAAGTATGGTCCCAAAAGAAACATTCTCATGCCCTTCACCTTCAGCTTTAGAGGCCTGCATGCCTTGACACTGCTCAGGGGATGGTGGTGCTGCTCCTTGGGACTAGTCCAGTCAGACTTGTTCAGAAGCTTTTCATGTCAACTTTACAACTGGAAGGAGGTTTATACAAAGTTGGGCCTGTGTTTTATTTTTGATCTTTTAATTTACAGAACAAATTGCTGTTGACACAACTCATCATATGCCAAGTGGTAGTGAACTGCACAGAGTTGGGGAGGATGTCTTTTAAAACAACGTTTTTGGCAAAAGGCTCCTTAATGAGAGAAAAGTTAATGTCTTATTTCAATTAAAGCAAACATTTATATGTCAGGAAAAATGGCCAGATCCATTTTACAATGATACTAAAAGGCATTAGAGTGTCAGTAAAATAAACAAGGAAGGATAGTAATGTATTTACCCATCAGAAACACAGCTGAAGACTTCCAAACTTTATAAGATGCAAAGAATTTGTGCAACAAGGGTTTCCATTCTCATTTGAATGATCAAATTATTAAATCTCTCACTGTTGCAGAGGATGGTGTTCCTTAAATATCATGCAATATATCAATCATTTGATTTTTTTTCCCCTTTGTCTGGATTTGACCAATACAAATGTAGTTTTATATGAAAAAAGAATGTGTTCTGTTTTCATTATTCAGTGTGTGATTTCATCTCTATCTCAGTAAAAGTGATGGAGAGCCACATCCCACAGGTTAGAAAGTTCAAAGCTGATTGAACTATTCAGGGGTCTCATCCCACGTGCAGTATTTCCTTGCTTGGGTATCCTGATGTTTGAAAACAACCAAATGAATTAAAGTAGGTGTTCTCTGTCACATAATTAATTTTTTGGATCCCAAGTCTGTCACTTGGCTTCTTTGACATTAACAAATTTAATTATTAGCCTGCAGACTGAATCTCAGGCAGTAAAAGATATATAACTGGAATGCACCAGTTGCAATAGACTTGCCTTTTTCAAGATGTAATGAATATGCTTTAGAGAGAAGACTAGCTAATAATGACCAATTTACATATTTTAGTAGAAGAAGTAAGCAGATCAAGGCTAGTCTTATCTTGCAGCAGATTGTAATGCTTGAGCAGTTTCTGCTTTGGACAAAATGTGTGACTTCCAAGATACTTATATTTTTAGCAAAAAAAAAAAAAAAAAAAAAAGCCTGATCATATTAATTGCTGTAATGGTTAACACAGAAGTCAGGCAGATCCATTGTTACTAGCTATGAAAAAACTATCTTCCAAAACCATGAGCAATTACAAACTTCATCAATGTTAACAACATGTTTATATGGACTAGGTTGTATTCAATTTAATAATTTTTAATGTGACTCCTGAAGTAATGTTCTCAGATATCTGGGTTTCTAGTACAATTGGGGTGGGGGTGGGGGTGGAACCCTTTAAATTTATAGAAGAGCACTTTCTACAGTTATGTGTGTGAGCACAAATGTTCATGGGCTTGGTTTCTTGTGGCTTTTTGGTCTTTTTAGTTCAACCACAAATAACTGTTCACAATGACTCCTACACACAACTGCCACATTAGATCTTCAGTTCTCCCTCCAGGAGGTTCTCACTCTCCCTCTTTGGAGCGTGTGCTGGTCCATCACTCTGCCCCAACCACCTGTTCCTGGCTCTGGTCACTGCCTGCTCCCGGCCCTCCTGCGCCCGGTGTCGTGCAGCTCTGCCCTGGCACTGCAGTGGCTTAGCACACAGATGTCTTCTCACTGCACTTGGACAAGATGTTTAGAAGTTACCAGAGAAAAGTTGAGAGACTGTATAATTGCATAAACTCTGCCTCTGTAGAAAAGCTTAGCATTACCCTTGATTTACACTAATACCACCAACTGCATAGTTCAGGGCAGGGATGTGTGAAGAGAAAGCTGTGCAGATCTGGTTTCACATGCACCACCAGCATCCATCCTGGCCTGGATGACATAAAGTCAAAACAAGCTACTTGGAAATGAAAAACTTCCATTTGCTATTTGATTTTTTTGCAAGACTTCAGGGAATTTATTTGTTCATTTAATTATTATTATTTACTTGCTATTCATTTATTTAAAATCCATTCTCAAAGTGGATCTAATTAATTAATTAATTATTTGGTCCCCACTCCCCAAGGAAAAATTTCTGCTCAGGGAGGATACCAAGACATTTTAATTTTATATCTCTGTAGAAGGGAAATCAGGTAATTTATGAGACAAGAGGCTTCTGAATCAAGCACCAAACCACTTATGTGGTCATAAAGTGAGGGACTTGTGTTTGTCTACAAATTACACATGCTGGCAGAAAAGTCAAATCCTGTACCATTTGCTGGTATTAACGCTTCTTAAGTCATAAGAATTGTCATTAGCTCCCAGCATTATTAGAAGAGACTCCTTTTGTATAGTTATGATAATTTTCAGCTGTCTTAAATAAGTAGTACAAATCAGGCATCTATCTGAAATATCTCTTTCATAGGCAGCTGCTGCTTCCGCTCTTGGGGCAAGGAAAGCTTTGCTTTTCTCCTACAAAATACAGGAGTGCTTTCTTCACTGAAGGAGGTGAAAGAGGACCTGGGCCATGAGCTGAGCAGTCTCAAAGGGTGAGATGCCTGTACCTGGAAAGATGTTTGTCCCTGTATTGTGACCCACTAGCCACAAGCTCTCATTGCCACCCACCACCTCTGCCTGCCACCCAGGCAAAAGCTGTGAGCTTGCCACTCCTGTTAGTGGAGTGCAAGTAGTGCTGTTGACAGACACGGATGAATAATTTCTTTATGGAAAGAGCAGCTCTTTTTGATTCAAAACATACGAGTTGCTCTTTCATTCACAACTGCCTGGCAATGCAGACGTGACCTTAGCAGGAATCCTATCAAAACCTGGACACAATAGATCCAGGTAACTGCCCTGAGCAGGTCCTTGAATCCCAGTGCTTCACTCCTCCACTGCAATAAGCCCAATTCTCTCTTTTGTATTTTCTGAGTGTAAGCTCCTTAAGACAGATGCTGTGGTCTGTCATATGCATTTAAAGTGCTTCATGTGCTCAATGCAGCCCATGCTGAGCAGGTCCTTGATATCATTTGGAGAATCTAAGTATAATTGCCTGATTACTACATTTTATGGAGAAAATAATACATGATTAGGCCATTAAAAGGTTCTGTACTAAGTAACAGGATGAAGACTGCACTGACAATTCAAGTTTTTCCTGTCTCTTGAGGGCTCAGATTTCCACAGTTCAGTAAAGCAGATTTTACTGTATGAATGTGTGTAGGTAGACTGCCATGCCAACTGTATTTTGAGGCTGTATTGGAAACAGTTACCCTCTCTGAGAGTCAAGAGAATAGAAAGTGGCAGCACAATGCAATTAAGTGCAATATGTACCTGACAGCAGAGAGGTGTTAATGGGCTGCTTTGCTACTTGCTGAACAGCAAAGTAGTGTTGAAGCCAAAATGCAGAGATGTGATGAACCCTTCAGTCTTGTAATGCTACCAGCCAGACAAGGTTGTTGTGCCTCACCCCTTCCTAGCACATACTTTTAATTTCTGATGTCTCTTAATTCTATAATTAATTCATCATGCTACTTATTTCCAGCTATATTCTGTGCTCTTTGTCAGCCATTATCCTGGGCCATTCTTGAATTTTCAGCAGGGTAGTGATCAAAACTCTTGTTTTTCCTTATGGAAGCACCAGAGCTTTTCATATGAAACTCTAGTTTTCCTACTTTTTTCGTAACCTCAGTCTTGGAAATAGCTGAATGTCTTGAGCAAAAGCTTCCCAAAAAAGATCCTATTAGTCAGACAGCTAACATCAGGAATGTTTAGCCTGAATTGTTCAAAGTTATCCTGAAGCAGAGTATTACAATGGAAAATGTTAAGTAGCCTCTGCATAAATGCGGCTACTTGTGCTGCCATTAATATCCTTGCCCTTGTAGAGAATGTTCTTGTGCTAACTAAATTAGATTAAGCAAGAAATTTTCTCATTCTTTAATGTCTATCAGATTTAAAACTTCTAGGCTTAAGCCTGCTGCCACTAAAACTAAAGGTAAAACTTTTGGATTCTGTGGACTTTTCAGGAGTGATGTCAAAATTTTGTACTGTTGAAATCTGTGAATGTTAAGATTACAAGAATATAGACATTACAGTGCAAAACTAAAGTGAATAGCTCTCAGACCAGACTTAAGTGTGAACGAGAATGTGCATGGCAATTCAGTCAGTTTTAACGTTAATTTGTAAAAATCTGTAAATGTATTAAGAACATAAGAATGCCCATGGCTTCTGGTAAAGCTACATTTTTAATATTGTAGAAAAAACCCTGTGTGATGAAGGATTCAATTCCATTTTTCTGAATGCTTCATATATCAAAAGAATTACAACTCTCAGGAGAGCATAATATAATATCTAAAGTCATATTGGTATTTAATGTTTTATCATTGTAGTTCTGCTTGCAGCCTCTGCCTTATTCCATTACCCTCAGATATGCTGTGGTGTTATTCAGATTGAAACAGCTTTTACCACTCTCTGGCAAGAAACCAATTGCAAATGTATTGTCTGCATTTCTTTCTAAAAAAACCTGATAATATAAGCTGCTGCCCTTTTCAACTGGTGATTGCTGCCTGGTGGCACTATTAAATAGCAGGTAAACAAGCAGCATCCTGGGGTCTCAGCTGGCATATTGTCACTCAGGAGTAGTAACATGTGGTCTGCTCCTGAGAACAGGTGAGATTTAAAATACTGAGCTATTTTGTATGTGCTAGGAAATTTTTTTTGTCCCTGTGAAAGTCTAGAGTATCTTCAGTGCTGTGTCCTGTTGATTTTGAGCTCCCAAGACTTTTTTTTTTTCCCCAGAGCTAAATACCTGCTGTTCAGCATATGGGCCAGCCCAGAGCTGGCTTTGGGAGCAAGGAGTTCAGTGGGATGAATCATTGCCTGAGATAACAGAGTGGTGATATCTCACCTAGCTGGAGTACTTTGGCTCTGCTGTGCCCTGCATAGTACAACAGCCTTCATGCCAGGAGCCCTCAAGGAATACTCAGTGTCTGTGAGCTGAGCCACTCTGCTCAGCCTATGCTTCATGCCACGCAACATACCCAGGAATCGAGTGGGAGGTGAGAGGTTTCGGTACATCCGTCATGGGAATTCTGTGCCGACACCTCCCTATTTTGAAAGCAAGAGGTGATGGTGACTGAAGCCAACAGTTTTACTGACCATTCCTGGGGAGCAGAAGCCTGTTTCCAGCAGAGGAGATCTGATGTCCAATAAAACGTCCATGGGCAGGAGTAATATCCGACTCTAAAATTACAGACTATCCAACCACTCATATCCACCATAAAGAGAATTCACAGCAAGTGCACATACTTGACCACCTTGCAAAGTGATCAGCTCAGCTACAGATGAGCTTCCCTTTTGGATTTCTCGGCTGAGCTAAATGGGAGAACATCTCTGAAGCTTGTTCGTGGCTGATTTTAATAGCAGCGGTCTCATCTTGATGTGTGGGGCTTTAATTGTGCACGTCCCATTAGTGCTAATGGAGTTACACACCTGAAGTCCTGCGCGTGGAGATGAGACTATAAATCCAAGGTTACAACCTCATTAAAGTTGTTTATTTCACATATAATAGCCCTTTTGCCACCAGGATACCTTAATTCATTGCTTTATTTGTCCCTTTGAATGGAGCCTTCTCATCTCAAGATCATAACTGCCTCTTCTTTGCTGTGCCCTGAGATGACCACTCATACTTTTTGCCATCTCTGTTGCTCAGCAGGGCAAAAAAAAAAAAAAACCCAGACCCACCTCTGAAGAGACCTTGATACAAGAAATATTTCTTTTTTTTATATATATCTTTTAGATCTCAACAATTCCTGCATTGTTATTTATGAGTGCTGGAAGGTGGTGCTAGATGATGCTGTTCCTCAGCACAATTTCTCATGGCTTTTGGAAATCCAGCTCTATGCAGCACTTCCCTGCAAGTGGTGAGGGCAGGGCAAAGTGAAGTAAGGTCAGCAGCAGCTGGGTTTGTGCTGGAGAAGGTGCATGTGCACATCGAGAAATGAGATGCTGTGGCACATGGGCTCTGGGGTAAAGGCATAAGAAAAAGGGAGGGTGGGAAAGGCAGGAGGGAACTGGGGCTTGCAGAACTGAGGAGAGCTCATTTAGTGAAGAACAGCTGGTGGGATGAAAAGATGGGTTTCTCCCAGTGATAAAATCAGGCTCAGGTACAGCTATTCACAAAAAAAGGCTGGTTTGTAAACAGATGAACTGTGCTGATGGTACGCAGCCTTTGAGGGCTGCTGGGCAGAGGAGATGTTTGCTTCAGTCCTGCAGGAGAAGACACTTCTGGCAAGTATGTACCGTATCTGGACACCTTGGTCTTTTGATTTCTTGTGGTCTTTTCCGCTCTGGATCCTGCTTGTCTCTAAAGGGTAATATATACAGGAATATTTTCTGATTCATCAAAAATTGCGGACGGGGAAAAAAAGTTACGTTCTAATGTAGTTTGCTTTGAATTTCTAGTTTTTTTAGCAAAGTGATTTTGTTCACACTGTTCAAGAAAAGTTTTGCCATCTCCAGGCCAAGACTTTTACAGCTGTTCATCAGCTGAGTACCCATCACAGGTTGCTTTGACAAGACTGGTTTGCCAATGACAAGAAGTGAAGTCTGAACTCTCTAAAGGGAGTATAACAAGGTTAATGGTTATTTCAGAATATTGGTCTTTTCTGGCATGGAAGGGTTGAAAAACCTGCTTTAGGTCCATATTTCTTGATTTGGATTTTTGTGAGTGTTGTGCTTTTCGCAGGAGGACACTGAGGTTACAGGGAGGTCCGGGGAAAGTGAGTGCCCGTGCTTTGTCCAGCCTGGTATGTCAGAGGGCAGTGGAGATGGGGCCAGCTCTGAAACAGGCTGTGTTTGAAAAACACAAGTATGAAGGTGATCATTAACAGGATAAGGAAAAGGGCATCAGTTTGGAATGCCTTTGAGAGGAAAGGGGAGGAATTAGGAAGACACAGAGCTATTTACCTTGAAAAATCAGCCAACTTGCAGAAATGCCCACATGTGAAGGAGACATTAAAGGCAGCAGCAAAAGTGGGAAGAGTGCTGCACGGGGGAAGCTTAAACTAGGTGTAAATATCATGAATGTGAGCAGGCTGAAGCAGGTGATAATCAGTCTTCTGCAAGCAGTTGTACTGTGTTGGTGAGCTGGGAAGAGAGAGTAGAGATCTGAGTAGAGGCAATGTGAAGTGGAATTGGTGGAATAGGAAACTTTTTTCCTCAGGTGTAAGTTTACAGATGACACTTTCTTTTGGAGAACCAGAGCATGTCCTCACCATGTAGGTCTGCAAAATTAGAGCCCAATCCCTTCACCACAGCTCCCATACTCATCACATCCCCCAGCACCATCTTCTTGTTGTCCAGTGATGCTATTTCTGTTTGTGTGTGAGTCTCTTCCAGAAGAAGCTTTAAAAGCATTGCAGAGCTCCTCTTCACTTCTGCATGCATTTTTCAATTTCACTGACTTAATTCGCAAGGATAGTTATTATGGTTTGAAACACCTCATTGGGAGATGGATCCAGATGAAACAGCAGCAGTATTGAACTTCATATTGTGCCTCAAAACCATAACCAAAGTGGAACTTCTTTACATTATTCTTTCTATTTCCGTTTTATTTTCTTACTCATTCAAGTCAATATTAAAACAGAGGTTGCTCCCAAGTATCTCCTTCTCCCAAGGCTGCATGGTACCTTGGGCAACTGGACCCAAGGAAGCCACCTTAGAGGTGTTTTAAAATAAAAATCTGAAATTTCATGTGTAGTCAATGCTTCTGGCTGCTTCAGTGTGATAACAGCATGCCTGCCATTAGCATGCTTTCAAGCTACAGCATGGCAAACATGTCCAGTATCCAGGCACACTCTCCCCTTCTCTCCATCCATAACTGAGACCATAATCTCTCAGCCATCTCTTGATGCCCTGCTGGCAAGGCAAGCAGCTATGCCAGCCGTGCAGTCATTCAATTTGTGCAAGCCTAGGGAGACCGTGAGAACCCTTCAGTCAAGGACTCTTGAGTGAAACTGCTGGCTCTACCCCTTTTGTGATAATCACAGACATTTATCTATTACAAGAAGCAAATTCAGACACTGTTGGTTTGCACCAACTTTTTGTTCTTCCATGCTGATCTGGTTTGTTGTTCAAGAGCTGTGCAGTTTTTTGTAAATTTTTAAGAGGTTTTTATTTTTCACCAAATCAGCACAACATAGTAGTGACAGTAAAAATCAGGCCATTTTATTTTAACATCTGGCTGTGAGTTGTGTCTGACATTGTCAGGGAAAAAATAAAGGCATTCTGTTTTTCCCTGTGAAATGAGGGGTGTTTTTTTGTCATTTAGGTGTGTGCTGTGCTCCACAGAAAGTGCAGAGTTCCTCACGAAACTCTCCTAATTGTGGGCCTGGTAGGATAAATGTTTAGCAATCAACTTGGCAGAGGAAGTGCTGCCAGGAGCCACCACCCAGGAAGCATCCCACCACCTAATCTCAGAGCAGATCCAGCAAAACTGGTACTACCCAAATCCTTGCTGCCATGCCACCCGGTTCGGTGGTTGCTGGCCTGGGCAAGCGCTTTGATGAGGCCACACAAGTTGGTTTTCATCTAAAGGCTACCAACTGTGAAGGGTTCTTGTGTATCACCTGCCCCCCAGAGCAGTTCATCTCAACTGTCGTCTGCTGCCTGTGTTGGACCTGGTCTTCTGGGTGCCTGTTTGTGAAGAGTGTGATAGTCAGGGGACCAGATGAAGGGACCTACTTTTGGATGAGATGTTTGTGACCTGAGCTTTGCTGACTGTGGAGGAGACACAGTCTCTTTTGTTTGCCCTTTATATGTAGATGAGATCCACCTCTTCATCCTAGGGATGTGCTACTCTGAAAACTCTGAATTTGCTCCTGGAAATGGGAATAAAGCAAGTCTGCATACAAGGAGTGTCCTGGCTGTGCTGTGCCACTCTCTGCTGCATGTGCCAGCAGGTGTATGAATGTTTGCTCCTCTGTGCTCTAAAAGTGGCATCCCCCAGATAATCAAACTTTGAAATACAGTATGTGCCCCTCCTAGCAAGACAATAATGTTGGTTACATGAAGCATATCGTGCCTTTGTCGATATATTTTAATAGCTACAAATATTTTCTATCAAGTTTTATTAAGTGAGACCCACATACTTCTCCCATCTGTGACTGCGGTCTGTTCCTACATAGCTGTTCACTCCGCCCTTGCTCAGCAACAGTTCACAGTCATGCTGTGGTGCAGATGAAGAATTTGGGTTTGAAGTTGCAATCTGATTTCCATTAAAGCTGCATGGAAATTTGCCACACACCTGCCTAGGAAGCTGGAATAAATAATTCAGTGCTGTACAGTGATACCTAATGGCAAGTGGATAACTTGAATAACCTTGTACTAGGTTATGCTTCTCAGTGCTCTGTCCTTTCATGGCAAGAGGAGGGAAAAAACCCCAAGGCAGGCATGGAGAGGCTAGAAAGGGCTGTGGACTTTCTTGCTATGTGTTTTCAGCCTTTCTGAAAGGAAGGGACTGACATTTGGTACAGCTGAGGAATGCAGTGAAGAGAGCAAACTGTGAGACCCACTAATGCTCACTGGGGAGAGTCGGCACCAACACGAGTGCAGCTGAGTTAACAGCTACAAGTTAATAACCATACATGGCAAAAAGAAGAGCATGTAAATCTTTGTGTCTGACTCCCATTTTTGGAAATACCTTTGGACTTTAGGAGCACATGTCATAAGTAGAATTTAGACTCTTCATTGCATGGATCCACTTTTGCAAGGAAGGCCTCCTTCATTACACACATCTATTAACCATTCATGATGGGACCAACTCTGCTACAAGCATGACTGATTTGTCCTCAATTGGATGCCACCTAGGAAAGTTATTTTGAAAGCTAGGCATGCAGGAGCTGCTAGGTTTATGTCCTGTGCTGCTTAGGATGTCAGTTGATCATATTGATTTCCTAGTGCTTCCTCACTTCTTTTTGTATCTTTTTTGCATTCCTATGGACACCTGGGGATTAGTATCTGCAGTTACAGCAAGTGTCATCAGATCTAACTGCTGTTGTTTCATTTTATATTTTATAGTCCTACCAGGCTTGGCATCTCATATGAGAGGTGAAGTCATAGTGTTTTTCTTTTGGAGTTCATAAGCTAATCTATGAGAAAATGATGTTAACAATACAGGTTTGCTCTTAAAGAAACCTTGTTTTGCATAAAATTATATTAGAACTTTTTTCCCCAGCAACATCTTTTAATTATCATAGTTTCTTATTCTTGAAAGCTAAATGATCCCTGCCTCCAGGCTGTTGGTGATCTGTAAGTTACATTGGAGACAATATATCTAATTCAGCAAGAATGATGCACTGACTCCAATACACAGTGCAGCCTGCTAAAAGAGAGAATCTAATCTCGCTAAATATATGAATAGATTAAGGATGTAGTAACTTTAACAATTGCAGTTTGTGACTCTGGGCTCATGGCCTTCAATGACAGCTCTCTCCCCATTGTCAAATCTACATCTACACCCAAAGCACAGCAGATTGAATCTGTTTATTACCACCTAAGCCTTATCAGCTGCTTAGAGATGCCTGTTAATCATCTGCAACTTGTTTGCATACAAAGTTGCCCTTGCAGGACTGGTGTTGAATAGGGGGCAGAATTACATCTTGGATGGCACCAGGGATGCCAGCCCAAGTTGAAGAGGTGCCTCACTGCAGACCTGTTTGCTCTGCTCCAGTGGCTGAGGGGTCTGTCCCCACTGCACTGCCCCACTTGGGGAGAGACCCAGGAGACAGAATAACATGTAGCTCCAAATATAACCTCTCAGAGCAAGCAAGAGGGTAGCTGTAGTGGCAGATAGGGAGAAGATTTGTTGCACAAGAAGGTGTTGTTCCCCAGTGCTGTAAACTCTCTTGGCTCATGTAAATAATATCAGTTAATTAAACAGAAGTGATTTCTACCGTTATATAGTTATTGTAATGATTTCCAAGTTCTATGTCAAAGAGACTTTTTAGGCATGTCTGTGCTCAGAGGGAACTGTAGGTAGATCTGTGTGCTCAATTTCAGCAATAATTTTGGGGCAAGTAGGTAACATGTAGTCTCTCAATGACATTACAGCATATTGTGTTTATGATGTCAACCTAAGGCCATTCTGATTTTTTGACTTCTATAAAACACCCCATATACTGTACTAGGAAATAGTCACTCTTTTACGTATGATGTGCCAGGTTGGTACGGTGAGACAGTTTTGGTACATTTCCAAAGAAACTAGACTTCTGGGATTTTTTTATTTCATTCCACCCAATGCAATCTGATCTACTGCTGGTCCCATGTGAAACCAGTTTATGTACCTTTGGCCACACAACTCCACATGATTACTAGCTGACTTTCTTGGCTCTTAGAAAAATTGTCAGGCCATTTTTTGATGTTAGCTCCAAACAAGGAGAAACAGGGTGCTTGCTGAATCTGGTTCTGCACACAAATGCTGGGGAAAAAACCCCACATATTTTCTTTAAATACAGAGTAATTAAAAAAACCCAAAAGCATCTCTGAATTATGTTCTTTTTCTGTCTGAGCAATTATAAGATGCTGGTCTCTTTATTGGGGAGAAACAAAGTTCTCGTACACCTAGTAGGACACTGGAACAGATTTTGAAATAGAGAAATCTGCTTTACTAACAAAACCTATCAGACAGATAAATGTGCACACTCAGTAATTCCTAGAGGGTCATGCGAGCTGCTCACTAAGAAACTGTGAGGTCTGTTGTACATGAAAATCTTTCTATATGTTATTATTTTTCAACCTTTGTTTTCATCTTGTGGTGTTAGGATGCCAAATTTATAAATAATGGGGTCCTTTCACCTTTTACTTAATATTGTATGAGTTGCATCCCTCTGGTTGTAGCTATAGTTTAAATCTGTTGCCCTGTAGACCCTTCAGGGTCAGGCATTTCTTGTCTTTCTCCTGGGCAGGGGATTGTGGATGGGTTGATTCTGCAGAGGGCAGATGGAAGAGCATTGCTGCTGGAGTGGTAGCGCTGTCCACCTGGGCATCTTGGCACAGCAGAGTCGAGTTCTGCCCCAACTAGTGCCTCTGACTAGGAGTTTGGGAGCAGGGTAGGAAAGAGTTTGGAGTAAATTTGACTCAAGATGCAGATTTGCAGCTTGGACTTACTCCTGCTGCTGGTCAGGGAATGTTCTGCTGGTGGTTTCTATCTGATGAAGGAACAGTGGGGAGGAGGTGGCATATTCCTGATTCGGTGGGAAAAGGCACACGCTTTGGAAGCCCAAGTCAGAGCTGTGCCCTATTTCACAAATCCTAAATGAGCATTTCTCAATCTTTTAAAATCAAAGCACCTATGAGCTTTTTTGATCTGAGCACCAGCAACCAGGGAGTGAGTGGTGCCTGTGGGTAGGCACAGACATAAGCGCCTGCCAACTGCGTGGGATGGTGTGTGTGTGTTTTGGTTTAGTCTCTTAATTATTTTTCTGCAATCATTTCACGGACCACCTTCTGGTGCCTTATGGATTGTGGATTGCCCATGGGCCCCACAGAGCAATGCTGAGATGGATGACTATTAAGAACTTGGCTGCACTGGAGGCATAGTAGATGAAGGATTTATGTGCTGTTACATATATTCCCTGAAATAATCACCTCTGTCTCAAGTACTTTGATATTGATAAGTGGCTGAGGTAGACTTTGTGTTTCTATCTAGTCTTACATGCCTTGTTTTGCAATTATCCACCTTCACTGGTTTTCTCATATAGACTTAAATTTAGCAATTATTTCTTTGCAAAGATCTACATTCATCCAAGGGTTTATTCCAAAGTGTGCATTTCAGGTGAAACATTAGAAACTTTTCAGCATCTGTAATAATTTTTCTGTATTAAATGCAGGAATTTTTTAATTTAACATTAAAAAAATACACTTAAATAATATGGGCCGGCTTCAAAGTGGCTGCAGACAGGAAATTGGGAGTTGGATCCTCTCTTTTTAGTCCATCTGAACATAAAGTTTCACAGGATTTCAAGGCCAACTCAGTGTGGTCTTGGTTTGATAAGCTTGCTGTTTCACAGGGAACTCAAACTCTTTCCTGGGGATTGATGGAACTGTCAGGAAACTGGTCAGCATGACTTTGCCCTGTAGAGAGCTGAGTGCTGCTGCTGCTGCCCTGCACGCCATTAGTGGGGCCTTCTAGGGATGTTTGTTTCTGTTGTGTCAAATCAATGACAGCCCATGGACACTGGAGTCAGTAGTTACTTGGTGGTGACCAGCTTAAGCTGAGAATCCCAGCTTGCCCTGAGGAGGAGCTGACAGATGCACTGGGCATCTGACAGGAGAATGCCTGCCGGGGGCAAAGCACAGGAAATGACTGATTGACATCACTTCATTAACTGCTGTTAATTCCTATGACCAAGGCCTTGGGCAAATGCTAAGAAGAAGCTGCTCTTGCCTCAAAAAGGCAATGTGTGCCAATATTTAATGCACAGCTCATGGCTTCAGGTCGTGCCTGAAGGACTGGTGGTCCTGTACCAGTGACAGGTTCCCACCTACACATGAGGCAGTTCCCAGGGCAACAGAGGGGAAGGTACCCACCTAGGAAAGGTGGGGAACGATATAGTAATGATAAAGAAAAGTTAACCAATCATTAATTGTGAAAAGGGTAACTAGAGAGCAAGTTACCAGTTACCAGCTGGGCTTTTGATCTGTTTGTTCAGGCCAGTGTTCCCAGGAGTGGCTGACAGGCTGCAGTACTTGGTCTCTCCAGTACATACATCTCATTCTGTGGGTAACTGGCTGAGTGATAAACCTGGCTATGCTACAGTACAGCTTAACCTTGCTTGTAAACAGCCACTGTAAAAACATTTGGGGCATGTGCTGCATTTTAAACACTGGTGTCATGGTCATTTTTGTTGCAGTTTCAAAACACTGGAAGAGAAAAGGCAACAGGATTACATAGTTTGCCAGCTCTCTTTTGCGTGTTCCTAATCTTAAAGTGATTTTTTTTTCAGTCATAAATAGCATTCTTTTAATTTTCTTTTAATTTTCTCTGCCGCTTTGGATGTCAAATCTGGTTTATATACTCAGTGTACACACACATTCCTTAAAATAGAGGGATCCTGCTGTTTAGCCTCAGGCACTTTGCACTGGTTATAGCAACAGCAAACCTACTCAAAGACCAAACCTTTCTGCCCTGCCAAGTACATGACTTGCAGACTTGCAGAAGAGTTGGTGGAGGCAGCGTTGGCCCTCTGTGCTCTTCTCATACCCTGCTTATCCTGTAGCTAAGTAAAACTAAATCTTCCCTCACAGCTGAGCAATTAGGATTTTTTTGGCCAAAGGAGCAGATGGGAGGGGAAACCCCCTCACCTGCCCTTTAGGAATGTGTACTCTCCTGTAGCCAATTGGAAAAATGATGGTGCAGCAATTTTCTTACGTTGCTCTTGATGCTGATTATTTTCTTTAAATGTCATTTCCTGTGAGTGTAGAAGAATCTCAGGTTTCATTTTGTGTTAGAAGAAGGTAATTTTCTAAGCAGTGCTTGAAGTTTGTTGAAGAAAAGCTTGAGAGAAAAACTTCAAGGCTCAAAACCCATAAGGTGAATAAGAAGAAACCCACAGGGTATTATTATCAAGACAAACAAACAAGCCAACCACCTAACCAACCCAACAAATAAAGACCACCTGGCCCAGTTTCTGAAGTGGGCTGGCAGTCGTGTGCACATCTGTATTGATGTTGACAATAACTCCCTCTGTCCCTCCTCCTCCCGCTTTTCTTCTAATTTTGTGAATGATATTTTTACAACTGCTTTTTCTTGGGTGTGTTTGGTGTTGGTGTAGGGAGAGACCAGGAGAAATGACAGTATCTGATCTGCTCTGGGTTTGGTTGTGTTTTTGTGTGCATGTTTTTTCTTGCTGTCTGCGCCGTGTGCCTCCCTGATTGCCTCTGTTCTGGGTCAGTGGGTTCAGCAGCTTGTGAGGGCATCAGGTTCTTGTAAAGCTGATCTGCTTGGTCAGGACACTTTTACAAATGTGCCTTACATCGATCTAATTGTCCTCTGCCCTGACAGAGCTGACAGCCTGCAGACCTCCCAGGATGTCCCTTCCCAGCTTTGTGACTTTCACTGCATCTTTTTCCATACCATGTTTATCTCTTTCACTGTTAAAAGAGCTCAAGACAGAGCTGGTGATGGAGATACTGTGACTTTATTAAGAGGATCTGGTATTGTTATTTACTTTCCCTGTGGTTCTTCTATTAATGGCCATCGCAGTTCATGTTTTATTTCAGTCTGACATTTGACAATTCACTTAAGAATTATGGATGCTTAACTTCAAAGTTTTGCTGAAAATATCCAGAAGACTTATGTTTGTAGTTGCCAAAAGCAGTAGCCCCATACAGAGGAGGTTGCTGCAGCTCCGCAACCTCCGGCCCAGCCAGCAGTGACACTGACCACGTGCTCCCAGTAGGCACATGAGTTCCTGAAAGGAACACCAAGTAAAACCAGATAGAAATACCCAAACTCAGCACAAATGAACTGATCCCATCCTCTTGTCTGGCTCAGCAGGACTGAGGTCCATTAGTAAGGCTAAATAGATGTACATATATATAAGGTGCACCCTTCCAGCAGCTGGGCTGAGACTGGATCCCAGTCTCCTCAGTTGCTGGCATCTGCATAGGTGAGGTCCCTAGGCCACATCCCCTCTCCAGCTGCTGCACTCAGCCCCCTTTGTGCACATGCATGTGCATGCAGAAGGGAGAGCCTCATATCCGTGAAAGAGTTAAATGGAGTTAAAATAGGACAGACTGCTTCTTGGCCAGGCAAACATACTGACCAGACATGTTTTTATGTCAGGCTGGCTCCTTTGGTGACCATTTCCATCTATTTTCCCACATCTATTCCTCTCCAAACCACACCAGTCCCTCCCTTTCTCAACTTTACTTCATCTCCTAAACACCTTAAAAATCTTGCACAATTCCAGCATGCTCTTGCCCTGCATCCCCATAATAAGCTCAGTCCCTCAGGGCAGGGGCATCCAATCTGTGCAGTACCCCTGAGAGCTGCCCTGGTGGACTCATGGTGCTGGGTCTTGCCCAAACCTTGGGGCTGATGCTGTTCTGGGGCAGCCTTGTGGGGCTGGGACAGGATTTCTTGTCTCTGAATAGTGCATCCCTGGTGCATCTGTGCTCTTCTGTGTTGGTGGGGGTGAGCCCCATCATAGAACTGAACCAGTTATTTCTATAATGAAAAATTGTCCAGAAGCATTAGGGATTACCCAAGATTTATTCATGCTCAGAAATACCTGGGTGACTTAGCAGTCTCTTATCCTTGCTTCATACTTAAGAACGTAAAACTCATCAAAAAATAGTTGCTGTTTGTGGTCCCAAGTTGCTTTCAAATTTACTTCTGTTTTGACTAGTATTGCACTAGCCATAGATTTGGTACTATGAAAGCTGCTCCCAGCATAGCAATTTATGGTGAAACTGCAGCACATATTTTAGAAAGATAGAGACTTTGAGTCAGGATTGGATAAATAATGGAAAATACATCACACCATTTAGCAACTTGTTCCAATAGCAACTTTGGTCTAACAGACAGTGATTTGTCACAATCCATGTCTAAAACCTAATTGAAATGTGTTGTGCTGATTGACAGAGCTGTAGTCAACAACATTCAATGCAGACATAAGAGGATATTTTCTTCTCTATGTGCTTGTTAGATTAAAGAGCTCTCAAGGATCTGAAGAAGTGTCTCTGTCTAAGGGACAGAGGCATCTGTGAATGGTAGAGGTGTAATTTCCTACCCACCTCCAGTTACACTCTCTTGTGATCCATCTGTCTTGGAAGCTATCAGGCATTGTGTTTTATAATTATTGCTCGTTAAAAATATCATCTTCACTGGAAGTTTAAAAAAAGGAAATATCAAAAGTCCCTCAAAAAAAAAAAAAAAGGTAAAGCTACTTTTAGGAAAAAAACTCCAACTTTTAATGAGAAAGAGATTAAAAATGGCAAGACTTTACACAAGGATTTGATTAAAAAATCCACCCCAAACAACCCATGTAAAGCACTTCAGTGATAAAAGGAATGTATGTGCTTTTGAAAATGTTTTATGTCAAGAAAGTGCATTGAAATGTTTAGATGGAGGTGTCTCAGTATAATTGTAGGAT
Organism: Acropternis orthonyx; assembly: GCA_035583155.1. Classification (NCBI taxonomy): domain Eukaryota; kingdom Metazoa; phylum Chordata; class Aves; order Passeriformes; family Rhinocryptidae; genus Acropternis; species Acropternis orthonyx. Next base: position 138,759,767 of record JAWWEU010000081.1, on the reverse strand, counting down.
TGCATCGAGAAACGTCCTTTGCCTGCTCAGGTGCAAGACTGAGCTCAGAGTTCGACCTTCAAGGTAACAGCTGTGTTCAACTTCCTTCACCTGGGAACAAAGTGGTACATCAAATTGACAGGAAAGACGGATGTATTTGCTAATGGGATCCGGGTCTTCTTAAATAAGTGTCTGATTTCCCAGTAGAGCTGAAATTAGACAGGAAGAGCAGGTGCCCCACAGTCCCAGTTTTCCATTCAGCTAGATGAGAGAGGACACTGCTAGCCTTCTTCTAACCTACACACCTGGATTACCTTCATACAGAAAAAATAGGCTGTGGCTAGTTACATGCCTGGACCTAGGATCTGGAAGGTCTTCCTAGGCACCTGTTATGGATATAGCCAGGACTGACATTCTGGAGGTCTCTGAAGGGGCTTTATTTTCATGATAAATATATAAGGAATTAGGAGAACCATTGCATTAAGCATTAGAGGAGCATTAATTAAGTGTATTTGATCCTGCCTGGACCAGTCATTGCCTCAGTGACACTGATCTGTTAAAGAAAAGAGCATTATCAGGTAGCAGGGACAGAAAACTCACATAATCCTAGTGACTGTGATGGCACAACTCAGTGTATATGCTGATTTAACAGCAGAATTTACCCTCTATTTATTGATGGATACATATCCCATTCCTTATCCTTGTTCTTATATCACCATTCTATGGAAAACTAGATGTCTCCAACCCAGTTGTCTCAGAAAAACAACTCAGTTGATACTGTCTACTCTTTCCATTGTATTCCTTGTGACCTCCTGCTTTCTTTTCCTGGCTCCTATTCACCCAGACTAGGAATCAGTCATCTAGAGTTGCAGAATTGCAAGATCTGCTTGTGTGGCCTCTCTTAAAGGGGCTGATCCATCTACACACAGAACAACCTGAGAGGCCACCTAAACCCAGCTGTTCTTGACCTTTCCTGCAGTGGTACATGCCAAGGATGCTTGTTGGGTCAATCAAGCTCACTCCTTCTGTCCAGGCATAGGCAGACAGACTGGAAGATGCTGGGCCAACCGACACAGCAGCGATACAGAGTATTGGATTTATGCAACCAAACCTAGGAGATAAGAAAGGGAAATGACCAACTGTGGTTCATGGCCATGGAGAAATCCTTATTTTGGAACTAAAGCCATCAGCCCTGGTGTTGCATATTTTCAGCATGGCATGTTCAGTGAAGTCATACCAATTTCCATGGGCTGGTTAGATACTACTGTGGCTTAGTAACTCTGTGCCTATTTCTTCCTCTGCAGATGGCCAATATGCGAGGGAGAAGGTGGGGTGGAATTTCACACCAGAGTTTAAATTGACTAGTTGACATTAGAAGGAATAACCCTAAGATGGCATAGACAGGGAAAGAGTTAAAAACTGGAATTCCAGTTTGGACGTCAAGGGGAATAATGACTTTTACTACATCCTTCTGCCCAGCAAGTATAGTAACGAACTGGGTGGATGAGGATCTCTCTCTGTTTGTAGAGACTGAAAATTACGGTATTTGCATGGCTATAAACTGTTGTGGGAATAAAAACAGCTCTCAGATGTTTACTGCTGGCAAACAGGGATCCAGAAAAAAAGGATCACGTAAGGATTTATGTTTTGTGGTGGAGACACTGACAGTAATATATACTTTTAAAACAGCCAATATTATTACCTGATACCATGGGCAGGCTCTACTTATCTGTGGTCTCACCCCACTGGACTGTGTTTCACACTCTGCAGAGGCAGTACACTTTCTTTGCAAAATGAGAGCGTGACAACTTCTCTCTCATCCTCTGCCCTAGAGGCTTGTTAAAAGGAGGAAAAATAAGTGAATCTTGAAAGTGACTGGCTAAATTACCCAGGAGCCAAAGTATTGGGAGACTGTCAGGGGGATTGAAGTATAGTTTGTGGGTTACTCTAGCTATTATCTCAAATTGCTCATCCCGTGGAGTTTTGATGGGGTAACCAGAGGGTTACTCTACTTTTAGTTACAATTCAGTTGTTGCCTCTAGGGATCCCTGTGCACAGAATGGACTGTTTTTCCTAAGGAAAGACTATAATTAAAGTACTCTTTAAGCTCTCCTGTATTTACCTTCAGTCCCTGAGGAGCCTCCAGAGGCAAGTGCCCAGATGTAGAACTCCCGGGATTTCCTCCACTGGGACATGCACAGGTATTTCTCCCAGGGCCATATGTGGTTTTCCCGGTAAAAGTTGTCTGAGCCAGGGCTGTCGGGAGAATGGGATGAAGGGGATAGACATATTGTCCTGTAGGGACACTGGACATGGCATGGCCCATAGCCACAAGTCTTTCTGGTGATCAGAATGCCCGAGTTGGGGCTGCAAGACCTCCCTGTGGCAGTGGCTGGAAGCGGAAGGAGAATTTCTGCATCCAGAAGGGAGCCAGCTTTGCATAAGGAAATAATCTCATACGACAGTGTGATGAATTTCTGTGCATGTATATCCTCCACTGCTGGAGGCAGTCCAAGCTACGTGTCTGTGTGCCATAGGCCCTCTGTGGTTCAGAGCAAACAGAAGATCTCTTTCAGTCTATGTGGTGGGGAACCGTCCTTCTGGCACGAGGTATCCTGGGGTCATGGGTCATTTCCCAAGCTGGGCGTTTTGGCTTAACAATGTACAGGAAAGAGAGTTTGATTTTTGCTGGTTTATACTAGCAAAATCTCTGGAGAAAGAATGGTTGATTTTGTGCTGTTATGCTTAATTAATTTACTTTGGTAATGGCAGAGCTTTATTGGTGAAAGCGCTCTTTCTCTGGCATAACCCAGAGATCCTGCCGGCACTGCTCTCCTCTAGCAAGCGCTCTCCTACATAGGTAAGACCTTATGCAAAGGGGTGCTCAGGATCTGGCCAGTGCCCCTCTACTCTTGCATGGAGGGGTCTGGCAGAAAACACCCATCTGCTTCAGCCCAGGAATGTTTCACAATGGGAAACAGGTTGCGGGGTACGCTGGTGGTTGTGCCAGCAGCCGTTTGCAGCAGGGGCGAAGCTGTCTGCCTTGAGCGGGCGGCAGGAGGGGGATGGCTCCCTGCCAGCAGAGCTGGTGTGGGCGAGTGGGTGGACTGAGCCATCTCTGTTCCCCCGCACCGCAGCCACCCCAGCCTCCCTCTTTCCCAGTAGTTACGTCAGAGCCTGTGCACTTTGCCAGTAGGTTTGATAGGACTGACTAAAAGCACCATTTTCCTGGTAAAACAAACACAGACTCCTTTTTAAAAACACCTTTTGATACTTTATGAGCAGGGCTGGTATATGTAACCTATCAAGCCCAACATATGGCTTATTATGACATTTAGCTGATTAAAATAGTCTAGACATAAACTTGAGATTTCAAAAATGTTTAAGCTAAGTCCGAAATACATTTTAATGTACAGTAGATGTATACTGCAATTTGGGCCACCTGTGTCCCTGCAGGAATTATGGAGCAGGAAGTACTTTTGACTCAAGAAGTGTGTCTGAAAATTGAGGCTGTAAATTAACAACAGCTTGTCTATTAGATTATTTCACCCATAAAGGAGTCTGTATATTTCTAAATGCCTCGTGATTTTCGAAACCTTGCTGTTACTGTTATTAAAGAAAGAGGTTGGCAACAGTCTGGGCATCTAGGTCGAGCACATTTTTAGAAAATCATGGAATAAATAGCAGCAGCCAGCCAGACAGTGGTGAAGCATACCTGTGGCCACAAGAGGAGGAAACTCCAGATTGGCCTCTTCGTGGGCAAGGTGGTGCCGGTGTTCCCTGGCATCCAGGAGACTCAGCCCAGCTTGTTGCAGACAGCGGGTCTCCTGCTTGTTGGCCATTTCAAAGCCAAGTGCACTGTGTACATATCACCATTAGCCATGCCTGCAAAAGGCCAGATAATTTACCTCTTTGTCAGCTTCCTGGTCTTGCTGCATAACCTCACATCATCATCTTACTTGCCTGCCTTTCTCCTTTATTTTTCCATCCTTCCAAGAGTTTGGTCTATTTACAGTTTTTCAGCTGTCTCTGGAAAGCCCAGAACAGGAGACTTAAGAGAAAAAAATTAAATGCTTGCCACACAATCGGTCCCAACCTTCCTTGGTGGAGTGGTTTTCAAAGAGGGGAGCGGTGAATCCTAAAGGCTTCTGAGAGGGATCCATCTCTTCAGACTTCTAGTAAGGGTCATCACAGTAAGGCTGAATAATGGTAAGGGCATTGTCAGCAGGGGTGGCACAGCTAGAGAGAAATACCTACCGAGCAATTTCCATGAGGATGAAGTTATGGGACAGAATAAGCATCCTGTCCCCCATAAATTGTTATATAATTCCCATTTTGCTGAGCAGTTCTGCCACATAAGTTAGACCTAATGAATTGCACAGAGCATGAGAGAGTGGCCTATAAGGGGATGATTACTTTGGCAAAGAGCTGTGTTGTGTTCAGTCTGGTCATATGGAGAGGTCTAGATATATTACCCCTCTGTGGTTCATCCTTAGGAGAGGTCTGTACCCCCCTCATGGACACTTCTGTCCTGCTGAACAGAATAACACATTGGCTGAGGTATGGGATCCTGTTACAGGGACAAATGTTTGGCCCACAAGAAAAATGAAGTCACAGGTGACAACTCATGGAAACTCTTGGTTCACTTGAAGAACATGGGACTGTAGTTTGGTAACTAGTGCTCCCATGGTCTTGCACACCCCATCTGCAAGGTGGGTCAGTAGGCAACTGACAGGGGAAGGAGGTGGTGGATATGTCCTTGCTTTGTGTCTGGGCTAAGATACAAGGGTCAGTGGTCCAGCCAATGATACCAGGTGGTGGGAGGCTCTTGTTCTGCCTGCAGAGATGTCTTCCTGTCACATTAGAGCTATTCGCAAGTGTTCAGGCTGCCTGCAGCAGGGATGCTCTGTCTAGCAGCCCCACCAATATGAAAGAGCACGCTGACTGCAGAGCCCAGGTTATCTGAGGGGCTCCAGATGGAAACCTGTTGCAAGCCAAGTCAAGGCAAACACATGTGCATGAAACCACTAAGTCCTATGAATCTGCCCTCCACTTCCCTGCTTGCTCCCTTTTGCAACCCCCTTGCCTTGCTGGCTTGGCATTGCCCCACCCCTGCTCTTCCAGGCTTGGTCCATCTGGCACGTCAGTTGCTAAATCATGGGTGGGCAGGCTTGCCAGAATGCATGGTTCCATCTGACCGCCTGAAGGCCTCTCACTTGTCTTTTAATCTACGAATGAAAGTGAGCCAGGCAGAGGGGAATATTCTGGCTTTGCTGGAGGGTGCAACGGTGTCAAGCATATAATGCAGTTTCTTCTTTGCATGTGCAGAGCTGGGTTAAATGGGCCAGTGTGGGCTGCAGAAAGAGCCTGCTTGCACCACAGTCCTGACAGGGAGTGGGCAGTGAGAAGGGGCTGCTGGGCAGATGATGGACCCCCATGCTGGTGGGTGAGGTTGGGGAGCTGGGTCACAGTGATGCTGGGGGAGAAGGAGCAGTTGTCACTCTGGATCAGTTTCTCCCATCCCAGAATGCAGCATATTAAAGCAATTAAGAAAAGCTCTGCTCAATGTGGGGATTTTTGAGGGGAAATATGAATGTAAGGATACAGCATTCCTCGATCAGAGGGGAGAAATAGCAGAGGGTAAATTAAACACAGCTGGAATAAGCATAAGAAATAGATTAATTCCACTAGATTTTTTTTTTTCTTTCCGTTCTTTACAAATTATAGGAGCTAGGAAAACTAGCACTTCTTAATTCCACTTGGTATGCAACCCTTTAATCCTCTAGCCTGTCAGCCAGCATGCACTGAATTCAAGTGCAAGCCATTCATCCAAAAAGACCTCAATGGGGGGACTTCTCTCCCACACACCCTCTGCACATATTCTTTTTGCCTTCCCTTGTGCTTCTGTGAGAACAAATACTATGGATAAGAGAACTCTGGAAAATATATTGGGAAATGGTATTTGCTGGTAAATTGTGATACTGGTTCAGAGCAATGAACAGCTCATTTGCCACAGCAATGTTAGGTTCTCCTTCCAGTATGCTTGTCAGAGTGGGGATCATCCCTCAGTTCTGAGGCTGCTCAGAACTCGACACAAGGGTGTCTTGGTCTGTGGCTCAGGTGCTTGGTTAATCCAACATATATGGTAATTAATAGTGGGGTTTGTGGACTAAGGCTCAACACCTACTGCTACTGTGGCAAATACTCAGCTCTTGGTTCTGGGCACCTTATCACAAGGTTGGGTGGGACCTGTGGAATCCTGAGCTCCATCTGGGTGCTCCTGAAGTCTGAGTAAAGAGAGAAATCAGAGCAAACAGGAGAAATATAATTTTGTTGGTGACAGTATTGCTGTACATTGCTGTACTTTGCTCTCATTCCTGCTGGACCCTGAGTAAAGTGGCTGGGGAAGCCCATCTGACCATTGCTTTAGGACAGGGATCAGTTTCACAGTAGTGCCTATGGGGCCTGGAGTGTACACTGAGAGGGTAGCTGAATCCAGGGATATGAGTCCAGAGATGTCGGGGAGAGGCAGCCAGTGCCTAGAGCTGCACAAAACTGCAGGAATATGCAACGTGTTGCCCTGTCTGCCACATGTGGGCGCACTGCAGTGCTCAGCAGCTCGAAGCACTCCTTGCACCAGGACATACTGGCCCCTTGGCTCAGTCAGCCACTGGCCCCCATCCTATCTCTCCATCCCTCTGTCTTCTGGGGTATTGACTCTCCCAAAAAAGTCTGTGCTTGGGTTTGGGGTCAGGCTGTTGGATACCACCCTGCCACCAAAGGGCTTGGGAGGGCTAAGCCTCAAACTCTGGCAGTGATACCCTCCCAGGGATTGCTGAGCTGCAGCAGCTTTGGCTTGAGAAAAAAGATGAAAGATAAAAGAGGATGCTGCTGGGTACTTATTGTAGGCACTGCAAATGCAGGAAAGGGTTTGACAGAACAGATGAAGCCTGTTTCCATAAAGTACAAATTAGTATATTAACCAGTGCTGGACAAGAAATGCAAGTTATGGCTGGCACTTGACTCTTACCTCATACAGCTGCTGGGTAAAAGCTTAAAGGATAACCTTGATTTTGAATCTCTTGGCTTCTCTTAACTTGTATTGCAGACGTAATATTAAGTAAATACATGTTTTCTTCTGGGAAGATTTTTTCCTTTTTTCTTTGGCAATGACAATTTTTGTTGTTTTTTATTTAATAAAATAACATACGGTCATAAATTGAGTATCATTTGCCTTAACTACATGGATGACTTTGTTGGAACTTGTCCAGTCTTCAGTTAAAGATATATTTAAGCAGGTTTAAAATACAGTATGTATTTAAAATGAGGTGAATAATCCTTAAGGTATTTTGAAAATGGTGTTTAAGAAAAGTCTGTTCACAGTATGTTTTGGTAACCTCCCCACTGCCGCACAGTGAAGTGTGATGTCTCCTGTGATGCGCTCAGGCTATCATAAATGTTAAACTCAAAAGTAAGTATGGAGTCCTATGCAAGAGCACAGTATGGATAAAATGCCCTCTGTGAGGTCTGGGAGCCATGGCTGCATTTCCCAGTGTTTCAAGGCCTCTCGTGGGCTCTGATGAATGCCCTGGAGCCACAGCCTTTGAGGTGTGTCGGGGCGTCAAGGCACCCTCATACTCTTCATGTTTCCCCCTTGCCCTCATGCTGCCTTTCCCCATTCCTGTCCTTCCCCTGGACTTTCTGATTCTCTCCTCCTTTCCCTCTGAGGGTTACTGTCTTGAGAGGACCAGAGTCATTACACCATTGCAAAGCCAACTGGCAAGCTGTTTTGTACAGATGATGCTTCCTAGAAGGACTCTGATGACCCAAAGCATTTCTTTTTTTATCAGCTGAGTAGCATTAAAAAACCTTAAAGGAGGAGAAGAGTTGAGACTACACTTCTGGAGTGAACGGATGTAATTGTAATGTATTCCTCCCATAGATGCAACTGCTGAATTTTGACACATTAGACTCTCTCTCTTCCACTAATCTGAAGACACTGCCTTTGTTGGTTCCTCCTCAGTGTGGTGGGTGCTTGAGAAACCTTCCAGAGCAATCAGAGGGAGATTTTGCAAGATCAGCAGGAAGTTTCAGGGATGTTCAAAGCATGCATTGGAGACTTCAAACAAAGCTGTGCAGATAATTTAGACTTCAGGGCTTTAATTAGATAGAAGAAAATGCATGCTGTAATAAACCCAGCTGCTGTTCTCATAGCGTGTGATTGCTATAGTGGGCATGAGACCAGGACCAGAAAAGGTCACAGCAGTGGTTAAAATGCCACTTTCTAAAATGTATCAGGTCTGATGTGCATCTTAAAGACGATGAACCGCTGCTGCTGATTCTCCTCTCACCTCATTGGAAGAGGCCAGAAAAGAGCTGTCCCTTACAGGTTGATTACTCCCCTTGTAAAACCTGGAGACTTTTTATGACCATGTCTGACTACAAGCTGTGCAAAATATGGGTGAACAAAAGAGGTCCTGAGGAGATGACCCATTTGCACCAGGATAAATTCTGCTTATTTTATCCAAAGGAATCTTCTGTGTGTGGCTAACATCATTGCATGGATCTTGACCAATGGTACTTCTAAAGCTTGGATCTTGCAACTCCTTCAGGACCTTTGTGATATAACAAGGAGATGTCCAAAAAGATGTGGTATGTCCAATAATGAAGACATTGTATAATCTACAGTTTTGCCAAGAACAGGCAAAAAACCCCATCCCTGGAAGGATTTTGGTGTACAATAAATGTAAGAGTCACAATGGGATCACTGAGAGACATTCAATTTGAAGATCTCCAGTAAGACTTAAAAGTATTGCCAGGTTGAAGTAAAATAGATTAAAAAGAAAAGCTTGACTTGAGCATCAGAACAGAAAATGAAGTGGTCATGGTCCCTCCTTATCTCTGACATAGGCTTGCTTTGGCAAACTTGATGTCATCTAGCGTGTTGATGTCGTAGTTTTGCCATCTGCAGAATTGTGATACCTATTATGTTTCCTGAAGCGGTTGGGGGAATGTGTATTTAGCAGCTGATAAATATAAAATTCATATTTGGAAAAAGCACACACTTAATGGTATAAGATTTCAGCACTGAATCAGTGAATTAAGAAGTCTGATTGCCAGGAAGGCAGAGGCTGAGTGAGACCTGCAGGCCTAGAGGCCAGGGGTGAATGTGATGGTAGGGACTTTATTTCTGGTTTTAAACTTTTTTTTTTTTCTCTCTCTTCTCTGATACTCTCTTTTCAAAAAAATTCAAAAAAACCCACCCAAAAAACAAACCCTAAATTATATCTTAGGGTTTTGAAATAGCATCAAAGGCATAGCTGGAATGCTTATAAATAGTTGTATCTTTTCTTGAAGGTGTGGTGTCCCGGTTTATTTCAGGACTGAGGTAGGGAAGTGCTGTGGACCTGGAGCTGTGTATACTGCATGGTGCTGACTCCGTGGCAAGGTCTGTGTTCACCCTCCCTGCTCACTCACGTACCCAGACCCTGCTCCTCCACAGCCACACCACTTCTTGTTCTGCCCTGCTGGTAGCCTGTGCCACCCGCCCTGGGGCTTGTTTGTGTGTGTGTTGGTTTGTCCCAGTGCCTCCCTCCTTTGCCATCCAGTGTCCGCCTCCCCAGACCCTCCTCTCCTTCCTCTCCAACTCACTACTCCAGTCGGCCCTCCTCTTTCCCCTGGCTGTAAACACACAGGCAGAGTGCAATTCCTTCCTGAATGTCTCCTTAGGAAAGATCTAATAACGTGTTTCTTCACTCTGTGGGGGTCTGGAGGCTCCATAGTCACGTCCCCAGGCACCACTGCCGGAGGGGCAGCCACCCCTGTGGCCGGCACACTGTCCTGGTGCCACACACAAGGAGCTGGCAGCGAGCTGGGAGCAGAGGGGAGATGTGGTATCAGACAAGAGGGCAAAGTCTCTGCTTTGAACAAAAGCACTGGAGAGCCACAGATGTTGATGTACAGAAGGGTCTCCCCCCACAGCCTGGGGGAAGGCAGCTCCCTGGAGATGGGTGAGGAAGAGCCGTGGGATGGCATCTCATGGCATGGCAGCACAGGGGACAGGCTGCTGGGAGAAAAACCCAGCAACTCTTGGCTCAGAGTCCATGGAATGAACTGTAACCACCAGCCTATAAAGGAGAACATCCAAACAAACAAACAGAAATTAAATCAAATGCAAAAAAAAAAAAAAAAGGAAAAAAAAAAAGAAAAAAAAAGGGGGGGGGCGGCGGTGGGTTGGGCAGCGGGCAACAAAAATAAAAGCAGAAGACGAAAAAAAAGGATCCAGGATGGTGCTGCTCTGGCTCTGGACCCTGTCGTCTTCTAGGACTGATGAAGCGACTGGGTGGTTCTTCAGATTCCTGTGGTCTGAACACACACCCTAGTCATCACTGAGATGAGCACGGAAAAAAACAGTAATGAAAGAGGGCTCTGATTTATTTCCTGATAAAATAACCTTTGCTCTCAAAGGCTAACATTTCAGCTTCAGCTTGCAGAGAATGATCTTTTATTTCCATCCATCAAAGCCTACATCTTGCTGGATATCCAGAGAGTATTCTTCACACAGAGCTATGTGTTGGCCAATGAAGGAAAATTACTACCTATAACTTTTTTTATTCTGAGGGAGGAGAAAAAGGAGGGGGGTTGAAGTCTATTAAAGACTGGAATAATTACTATCCTTTGCAACCCTGTGACTACAGTACAAGGAAAATTGTTTAAAAGTACTATGGAAGTCAGAAAGTTTTTTTTAGTGTAAATAATCAGTGATTTTTTGTGGCTTTTGATCTGAATCATCATCCAAATAATTCCTTTTTTATTTTTGCTCAGGTCGACATCTTGAATGAGTATTCAGGGGCTTCCTGCCCTGCCAGTGTGTTAGATCAATATCAGTACATCATGTTTTTGTCCATTACTGGTGTCATTTTGGTGTGAGGTAAAAGCCTGCAATGGTGAATGAGACTGACAAGAGTAAACGTTAAGACTTCCAGTTCACATGGATGATTTCACACCACATCGTGCTGCAAATGGTTACAGAGAGCCATCAGTATGAGTTAAAAGCAAAACAGATGTTTATTTGCAATCAAAATATTAGCTGAGCTTGATACCCTTAGAGGCAAAGGCACCTGCTTTGTAAAGGAACTGTTTGAAATAATGAGTTATTTTCCATCAAAAAGAGCCTGTTTCAGGTCACTTTTCTGAAAATATAACTTTTTATGTCAGTGAGCTGCATTGGGTAGACCAAAGTAGAGGGTCTTGCAGTGTTCAATCACCAGAACTAGCAGTGTGAGCAGTGAGCCCCAACGAATGACAGATCAGGGCTCACATGGCTGAATGTCTCGGTACTCCTTGTGTGTGAGAGAACTGGCTGGGAGTGCCAACTCACTGTCAGCCATGGGTAATGCCAGGGTTTTCCCTGGGTTGTGATGGTAGGGTTTTGGATGTTTTGGAGTGCTCTGGGAAAGCACATTTCACAGAGCTGCATTCTCTGAGCCCTGAGTCTTCGGTGGGCTGGCAGATCCTCTCTGCCACATGGGCTTGCTGGTGTTTACAAAGCTCTGTGAAGAGGCACTGTTGCAAGAAGGTTGTGTGTAGAAAGCAGCAAGGGACTGTTTTTCTGTGAAGGTGGATAGAGGATGTCCATGGGTGCATGTAATGCATGCCATCCAGCATATGGGAAAACATATTTCTGCCTACAGAGATCAACACACAAGAGGCAAGAGGAATGAAGAGACCATGACCCAAAGACTCTTGAAATCATCCGGGATTTCCTTTTTTGCTAGGACCTGAGCTCTGCTTTTTCCTTGGACAGGTCATGCTACCACAAGCTCACAGAAGAGGTCCAGAAAGGATGGGATGAGGGGGAAAGGCTTTTGTGCAGATGAGTGGAGTGATGCTGCCATAGGTCATCAGTAGAGACTGACAGCCCCCCAACTCTTCCCTCCCCTTGCAAAAAACACAATTTTCTTTCCTGTGAGTTAAAAGAGTATAATTTCCTAGCTGGCAAGTATTGTAGAGATCCTTCCCATGGAAACCAACCACTGCAAACAGGAGTGAGCAGTTACCTTGCAAACAGTGCAATAGAATCAAAGGCCAGGCTACTGAGTGGGTACCTCCACCTAAAGTTGGTGAGAGTTTTAAGGGCTGAATTTGCTCACTGCAGTTGGTTAAGGCTTTGAGAAGGCAAGTTAATGTTGGTTTTATTATGAGACGATATAATAATGGAATGGGCCATCCAGCCATTAGCATATCTGCCTTGACTATAGGGAAGCATTCATGGCCCAAAACAGAAGCTGGTTAAGAATTGTAGAATAGCAGTAAAGAGCCATAATTCCCTCATTTTCAAGTTCTGGTGTTAAGGACCTACAGGATTATTCCCCAATTCTCAGCTAACCAGTCCTTCCAGCTCTTGTTGTAAGCAGTTTTCACATAGCCTGACTTTCCCTCTAAGTGTACCCTTCATCCACAAGGACCCCATAAAAAGTATTAGGCAAAGATTAAACATTATAAATGTATAACCAGCTCATAAAATGAGTTTTAAATGCTAAGCATGAAAGGGTGAATTTGCCTAGGGGGGCTGCTCTGAGCTCCTTTGACTCAGGGAAACTTGTTCCTTAAGAGACATATTTTATCACTATAGTTTATTTGTATTACAAGAGGCACCACTGGAGACTGGGGACTTCATTGTGTGAGGTGCAGCTCAGACATCCAGTAGAAATAAATTCCCCCTCAATATTTTATATCAAAACTGATAGGAGAGGCCTAGGCTAGTAATAAGAGAAGGTTGTATATCCACATTTCATATTGGAGAAACTGAGGATTTGCAGGATGAAGGACTTTGCCGAATGCATGCTGGTAGTCCTGGAAAAGCAAAGGGGCTCAGCCCAGTCCCACAGCATGTCCCACTGCAGATCCTTAGCAGGATCAGTCCCTGACCTGCCCTTGTGTGTGGTCAATACAAGTCCTGAGCCCTCTGCACCAGTCCCTCATGCCTTCTTATGATATATTGCTTTTTTAAATTGAGATCAAATGCAGCCAAGGTAGAATAAAGCTCCTGAAATATTTTCTTCCTTCACAAACACAGACAAGGATCTAGCCATTAGCTGGAGAAGTAAAAATTCTGCATTATATGACTCAAAAAGCCAGAAAAGAAATGCATCCACAAAGAGGCTACAGGAAGACAAAGCACTTTTGCATGGAAGATTTAAGATCAAGGATGGTGGGGAAAAAAATCCAAAATGGAGATAGACTATGTTTGTAGTCCTTAAGAGCTGACCTGATTTTTCAGGTCTGCCAAACAGGGGGGAACTTTTCCAGAATAATTTACTTTATACCTGACTCCTCAACAAATAGACTTCATGTCTTCGAGTTTGCAACCAAAGAAGCATTGATAATTGCCCGTGTCAAAAGAAGAGTTAAATTTTGCTCTAAATTCCAAACCTTTCCATTCCTCTAGGCTAGCTAACATTTCCCATCGTTGTCTAAGCAGAGTTTGTTTTCGTGTCTCATTTTCTTTTCTATTGATGTATTAGTCTGGTAGACTGAGTTTTCTCAGAGGGTGAACTTTTGTGCAAGTTTCATTAAAAATATTTCACAATACCTCTCTAAAATGTGATGTGTGCTTTTGTGCTGATTGAAAATGGTGCAGCAGCTTGTTAAAGCATATGCTTTTCTATTTCATCAAAACAGATATTTTTAAAATGGAAATCTCAACTATTATGCTTCTCTGTGGATATTAGAGTGAGCTTTTTCAAACTGTCAATACAGTTGCTTTGAGTCTGAATCTCTTATCAGATGTACCTCAGTAAATAAGGAGAAATTCTTCTGAAATAAGTGGAATTATTCTTATGAAAAACTTCAATGCATGATCTAGCAAGGGCCCTTGTTTTTATTATGTATCAGCCAGGCTGTCTGAGCTGTCCCAGAGCAGCCTGTTAGTAGTGTATATTTAACTAGAATATTAATGAAGGAAAAAGTCTAATTATTTGCATGTAATGTATTTCTTTAAAACTTCACAATAGGAAACAACATGTTTCACATTACCACTTACCTCCTCTAAGGCAAGAGTTGTTCCAGTGGTTAGACTGTGTGAGAAATTATGTTACATACCACCACGGAGCCTCATGTATCTCTAAGCAATCTGAAATTCTTTAAATCTGCAGATCAGAATGCTGCTGTGTATTACAACAAGCTGTGCTCTACCATACTGTCGCCTCTCAAGTCACAGAAAGAGATGAATAATTCACTAGGGTGTTTTTTAATTTCTAAAATAAATACTTCAGTGCTGTTCATTTTAATAGATATTGTAGAAGGTGACTGTTGCTGTGGAATGCAAGTGTTCTTCTCCTTGCATCAGAGTTAAATACTTTGCACATTTTATCTCACTAATTTGTGTTCTTTGATTTTGTTTTCTGAAGCTGTCCAGAATCTTGAGGTTTGTTACATTTGTCTGATACCATGTCACCTCGAGTACTCCTCTTTTTCTTTCTGTTGGATAAGCAGACTTGTGCCTGCTCAATACATGTATGGGACATCTCAAAAAACAATGTGTGGTAGGAAACAGTGTCTTATATTCATGTCCTGACTCTCCTCTCCCTGGTTTAGCCTGGAACCAGAGGCCTCTTACAGTGCCAGAGAAAATTTTCACTGCTCGATGTTTCTCGGGAGTTAGATTGCTTATTTCAGCTTCTTGATTAACTCATAATTATGGCAATTATGCTCTGCTCGTTCAAAATTCTCCTATATAAGAGCTTAATTTCAAAACAGTTGGCTTTCTTCTCTTTTACTAACATGCAAGTGTTAGAACAACTTGCAGGTGCAAACTTTTGCTAAAACAAACTCAAAGGAGGTGGGAAGTTAAAAGATGAAGCAAAGGCTCCTCTGTCCATTTCTCCTGGGTTATGTAAACAGAAGAGAACAAAGGCTTCAGGCTCATTATCTTTGTCCTGATCTCTTTGCTGAGGAGATCTGGTTGGAAAACAGAATTTCTTTTTACAGGAAATTTGACTCCTCCAGATTTGTTTTTGTTGTGAATGAGAAAGTTAGTTCTTCATTTTCTCACAGATCATTCATCAAGGGGAAAAAAATAAAGGACTGATTAGGACATGCCACATTATTTCATTTTCATTATGGGAAATATATTTTGTTCTGGTAATATGCAAATATTTTGTTTCGATATATTGAAGATAATTATTTTTTCAGGAAAAAAACCCAAAACAACAAGAAGACAGACCAACTTCTTTCTTTCTGATTTCTTTGGAGATAAGTTTATTTGTCCAAATGAAATTTTTTGATTAAAACAAAACCAAATTTTCCAAAGAAAACTGTTCTGTGGAAATGTTTATTAATCCCAACTTTCTTTTGCTGTTGCTGAATGTTGCTCAAACTGTATCATGGCTCCAGTTTTCAGCCAGCAAGTGAGCCAGCCTTTACATCCCCTGCCTAAGTGTGTGTGTGTATATGTTGCACGTGTACATACATGTATGCACAGGACTGACTTCTGCCCTCAGCTACATATGTTAATCCCCATAGAGATTACCATTGACATTGTGCATATATGAATGAAAGCAGAATTTGGCTCAGGATTTGTAATCAATATATAAGGCTTACTGAGTGATTTGAGATGCTCGGAGAAAGCTGTTACATAAATGTTAGTCATTATTATTTGTAATAATTACCTACAGCTGTAGCTATGCCAAGCCTCCATATAAAAACAGCTAGCCCCTGACATATGGCTTCTGTGCTTCAACTCCAGATTCCACCAAAGTGCACAATAAACTCTTTCTTTAAAAGCATGTGCCTGAAGGGAACATGTAACCTCTGGCACAGGATAGCAGCCATAACGATGAGGAGAGAATTATGCCATCCTTTTTAGCAGCAGCAGTCTGACTCTCACAGAAAGGAATGGGTGTTGGATTGGACCCTATCATGTGAATAACATGCTCCTGAGAGGTATTACAGCCATGGGCAATGTAGGCAGCAAATTAAATTCAGGTTGCAGCTGGGTCAGAGCTAAAGAATATTTTGTAACCATATTTTTCCAATGTGGCTGCAGATTAGCTGGATCCTTCTTTTTGGGGATGTCTTAATACTCTTTAGTTTTACTTTTAAACTAAATAAATAACAACTACCACCCCCCCCTCCCCCCCAACAAACAAACAAACAAAAAAATCCAAACCCCAAAACCACTAAACTCAAACAAAAATAACCACTCCTTCCTGTGCCAAGACAAATAAAACCTTCCAAGTGTCCTCTTACTTTTTCTAGCTTTTCCCATTTCTGACATGGCCACTACAGTTATTTAAAAGATGAAACACAGAAACTGTTGAACAGCACACAATGCTGCTACTCAATAATCTCTGGAGGAAGCGAGGAATATGGTATCTGACTGAAACTGCTTGGGAATTTAGGCAAACAGCCTGTAATTGCCAAATTGATTTTGGCCAGAAGACCAAGGCTAACACCCACAATAAGTATAAAGTGCCATGGGATCTTTAATGACCCCACTGCTTTGGACACAGTTTTACCTTTATTTAATGCATATTTTATGTTTGTGAATAATATACTCCATAAAATATGTACAGTCAGGAAATGCCAAACATTGCCAGTTTCCCAAAGGCAATTTCAGAGCTTGCAGAGAGCACTCTCAAGCCTCGATTCATGATCCTGTTAAACTTTGTTTATATGAGGTAATCCAATATTTTATTCATTAAAATGCACCATGCACCTAAGAGGAATTAAACAAATGCTTTACTATGCACTAAAATTGTTCTTCCCCCTTCAGTGAGGATTAAGCGGGAATAGTCCATGAACCCCCAGACCTCGCTGCAGGTGCTGGCTCTGCCAACTTCACAGCAGCTCTCTGGGTCTGCTGCTGGGTCCTTGCTGGCAAAGGGAGGGCAGAGAAGACTGGAGAGGGCAGAGGGGAAGCTTGTGTAGTGTAATGAGCTGACTAGGATTTTGAAAGCCCCTGGGGTTCTTTTCACCACTGGGGAAGAGGCTTTTATTCAATGACAGCGTGTGGAGATCCTGCCTCGTCTCAGGATGCTCTGGGGCTGGCGATAGCTGAAGGTAGAGAGGTGGTGGGTGCCATACTGAGAAGGAGAGACTCGTAGCAGTCACTCAACATAACTTGGCCTTAGCTGATCAGTAACAGCATGGGGGAAACATCTGCATTTCTGAATTCAGAGTGGCATCTTCTACAGGTTGCTCGGCTCAGGTACTAATTGCCACTGAGTACCTATGATGAGAATTCAGATTTTTTCCTGTGTTTAGTCCACTATAACAGCCGTTTGTGTTATATTGATGGTAATTTTGTTTGGGTGCAAACAGAACAAGATTTTCAAAAATAGGTCACTAAACTTAGGTTCTAAGGACTTTATATGTACACACTTAACTCAGTGATCTGATTAAAAAAAAGCAGTCTGAGTGCCCAAGGTCTCCCAAAGTTGTCAGATCTGTAGCCAGTCAAGCACAGAAAACTATAATCAAGTCTGTGCAATTATGTCCATATTTGTAATTTTAAAGATTGTGCTTCTATTTTGGTAATGACTGGAGTTTTAAGCAGTCTTTTGTATTTACTTTTTTTATAAGGAAAATGATGGTGATGGTTTCCTGAAATCCAGATTAGGTCTCTTTGGAAAAGACCACAGTCTAGTTTACCTACAGTACCCTGATCTGTATCCTGTTGAGCACAATGTGCAACTGAGGTCAGTGTCAGAAGTAAATATTCATCTGCCTCTAAAGGTCCAACCTCCCATCAGTGCTGAGAGTGGCTTGGCTCATCTGCACTCAGCAGAAGGGTCAGGTATGACTGCAAACACCACACATCTGAGAGTAAGGTTTCATACTTCCATGTAACTTTTCGTGCATGACTCCAAATGCTTCTAGAGAAATACTAGCAGTGAGAAAACTGTGCAGTACTTTTGGGACACAAGTGCGCATTGTCCTGAGAGCCACCCTGGCATAGGTAACTTGTATTCTTTCTTTAAAATTTATCTCCTAAAAATATTTCTGGAGATTCACAAATGAAAATATCATCTTGTGGCTTGGATTAGTGTAAGTAAGGAAGGGTCTTTGGGTTTTTTTGGGTTTTTTCCCCCCTCAGGTGGAAGGAACACAGGTTTTTCTTGTCAGTTCCCACTCCTGGCACAGAGCAACCCTGGACTTTGAACATCCCTCTTAGTTTTCAGGGGTCACAGACTTGCAGTACCCGAGGTGCGCTTATGATGTAGATGTGCCATATATGTCCTGCGGAGCCTCAGCCTCTGACCTTTCACTGAAGGTGTTGTTGTCTTATAACAACTGCACCCAAACCACCTGGTATGCACCCACACATGTCATCCAGCAACACTTGTGCCTTGCTGTTGCTCTGTGCAGCCACTCCCTCCTCCGGCCCACTGAGCACTGCTGGAGGGAATGGAGCAATGCCAGTCAGTGCCTCTGTGGCCAACCCCTGGAGCAGCTCTCTGATGGAGGCTCACTTCTCAGCTTCCTTTCTAAAGAGACCTTCTTTTGCTAGACTCAGTCTCTCCTTGGGACTCTGTGGCATGCAGCACAGAGGAGGTCAGGGTAGGTAATCTTAATAATTTATTTGGCCTAAAAATCTATTACTCTTTTCTGTTTCATTAGTCACAGTCCCAGGAGCATTAAGATTAAGGGGTGTTGCCATGATGATGTTTGGTGTCAGGAGACTCATACCAGGAAATGAAGGCCAAGGCTGTCAATTTCCAAATTTGATATAAAGCAGAAGGGTGTTTCTGTAAAAATGATCAAAGCTGGGACTGATCTGGTACGAGTATTTCAAAAAGTATATTTAGAGCAAACAGGCTGTGAGCACCCCTCACATGGTAGTGATGCTTGAAACAGATCATTCCCCTTTTTTAAAAGTCAAGTCTCCCATATATCATTCAGCAGGAGATCCTCCTAATTAGTTTAGACTTTTCTCTCATGGGTCACACCCTTTATCACTTCCCACTCTGTATGACTTGACTTATGGAACGCTTGGCTTCAGACACAGTCTCAGTCCTGCTCTTTGCATGCTATTTGCACACAAATTACTTACATCCCAGTATTAGTCACTCTTCTGTTTCAGTGATACATTTTTTTTGTGTTGTGAGTCTGAGGCAGAAGAAGTATCGTTTGGATATGTGAAATCACTCCCAGTGTGGGAATAAGTTCTAGATCTTGATTAAAAAGTAACACTTCAACACATGTAAAATAGTATGGCTCAAGTCAGCTTGACCTGAGCTGGTTTTGCTCCTCTGTGCTCCAGGTCTGAATCTGAGCATGTTTGTTCTTTGAAGCGTTGGAAATACAGGATGAACAGGCAGATTTGGTGTTTCTCATGTCATCTGCATGATAGTATATTGGGACAGGGTATAATGCTTGTGTTTCTCCAAGCCCAAAATAGTGCCTTAACCACTATACTCAGGACCATTTTCCAAAACAGGGCAATGTCAGGAAGACATCCTGTGCCAACCAGCCTTTAGTCTGCTGGGTAGGCTGTCTTCTGGGGAGGGCATAAGGTGTGAGTTTGAAAGCTTTTGGCTAGAGGATTGAACACACACACGGGTAAGTGGACAAGACAGCTACTGAAAAAAAGCCCAAACCAAACCCATTACCGCTCTGGTTTTACTCCTACTTTATTTCAGTGTAGTGCCAAACCCTACAGTACGCTGTATCAAACTCAGATATATGGTCAGACCATGGGCACTAGAGTGACCATCACAAGGGACACAGCTCAGGTGATGAAAATATTAGTATCTTAGCTGGGGTTAATAAGAAGAGTCATGTGCACAGAACTTGAGAAAACAGGTGGTCTTCTGAACAAATATAGTATTTTTTATAGCCAGGGAGCTCTTTTTGCAATAAAATTAATTACATCCAGGACAGGGAATATCACATCAGTCGAGGTAAGTGCCTGAGTTGTATCAGGAACTGAGGAACAGCAAAGATGAGATTTGTTGTGTCAACAAGTCCTGTGATACAGTCCCAACATCTGGGCCTCTGTTCTTCTGGAGACTTGTGGTACAGGGCTCATCCCAGCCCCTGCATGTGGAGAAAAGCTTGGGAATGTGAACAGAAAGTACCACATTTGCAGTGCTGTAAATCAACAGGCACATAAAATGAATTAAAAGTGCAGGGCTTTTATTTTGTGATTTTGGGGAACCCTCACTGGAGAAGATGTTTAAGCACTCAGGCTGACAGTGCTAGTAATGCTACATAACAGAGACTGGAAATGGGCCTTACAAAATCACTACTTTGAGATAACTGTTCTCCAGAAGCAGCTGGAGATAATTCTTCATCTTTCACTTGAAACATCTATTTCAGTTTAGGATCAGTGTGTGGAGGAGAAGGTGGTTCTGCAGTTCCTCTGATGTTTTGGTTTGTCACAGCTCACTGCAGAGCAGCAGTGGGTTCTCCATTGGCATCCAGGTGAAATTATAAGGAAGTAACCACGTACAAAATCTTCTTGGATCTCTGGGCTGTCTGCAATGCCAAGACTTGCCTGAGGCTCTGAGGTTTTGTCTCTGGGAAAAATTAGGAGGTCTTGACAAATAATTGTAACATGCTGTTATAGAGAATCACAGGAAGGAATGACAAAATCCCCAAATGATTGGGTATTCTGTTCCTTTGTAACATTTTGCTTTTATTAATGCAAATTGTGTGCACATATGCTATTCAGTGGCCAATTTGCTGTATCCTATGTTTGAGTCCCTCGTAACATACATAAGAATTAATACATTTTGCCTATTCTGTCTTCACCTGCAAAATACGTTCTGAAAAGGAAGAGAAACATTGAACTAGAGACAATCTGCATAAGAACAGGCAAATTTTTCTTACGTTTTAACTGAGGAGGGTCTCTATCCTACGAGTTTACCTTCTGTTTTGGCTTCCAGTGAATCCCACGATGCAGAGCAAAATTTAGGAGAAAGAATGAAGTTTTCCACCCCAGATGGTAAATTGGTCCAGTTTCACTTGAAACTTGGCTTCTTTGCAAATGCTGTTGCACTTGGCCTTGTAGATTATAATGAAATTTCAAACTAGGATTGTTTCACTGTGTGGATTAAGTATTGGGCATATTCCATTCCTGGATGAAATAGGACTTTCCAAGCAATTGCTTCTCTTATCTCCAGGGGCTACTGTAATATTCAGAGCTTAAAATATGGAGATTGTCTCTTTTGGGCTTTCACTTTTCCCTCTGCTGGCACTGAGGTAATATGAAAGAGAAAGACTGAAAACAGCCTGCCCCTAACACCATGTGGAACCATGATGAGCCTCTTGGACAGGAATGAGGGCACTGGATGAAGGGACTGGTGCGAGAGCTGGGTTGGAGAGTGATGGGGTGGAGAAAGGAAGGTAATGATTCAAAGCTTTTGGGAATGATGTGGAGTGGAGTAACTGGAATGCAGGCAGAGGTGGAACAACTCCTGAAATGAATGAGAGAGAAAGTGGGTGAGTACAGCATAGGGTGAGAAGCAATGTGAAGGCTGAGGCAAAGGCCCTTGGGAGCAGCAAAGAGTACTGCCCTTGCATCCCAGCCCAGTTCTGCCCCAGGAGATGAAAACCGGGAAGTGACTAGCAAAGGTGGCAGGTCTGTGCACAGAGTGACCATGCACTGCCAGCAGGCACAATCAGCTGCAGCAGTCAGGCCAGTGTGGGAGCTCTGAGACTTCTCTGCTTGCACCCCTCATGGTACTGCCTTTGGTTACAGCAACTCCTTGGGGCACACCCAGCACAGGGATGAGCTGTTTAGGGACAGTATGGATTGGCTCTGCTGTCAAAGGGCCCTGGGCTTTGCAAGCTGACAGTGGTTTTTATATGTAATAATTTATACACGATAGTTACATAGTAGCCTGGAGGAAACCTTGATCTGGGCCACACTGTAGACTGCTGACAGGAATTTCATCCCTGGCTTCAGTGCCAGAGATGATAGTAATTTTTTCTTGACTTTTGCATCAGCAATTCTATGTTTTGGGATAGGAAATTAAGTCTTGTTCTTCTTGGACATTGAGGAGCCAGAAGATGCCAAGATATTTCTAAGCCCCAGAAGTAGAGGTTATAGAAATTAAGCAGAAGCCAAGCCAAAAAGCTTCTCTTTTGGACAACTACAGCTGCTGGTTTCCTCAAGCCTGAGCAGGCACTTCTGAATAGGCCGTTCTGAGCACTTTCTGTTTCATCTGGCACATGGGGTTGAGATTTCTTACCAGAGTTCCACTGATTTTGTCCAAAGTTTTATTTTTTCCTTTGCCAAGATTAAGATCCACTCAGAGGTTCTTATCCAGCCAACACTCTTGCAGGTGCCAGGACATGACTGGATGCTTTAAAGACTTACTCTTTCTTATAAATGACATGCCGGCCAAGCTCCATCACTGCTCCAGAGAAGTCCAGAGGAACTCAGACCATTGTAGGGAAAAAGGGCTGGAAGGGATGTGAGGTGACTCAGAGCATCTCCTGCCTCGAGGCACTGGGGCTGTACAGTCCACAAGGGCTAATGTTTTCAGAAGCACTGAAGTATCACTTTTAGCCACCAGTTCCCTTTGTTAAGTTGGAAGCAGAGACTTGGGCAGGCTGTTATGAACTAATGTGTGTTCATCAAGTGTGGAGACTACTGACACCTCTCTAGTTTTGGGGGATTTTTTTTTTTGCAGCCACATGCTGGACTCAAAAATACCTGTCTTTCAAATCAGAAACACACATTGCATCCTATGTATTTAACTATAAGTCAGTTCTGTTTGGATGAGATAAAATTGCCTCAAAGCTTCTGTAAATTATCTCTAATAAAACGGTGAGTCATGTCATTAAAATAATAGATTGTGTTCTTATTTTCTGTTGCTTGTGTTTCAAGTTATAGCTATGTTCCATCAAAATATGTCTTGAGATTCAGTTGTTAGCTGCCTAATTGCTATTTGAAGTCATATTCATCCTGCTTCTTACAAATGTAGAATGCTTTTAAGTACAAGGAATACATAATGTGATGGAAAACTTCACATCCTATCTGACTAATACCAAAACCCTTTTGATTTGAAAGGTCACAGAAAAACAGCATGTTGCAATGCACCTCTCACAGTATTTGCCTGTGGTTTAACTTCCAGCCTCTCTGTTGTTGTGCTGCTTTCTAAGCATTGTTTCCCCAGTGTCTCTGGAAAACACTCTCTGCAGCTTTACCCCTGTTCCTCCTGGCAGCCCTGCTTCCTTGACAGGCTTCGACTCACTTAGGTTGATGTGACAACATAATGGAGTTGCTGATGGTCAGGTTTCAGAAACCGATCAAGCACCTTATGAAAAGCAATCACTAAAACACGAACACTTAGAGGAGCTAGAGATAAAAGAGTCTCATTTTCTTGGCAGCCCACGTAGATGTTCTGCAATGACTGATGATACGAGTGTTATCTTGACACCATACTCTCCCATGTTGAAACTGTTTATGGGAAACAAACATCATGTGAAAAACAGATTGCCAGACACTAAGTAAATCACTGTGATGAGGAACGAGTCAAGTACTGCCAGTTTTACCCACACTGTCATTGTTATGATGTAACACATTCCTCATGACTGATATTGTATCCAAATTAGGGCACAAAACCTTCTCTTGATCAGTTAACCGAAATTCCCTGCCTTGTAACAGCAGCTGCACGCACATGCATGTTTGCTCACACACACACAGAACCTGAGTTGGTACAATGACACCCCATGTTAGTGGAGGATTAAGAAGGTGGGCAAAAAAAGCACAAACTAAAATTTATCCCCTTCCCTCTTTAATAAGCTGTTGCAATTTTCTGAGTTCTGCTAGCAATGATTAATAAACATTTGGTGTGCTAAACATATGGAAAAATCATCCCATCTGGACCATTTAAAACTAGGACGTAGACTTTATCTTTGTTTATTTCATCCTTAGCTAAAAGGCTTATTATGAATTGCAATAATGCAAGGAGCCAACCATGGAAGACAGACAAGCTCTTTAGATAAAACCAAAAAGGCAAGTTTTCTAACCGAGGACCAGATGTATTTTTGGGTATTGCCCTTGTACATATTTAGCTGAGCTTTTCAAGTGGTGCAGATTTGCATGTTTGTTTTGCAATACTAATGAATATGTTTTAGATTTACATTTTAGAAAATGGAAACTTTTATCTTCTTGGGGCTTTGTAAGTTAATGATTTCCAGAAGATAGTTTGGTATCCTCTTTTAACCCTTCACCATTGAAAACATATCACTTTCCGAGGCACAAGGATCTAGGACAGGCCTGCTGAACTAAACCCGGGAGATATATGTGACTCTTTCTATTGTTTATTTCTGGAATTACATAAAATGTGGGTTTTTAATTTTCGATCTAGTGAAAACATATGTAAACGGCAAATTATTTTAAAACTAGCTTAATGTGAATCGTGGGGTAGGAATTACCATACATATGATCCTTTAATTAGATAAATAAGAAAAATACTTTTGAAAAAATACAGTTTTGAGACCACTATCTTCCATGAGTGATTTAGTTTTCTGCAAGACTGGTTTAGTGTAGTAAGGAAAGTGTGCTGTATAACAGCATTTCTACTTCCAGTAGAGAGAGCAAAGTTGCAGTTTCGTAACAGTTGTTCACCCTTTGATTTTCTTTAGAAATGTTATAAAAGAAAATAATTAATGAATAATACATATTTTTTCAAAGACTTACCCTCACTGGCAATTTTTGTTTGACAAGAGCCCTATCAGAAATGAGAAATTCTTCCTTGGGGAACAACAGAACATTTTAATACAAGAGATAACTAAAGCTTTGAACTTTGGGTGGTTGACAAATCAGTCTGAAACAACATTTCTTCCAAATTTTTCCAATTGTTCATGCAAAATATGATAGGAAACTAAGTATGATCTTGAAAGAAGGTGATGCTTCTTATGCTTGCATTAGGAAATGTTGCAAACCCCTATCTATCTAGGATGCTAAAGGGAAGGTGTAGTGCCCCAGAGGGGTCCTGACCTGGAGGGTTGTGTTGTCTACACTGCAGAGAAGCTGAAGTCACATTTAGTGAGAAAACTTGCGGTATAAACAGTTTGGTTGTACAGACTTAGCTGACCATTTGCACACATGCAATGTCTCTGTTGACGTACATATATGCACAGATGACATTTAGGTCTTCAGTTGCATGTGCATTTTTGGAAAAGGGCTCTTGGAATCCAGCTAAGATCCCAGCTCCAGTATGGAGGTAATTTGGTAAAGTAAAATGCTTTTCACCTCTGTTTGCTTTAAATAGAAAGTCAAAGTCAAAGCTCTCATTCCTGTGTGCTCTTGGCAGAGCAAGAGATGGCATGACATTATGCATGTTTGGCCAGCAGTGACACCTCAGCACGGTGTCTCCAGGAGCAGGAATGTCCATCTCCTCTGAACTATTTAACTCCTGCCTCAGTGTTGGTATGGCAACATGTTGGCTGGTGAGGGGCAGGTGCTGGGTTTCTGGGGTGCTTTTAGCAGCTGCAGGAATACAAGTAGGTTACTGTGATCTCAGGTTCACTTTTCAATACCCTTATCATGGAAACAGTAGACTGCAGAGCTCATATTGGGTAAACAAATGCTACCACCCAGGCAGCTCCTGTGCAGAGATAAGGACCTGACAGTGTGTGGGAAAGCAGGAGATGGGACAGAGCTCCCTCCAGGGCCATACAGCTCTGGTTGGTACATCAATGTAGGTAGGGGCCCTTACAGCCACAGCTGATCAATGCTGGCTCAGATTAGTCAGCCACAGGGCCCAGAAGACATGTTTGGGATACTTTTTGAATCATGATCTTACAACTCGGTTCCTTCTTGCCAGCATGGGCACTGAGGATCTGGCTGGGCACAGCCGTGGCAGGAACACACTGTTCATCAGCTCTCAACCATGTGTCCCTCTCAAAAAAGGTGGTACTGTAGAGAAAATGTCCTGTGGGCAGAACTGACCTCAAGGCCACTGACAGAGCTGTGCAGACTAATCCCCATACACTGAATTATAAGCAGTTTAAGATGTTGGGTGGGCCAACTCAGACTTTATTTTCAGTACAATGTTTCAGGAAGATGCCCTTATCTTGGGGCAATGATGTGTTTTTAACAGAGCCTTTAGGTGACACTGGCCTTCCATCACTGTAGCAGCTCTAATGACTGCATAGGTTTTTTTTTTTTCCTCTGGGTGAAACTGAGGTCAAAGCAAATTCAATAATCCCTGTTTACTTTACTTTGCTACTGTTTTTCCTTTTTCATTGTCTCTAACATTAATGCTTCCATTTCCATCAACATATGTATCAATATGAGTACAGCTGGAGAACTGACAACCATGCTCTGCTGCAGCAGCACTAATAGTGTATTCCAACACTGCAGATTTTCATTTGTATTAAATTGAGAGTAGTTTATGCACCAAAAAGCAGAGAGCTGTTCATCGCATACTTTTCAGGGAACCAGAGCCTTGCCCAGACTAGAAAGGTGGTTAACATGAACTAAGCAATCTGAACTTAAATTCTTTTTTTTTTTTTTTTTTTTCATGTGGATGTATGTAGGACATATATCTTGATCTGAATTAGATATAACCTAAAAATTGCTTTTACTTTAGGCTAGACAAAGCTCACACCTTGCCTACAGACCCTTCTCTGCCCAACCTTTACTACGCAGAGGATGTGACACTCTATTTATTTCATCCTACTCCATTTTTTCCACAAGACTACTGATTCTTCCAATGTATCTGTGATGGATAGGGAATGAAGCAGGCCTATGTCACGTATGAAGCAGAAAGAAGTGGAATAGTCTTGTGGTTAAGGTAATCGACTGTGATCTAGGAGGAGTAACTTTTATCTCTGGTTCTGTCATAGAGTTCCTGTGGGAGGCTGCATAAAAGTCTGTCCCCAAATTTTTGAAAGTAGCTACTACTATTTTCTTCATTATTTTCCAGGAATTCCATGAGGCAATGAAGTCTGATTTTCATAAAGCCAGCTGAAGTCAATAAAACCTGCAGATGTGGGGCCGCTCTGAGAATTCAAGGTCTTGGGTGGTTGGCACTGTACATTGAGTACCAGAGGTGAAGAAAGAAGGCCTTAAAATACCTGAGTTCCGATTCCCTTCGATTTACTGCAGACCTTCTGTTTCACCTTCCCCAAGACAGTTATAGCTGTGTTCAGGCATCCCTAAAGCAGGTTTCTCTCCCTCAACTATATGAAGACTGGAATCTGGGGGAGCTGGAGGGAGAAGATATGAATGTCATTTCTCTTTTTAACTTGAGATGCTACTATGATTGTAATGACATAGGTAAACACTTCGGCATTGTTGGCAACTATTTGAATAGAGGCATCCATCTTCTAACCTCATTCCCTTCTGCACAATAATACAGTTATAAACATAACTCTCTTACTTCACATGGATGTGGTGGCTACATCAATAACAGTAATTCAACAGGTCTGGCACTGCTACCTGATGCCGGCTGGCATAAAGGGGTTTTATTAGTGCCACCAAACTCTCTTAGTCTCCATAACAGAAAGACTGTATGCAAACTTCCAACTGAGAGTGGGTCCTGATTTTGACCACTCTGAACCATGCCTGGGAATGGCTTGGGAAAATGTCACTTGTCCCAGCTTGTATCCATGCCGAGAGCCATTTCAGCAATACAACAGCAGCAATGGCAGACTTGTGATATTCAGAGTGTTCCTTGGCATTGTTTATTTTTCCTGCTATAGATGAAAC
The DNA here is from genome assembly GCA_035583155.1 of Acropternis orthonyx. Classification (NCBI taxonomy): domain Eukaryota; kingdom Metazoa; phylum Chordata; class Aves; order Passeriformes; family Rhinocryptidae; genus Acropternis; species Acropternis orthonyx. The sequence goes on along the minus strand of JAWWEU010000081.1, from coordinate 138,732,109 downwards.
CTCTAGCTTCAAAGGGTACTAATAAAAGCAGAATATGTCCTCAACCTTCTGCATGAGAGGAGAGGCATATTTCAAGAACAGATTAAAAACTAGATTTCATTCTTTGTTCACCTCTAGGTGTGAGGAGCACATGGGTGGCAAAAGAAGGAGGACTGTAATGAGTAAGTCTTTGAGAACTCTGACTCTAGGTCATGGTTAACTTCTTTTCACCAGCCAGCACCAAATAGAGCCACCTCAAGACACCTAAAGAGACCTGAGCAGGTAACCAGCTTTCCAACAGTCCCTTCTTTTAGCTGACTTAGTAAGGTAACACATTAATGAAAGCAGAAGCTCAGACAGACTTAATCCTCACACCTACATGGGCTTGTCCCTGCAGCGTAATTACTGCAGCTAGACCTGTGCTTTCTCTGCCCATGCTCTGATTTGATAGATGTAACCTGTCTTGGGAAGCCATATGTTCTGCCTGCCCCAGGAGTCATGCTTTAAGTTAAAATGTATGTCAAGCTCTGCTTACTACCAGAACCCAGGCAGCCTGTGCATCTGCCTTGTGTGTAGTGCATTAAGCCCTGTGGAGAGGCAGGAAACATTAGTGGGAATGCCATGACTGATGGGGCTGTGCAGTGTCTCGATGGAGCTGGCAAGTGTCCTGCTGGCCCAAAGGCCAGGCAGGGGAATGCGAGTGTGACAGCTTCTGCCATGTACTTTTTAAAAGGCATAATATCAGTTTAGTTTAATGGCGTAGCAACCCTCCAGTCAGGATCATGCCTTCACATAAATCTGGCTGTTCTTTTGCTGTTTTGTTTGATTGGTTGCTTTTTTAAAACATATTTTCTGAGGAGCAATGAGGAAGCATTGCGCAGTTGGGATTCTCCAGTCCACACCTTAACAAGCATCCCCGGATGAGCTCAAGCGATTGAAAGACACTTTGTGGCCTTAGCCAAAAAGTCCCTATGGTCATCTTGAAACTTTACTACAAACTTGACCCACTACTGTAGAGGATAATAGCCAAAGTTTGTTCCAATGTTACATTGAATCAGACTGGCTGAAGATCCCGAAAAAATGTTTGTACTGATGGAATTTAAGGTTTACTCTTTGAACGTAGTAAGCCTGCTTCTCAAATAGAAGTTTTCTATTGACTTCAATGAAAGTTGGATCATACTAATTTTCCATAGGATTAATAAAAATGAATCAAAATCTTGCAGTTTCTACTTGGCCCATTTTCAGGCAAAACTTTCAGTGTAAATCAAGTGAGAAGTTTACCAACGAAAGAGCAATTGGAAATGTCCCATCCCTGTGATATTATTTGTAGTGGCCATTTCTCATAGTATTTTGAAGACTGATAATTCAGTGCACAAAATTATACTTCATTGCACACTTTGAAACCTGATTCTTCAGATTGTATTAAGTGAAAGTTGGCATAAAAACTGCAAGCCCAGATTTTATTTTTTTTTTTTTAAATGAAAACAGATATTATTGATTTATAGGGCAGAACCCCCTAAAAATTTTATGTAGGGTTCCATGTACCTTTTCTTTCATAGATTCTGGATCAGGTTTATTTTTAAATATGGGAAATGTTTTTTGTTAATCATTTTGCAAGTTCCAGTGTTACCAGTTCATACCACGTTTGGTAATTCTGATATCCCTTCCAAGGGTGTTTCCTGTAACTTGGGGCTTTCCTAAGAGGTGCTGAGTGCAGTCAGCTTTGATTTGTTAATACATTGGACCTGATATTGTTCTGAATAAAAACTAAAGGGAAAAAGGCATGGGGAGAGCTCTGTTTCTCAGCAAATGACAACCTTATTTTTCACCCCACTCCAGCAGCAGCTGTTTCAGGTGTACAGCTGCATTTGCTGCTGCCAGGACAGGGACATAATAATTTTGCAAGGAGAATGGTTTCCTTGGGCCAAAACTGGTCCCTGTACAGGAGGAAACATGATCTTTTGTGACTTTGGCTGGAGCTGGTGACTTATAGCTGGTCAGACTTCTGTAGTCTTTCTAAGAGCTGTGGCAGGGTTTGGGGTGCCTCAGATCACACAGATCAAATGCACTCTGGAGCGCACACAAGTTTGAAGCACTCTGACCCATTTGGGTGGATGAAGTATTACCTCCTTATATGTTTCATAGGAAAAAAAAGTCCAACACTGACTCCAGCTCATTAATAAAGAAGGCTGGGGCCAGGAACACTGGGTGCCTTTCTCACATCTCATTCTGGGAAAAACAAAGTTAATTTTTACTCTGGTTTAAAAGCTCTCTACAATGGCCTGAGAAAACTTCCTTTTATTTGGAGGCTGTACCTCGCAATAGCCATTTAGTTCTCCTGTTCAAAAGCCCACAGAAAAGAAGGGATTCTTGTGGATACAATTCCCATGAGAATATTGTGTAGTTAGGATAATACACAGTCAACTGGGGTTGTTTTGCATCTAAGGAGATAGAACAATATGGAGCTATTCTCACTTTTTCTGGAACTTTTCTCACTGAGAGAACTTTAGAAAAATCCATCTAATTTATAGGACTCTTTGGGCCTGGGACCACACATCAAGCTGCAATATTTAACATATCATAGCAGCAGCACAATACCATATAAAAATAACACAATAAATGATTAATAGACTAACTCTCTCAAACTCATTCCCTCTGATTATTTCTTTGCAATTAAAACAAGTTGTAGGATTTATTTCAAAAGAATAAGATTTCTCTGTGAAGCTATCTGCTGCTGGTATTTGTTCAAGTTTATAAGAGCAGAAGCTTGTTTGGCTGTCTGCTCAGTGCTGTCTTGTGCCATACAGACACCCCTCCTGGTTTCCAGATATACCTTCCCCATGGCTGGCTCCCACTGCCCCATATGCAGGAAACATGAATTGTGCATGCCATGCTCTGGCAATGCCCTCTTGGTAGATGGTTGCTGGTCCTTTCTAGCAGTATAAATGGAACGTCCTTGGGGCAGTCTGCCTCTGGCTCTAGGATTGAGCTAATACAGGAAGGGCTGGGAAGCTCTTTGATCTTAGAGAAATCTGGAGAGATGCACGTGGACATCCCAAAGGTTCAAGAAAAGAGATGTGAGAATCTGGATAATTCAAATATGTTTATATTTCACTATTTTGTCATAAAATATGTCATTGCCATTAAGATTGAGTTGTCAATATACATAGGTGACAGGACTGTGTATCTTCATCCTGAACAAGTTAACTGAAGAAGTAGTACAATACAAGTACATATCCCAGGGACTTTCATGGCAACAGTAAATGCAATAAACTCTGGCATATAGCATATTGCTTTATGGGAGGTATTGTTACATGAGTGGTTTTTGAGTGCTTAGGGACAGCTCTGCCATTGTGCAATTTTCTCTGCCTGTCTGTTTCTTTAGTGTTCAAAACTGGATGTAACTGAGACAACCCAGTTACCATTGCTTCTAGGTTCATGAAAATAGCATGTAGCAATTCAGAGTACATCTGATCTCCCAGGTCGTGGGTGCAGCTGCATCCCTCTGGTCTCACCCTAGTGGCATGCATGTGGCAATGGGGTCTTGCAAGGCACCATCTCTCTACTAAGAGGGAAACCCACATGCTGAGAAAGGAAGGAAATGTGCCGTGCCCCAGCAGGTCTGTTGGTCTGGATAACTAGGATTGCAACAGAAAGCGGGGAAAAACATCTGCCCTGCACTGGAGACACATGTATTATGATACATGGATGAAAAACTTTGGAATGATGGAAGCAGCTCATCTGGAAACATACACCACTGCCACTGCCACAAACATGGGACCAGATGTGTTAGCCCAGAAGCTGCTGTTGCTCTGCTATGGAAATACTGACTCCATTGACTGTTGCCGGTTTGTGGAAACCATATGAGTTCAGGAAGTCCTACAGCAGTCCTTGCTTCTTGGGAAGGTTTGGGGCTCTGAAAACCATGGAGGAAATATTGGAGAAGTTTGAGGTGATTGATTTCCTAGAGTATGTGTAAGTATGAGCAACTGTCAGGACACATGCTCCAATTTTCCCCCTTGGAATATCCTTGAGTACATTAATGGTGCAACAGAGGCACCGACAGACCACAGGCAAAGGCTGATGAGTGATATCATGATTCACCGAGGCAGGTACTCAAAGGTATGCACTTGATACAGATTTTTGAAATGGTGTCAGCAGGGTTTCTGCACCATGTGTTTAGGAAAGGACTTCACTTTCAAGTAAATCATTCTGTAACCTTGTTGAATGAGGGAAATCTAATGTTGCAAAGGAAAGAAAAATACCTTTTTCCGTGTTTTTCCTCGTTGCTCTCCACACACTGGTCTTGACTGCAATCATATGTTTGACCCTTCTGCTAGAGCCCATCTCAGCTAAAGTGTCTATGTTGCCATTTTTTTACCAGAGAAGGACGTTCTCTCCTTCTCAGAGCCTAGAGGCTCCCTTGGGTGGTCTCAGTCAGAAGGAACTTCTTGTGATGAGGATGCATGAGTGATGGATTTGGTTATTCTACTAAATCTCATCAGTGTAATGCTGACAAAAATACCTGGATGTGGTTTCACCTTCCTTCACTCTTCTGAAGTCCATGCTTCCTCCTGTTTCCCAATAAGGATTCTTATTCCTGCAGGTTCAGGGCAGTGGGATTCACCTAATCCCTAAATGTTGAGGGTGTAAAAATGGTGCTTTTTGATGACTCCAGGCAGTAACAAGGGTTTAATGCACTGTGTCTTTGTGATAAGCTAAATGTACCTGCTCACATATGGAGCCTGTCAGGAAGAGAAATTTTTCCATCACAAAATGTGTTTTTAAAAATGTAGAGGGGGAGTGGAGCCGGTGATCAATTTAATCTCAGCGAGCACACTTCAAAATTGTGGTTAAAGAAGCCAGCACACAGCACTGGGAGAATAGATATTTGCTGAGCAACTACTTGTAAATAGGTAATATCTGTTGTAGGTAAAATGGAGCAGAAGTAGCTCACAGTGCCTCCTCAGTGCTGACGATCCCAGATACATTCAGCCTTTGATGTCTTGTCTTCCTACAACATACTCACGTGTGGACAGCACAAGCACATGAAGAGGTTTGTGCCTGTAGCTGTAGTATTTGTCCAGCTCCTAATCCTGCTGAGTGTAAAACCTGGCATTTCTTGCTGCCTCCTGGCAGGAACAAGGAGTTAGTGCATGTTTCTTTGCAAGCTTTGTATGCTAGAAGTATGTCCTTATAGACAAATCCTGGAAGAAAACTTAAACCTGCTGCTGTGAGCTTGCCCTTGCTGCTGCTCTGTGCAGGCTGGAGCTCCCTGGTGCTGTCCTTTGAGCTCATGAAAAAGCAAATGATGGTAGCAGCAGGGTGCCAAGCCTGCAGTAACACACCTAGCCTCTCAGCAGGGCTTTCCAGCACTGACTGATTCTGTACTAACACAGTCGCGCAGCTTTCTTGGCTCCAGATGCCAGCAGAGCAGGCTTGTGTCTGCCCATAGTACACTCTGTCAACAAGACTTTCTAGTGCACATCAGGCTTCAGATAAAATCTCAGAGGTCTTGGATGCCTTCCTAGGATGTGCTGAATATCCTCTGCTCCCATTCACCTTGGTGGGAACTGAGCAGCATCTCAGCACCACTCTTTCCACTGTGTTGCATCATGGAGGTTCAGGATGTTCACATGAGATATTTCTGTACACAATGAATAACACATTGTTCAGTTGCACAATGAGGTGTGGATGGGTTTGATTTCCTGGGCAGAATCAGCTCTGTTTCTGAGCTGCCTCGTGCAGCCTCCATTGGTGTGGTAGAGAGATGTACTAGTATGGATGCCTGTTGGTTCCCTGAGCTTAAGGGTGAGACTGCAGGACTGTGGCCTCATCACAGCCACCAGACTTGGACAGAAAATTGCCTGCAGGAATAGCTCCCCTTGTCTCCTTGTTATGATATTGAACACAAATAGGCGTTTATTTTAATACAAAGTGAAAAAAGAAACATTAGAGTAGTCTAATATTTCTTTAGATTAATACAGAATGGCAAAAGTGATACTGTTTGTTCACTAGAAGGGTGCTGTGAGGACTTCTACATTCTTGTCAATGTTCATAAAATGTGAGAGATTTTGTTACTTAGCTTTTGGTAAGGAAATCATTCCTCCCTGTTAGTTATGCAGAGTGCAACTAACCAGCTTGACAACCTTTCGTTACCATTTGCTACAAAGGTATTGAAAGCTAACAACATATGGGCACATACACACAAACAAAATATATACATGCAAACAGCTCACAGCCAACTGAAGAGATGAAAATAATTCTTCCTGTTAGGCTGCAGCTGTTATATCTTGGCCTTCTTTTTCAGCAGACGAAAAAATCCTGTAATTTGTTATTTTTCAAAATTTAAAAGCCTCAAACAGTGATAGCACTTGTTACAAGTTGTACAAGACAGTCATTATCCCTGAGCACAAAGCTCTAGCTATTTTTATATAAATACACAGGAACAGGCTCTACTATGTATATTAGTTTTACATACCTCAACAGGCACACAGTAGGGAAACCAGTGTGGCCTTGGAAACCTAGATCCAGGTACCTGCCTCTCCTCGCTGTGACACCTGAGCACGTGCTTGATTTCAGGTGAGTCATTTCACAGTTCCTCCTCTTCCCCCTTCAGCTATTCAACAGTGCCAGAGTGAATCCAGTAAATCTTTACTGATGTCTTTTACAAGCATATCAGTTAGACTGTGAATCCCAGTTCTCAAGGGTGGTGTTTATCCAGTAGCCATGAGTTTCTCCTGGCCTGGAGGATGCTGAGGAATAAGACTGGTATTCACAGTGCAACACAGCTGCAACTTCAGCCTCCAGGAAGAGCCTATTATAGACCCTTGATGGAGATGCTTTAGAGAAGTTAGGAGCCCTTGCCACCCTCTTTGCCCTTAGGGGAGAGTCGACCTACCCAAGATTTAAATTGCCCCCTAGAAGCCCGTTTCTCAGGTGATACAGCTCTCTAAAGGACTACTATAAGGTGCTGCCTGAGAACATCACCTGAAACTACCTCTCCCAGATGACTGAAATCAACCTAAATCAACTTAAATTTCTGAAACAGACCAAGTGTTCCTTCTTATGTTTTCCCCTAGGTTGAGTGGCAGAATGCTTTAGATCTTCACTCTGCTAACTGAAAATTCTATTGATAAACCAGAGTCTGCACCAAGCTTTTTGACAGCTGAGGAACAGAAAGCATTTGTTTTTGCACCATATCACTGGAAAATGTCATCTTTTACAGTGACACTACAGTGTTTTGCAATGAAGAAAGACAAGTAACATGCTTCTAATTTTACTGTGAATGAAGCAATTATTTTAAATAATTTGTGGTCAAGGTTGCTTGGCACTGCATTTTTTTTCAAACTAATCTGAAGTAATATTCACTAAATAAAACTGGGAAAATCAGAAAGCGACTGATCTTCATTAGGGTCTTATGTATAGGCATCAGCCAAATCATTATCATTAGCAAATCCATCAAGCATATCTAACCTTAGTCCAGCATTTAGATCTAATAAAATCATTAACTACTCCATTTACATTGTTACGGAAGTTCCCTGAACCACCTTTTTTTGGCCCATCCTTTTGTCAATGAATTCTATATTATTAGTTTAAACCTGAAGACTGTGCATATGTCACTTGGTTTCCTGAAAAGTCATATGTCAATGCTTATTAAAAGATGTCCCAGATTTCTACATCTTTCTTTTAGACAATAGCATCCTTTAGGAGAGAATTCATAATCTTTGTGATCTAATCTGAGAAAAAGTGCTAAGTAAGTCTGAGCACACTCAGAAAATTAATAGATATGAATAAAGAGGATCCAGAGAAAAGTGCCTGTAGTTCTTGCATGGAACAGAAGAATAAGTATTTGTTAAAGAAAGTAAGCCTGTCCTCTAAACTCACTCAGTGGAAGGAAAAGACACCATTTCTAGAAACAGAAAAGTCTGGCCAAGTCAGTAATTCTTTAGCAACTGTAGAACTGGAAAAGAAACATATAGAAAGTGAAATCCAGGTCAGGAAATGAAGAATGAGTATAAAGGAAGTATGTAGAGAAAATGAGAAAAGCCAACACAACAAAATAAGATAAAGAGGCAAAGGATAACATGAAAACACAGTATAACTTCCTTGGCAGTAAGAGGAGGACCAGAAAAAGCATTGGCCAGCTAAATAAATGGGACAGGGAAGCTAATAACAAAACATGCCAAGAAGGTCAAAATGTTTAATGCCTTTTATTACTTCAGTCTTCATTAAAAAGCCTGACTGTAATCAGATGGTTGACACAGTTAACACTAGTCACAAAAGGGTAAGAACTCAGGCAAGAATAGGGAAAGAAATGTTTAGAAACTGCTTAGATAAATTAGATTTTCTCAGATCAGTCAGGCCTGTAATTCACTCTAGGTTACTTAGGGAACTGACTGAACAATCCTGAAGGCCATGGTAATTATCTTTGAGAATTTGGATGATGCTGAGCTAGAAGAAGGCTGACAGAGTGACTATTAAAAAAAAAAAAAGAGAAAAAAAGAGGATGCAGAATCCCAGTCGACCTGACTTTCATGTCCCAGGAAGATCCTTGGATTAGGGTTCAAATGATGTGCAACAGAGCAAAGCTATAAGGAGTTATCAATGTGCTTTGCCATGCCCAGATCATATCAAACCAGCCTGTTTCTTTGTTTGTTTTTCCTATGACGGGGTAACAAGTCATGTGGATATGCAAGAATTTACTAAGGTTTTTGCACTGCCTCAAATGGCATTTTCATAAGCACCCAGGGAATTGTGGTCTGAATCATGGGCCTCCAACTTTGCTGGGCTCAATGAACAATAATGCTGGAAAACATGCTGCATTGCTTTCCATGTCAGCTTTGGTTTGAAGCTCTGCTGCCCAAAAATCATGGCTGCAGAACCACTGATTCTTGACAAGACTCCTGCAAAATACCCACAGTACTTACTGGCTAAAGACAGCCAACAACCTGCCGTAAGCAGTTCTGTATTGCACTGAAATGATTTAGTAGGTAAGACTCTGTAAAAGACTGTCCTGGGGACCAGATCCACTGTTATCATTACAGTGACTCGACTGATGGACTAGAGAGCACATATTTTAAATCTGGATTTGACTCTAAGTGCTGAAAAATTACAAGGGTCTTGAGGGAAAGGCCTGAGAAACTGAAGAAATGCTCTAAAAGAAGCAGGATAGTTCTGAATATAAAATGGCATTCAGACAGGGCTAAATACCTCCCTGAATACTTGATGGGAAATGAGAGGAGAGGTAGCAAAGATCTGGGAATTGTAGTGGATCATAAGCTCAGCATGAGTCAGTAATGGCATCCTGTTGTGAAAGAAGCAAATATTATTCTGGGATATATAAACAGCAGAATTGTACAAAAGACATATGAGGTAATCCTTCCATTGGTAAAGCCTCCAGGAGGGACCAAGTTCCAGTTTTGGGTACCACACTTCAAGAAATATTGCAGAAAGTCCAGAGGAGAGAAACGAGCCTGGTCAGGGGTCTAGAAAACATGCTCTGCAGGAGCAGGTGTCGAGAAATACATCTGCTTAATCTGTGCAGAGCAGGCTGGTGAGAATTGTGCCTGCCAGGCTTCCAATAAATAAAATGCTCCTTCAATGAGATGGCAATAAACCTTTCTGTCTCTATTCATTGTGGTTAATACAGTAAGTTATATGCTTAACAAAGATTAAGTCAACTTTTTGAAAACTCTTTTTTTCTGGAATAGATTCTTTCAGAAGCAGTAGCATCCCTCTGATGAGGACCATTAAGACCAGACTTGTGAAATACCTGCCAGGAATGCTGCAGGTAGAGCTAGTCTTGCCTCAGACAGATTGATGGATTATCCCTATTTTCTTTGTTTCTATGGTAATGGATTTGTTTTAAAAAATTCTGAGTGCAGATTGGTACATATTTACCACAAGCAATCTCTGTACTTGTCATGAATATGAACTATGAAGATGCAATGTGTGATATTAAACTTGTTGATGCATAAATCAATGTGTAAGTTAAGCATATGGTTAGTCTAAGTAAATTCACATCTTTTGGTAAATTCCCACTTTCTTTCATTCAAAAAACCATTACTGCAAAAGATGGTCATGGATGCAGGATGTCCCTGTGGATCTCTGTCCTGAGCCTCACAGTCCTGGGTCCTTCTCATCCAGAGGATGGGGAGAGGAGATTGGTGTCAGCATTGGTAGGACATACCTTAATCACTTCTGTAGTTCTGGCCCCACAGGCTGGCATCATGTTTGGGATGGGGAGGTGGAAGAAGCAGCTTCTGGTCCTTCTTGCCACGCTGCACAGATATAAGGCAGTCTTTGAAAAGCCTATATGATCATGAGCGGATAGTAGCTAATGTTAACCACCTAACTGTGCACGCTGAGGGCAGGCAGTGTCTCTCTACACCTCACAGAGTGAGTCAGTCCAGCTTTGCCCCTCGTCAGTCTCACTCTCCTCACTTTCCTCTAAGGCCACAGACCTCAGTCCCACCAAACATGGCTGATGTTGGATTTCAAGGCTGCAGAGTGGCAGTCAGCACACTTCAGTGATTCAGCCAAATGGTAGCCCACAGAACAAGGGTTAACCTGGCCTAGACATATGGCTAACTTCCCCCAGTATTTGAGTGGACATAAGGTCCAGTGTGAAGAAGAGGGCAGAAACCTGAATCCAGATGGAGACAAAAGCACTGGGTTTCTTCTTTCAGTGGCAGTCTGCAGTTAGATAAGGCTGGAGTGATGTGTGACAGCACATATCGTCATTTTGGCTAGAAAAGACAGACTTTGGTCTTCTACATGACTAAAAGTTGTCAGCCGGGAGCCATAACACCCAGCTCAGTAGGCAATCATCTTGTTTTCCTCTTTATTCCAGTGAATTATGCCAATGCTTTGTTGTTTATTTGGATTGTTTTTATCTTATCCAATGTATTTTGCTCTGGGCAAAGATACAGGCATTAAGTCAACAGAAGGACCTAGGTGTTGCAACACCCCAAGTGCTGGAGCCCTTAACTGTTAGGCACTGTGCCATGTAGTGGAATCCCAAGCCCCATCTGAAATACTGGGCTCCCTAAACAAAGTGTGGGGTTCAACACAATGATTTATCTCTAAACATCACATGGGAATGTGTCTCTGCCACTCAGCCATTTATTGTTTCCCATCCAGGAAAGTTAGAGAGGAGGAAACAGTGTCTCATGTGACTTTGGAGAACCTTACACCCACTGAATAACAAGCAGCAAAGGGGGAAGGGATGGAGGGAAGAGGAGCAGTTTGGAAACAGCCTAAAGGCATAAATTTGACACAGAAACTCTTTGGCATAAATTCCTCAAGAACAGTGAGGCTGATAGAGGAGAAGAGGGGTCCCTAAATGATTTGTGAGCAGAAGGCAGGGTGCTAAGCTATTTACATAATTTATTCATAACAGTTTGCTCAGCCAGCTCTACCAAGGACATGGATACTGGATGCTTTAAATGTTCCCCGAGGGAGGAGTGAATCTGACTTTTTGAGTGGAGCCAAAGGCTACTGATGTTCTGGTGGTCTTTCTGTGTTCTGTCTCTGGTGTTCCTCTGTGAGCTGTGCATCAAGCACTGGGGCTGATGTTCCTTGGTCCCATGCACAGGTGTTCCACCTATGTGGAGGGGATCAGAGCACCCTCACATCCAACCCACTGCTGGATTTCTGTCATTTGCTTTTACTTTTGTATTCATCTTCCGTATTGTGGGTGAGTACCCCAAGCTCTCAGATAGGGCATGCTGTGGGAATACACCATCAGGAACTATCAGTTACGAAGTATCCTCAAATGCCTTCGACTGGCTGAGCCTGTTCAGAGCAGTACTGTTCTGCATGCTCATGGAAAAGATAAAACTGCCCCAAACAGCAAGTGAATCCCACATTGTGCAGGGAACAGGAAGGTCCCTCACTGCCCTGCCGCTCCCTCCCACTTCTCTCTTTGCTATGCAAAGTTGGATGGAAATGAATTAGATGCTTGTACTGAGCATTTCAATGGGACAGAAACTCAGTAATATTACCTGTCAGTGGGTCTCTGGGAAGCAAAAAGGTCTCTGCCAAGTCCTCCTGGATCTTCAGCAATCTGTGCGCAGCGTTGGCATGGCAACTCATAGATACAAATTCCATGCATCATTTGTTTGGAGACTAGCCTCTCTCCAACCTTCAGCCTGGAGCTCGACACTGGCCAAGTGTCTAGTTAATCTGAGTCATTGAATTGCTGGAAGGGATTATAGGGTTAAACTGGGATAACCTAAATAGGCTGATAAAAGGCTATTCAGTAAGAGATGCAAGTGCCCAGCATCTCCAAGGTTTTAGCCCACATGCTCTCGAGTCCTGAGTTGAACTTAATTTAAAAGAATAAAGGGTAGGCACTGGAAATTCCCCAAAAAGCTTGGAAAGACATCCAGTGTGATCTTAGTCTGTGAGAGCTGGAAAGATTTATTTTAGAAAGAGGTTTGGATGGTTAAATATTATTTGGAACTGTGGTTTCATTTTGTATGTACAGTGGTTTTACTCTTAGTTCCTTTCCTGTTCTATAATCTCCTCTGTTTCGTCAGTGTAATTAGCCTGTTGTTTTCAAAAGGCTGCTGATTGTGTGTGAATTGAACTCATTATGCACTGACTTTGCTCTCTGGGCTCTGTGTGTGTTATGTATGCTGCCTGTGCAGTGTGATCCCTGACCTGCACCAGAAGGAGCTTTGCAGGCTGAGACATTTGCATGTGGCAATGGGCTGAGGAAGAGGGTAACTCAGCAGGGTCTTGGCTTAGCAGCTTCAAGCCTGAGAACCCCAGCTGATGGTTCTGAAGGCACAGCCTCCTCTCCTGGAAGCATAATAGTCTGTGCTCCCTAAACTCGACCCGATTTAATCACAGGGGTCTGTCAGGGATATATTTTGGCTACTGACTGAGGTCTGAGCACTCAGAGATGTACTCCAGTGTCTCTTGCAAGATCATCTAATAGATGAGTCCTTGCAGAGGCCTGATGTTACTAGATTCTGCTCCACACCAATGCCTTATCATATAAACACTGGGAAAAGTTTTCTGGTACCAGCATGGCATAATTATCCTGGAAAAATGCTCCCTGAGAACCTGTATCAGGGCTTTTAGGCTGTAGGTCCTGCTTGTGTGGATGCTCAATGGGAGCAAGTTAGAACTGGGCTTTCGAGAGTTTTTACAACTCCACAAGTCTTTGGAAAGCCTGGCATGGTTGGTTGCTTCAGAGCCATAAATTTTACAGTCATGGGTTCTCAGACCTGGCATTGCTTGTCTGATGGAGCTCTGTATTCTGGACATGCTGACTCACAGGTGATCTCAGGTCAACCTTTGCTCTGAAACTTTTAGGCCATTTTGTTTCAGCAAATGACTATTTTTGGCAAAACTTTGTTTTGCCCTCAAACTTCCGACTAGCAGTACATCAGTGTTCAAGGGACATAAAAGCTTTCTGTTTGGCTTCTCAGCATGCTTCGAGCTGAGTTCTGGGAAAGCTGCCTTAACAAAGTGAAAGTAGACCCTCCTTGTCCTTCCCAGTCCATGCTGTGTGTGGCCTGCTACACCCTCACAGCTCCCACTGACTCTGACAAGTGTCAAGTCACATGTCTCCAACAGCATTAATTCACGAGTGTACAGAAAATGTCATGCCTTCAAATATCTTTCATATCAGTAAGTTCTTGAAATGCAAAAGGCTAACAACTATGAATATGTATTGCAATATACTTTCAAAAACTCACTAATTTTCCTTGTGTGAAGTGATCCCCAGTGCAGTAATACACAGAAACTAACCAAGTTTAAATCCAGATTATGGTGAGGGGCAGGGAGGAAAGCAACGAAAATTGCATCCTTTTTGTCTTCTACATACAGTCACTCACAGAAATTCTGTTTACTAGGTCTCTGCTTAGGGTAATGTGAATTTTGTCCTTAAAGAATGAGTAGTAATTAATTTGGTGGAGAAAGTCAAAGTCAATGTTAATGAGATTGCTCCCCCCATGCAGGAAGGTATTGCAGCTGAAATGAATGTTATCAAACATAAATACCATCTATGGATGCCAGACTCCTATTCTGTGTTGGCCTGACAACTTTCAAAGTGATACTTGTTTTAGAGGCTAAGCAATCAGCCAAAGTGACAATGTCTTTTTGAAGACAGCTTGACAATCTAGAAACTTCTATTGCCGTGTTACTACTAAAATGCACAGTATGAATCATCACAGTCACTTTATATTTTCATAAGAGATAGTGATAAAGTATATCGCTGTGTAAATACAGGGTATAAATTCTTCTCAGTCCTGCAGTACCAAGAGGGGGAAAGTGATGGACAGCCACAAAGGGAAAATGTTTGTATCATAAACGTGCCTGTTTTACTTTTATGGAGCTCATTCATAATACCTACAAAAATTAACAGCATGACAGGGGAAAGAGGGATGTAGACAGCAACTGCCATTCCTGCTTTCATGTTACCATATCAACCTTCAGTTTGATAATTAAATAATCAGTGTTTATAAATCTGAATCACACCTTTAGAAGGGATGGGCTCTCAGGTTCTTGCTGGACAAGAATGTAGTGTGATCTCTTGGCTCAGGATTGAACTATGCTTAACTTGCAACTAAAAGCCATTTTTGGAAGCAAATATTTTTTCTATGAGTAGGAAAAAGTAGTCAAAAAGTTTAGGCTTAGAATGACATTTGTGCGAGTAAATTGCACCTTTAATCTCAGATTCTCACTGTTTGAGAATTTGCTCAATAGAGACTGAGTTTATGAGAGCAAAGTGAGATCAGACCTATCTGTTCCACCAGAGACTCATTCCTGCCCTGATTGACATCATTCATACACTCACCACAGTGCCAGGGTCTCCCTCCTGGGTTGTGATTTGTGAAGATGCAGGGGTTGGCCTGCTCTACTGACCAGCTTCTTGGGTGGGAGGTGCCAAGGAAGAGGAGAAGAAATATGACATTGCAATGACAACCAGGATAAAACTCACAGGGTCCTGGCAGGGAAGGCACCACCTTCCAGCACAGCCACTCCCTCAACTCATGACTGCATGCATGTGGGGGCATGCCCATGAATGCAAATGCAGAAGTGTTTCCATTGCATGATCTGTTGTTCATTCCCAGTCTCATGGTCCACTGTGAATCATACAGAAAGCTAAGAGGTTTGGGAGGTGGCATAATCAAGCCTTTGGGGAAGTCTGATCCAGTCAAAAGAGCATTAGTCTGGGACTTTGAATGAGTGGCTACACATTTTCCTTTCTTGGCCATGATCAGCTGTAGGGTGATTCAGCTCTCCAAAAGTAATGCTCTTTGAAAGACTCCAAGGTATCCAAGCTATGCATATGAAGCTGTCACACCCAAGTCCCACAGCAGACCCACAGCCTTCCTTCTTCTTCTCAAACACTGGGATTTGACACCTGTAGGAAGTGAATTGCATCCTTAATCAATTCCCAATTTTTTCAGGAATGTAGGATTTGCTCCCTACAGTACCAAGAAGACTGGAAGTGGAGGAGTGTAAGGCATACCAGTACAAGTAATAGCCTTACAAATTTAGCTGTTCCATATCTGAGAACACAGCTAGTGTAGCTATTTCTGCAGGGCCCTGCCTTGTCCTGCAAATGCTTGGAAAGCTCAGCCTGTGGGGACACTGGCACTATCTGTTCTTGCTGGGGAAAGCACAGAGCACAGCTGTTTTAGCTGCATCAGGCCAAATGATTTGGGGTCCAGATACTAGAGTTAGTCAATTAAGCCTGCAGGAGGCTGGAAGAGTTTTGGTTTATGCCCAGCACCCAGATAGAATGCTTGGAATATGTCTGGACTGATTAATTAGTCAGCCTGATAAATTGTACCATGTAGGCTTACATTTGGGATGTCTACTCATTCTAGGGTGTCTTGACTGAGCTTCCCAAAGTTCACACATCTGTAGACTTTTAAGGACCAGACACCTAACACCATCTGGCTCAACTATGAGACTTAGACATAGAAGTCAGTTAGGCCATGCAAGAACAATATGACAAGCAATGTTTCATATATTTTAAAAGTGCTGTGGCCTACACAGTTACAGAGAAGTGTCATAATCACAGCTATTCTTCTGCCACTGTGCTACCTTAGTTACAGTAGTGAAAATGTTACAACATAGCCTAATGCTCAGGGAAATGTCCAATGGCTCTGGAAAGCGTATTCTCTAGATATTAAACCTGCAGAGAAACAGCCCTTGTTACCTGTCCTAGCCAGTTTAATACCATTACAATCAAATACCTCATTCATTTTGCTGTGTGGAACTTCCTGGTTTGTCTGAGCTTTTGTGTGCTGGTGCAAATGAGGTATAAAAGTAGTTCTGTTCTTCAGAGGTATGAAACAAGGCTATGAAAGGTCCTGAGTTACTGAGAAACTGGAGTAATGAAGTTTGAAATTGAAACATTGGCTGAATGCATGCGTCATGTTCAAAAGCTCACATCAGGACTTGAGATCATTTACAGAAATGATTATGTTATATTCTTCCTGATGGGAGTTATATTATGCAGGACAGTGTCGTTATACTTGCCTTTCAAATAGAAAAGAAAAGGATCTAGTTCACTGTCATGGTTTAACTCCAGCTGACAATTAAGCATCATGCAGCTGCTCACTCACTTCTCCCCAGTGGGATGGGGGAGAAAATTGAAAGGGTAAAAGTGAGAAAACTCATGTATTAAGGTTAAAGACAGTTTAATAGATAAAGCAAAAGCTGTTCAAACAAGCAAAGCAAATGAGGAATTCATTCCACTCTTCCCATGGGCAGGCAGGTGTTCAGGCATCCTCAGGAAAGCAGGACTCCATCACACTTAATGGTGACTTGAAAAGAAAAACACCATCACTCAGAGTATCCCCCTCTTCCTCCTTTTTCCCTGAGTTTTATGTGCTGAGCCACTGATACCATATGTTATGCAATATCCCTTGGGTTAGTAGGGATCAGCTCTCCTGGCTCTGTCCCCTCCCAACTGCTTGTGCACCCTCAGCCTCCTCACTGGGTGGGCTGGGGTGAGAGGCAACAAAGACCTTGACTCTGTGAATGCCATTCAGTAATAGTGAATTATATTATCAACATTATTTCAAACACAAATCCAAAACACAGCCCCATACCAGTTACTGTGAAGAAAATTAACTCTACCCCAACCAAACCCAGCATATTTACAAATGGAAGATTCTGAAGGCAGTTTTCTAATGAGAGGAAGACCATGGAAATCTGGCCGCCAGTGGAGGTCTCTCAGCTTGGGCTCCTGCTCTCAAAGGGTGTTGATGATATTTTACATAAACTCGGAAACTCTTGTGAGATGCAGATCATTTCCAAGTGGGACTGGAGCAGTTGAAATCTTCCTAAAGGAAGAAAATATCCAGAGTCAAATGAACATAAATCTCAGGCCTGAAATGATTAAGATTATAATCTGTGGAAGCTTGAAGGCTGGGACTATTATCAAAGGAAAAAACAAGGGATGAAAGATCGGATATCTGTTGTGATGTAGCAAGAAAATACTTGCTCTATCTTGTTAGCAATGACGTTCAGAAACCTAGCTAATAATAGCCCAGCCTTGATACCAGAGAAATCAATCCCCATGGACTGAACTATTACCAGATCTGATTTGTGTACCTAATGTTCAGAACCACAAGGAAAATGTCACGAGGCAAATTAAATGTAAAATGTGACAAACTGTTGGATCTCTCTTGTCCTGTTATCACACCCTGGTAAAGGCAAGTATCTGTTTCAGTCACATAAGTATTGTCTCATATGCACTTACTTAAAAGGATACTCAACCAATGCAAAAAAATCCTTGAGTCAGAGAGCTAATAATTGCCATAGTATGTTATGTTGCTTAACACAGATGATGACAAGAGTTTTTGCCAAACTATCTGGCTTATACCTACATATGAGTAATCAGTTGTGGAAATGTCAGAGAGGATAGAGGAATGTGGTAAGGAACAAAAAGTTAAGTATCAGTCATATTCAAAAGTCTGAGCCAAAACAAGTGAACAAACAAACTAACCAAAAACTCACAAATGAGCTTTAAATATGTCCCGAGACAAGAACATGGCTAATAATGCTGTTCAAGTGATATCTTCTGTACAGAGAATTGAACTGCTCTTCAGAGAATGATCAGAAGAGTTGGGAGAAATATAAGAAGATGAGGACTAGCTCCTTTGTGAACCCTCAATGGCACATTGGCAAAATTTTGTGGTTTAATTCTGCAACAGTAAGTCTGGAAACACTGTTGCCTGACACTGAAGAGCTGAAACGCTGGGATTGCCTTTTGACTTTGTAGGTCCCAGGAGGTAAGAATAGCTCTAATCTTGACAGACTTGAGCAGCCTGGCACTGTGCTTGCATTAATTGTGCTCATTATGATCATTAAACAGTCACTGGATAGAGACAGAAACCACAGAGTGGTGGCCAGCACTCAGCTGAGTCCAGCTTGCTGTTACCTCTCCTCACTCACCTCCAAAATTCTACCCCCACATAACCTCTATAGTAGTGCATATGGCAAGGAGATAGGGGCTTAAATCCCTTCAGCAGGCAAGAAGCTAAACATGCCCGGCCATTGCACTGGGCTCTGTCTCCTGTTCTTGCATGCTTCAAAGGGATACAGTGGGTTGGCTGCCCATGCTTAATATGATGGACTAGTGTCTGCTGGCAAGCAAGGATCAGAGACCATGAATTCTTTGCTCCTTATAGATGTTTATCTAAGCTATAGTTGAACACCTGAATTAGAGGGAGTAGTGATATTTCAGATAGAATTTTGTGTTGGGATTGTCTGGCAAGGTTTTGGCACCAGGGGAGGTACAGGGGCTTCACTGGGAAGCTGTTAGAAGCTTTCTCCATGTCTGACAGAGCCAATGCCAGCTTGTTTCAAGGCAGACCTGACAACAGCCAACGCCAAGCCCATAAGCCGTGGTGATAGCCTCTGGGATAACATGTTTAAGCAGCAGGAGCAACTGTAATGAAAGACAGAAGTGAGAATATATGAGAGAAACAGCCCTGCAGACAACCAGGTCAGTGAAGAAGGGAGAGCAGGAGGTGTTCCAGGTGCTGGAGCAGAGATTCGCGTGCAGCCAGTAGTGAAGATCACGACGAGGCAGCTGTGCCCCTGAAGTCCATGGAGGTCCACAGGAGTGGGTGGATACCCAAAGGAGGCTGTGATTCCGTGGGAAGCCTGTGCAGGATCAGAGTTCTGTCAGGACCTGTGGCCTTGTGGGCAGAGAAGCCCACACTGGAACAGGTTTGGTGGCACATCTTGTGCCCCATGGAAAAGGCCCACACTGCAACAGTTCATGAAGAACTGCAGTTCATAAGAAAGACATGCTGGAGACGTTCATGGAGAACTGTCTCCTGTGGGAGGGACCCCACAATGGAGAAGGGGAGGAGTGTGAGGAGTCCTCTCCTGAGGATGAAAGAGCAACAGAGACAATGTGTGATGAGCTGACCACAGCCTCTAGTCCCCATTCCTCTGGTAGAGAAATTGGGAAGGAAGTTGAGCCTGGGAAGAAGGGAAGAGTAAGGAGAAAGTGTTTTAAAATTTACTTTTTATTTCTCACTACCCCACTCTGATTTGTTTGCCATTAAATTAATTTCCCCAAGTCAACAGTAACCTGTAAGTGATCTCTTCCTGCCCTTATCTCAAACCATGAGCCTTTCATTACATTCTAGCCAGGCATCTGTAGGAGCGACCGTTTTCATCATCCTAAATATGCTGCACACAAAAGGGTACAGGGGTTACTAAGAAATGAAGTTCCTGGGAGCCCTGACAACAAGCACAGGCTGTGAGCTTCCTGGTGCATTTTTGCATTTTTAAATTTATTTATTTGTTTCTTAAATAAACAAATAAAATACCAAAACCAACACACACACTTATTTTGATGTCATTCAGTAAAGAAACTTTTCTGAGTTTGTTCAAAACTTGAAAACACTCTGACCTCAGTCTCCTACTACAGATACGTCTAGACTAGAATTTGTTCTCCTGTTGTAACTTGTGTTTATTAGTTGTTTGCCAATTAGCTAGTAGAGTTGGTGAAGACATTTGCAATTGTAAAAGCTAATCTAAACATTCCAAGAAGATGTGTTGCAGCAGTCAGACATTTGTGGTTTACCTTTGCTTGTGCACTGAGATACTCACAACTCTTTGCCTCATGGAATGAACATTCATGGATAACTTTCATTTATAAGCACACTAACCAGCTTGAAGTAATTGGCAATCAATTAAGTTGGGCCACACAGCAAAACCCATGTAATACCTGCATATTCTAATTTTAAACAGAATTAAAAACATTGGTTAGTATAGGCCTGGATAAGTGGTCACAGTGCTGAAGAATATGAGATACATGAAACACTTTGCCCAGAAAAATGTGTTTGAGGAGTCCATGGGCAGAGGTAAAATAGCCCACTGAATAATCTCTCAGACACAAAGTGGGAAGCTGGCTGCTCACTGGAAAACTGAGGAGAGGAATAGAATGCAAGTCTTTCCACAATGGATAATAAATGTCTACTAAAACACAGTGGTTTGAAGAAGGAGATTCAAAACTTTTATCATCCTTTCACAGAAAGAAAGTGACTGGCCCCAGCAGTCTGTTTCATTTAATGAAAAATGCCAGAAAAGTCACCAATGTCTTCAAAGGGCTGACAAAAATCACCTTTTTTTTTTTTTTTTTTTTTTTACTTTGTTGTTTGATAATGGGTGGATATTGGATGGGATACTGGGGCGTAGTTTTTGATGATAGTGCACAATCCGCATGTCTTGGGATAGTACAGCTTGATAACAAAAACTACTTTACCTCATTGACATCAAGCAAATATTTCAGAGTAAAACTGTTAGCCAAACACAGTGTTGGTATTGAAATAAAATGGATCATAATTTACATACTACTTCAATAAATGTTCATATTACAACAAATTGAGCATCCTCAGCTATTTGTTTTTATTCTATAGAGAACAATTAGAGAATAAGATATTAAGAAGGATATACAAGGCAATAAATGGCTTCCACAGATGCTTAAACAATAAAAGGAAGTGAAAATATTTGTAACTACAGCTATAATTTATGAAATCCAACAGTCCCTTCCTCCACTGTAGTCACTATCATTATATAACAAGTCAGAGGATCATTTATAAGACTACAAAATGAAGAAAAAAGGATTAAAAAGAGGAAAAAAATGTTGGGTTTTTTTTTTTACCCAATGAAATATTGCAAGTCCCATGCCAAATCCAGCTCAAAGGCAAAACTGAATTTTGTGCCTTAAGAACATAAATTCTGTGAGACCAAATGAGTCTTGTGGCAGATGAAGCAGCCAGTGGGAACCTGAGTAACTGAAAAAGCCAGTGGCATTAGGGGTGAAGTTAAATTATGAAATGCATATTAGGGTAATCTCTTCCTACACTGATACTGTGACCGCCTTGCACCCAAACTAATGTAATTCTATTTGCTGAGGAAGAGACTGTAAACCTGTCCCCTGGGGTCTTGTGTTGTATAGCAATGGGGTGATGGCTCCAACCCAATGACAGATTGTGACCAAACAGGAAAACTGAAGTGCAGATGCCTTCTCTTGGCTTCGCTTAGACCCTGGCTTGGCCACTTACCCACGAGCTACAACTTTTCCTGACAGCAGGAAGAAAGAAGAAGAATTTTTATGTCTTGGGAAAGTGTGGAACATCATCACCTGGGAGGAGAGGAAGAGGGAAGCAGCCAGCCTTTCTTCTCCCTCCCTTTGCAACAGGGAGACCATGCAGGTAGCACCAAGGGGTAGTTTGACAAAGGAGCACAGCCACTGGGGCAGCAGTGGCCCTAGGTGTTCTGCCCCCTCAGCTGTCAGCATCCTGATTCTGCCCTATATCCCTGCTTTCTCAGAAATAGTTACCTAAGGACAGAACTAAAATCAATTAGTTGATCAAGGGAGTGACCTGTGTGGAAACTCAGCAATGTATCTGAACTCAGACTATGTCAATAAAAGCTTCAGTCACAGTGCAAGTCGAGCCAAGAGTGAGGTACATTTTCCCATAACTTCATGCATAGCCAATTCCTTAAAATTGAACAGCCATGTTCAGATCACTTTAGGGTGTAGTCTTTTCCACCCTGACTACATATTTCTATGGTAACTACTCTTACCAGACACATCTGTGTATATATGTGTGTAAGTAAATAAATAACAGATAAGGTACTCCTAAATGGTGCCTAAAGCTCTGTCAGTTCCTCTGTTGCGTTGCAGACTCCTGCTGCGTGCTGCCAGCCCTGCTCTCCATGCAGGTCTATACAGTCTGCATTTAACAAAAGCTCAGGGCAAAGGGTTGGGGATTTTTACTTGAAGCCTGTGTTATGGTTTACCAGCAGCAGAGTGTTGCTGCACCGGGCTGGCAGGGAGCAGTCCACCTTCTGTTGCAATACCGACAGGGAAAACTGGAGCTTCTCTGATGCCTAATGCACGAACCAGGCAGCGGTTGCAGTTTTGGACAGAGAAGGCAAGTCAATCAACGTGGTCGCTCTGTGTAATGCAATAAGGAAGAACCACTTCCTAATTTGTCAGCTCTTGGAGCCACTATATGAAGTAAGGCAGCTTTTCCATCTCTGACAATTAGAAAAATCATCAGGAAAAAAATTACATTTTCTCCTGTATTTCCATATCGCTTGACTCTATGAATCCTTCTCTTGACGAGGTGGGAGCTGAGTTGTGCAGCCAGGACATGTTTGACTGTATGGAATTTTTTCATTTCTTGGCTATTTTGTTCTACTTTCTTTGCTTTTTTTGCTTCACACTTTCCAAAGCATAATGATCTGAGAAGTAACAGGCTCTGTCATGCTTTTAAGATGTTAGAAAGTTTCCACTTGCCTCAGAAGTCTGTATCTTAAGGAACTGGCCTGAGACAACAAGATCCAAAAATATGGAGTTGTGTGATGTTAAGGTCAGGGAGAATTTGGCACTGATGTAGGGGCTTCCACCTACTGTGAGTGCAATCCCACCCACTGCAACCCACCTAACCTCTTCACCTTTCTGAGAAACAGGAGACACTTAAAGCTGCAGCAGAAATCTTCTTTAGCTTCCTTAATTTCTGTTGCAGGTTTAGCCCAGAAGTTCCTTCCTCTTGGCTGAGCTAAACAGGCAGATAACTACTTTTCTGCCTGGGGCCATTTATAATTCATAAAGTAGGTGCTCCTCTGCCACACTTCCCTGAGGGGCATCCTATGAGCTGTGCTTCCAGACCACGCCGCTCTGTGGAATTCAGGACAAAGGCATTGCAGTTTTGGCCACTTTAATAAAAACACTTCAAACCTACAGAATAAAGAGTAGATGCAGTTCTCTGATCTGTATATGGTTACACTAAGAAAACAGAGAAGATGTGGAAGATCTGCATTGGGTTTTTACTTTTGTTTTGTGCCATATGTCCCCAGAACTAAAAGCACGGACAGTGTTAGAGACAGAGACATGTCTCTCCTTTTCAGCTGATTAACCCTTCAAATATGCAGCAGGACTAGGCTCCCTTCTTCTCACCTTCTCCTCGATCCATGTCTGAAACACGAAGTTTCGGGTGGACCCAGGTTGCTGCAGGAACCCCCTCTCTGGCTCCTGCCTATCAGGGCTGTTTCTGGGGCTGGGATGCTGGAGTGTGAGCCAGGCTTCCCTCCAGTCAGGCAGCAACCAGCACCACAGGCCCACTGTCACAGGACTGTCACACAGCAGACTGATCCCAGCATCATGGGGTATGGCAGCGAGGTCACGCTGGCCGGGTCTGGGCTTTTGCTGGGGGTGGCCATAGGATGTCATCAGCAGTCAAAGGACACCCAGGCTGTGACTCCCCATCACTTTCAGGTAGCTCAGCCAAGGCGATGCTGCCCCTGGATGCACAGTAGCAAAGCTTAGAGATTTAAAGAAAATCTTCAGTGCCTACAGCCTCTCAGGTGTCTAAACAAGTTAGGTGAAGTTTTCTTTGGCTCACTGTCCTATATGTAGGCATCTAAATTCTGCACAAGTTGCACTTTAGGTGTCTTTCTGTTTTCTTTGGATTTTTCCCTCAGCTGTGAGCAGGAGCACAGGTTTGCTCTGGCACGTGCAGCAGTAGGACAATGTCACCCATTGACTACATCCCAGAAATCCACTCCCTGTTGCCTCCTTTTCCCTCCCAGCTCTTAAACCTTGTTACAGTGATTACAAAACTTTGCCTACTATTCTGTTACTCCCTTGCAACTGAGCCTGTGAGCTCAACTTCCCAGTTGTTTGATCCAGTTTAAATCCATATCTGCCAAAATCATTCTCTCACTAGTAAAATCTCCACTTTCTGCTCAGCTTTTCCACCCTTCCCATATGTATACATTCTTCTCTCTGGATTATTTGTTTACTTAAATAAAAAAACAGATAAAAGTGCTGCTCTTCTCTTTGCAGTGTCACAATCCACCCCAGGCTGCGGCAGAGCTGAGGAGCAGCCAAGATAAAGAGCTGAAGGGATCTTCATGCTTCAGGATTTGGGTCTGGCATGACACAGACTACAAAACCTGGACTTGTATGATAACAGTCTGCACGTGCTTAATGATGGCTCCTTCTCCCTACAGTGGAGGATCTCTGAAAGCTTTATTTTACCCTAATTAATTTTCACTCCTCTTTGCTTTCATGGTTGACCTTTTCCATCAAGTCTTACAGAACAGACGAATTGTCTGTGAAACTGAGGTTGTTCAGCCATTATCCCCTATAGTTGTTCTCCTTTCCTCTCCTACAGGGAAGCAAACCCATTGAAGCAAGCTGTTTAAAGTATTTGCAAGGCAAACTGTGAAGTATTTGACCTTGTTTTTCAACTTAAATATTCTGGTGCACAGCATAAGATAATTAAAGACCCATTTTCATGGACTTTTTATGTGCAATCCTTGTATAGATTCACATACAATGTAAATCACTGCTTGTTTTATATATAAATGTTATACTGTAATAATCACTTATCATTGCTAGTTAAAAATAATTTTAAGCAGACTCAGATTTTGTTTGCTGTGAGAAACATTACTTACCAAGGGAAGAGTGCATGGAGGGGTCTGCCACTTGGAAAATGGCAAATTGAGTCATTCAATTCAAGCAGAAGTCATTGTTATTGCTATTTCTGCACAAGTCCTTCAAAAAAATTGGAAATAATACAAAATCAAGAGGATTTTTAATGGACTTAAAATGAAGACAGCTATTGTGGTATAAGTTGACACTGACAAATAACTGCAGCAAAATGATACAGCAGTGCTCGCCCCTGGACACAATATTTGGAGTGGGAACCTTCAGCGAGGGTGCTAAAGAGTCAGAGAAATTGTGGAAGAAACGACTACAGAAAATGGCAGAACTGTCATGGAGGGATACAGAAAACACTGGAGACTCAGCTCCCAACTGTCCTCACCTCTGGGTGTGCTGTTTTCTTACAAATTCATTTTACTTCTCAGTGTCTTTCTCTGGGGACCAGCTTTTAAAATTTGGTAGACCCAAACCACTTTTGAGTGGCTTTTTTTGCAGTTTATATTGCCCCTGTGCCTTGCTGGTAAATACAGTAATTGCTTGTTATGATTTCTGTTTGTTCTTTGGGAACATAATGACATGTTTTTACAGATTGCTACAGATTTATATATAGTCTAAATGACTTAATTAAGAAAAGTAACTTCCTCTGCCTCAAATATCTCAGTACTGAAAGATTTATTCATGGAAGTAGGCAAAATAAAATCATATTAGGAGACCATACCTGAGAGATTTAAAATTATGTGTATATTTTTTTCATCATGAAGTATGACTGGAGATGTGAAATTATATACATCATTAGGAGGAAACCAGCATCATTTAATAGTGGGTAGGAGGGCACGAACATTTTATTCGGCCAAAAGAAGATGGTAGATAAATTACATCTCCCTGAATTTGATCAGGACAAGGAGCAGGTTTCATCTTGTGAAAGGCTGTGTAATATCTTTAATAACCATGGCAATGAGGGCTGTGCTCATATATTTCATACAGATCTTCACCTCCATCAGGGAAGGAGCATTCAAAACCAGCCCACAGGGAAGAGAAATACCCTGATCAGCGTTGCTACTGCGGTTCCCTCCGAGGCTGTGGCTGTGTGAGCAGCACGGAGATGCAAAAACAACAAAGAACTTAGTGTCTCCCAGAAAAATCTCTATCATTACAGAAAAATTATTCCTTTCAGGAGAAATAAGGTTTACCAATAAAAGTGTTATTTCGTCAGGGTTGCTGCTGGCACACAGTACCAGACAGGGATCCCGGCTCTTCACACCCACAAGCAGCGCCGCCGCAGTGCTGGCACCGGCTGCAGTGCCGCTCTGGCCTCAGATGCTGAACAAGCCCAAGAATAGCACTGGGTGGTTCGTTGTGTGCAGTGCTGGAAAAAAAAAAATTGTATTTAAATCCAATATTTTCCAAAAGTAGCTAAACCCAGGAGGTTATAAATTATTAACCTGTAAAGCATAAGGTTTAGGAGACTGCCACTTGTGTGTCCTGGAATAGTTTCTGCTACCTTTTTGGGATGGAGCAGAACCTTTCATTTAGTTATTGCTTTCCAGCTGAATTTGCGGAAGCTGCAGTTTATCTAATCCTTGCAGCACATTTTTCCTCTAGAAAAAAAGCCGAACAACAAACAACAGAAAACCACTGGAGTTTGCCTCATTATTTAACTTTTTGTTGTGCTACTAAGATTTTCAGTACTTTTAGGTAGAACCCATTAATTCTTTAATTACTGTGTCCTACCACTGTTTGGTAAGACCCCTACTCTTCAGAAAAGATGAAGGAAGGAGAAAGATATAACCTGTGGTTAGAAATAGCCAAACTAAGAAGCAGAGATTTGTTAATGATATTATTAGTGTTTATTTTTCCACTGTGAACTAAATTATGTACATTATGCTTTAAAAAAAAAAAAAAAAGGCATTTCCTGGAGAAATTCATCTATTTACTAAATTTACCTCTTAATGCCTGGCATAAATTTATTTTGCTTCAAAAATGTAAATTTGTAATTCCACAGTTGATTTGTGTGTTACTGCTTTGTGAAGAGGAATACATAAGTAGAAAAAAAGGCATATAGTGATGATAGGGGAAGCCAAGATGAAATTACAAAAACAAACCAACTTGCACACATTTAACCCAAACTTTCGTTTGCAATGTTGGCAATTTGAGGATGAGAAGCTGCAGGACCCTGACAAGGTGAGGTGGTTGCAACTCTACCTGTCATGCTGTCCCTAAAAATGTGTGTGTATATTTATGAATACGTATGAAGGAAGGAAATGTTATGACAAACAGTAGGTGTTTTATTTGTGTATATCATGTATTAGAATGATCAGATTAGAAAAAATAAATTATATCAATGACTTTTGGAACTGAGCAACTGAAATTTTGACAGCTACAAGAGTATAAAAAATGAGAATTTTATTGCATTAAATATAAAATGAAGTAATGCACTCAAACATTCTGTTTTTAATTTGATCATTCTATTTACTTATATTTGTCCTTGTTTTTTAAGTTTCTAATTGCTAATTTTTAAATTCAGGATGAACCAAACTCTTGATGCTATTTTCTGAAGCTTAGAAAAGAAAGCATAATATGTAAGAAATATTGCTATATAGAATGTTTGAGGAAATACAGATTAAGGTCCAATTATTGCTACACACAGGTTTACCAGTCCTTATCAGCACATCCTGTTTGGGCTATCTTCCCACAGACAGCTTAGGTGTTAGTCTCACAGAAGCAGTGTATCCTTTCCTCTGTTTATTTTTGGCAACTACAAATACCATAGAGGACATTTGTTTTTGTAACACTGTAATGATGAAATATATTTACTGGCTGCAGTCACAAGAATGCTAAGCAGATATTCAGTTGTTTAATCCCTGCAGCTTTGTTGAAAAATTTATAACTGTCTCAGACAAATTGTTAGGAAAAAATTGGACATTTGGGCTTATGGTGATGGGATATTTTTGTAGCACCCAAAAAGGTGTGGGAGATAGTGTGGGTACTCACAGCTACAGAATAACCAGTAGAGAAATATTTACTAGTGCCATAGGCTTCATGGCCCCAACAGAGAACCGGAAGCAGTGTGCCCTCAGGGCTAGTAGGACAGGCTGACTTCACACTCTGGGAAGTACTTGCCATCTGGGTCCTCAATGGGAAGTACCTATGTCAGATAAGGTAGCTATATTCCAGGAGAAGGAAATCGTGGAGCAGTGTTTACTTGTCATCACCTAAGATGGAACCATTACCCCAGATCAGGGGTTCAGCTATATGATATCTTTCTTCTGTCAGGATGATTTTGTTGGCATTTCCTTCCACAATGGAAAGATACACCTTTGATGTGGCGAAGACAAAGGAAAGCCACAGTCCCAGATCATTACTGATAACCATTATTTCCTTAGCTATGAGCTCAGACTCACGCTATCTAACTTCAGGCACTTCATGAAAGTGCTTGCAGTTCCATACAGAATGTGAATATCCTTCTGCAGTTTGACTACAGCAACAGGGTTTTTCAGCTCAACTCTGCAAGTAAAGCTCTTGCAGTGGACGGGGCTGAAAGTGGTTTGGTGTCAGAAGGCAGCCCTGGGTGGCAGGTCAGACCTGCAGTGCTTCTGAGAGATCTGCTTTATTCATCCCTCCCTGAGCCAAGCAGACTCATCCTGCAAGCAAAGCCGAGGATGCAGAGAAATACAAGAAAAGAACAGTATGTTGCTCCATCTGCTTTGCTTGCAGTGCTACCACACTTTTTTTTTTCTTCACTTCTTGGAGTCTAACAAGCCCGAGAGCTACTGGGTACTGCTCAGACTCAGACAAGGTGCTTTGATCGGTCACCTTCTGCTTGTCTGCAGCTTCAGTGCTAAGTTTCTGCTACTGCTTTGCCTTTACTAGTTAGAGAAACCAGTTCCTGCTTCTGCAAGTGAATTGTCAGCAATGTTCACCTTGTTTTCCTCCAAAGAAACAATACCAAGTTAAAAAAGACAACTCTTACAAACAAAGCCTGACATAAAAAAATAGGACTTATCTGCCTTTTTTTTTTTTTTCCTTCATGGCTACTCTTTAATCCCAGTTTCAATATTGCAGGTAATAGTTCTTGCAGCATTTTACAGAGGGCCCTGTTGTACCCACGTTACCTCTGGATTTACACCACATTGAATATGTAATTTTTTGTTTGTTGATTTCTGCTCCTTCACTGAACATTTTCTTTGATGTTTTTTGTTTTCTTTAACCTTGCTACCAGACACAGTATTGATGAGGGAGAAGCAGGCAAACATCTCCAGCTGCTCTAGCTATGGAATAAGCTTCATTTTCCAGTCTATTAACTGTGACCTCAAGGTCACTTGTTGCAGTTACCTCTTTGAAGGTAATATGCTGTCAGTAGAAAGTATTTATACTTCAGTTTCTTTTTGCATCTTCCCTTGAATACTCTTCCAGAATAGATTAAGACTCTATTAACAAAATAGCCCCTTTTTGTATTTAAATATAAAAAATCACTTTACCACCATTTTGTAGGATTTCAGAGTTTCTGACAGAATTAGTTTTGCTTCAGATTGGTGACTTGGATCTACCCTGCAATCATGCTGCTATTGCCTGTCCTGACATGTTTGTCGCATCCTTTTTTAGGTGAATAGTGTCAAAGAACCTTGGCTTCATCTCACTGGGAAACTGGAAAATTTTCTGCAACTTCAGCTAGAAGAGGAAATTTTTCTCTTCCTCCAGATTTGTATTCATAAAATAAGTGTCAGTGGGAACTGAGGAGTACATACTTCAGAACAACACAGTGGTGAATATTTTCAAGAACTTTTATAAATTACCCCTGCAAACCCACAGGAACATCATTATTTAGTTAGGGAGAAATGGTAAAGAGCTTTCACTGAAAAGAAAGACTCCACTGCTTTAAGTATTGTGCAAAGAAAGAATAAAAGACTGTTTCTGTTCACAGGGCTTGTGAAGTACATAATTGAGACGTGATGGGCAGTTAGAGGCAAATGGGAATAAAACTGAAACAGTACTACTGAACCACTGATATACAGTAGGTTTGAAAAGTGGAATGGTAATTTTTCTCATCAAATTTGAGATATAGTATAATTCAGGCCTTATTTTCCCCTCAGGTCATTTGTACACATATGTTTAGTTTCTGCTGGATAGCATTTGGCATAGCCAAATCTCTGGTTTGGGGGAAAACAGGATCTCAGTCATCTCAGAAGTAAGAGAAGGCTTTTTTAATTCCACATTTGAATAATTTAGGGATTGATTGTTATTTATTTTATAATTTATGTTACATCATTAAGCAGATGTTATATGTATTATTGCCTGTGATCTCTGAGTGACAGTCTTGAAAGATCAGGTTGACATTAGCAAGTGATTCCATCTTGCCGTCATGTACACACATGTTTAGCTTTATGTCCTTCAATAGACAAGTCACATGGATAAGTATCTGTCCTGTCAGTGATTTGAGATTATTTTCTTCAGGCAATGAACAGCAGTTGCCCAACAAAATTTATATGTTGCTCCAGTACCATAATGTATTACTGCTTTACTAGTGTTTACTTTCAATACTGGCACTGAAATAGTTGAAGCCAGGATTTTAACATGAGTATAGATTATATCTACTCCAACAACTTTATATCCACAATAAATACATACAAATTTACAAATTCATCACTCTGTAATTTTCAGCTGGTGCTTAAAGTAATTACACATTCTGTGATGATAACACATTCAAGGTTTGTTGTTTTTTTATGATACCACAAGCTGGCGAGACACCTAGATCAGGCATGTTAATGCTAATTGGCAGATAAAGCATAAATCTGAGGGAGTCTGGATTCCTGCTTTTTTTGCCAATTTTTTGTTGATTGGAAACTGAATTCTTTATCCTTGCTTTTGCTATACAAAAATGCCAGGCAATTTGTTGTTGTCTTTCCTCTGTGCATTTTAATCCATCACTTCTGTTGTTCCTTTAATGTCTTGTTGTTTGTTTTTAATCCAGTAGACTAAAATGGTTTTCTTTTTAACTGCCTCTTAAAATCAATCATACAGAACTCCCTAATGCAAAAAACAATTGGTTCTGGTCACATAGCTATAACACTGATGAGGTTTTTGTTTCTTGTTTATTTACAGAGGTGCATGACCTAGTGATAATAGCAATGATAAACTTCATTTGAAATATATGTTTACCTGCTTGTCAGGTGAATACATTTGTTTATTACCTCTATAGTTTGTATACAAAATATTTCAAGCTTTCTGGAAATTCGTTTCACTTCAAGGATGTGAATCTTATTCCAAGACCTGCTCCCTAAATATCCTGTGGTCTGAATATATTCATCCTGTGTTCTTTATTATCCTCATTTTTATTATGTGAGTAAATATAATTTTAAAATAGATGAAGGATTCCAGAGCCTGCCCGTGCATGTCATGGATCTCCTTGAAGATAGTTCAGTCATTTATCACAAAATAAAAAGATTGGAAGCTTATTTTCCAAACAGTTTTTTTTTTTCTTTTTGTGAACTTAGCCCTGATTCTCATTAAAAAATAACTGTCTGTAACCAAAGGACTATAGAATCCTACTAGATGTGGGTGAATGTGTAAAGGCAAAGTCATGAAGTGATAGCAGATGAACATAGAAGACAAAATGACACAAAGGTTATAGATAATTGTAAGAGATCAAGATAGAGTGCTTAAAAAAATTACTGCCTGCAGAAGGAAGTAGATGTGCATTGGTGCTACTGCAAATGATGGTACAGATCCAAAGCATACCTCAGGAAGTCCCTGTTCAATAGTTTTCAGAAACCAAGAGAATATACTGGGGAAAAACACTGTATTTGTTTTATTTCTTCTATTTCCCCATGACACATCCACTGAGGGTTACAGCTGGACAGAGGGAAGTGAATGAGGTGGATTCCTGACCTGGCCAGTGTGGCTGCTCCTGTGCTTATGACCACCTGTCAGTGGAGGGGCAGTAACTGATTTTGTACACCTTCCTTTGCCATTAAAATGAGAAAAAAAAAATCACTAGCTTCTGATTGAATAAAATGATTCTTGCCATAGCTCATAAAAACTATTATCTCCCCTGCTTTCAAAGCAGGAGCTGCCATGAGCATCTTTGTTCTCTTTTTCTGAGATAGTATCTCATAATAGTAGGGTTAACATGAAATAGTTGTCTTTGGCTGCTGCAAGTTTGCCTCAGATAATACACTCTGTGATAAAAAGGAAATAGTAAAAAGGAGTTTAAAGTTGCTAACGGACATAGTGTGTGCCTTTTATATAGTATGCAGACCAGCAGAAGGTTGGCAAAAGCTGCTTTGTCTTTATCCCTACATTTTTACTGTTATGTCATCATGTATTATTCTCATTGGGTTTTAAAACAATCTGTAATTCATCAGTGGTACCGTCAAACAGGTCTACCAAATTATTCATGTCTAAACTTGCAGGTCTGTGGCTGCCAGCAGACAAATGTTCTATCCATTGTTTGGGGAAATCAAACCTTCAAGAGGTGTGAAAACACCTGCCAGAATTACAGACTTTGGGTGATAGTAAGGGCCCGTCCTTTTTGCAGTACAGACCAAGCTTTAGCTATCTTTGACACTGAAGTCCTCTAAGGTTTGTATGTATATATATCAGTTATATCTAAATGTACCTACCCACTGTGTCTCTCCACAACAAATTCTCAAAGTGTCTTCTTCCAGTAGGGAATCATATGTTCTGGGTTCGGCCTTCTGTGGTCTCTCAGAGAGTCCTCTGAGCATGGAATTGTAGCTTGCAGCACTTTGCCACAACTCAAATATTCTTTCCTTTGGTCCATGACCTTATATGCAACACAAAGGTCATGACTTGGTGCTACATCACTGTGTGGGTTGCCTGGATTTTGTGCAAGAGAGGAATTATTTGTGTGAGTCTCAGCTGAGTGTAGACAAACCTATGTTATAGTGAATTTAAATGGAATCTTTAAGAAGTCTCATTTTGTCAGGATTTTAGATGCACAGTATACTTAGGTGCCAGTATTTGCAATAAACCAATTTATCCGTTGAATTTTGTTCTTTTATTCTTCAAAAGACAGGAGAAAATTTTGCTACAAGTAAGCAGACATCTTAATTCAATTTGCTTTCACTGTCTGTTTGCTAAATATGAAATTTTTACAAAAGTACACCTTCCCTGGAAAATTTTGCACTTTTTATAGATTCAGTTAAATACTTTTATTGATATAGTATTTTATTTTGTAATTTATATATTAATATATTTTATTCTGCATTTTATATATTATCTTTTCTTTACTAGCCAGCATCATACTGTCAATTCTACCACTGTATTGGATGAACCTATTCTTTTATCCGATCTGTTGGCAGTTTGTTTTTTACATGCTTCTAAATAATGCTTAGTGCTCTGTGCTATAGGGAGTGTAATATTTAAGCCACATATATCATAGGGCTTGGAACACATATCTACTGGAAAGGTAGGAATCGGTTAACTGACTATTTACACTTCATGAAAACAATAAAATTTAAATGATCGTAATAAACCCCCAGTATCTTGGATTTCTTATGAAGCTGGGCCATATCTTGAGCCAGAGTAACCAGTGAGATCTCTTCATGCAGCGAAACAGAATCATTAAATTGTAGAGCAGAAAAGGACTACAAGAGACTAATCCATTCCTTCTAGTTCAGACAGATCCAAATAGGCTTCCCTGGATGGATGTTTTGAACAAGAGTGTGCAACATTGGTATATATTATGCTTTTAGTTCACTTTTTGCAAGCTGTGCTCCTATGAGGCAATTCAACTATATTATTATCAAACATGGTGTATTAGGTTTTCTAGGACCCATTTTCCTTCAGACACTGAAGTGAAACATCCTTGTTCTTGAGGACGCGGTACATGTTTCTTCCTGCATTTCAACCAGTGTATTACTCTGAGAAAACATTCCTGAAAGGTGGGAATAAGTCTTGTTTATAGGAGTGAAGTCAAAATGCAAGCATGGCTGGCTGCACTGACAGAGAGGCAGCAAATATCATTAGCAACAAGTGGACATGTTGGACCATGTAGCAGTGATAGTTCCCACACCTACGGAGCCATCAATAGTGAATCATGTCTGCAGGCCACTAAAAACATGAATGTTGCTCTCCTCAGGTAAACCATAGATATCAATTAGGCTCTGCAACAGCTGGGTGTTATCAGAACACATGCAGAAATTATTAGGAATATTAACAGACAACTATCTTTTATGTTAAACTCTTCCTCAGATAACTCCAACACACTTTGTAGAGGTGGCTAATGGCATTTTCAGGTTGTGCATTAGGAATCTTCTGCATGGGGAGATTTGACTTTTAGCTAGGTATAGAAAACGAAAGAACAAGATGACTGTAAGTATCAACACTTAGGTAAGTAATATTTGGGAAATGAAATCTGTCTACCTAGTTTCTGAAATAAAGACTGTGCTGTGCACATTTTGCTAGTCAGGATTTGATCATGTTTATAACCAAAGAAAGATTCTGCTTTCACAAGGGGAAGAAGCTAGTATCACTGGTGTTCAACAGAAATCAGAAACTGATGTCACACTGTTAGTTGAAGAATTGTACTGACAGCAAATGGACATTGTCCCTTGGATGACTATTTTCCCTCTGCTGTGATAGACAGCTCCACTTGCTCTTTCTGATTCCAACAAATGAGTTTTTAGTTACGTGGTTGTTATGGGTTTAAGGTTGCAGAATTTTCTCTTTCCCTCACCCGCCTGGACTGGGAGTGAAGCCCAGAGCGGAGGGGAGGGGGGAGCTTCCAGGGGAGGGAGGAAAGAGGGGAACTTTTGTTTTTTCTTCCAGTTTTTTTTTTGGATCGGTTCCACTCACGCACGCGGTTTTCGCCGGCACGGTGCTCGGAGCCGAGAGCTGCGGTTTCTGGAGGTGCCTTGCTTCGTCGGGGCGGTTTTCTGCAGTTTTTCCAGTGAATCCAGGGACCATCGAGACAAGCCGGTTAGTCCTCTCCTTCTTGCCGTGTGAGACGCCCTGTCCTGGGAGCGGAGCCCCGT
>JAWWEU010000081.1:138632119-138696046 GCA_035583155.1 Acropternis orthonyx | reverse complement strand
TGGTGTGATTAATCGTGTGGAGTCCTCTGTTCTATTAGCCCCCAGATATCTTAGTTTTCTTTTTCAAACTAAGACATCACCCAAAAATATATGAGTTCCTTTAAGTGGTGAAAATTCCTTTGCCCTGCAATGAAATCTGGCAAATGGTCATGGAGGGCAAGTGCACGAACATGTGAATGAAAGTGAGACAACAAATGATGAATGATGTCTGCAGGCTCAGACCATCCCAGGTTACACATGAAATAAGTTCTGTCAGATCGTTGCGTCAGTTTGCCTCATACGTTATTTTCTTTTTGCTTGGCTTTGATGTGCAGCCCTTGGCTATGGTGCTAATTCTACTTGCACAGAAGGAAAAGGAAACAGTCCACCTGACACTGAATGGGGCATATTTCTGGCTGCAAAGTCAAGTAAATCAAAGCCAAGACTCAGAAACAGTTTCTGTCCTGAAGAGCCAAGTATTTTATTTTATGTTGTGCACAGGACTATGTTCATTGTGTTCCTCTGTCACTAACTGAAAAGGAAAAGCAGTGTTTTGCAACCATGACATACCCTGTTATCTTCCCCAAGTGATGATCTCATCCAGATTACTCCAAGGGGATACTTACATTTTATCAGTGGCGCCTTGTTGCACAATTTCCAGTTTCTTTCTTGAAGATACAATAAAAGATTAATGTCTGAAGGACTGTGATGTGGTTTTCATCTAAGAGCAAAACAATTCCTTGTAAAAAAAATACCGTAGCCCCAAATGATTTCATAATTGCAAACAGTGTTGACGAGCTCTGTGGCTTAAATGAGTTTATAACATATTTGCTGTGTTTTCTAGCGAATCTTTTTGGATGTGCTTAGTAAGGAAAACAATTAAAATCCCCCTGCCTTTTCAAATTGACACAGAATAAATGTGACCCATTAGCTGATGTCTACTGCAATAAGTAATATTTTTAATTGAATTCTAAATTTTTTCAATGATTTTTCTCTCTCTCATTCTCTCTCGTGTGTGTGTGTATGTGTTAAATAGTTTCAGATCTGAAAGTCAACCATGTTTCTCATTATCAGACATCAGAAAGGCTTTTTTCTCTTTGTGTTTTCATGCCACTTAAGGATAAGCAAGTCACAGAATACTGCATGTTTTTGATGTATGGGTAAAATTCACATCTTCTGTTCTCAGTGCAGAAAGCTTATCTGCACTGCAGATCTCAATTGGATATTCTGTTCTCATCCCCTGTGCTGGGCTCCAGTTGTTATCACCATGATTTCCACATGCAGAATATTCACAATTCCTGCAGTGTGGACAGGAGAATTGGCCTGTATCAATAATATCAACATGCAGAAAAATATTTTATGTTCCATCTGGGATGAAAAGAATTTCTGAACCCAAGCTGCTATCAAAGAAGCATGAGATATCAATTTAAAACACCATAGAGAT
Organism: Acropternis orthonyx; assembly: GCA_035583155.1. Lineage (NCBI taxonomy): Eukaryota > Metazoa > Chordata > Aves > Passeriformes > Rhinocryptidae > Acropternis > Acropternis orthonyx. The sequence goes on along the minus strand of JAWWEU010000081.1, from coordinate 138,694,623 downwards.
TATTTTAGGCAACACTGGTGTGTAACTTGATTACAATTAGCTTATCAAACTGAATTATGGACATGGTCTTACTACTCTCATTATTCTACTTCTTTTTACATTAGTAGCACTTGATGTTAGAAATGTATTGTGCTATATTTTAGCCTATCCGTGATAAAATTTGTTGATTTTATTTGAAAGGCTTTCTGAGTGCTTTTTGGAAATAATTTACAGCTCTGATTTGAGTTATGCTGTTCCTTTATTCTTACTTCTATGTACAGTTGGAAATAATTTTTTTTTATTTTTTTTTTAGATATATCTCAGTTGTCTTGGAACAAGCCTGTGTTCATGTTCCTCTTTATTCTTAGATGATATTTCTGTCATCTAAGAGAGGGTACTCTGAGGACTAAATTGAGGCAAATCTCATAAGTTGATGTACTCAGTATTGTCTTGAAGTGGGGAATTCTACAGCCCAGTAAGAAAGAACATTTCAGCTGCAAAGGTTGTGTCATGACATTAATATTCTCAGGATTAGTTTCAACCTTTGTATCCCCATGTTACACACAAGAGACACAAGTCATTCTGGCTCTGGATCAGGGTTTAAGCATTGCAGAAGTTTCTGAACTTTCACGTTTTCTATTTTTCATTAAGGACTTCCCCAGATCTCCTTTATTTCTCCATTGTTTAATTTATGTTGGCATTAAGCCCTAGATATTAAACTAGAATATCACTGCTGACAAAATGGGCAAAAAGGGATGGTTTTAATTTCAGAAGGGAGGAATTTAGCAAATAAAGCATGAACTCACTGTCTTTTCTAGTGATTACCTGTGGGCAGTTTGTGCAGCACCTTGTGGAACTCAGGCTTCTCAAGGTCCTGTCCTGAAATCTGGCGAAATGACTTCTCTGGGAAACACCACTTTAAGGTGAGATGGCTCAAGCTGGTAGTGTGATATATTTACATGGTAACATCTCTCTCACAGCCCAAATCTGAAGGGTGTTCTATAGCTTACATGCAGACCAAGGGAAGATATGGTCCAAAATAGAGTGGGAAAAGAATAGTGAATCAGACTATGGGCTTTGGAAAAAACATCAAAGCACTTCAGCTTCTTATAACTCCCAGAATACTGCATGCCTTTGCATTCAAATTCCTCATTCATGTAGACAGGATTGCAATGGGAATGGAAACAACAGCACATGAATCCACGGAAACAAAGACGTTTGTATTATTCTGTGTGGCCCTCAGAAGCTGCAGTTTGGATATAATTATGACTCAAATGAAAGGACATTAACAAAACAAATGAAATATTTTGCCTCTAGTCTGTTCCAAAAAAAAGCTTCTAAGATTGCAAAGTTCATAGATAGCTTTGGCCATCGGTTTTCAGAACACTATTTAAAACAGGTTATTTACTCTTAAGAATAGATCTAACTTTACTGGCATCTGAAAAATTTGATTAAAGATGTTTGTTATATAGACAATCTGTCAAATTTAAATAGAAGAAAAATGAATTAACATTAGTGTAATTAAAGATAAAGTTGTGGTATGGGAAAAATTTGGAAAATGTTGAGCCATGAAGAGTTGCATTATGGATTTACTTTGCTCTTACAAGGATTTAGGAAGAGCATATGGTAGAGGGACTTATAGCTCTTATATAGACTTCTAAAGGAACCCCTGCTTTTGGGAGGTCACACACAGGTTTTTGATTCATTCAAGTTAGTGTTAAAGTACTTAATTACCTTCTCACTTACTACCTCCTTACTTAACTACTTACTGTGAGTCTAATTGCCATCACATCTCATGGTAACACTGGAGAGATCCAGGAACCTGAACAAAGTGATCCAGAGCTGAGAGGTTGTCATGAAAGGAGTCTTTTGAGGTCACTTAAAAAATCATCAGCAAAGGTATTAGCAAAAGCAGGTTTAATATAAAAGCAACAGCACACCAGAGTTCTTGGCAATGTTCTACTTACTACAGAGCTGAAATATACCAAGAAATAGCCCACAGAAATATAAAGTCAATATTAGTCTGAGTTGAAATAAATAAAAAACCATCTATGTGGAGGCTGGGGAGGAGATAAGGTGGGGAAGAGGAAGGTAAAGACAAAAGGACAGAAAGGGTAAGGACAGAAAGGGATACAACCTAGAGGCCTGGCAACAACTTTAATTTAACTTAACTTAAACGATTTAACTTAACCGATGACTCAAACAATTTAAAAAAGGATCAATATAAGATTTACTATCCTATAACAATAACTCACTTAAAATTTTAAAGTACTTAAGAATTTAGGAAAGCAGTATCCCTAGCACATTTGATATAGCATATGCACACAGACATAAAGAGTCTGTACAAAGTACCTGTGAATAATTTCCCTTCAGTTCCATGAAATACTGACTTCAAATGTTTTTGCATTCTTCTCAACAGGCAAAGGATTGAATTTTGAGGAGTGAGATACCAGCTGGAGGTCTGTTGGTCGGCAATCCTCCAGGAAAACACAAATGTGAGAGTTGCTGACTCTGAGCGATGTCCCAGCTCAGAGGGAGATTGCTGGTTGCAGCCTGCTGTGGCCCAGGAGAGCTTGACGGGTCTCTCTTAGACTGCTGTTTATAGGGCCACAAAAGAGTAGGCTTTAGTCATAATAACCTTTCACCTTGGCTGCACGTTTTGTCCTCGCACTTTAAAAGTGTGAGAATAAAAATATTATTCCACCTGGACTGTTATTCAGGCAAAAATAAAAGTTTCCAAGGCTGTTCATTAAAAAAGCAAGGAATTTATTAGACAGCACTAATTCCTGGGAACAGACAGTGTTTCTGATAAGCTCAGAGATGCTCAGCCCAGGTGTTGCCAAGGCCAAGGTCTAATGAGCATTTCTCAGATCATAGTGCAGCCTGGAGTGGAGGGCATGCACCCCCACAGAGGCGACGATGTGGCCAAGGAACTTATTCTAGATTAAATGGCCTTAAGAAAGGAATACACTTTACAGACTTCTTTTTTACATTTTGTGTAGTTTAATTGACACTGAGGCAAATGCAGAGTAGCATCTTCAGTTTTGAGACTCCTCTCTTTGCTACAGAGCCTATAATGCAAGGATCGCGTGCTGAGGGCTAGTTCCTGTCCCAAAGAACCTGTAATTTGTCATCTAAATTGGGTGTTAAACTGGACATTCAGAAAGAAAAACTGACTTGAAATCTTAAAATTAATTTAAAAGTATTTAAAGTGCCTTGACTATATGACAACAAATAGATAGGCAATACAAGAAAAATCTTCCAGTGTTGTAGTGCTCAGTCCTAGCTCTGGTACATACCTGCTATAACACTTTTTATACACTGTCTGGCATGTTTACTAACTGGTCATAGTCTGCTTGCTCGCTAAAGCCTCTATTCAAGTAACAGTTTCAGCTCCAGTTTTGTTCTCCAGAATACGGAATTCTGAAGTGTCCTTGCTAAGTCTGCATTGAAATTAACAGATGTGCAGTTCTGAGCAAGGGATATGGCTGCTCGATCCTTTGCAGACACACCTGTGCCTGTCTCCCTTCACATGCAGTGAAATGAACGTCAGCCATCCCTTGCCTGTAAGGCAAGCACTTACAGTACGTTCTGCAGAGAAACAGCCCCAAACTAATGAAGCCTTGCAGTTTTTGGACCAGCACTTGCTTGCAACCAGCTGGCTTGAGGCAGGCATAGGTCTGACTGCAAAAGGTTGTGCAGATGTAGCATACCCTGCAGTCAGGATGAGTTCAAAACTTGCCTCAGTTATGGCTCTGCACTAGTTTGGAAGGCAGCAACCTGGAAACTGTTCGTTGTTATTCAAGTGTTACAGTATTTGGCAGCATATAGCAACAGGTTGTGTATAGAGACATTTAGGGTCTTTTATTGTCTTAGCTCTGATTTTCTGAGAGAATGAAAACAAGGTGCTTTACTTCCTTGTGCTGCAGTTTCCTCTCTCACCACAATTATGGCAGATACCTGCCTCTCATAGAACACCCTGAGAGCAGCCAGTGGGAAGGATAGCATAGGTGTATAATGGGAAGTTTAACTGCCTTTTATCTATAAAGTATTTTGTCATTCTGTGATAAAGGATGTGCACTGCAAGTTATTATTCAAGTATTATTAATTTATACTTAGAATTATATGTATTAAATATTAATGATTATTTCTAATTAAAATTATATTTTCCTCATATTTAACACTCAGTATTATTCTCTTTTCCAGTAGTGTTACCAGCCAAGCTCTACAGGGTGGAAGTTTTCCTCTCCAGAAGCTGCTGCGGTGTTACTGGGTGGAGAAGTGGAGGCTCCATGCCATGCCAGATTACATAAAGCAGTGTTAGAGTTGGACTGCTGTCATCCATGCTGATTTCAAACACAGAGCTGCCACTGGCACATTCATAGTTTGTGCCAGGAGACCAATCTGAGTTAGTAATCACTATTTGTCTTGTGCTTCAGACTGAATATTCAAATGCTTCAGTCCATACATCATCCGGGTGTTTGAGGTGACTGGCCAGAGGACCTTGCTGACTTGTAGAACCCCAGTTCTTTATCTCACATGGTTCAGTGTGACTAACTTCTCTAGGAGCCTTTGTCCAGTGGAACTCCAGACACTGACATTCAGCAGTGCAGAGTGCTGTCTGCTGGATAACAGCCACCTCTGGATGAGTCTTCAGAAAGAAAAGCTGCAGGAATGCCATTTCTCATCAGCCTGGTGTCACTGCTTGGAGCCAGATGTTCACAGCTGGGTGTGGTAGTACAAAACGGTCTAGGAAAGAAAGAAGAAAATGTTTAATAGGAAACGTTAACATTCTGGCTAAGCTATGGGCAAATGCAGCAATTCCTTGTTTACAACAATAACTACTGGAAGCTGCAGAAATAGATCTCTGACATTTTAAAGTAGTATGTTGACCCTGTTTGATCAGACAGGAGATAATGTCATGTGTTCATTTTACCATAAACACTCCTAATAAAGACTCAGCATTTCAGCTATTGGCAAGCCATAGAAGAACATGAAGTTTCTTTTGAATATTCAAACACCCTGGTGTTTGGAAATATGCAGTTGCCTGTAATTGTACTTTATATTTCTTAAACATTCTTCAGAGTAAATGTCTTGATTTATGAATGTGTGATAAACTGATTACTGGAAATCTCAGAAGTAAGACAATTTGCTTTTTCTGTTTTTTTTCCAAAATAACCCAACCTCTGGGAATGGGGAATGTTTACGGTGAACAATGAGGACTATATTGGAAACACAGCATACAATACAGGCACAGTTCTCCCATGCTTTAGGAGGACAGACATACCCTTTTTCTGTGAATATCTGAGCATCTCATGCTGGCTAGTGAGTCACCTGAAGCAGGGTAGTTCTGGTAGGACCAGTTTGGAGAATGAGAAAGCAGTCACTGAGTGTTAAGCACCTAAATATGCACCAGGACAGGAGATGAAAGCAACCACAAAAGGTGGTGAGCACTGCTGTGTTCACTGCTGCTGCACCAAGACCCCCTTCATCTGCTTATTAAGTGAACATACAGCTCCCAATTAAAGACCCAAACTGGTTATATAAACAAAAGAGAGTTGGGGTTTCAGAGTGGCATCCCAAGCAGCCACAGAGCCATTTTGTTAGCTGACAAAAAAGGCTGAGGCTAGCTGAAGAACATGAGTCCTGATTTGGGCTAGAACCATTCAGACTGCTACACAATCTTTAGACTTCTGGAGTGAGGAGCCTAAGAATAGATATGCTTTGAAAAGCAGAGCAGAGATGTTTCTCCCTTTTAGAAGAGAGTGCTGCTGTGGGACAGTGCTCCTTTTCATTATTATTTATTATTCGGCTCAGTGGTTAGTACACTCATTCAGGATGTGGGTGACCCAAGTTTGGTTTCCTTCCTCTGCCTGAGGGATTGTAAACTCACATCCCGTACTTCCATGGAGAGTGCCATAACCACTAGCCTATGGACTGTTCCTAGGGTGGGGGTCATTCAGTTCATCTTCTTTGCATCTGATCCTTTGCCTCAAGGAACAGTTAAGTACACCATGTGAAAAGGAGTAGCTTCAGCAGGAAGGCTTCACAGAGCCTTTCTTTTATTTATTCAAATTTAGCTCACAGGCTAGAGTTGAGACCAGTTTACTGAAAAGTGGGAGGTTTTAGTTTGATTCCTCTGGGACTGAAAGGTAAAGTATATTTTCCATGTCATGTTTAAGTGCTATGATCCTTAGCCATAAAGGATAAGATTAAGGATGTACAGAGAACAACCCCTTTGGGGGATCAATTTCTAAATGACTTTTCAGTGTAGAGCAATTTGTGGTCAGAAGCCCAGTGGCAAAACTGTCCAACTGTATATACAAATGTATATTGAGATGCAACTTACCCTATGTAAAGGCAGACGTTTTAATCTTGCTATCCAGGAAGATACTACTTTAAGACCAGCATTTTATAAATTAAAAGTCCCCATACTGGCTTAAACCAGAAATACACATTTTATTCTCCCTATTGTTCTTCTGTATAGATCTGTAGATGGGAAGGGTTGTATCACAACTTCTTTGAAAATCTTCCCCTATGTGACACTAATCCTACACTACTTAGGAAAGAATATTTCTAAGTGCCAAGTATGAGGCAGATGAGAGGCAGTCTCTGGTTTCAGGTACCATTAAGGTAGTCTAGATAAGAGAATTGCAGTGTGGATATCCTGGGTTAATTGGTACAGCAAAATGAATGTCTATTCCAAGAAACAAAAATCAAAAGAATTTTAAGAAAAAGTACTTGCTGGCTGGGATAAGTCCAAGGTCCACATTGGTGTTGACTCAGCTTTAGCACTGATTTGAGGAAGTGAAAATTCAATGCTTCCTAAGTCTATGGTCACACTGCTGCTCCTCAGGGATGAGAGCACAGCCCTGGCAAGTGGGGGTGGCAGCCAAGAGCCCCAGTCTTTGCTTGTTGCTGTATAGAGGCCAGGAAGACTCTGCATATGAGGATTTGCAGCACTAAGAAAGAGCTTGTTGGGCTCCTAATGGCATCTCTCTGGAGCTCGGTCCAGAGTTTAGGAAATCGAAGACTGTAATCTGCACTTTATCTGCTGACTGCCCTCAGCATAAATGAATCCCTTTTCCAAGGAGCACTGTTCTGCCAACTGCATGAAAGCATCACTGTGTCTGGGAAACCATGCGTGGATCAGACACAGTCCACTTGAAAGTCAGATAACTTTTCTTACAACCCTGAGCAATTACAATAAATTGCTCTATCTCAAGCATACCTGCTGCTCTTAAACTACCCAGTTACAAGGCTTAGAGGAGATGGATTTTTTATCATGTAAACAAATGGAGCAGACAGCATTATATGTCAGAGAGACCGGGCTGCTTCATTGTGTTTAAGTACTGTTTCCTCAGACGGCTTACAGAGTTATCTGCAGACTGTCCTTAAAATGAGGGACACATCTAATTGATAGTTGATGCCCAATGTAGTTAATATTGGTTGAAGTGATGTTCTAATGAACCAGGGTGCAGTTGATAAGCTACTGGACAACTTCCCTAGCTTGTTAAAAAACCGATAAATAGCGTATCACTTGTTGTAGCCAAATGAGGCAGACTTCTTAGGGTAGCTGGGACAAAGCCAAATGCAATCTAATACAAGCCCTGATCTATATCTTATGTGAAAGTTTGAAGGTCTCTGATTATCATAGTTTGATAAGGGTCCACATACTGTGAATTTATAGGCCTGTTGTTCCCACCATATTTATAACCTCATCAAGGTAGGGTTACTTTTTTCTTTTTCTCACCTCATGAAGAAGTCTCTGGGGGATCATTTCCAAGCAATTGAATTTAGTTACTTCATACAATGGCAGGTGAAATTAGTGCAAAGTAACAGGAGCTAGATTAATGTGATTTCAGGAAATAATCCATAAAAATCTTATGAGGCCTTTAGCAGGTTGTAAATTGGATTTTAGGCATGAGGAGAGAGAAAGAAAACTAAAAATCCTGAGCAAAATAATCAGTCAGTAATGAGAAGTGCTAACATTTTAACACTTTATGCTGAAATAAAATGACAAAGAAAAAAACCATAAAATTGACTAACAGTGACTTTTTAAATTAGATGAATGATTAAAATTGTGATTATAAATGTAAATAAATGCCTTCTGCTTTCCTCACCAAAAAATTAATTCATGTATCATCAACAAGCTGCAAATCAATTTTTAAAAAAAGAGATGGAAAGAAAAGAAAAGTATGTCTCAGTTGCCCATCCCGTCCCTGTAATCAGGAACTGATTTTTTTGTAGTCTAATCATGAATTGTTGCCATGTATTGATAAAGATTTGTGAGTGGGGAGTAACAGGTTTGGTGCCATGAGTTTGAGGACTGACTAGCTTGTCCTCTTGAAAAGGACTTATTTTAAAGTATTTTTCACATTTTCTGTAACACTTTCAACCCTTCTTTCACTGGAAATGAGAAATAAAGTTTTGAAAAATCAGTCTTGTTTTAGCTGCTTTATGGCTAGGTCAGGAAAGAATATCTGGATCAGCTTGGGATTTTGATCAAAGCACATATTTTCTCACATCCAGACAGCTTCCTTATCTAGAAAAAGTCTTCTATATCTTACTGAAAGAGTCTCACCAGTGAAGTAAGAGAAGCATGGCTGAATTTCTCCCTCTCAGAGCAGGCATTTAGGAAAAGAAAGGTCCTGCTATAAAATGTGGGTTGCTTCTCCAAGCAGCGACAGGGCAGATCCCTGTCCCACAGTCACAGCATGTGCAGGAACACAAAGAGAGAAGGAGCTCTTCGGCTGTGCTTTCATTTGCAAATTAGACAGACCATGGGCTGATGGCCAATTTTTGTGTCATGCATGCATTCATATGCCTAAATCATCTATCTTCTTCTTCTTCCTAAAAAAGCTTGGCCTTCCTTGTTAAGGCTGATGCATGACCTGTGTTATCTTCTAACAATGTGCTGACATCAGTATAGTGATAGCTGGTACAGGTCAAGACTGTGCCAGGGTACACACGAACAGTGATGGTGGTCTTGAACAAGAGTTCTGGGAGCTGTTATTTTGCTGCCATACATGCGTGTTGTAACTACTCTGTACTGATTGCAGATGTCCAAAGTTAGCTAAGGCTTAGCACTTCACTATAGAGACCTTTTATACAAAACTACTTGTTTGTAGAAGGTGATGGATCTCTTCATAGATGGGTGGCTGAAGACTTTCTCTTCTTTGTTTATACAGAAAGTCAATATGCCTAACTTAGTTTTAGACATCTAACATTAGATGTCTCCCATTGAAGGATAAAAACCCCATTACACCTGTTCTGAATATTTTGAGTGAGGAATAGTGTTCTTGAGGATCTTGAGGATCAAGGACACAGAAAACACCAGTGGGCCAGAGCTGAGCCACAAAATCAGCATCTTCTTGTCAAAATCTATATCCCTGCCAGCCAGGTGGAGCATGACACCAGGGACCATGTGCTGGAGTGTCCCTGCTGATTACAAAATTGAACACCAGAAGGGGATTTGGATGCATGGAAGTAAGGTAGGAGAGACAAACAGATTTTGATTTAACTAAACTGAGCCTAGGAAAGAGACACAAATGAAATACGTCAAAAAAGTTGACTGCTGTGAGAAAATAACAAAATATCATCCCAAAAGATTAGGAAGAAAGGATATGGCAAGCTTGACTGACAAGATGGGTAGCCATATTTTTCTGGGTCATTAGAATCTGGGACACAAAGCTGAAAACATTAAGACCAGCACCATGCCCTCATCTGGGTCTTTCATTTCTCATTTCCTTTCAGAACTGTTAGTTGTTCACATGACTTATTTTTGTGTGAGGTAGGAGTTTAGCTTTCAGAAAAGCTGTTTAATGGTAAAAAGAGAATGCTAATTGAATTTTCCAGTTTGGGTTTGATCTAACTGTATGAGTTGGTTATAATGTGAAATAGAAGATACTTCCAGAAGACAAAAAGAAGATTTGATGCTAATTTAAAATTAAAAAACCAAACTCTGAAGACTTTTGGGGGCATTGCTAGTTTGAGGAAAGAATAAAAAAGAATCTACAGGAGATTTTTTTTTTTTTTTTAGAATTAAACAGGTAGAGAATGTAATTTGCAAATAAAAGAAACTATGCAAGAACACTGGAGCCATAAGTCCATGAGTTATTGTGTCTGGCATATTTTGTGCTGCCCTTATTTTCCAAGGGCAGAAAGAGTAACACAGCTCTTCCTTTCATTTGTACCACTCCAGTGAGGAACATTAAGCTGTGGACTTTTGCAGAATAACACACATTTTCAACTGGTCAGACAGATTGCATGGGCAGAGCACTTCTGTCCATGTAGTTTATATGAGACTGGAATTTATTAGCACAGTGTTTTAAAGTGCAATAAAATGCAGCACTCAGATCTCTCTGGGGATCTGTATTATGTAGAGTGTTGTGACTTAAAAAGAAGTGCTGTCATATTGTACTGTGCCACCCAACTTGCAAGAGAAACCACGTTTAGGTACTTAAAGGAAGTAGTTTGATATCTGGAGGACTGTCCCTGTTCCCCAGCAGACCAAACCTGCATGAGGGCTGAAAGATAGCTCTTCCTCAGAAAACATAGGAGAGCAATCCACCTGCCTGAAAAGCTTGACATTCCCCAGCCAAGTGGTGAATGTCCTCTTTTCAAAGAGCGCAGGGGAGAAGGAAATAACACAGGTAACCTCTCTCTGCTGGCAGAGCTTCAGCTCCCCAGAGGCAGATCTATACAATGAATGAGGACTGTCCTGGATTTCCTTCTCACCTCAGGAGTTTATTATCTGGGTAGCTGCCCCAGTCCACAGCTAGGTGTGCTGCTAGAAGCTGTATCCCACTTCTGGCTTCTCAGTCTGTGGGGCTGTGTGACAAACTGTTGGCACATTCCTCCTTTTCTCTGCATTAGGAATAAAATCTCCTTGGATGAACTGTCCATGTGCAAAAACACAGTTGAGCCTTTGAGCCACTTTAGATTTCAGGGTTATTGCATCTACTGCAATGACATTCATGCGTTGGAGAATTGTTTAGGAGGTGCACAATTTATCTGCCCTGGATAAATCGGTTTTGTAGTCAGGTCTGGTCTTCCAAAGTGTTAGGGTGACTTGCCTTCCATTCTACCTTTCTGGTTTTAGCTTTACCTGAATAGAAGTAAACTATTATTAAGAAAGGGAAAGTTGTGTTTGGAGAAAACTACTCTAAAGAATTTCAATGAGTATAAAAAAATAGGGATGCTTTTTGGAGAAAATCTATTTTTGAGCTAGTTCTTGCACTGCAATTGCCCTGAAATAGGTAGAACTTACTACTGTTGCAGATTCTGTTTGAAGATCAAAAATTATTTTTGGTCGAAAGTAAGACAGTTTTTTCCTTTTTCCTTTATAAGTATGGAAATAGTTAGTTGAACTGTTCCTCTTTGCCAAGATGGAATAGTTTCATTTTTTACAATTTTGCTTCTGTGACATTCTAATATAAGACACATATACATATGTGTATATATATACATATATGTGTATTAGTGACTGACCCTTACGAAATGAAGCCGCAGTCAAGAGGTTATTCAGATTCACTTTGCTTCAGCTGTGTCTAGCTTGGGAGTTTTGGCTTTACTTTTTGATGAAGATGCTAAAGAAATAAGATAATAGCTTATTTTCTTATTAAAGTTGTAGTGGAAGAAATGAAGTTTCTTCTTATTTTCCTCCTCCCCGAGAAATTGAATATTCCTATATAAAGTTCTCAGCAGGAAATTGTTTATAAAACACTCTCCTGGACCCTAGTTTTTATTTGTTAAGGAACCCTGGAGATTTCACTTGACTTTAGATCTGTCTCATTTCCTAACCTTCATCTCCCTCACCTATGTTACTGAGTTCTCCAAGTAGAGAATATTTGCCAGCATGCAGTCTATATCCAGTATATATTATAGTCCTAATTAGTGTGTTGTACTTTCCTTTGGCAAATATCTGTAAGGAAAAAGGTACAGATTTTCTTTCACTGGTGATTATATGATTGGTTTTGTGTCACTACAGGCTGTGATTCATGATCCTTGACAAATTTAGCTGTGGCAACTGAAGAGAAGGTATGCATATGTGCCTAAATAAGTTACTCCTCTGAAAATTTGAGCCCTAATAGCTGATGTCACTGAAGATTAAGAAATCCAATCCTTTTAGTGATGGCCTAAGTCAGAGAGCAGATTTACTGCAGGAGAATTCCAGAAATCCCTTTTTTGAAAATATTTGTATTAGGATTCTAGTTTTGTTGCATGCATTGATGAATGAGCCAGTAGTTTTTCTGTGCTTACATCCCTGTGTCTTGGAGAGCCCAGAGTATCAAAGAAAACAAAGTGTTTTATATGAATTCTTTCCTCTGCCTCTGTCAGCTCTGGAAGATTAGGAGTATAAGAGGTATGAGGACATTTTGTCCACTACACTGCAAGCCCAGTTATCAAGGTATGCTGTTGTCAGTCTTCAAACAGCTATACAGTGTCAAGTGCCAGCCCTCTTAAGATACTGGGTATGAAGGGCAATGGCTACATAATGTTTATCTTCTTAAATTCCTCTTAATTATCCCTACTGGGATAGAGTGGCCAAATAAAATCAGTAAAGTGGTATAGTGACAGCACACCAATATTTTTGTGCTCAGTTGAACTCAGTTGGATATTTTAATTGTCATCAACGTATGAACGTGTTATATAATAACACCTGTTCAAGGATGAATGAGTAGGTCTCAGTACTTTCAATGTTCTATTAATATATTTGGAAATTAACTACATATTTGGAATGTAAACCCACAGAATAACCATAAAGATTGCATAATTAAGATGTAAGCATGTCAGGAAGGAAAAATAAAGATAAGAATTCAGTTGTAGTGCAAACATATCCATAAGGAAGCAAAATCTTAATATGTGAAGCATCAGGCAACCTTAATAGTATGTGGCTTTACCAACTGTTCCTTTAATTACAACAGGGGATATAGCATACATTAATGGTAATGTTTTAATCATCTAACCAGAGAAATAGAAAACACTATGGACATGACTATATTTATACTGAATCAAAAATGAAATTGTCTCAAACTTCTTTAACCTTCCCTTCTCTGCCAACAGCAACAATAACAGAAAATCATCTGTGTCCTGAGGTTAAATACTCAGTCTTTCAGCCTGAAATGTTTTGGCAGTGCAGAAAGTCTATTAAAGGAGAAGTTTTGTTTGAGATTGTTTTGGAATCAGAGCTATTTGGAGCTCTATTAGGCCCCATTATAATGGAGGAGTGTGTGGGCAGATGTTCAAAAGCAACAAGGTTGCTACATCTTACCAGGGTATTGCTCATCAGCTGAGCAATGATAACTGGCTGGTTGCACGAATTTACCCTCCCTGATTGTAAAGTAAAGCAATCTACCTTAAATAATGAGTCATTAAACCAAAGTAACTCACTGCCTTTTCTTGTATGCCCATAATCACAGACTGCACAAGTTTTAGTGCCAGGTACTATGGGTATGTTTTGAAGTGATTTTGGAGTGATTTAGCACCCAAAGTCACATTTTCAAAGGTGGCGTGGGGGTTTCACTATCTCAGAAGTTTAGCTCCTCCCTGTCCCTGTCCCTGTCCCTGTCCCTGTCCCTGTCCCCGTCCCTGTCCCTGTCCCTGTCCCTGTCCCACACCATGTTTGAAGAGAGGAGGTTGTCTTTCTCAAAAGGGAACTCAAGTCACTCAGACCAGGATGAAAGTGATGAGAAAAAGCCCTGAGGTTGCTTGCAGAGAAGGGAAGAAGTGGAGGAAATGACGCAGAGGATCCTGACCGACTTGTGTGGTTGGTGAACTTTGTGGAAAGACCTGGGGAGTCTCCAGTTTCTCATTCAAGGGAGAAATTCACCCAACATTTCCCCTGCTTTTGTTATACCACAGCTTTGGTGTCTAAATCATTCAGACACTTTGGAAAATGCTGTCCTAAATGTCCACTCCTACTCATTAAAATCAGTGGGTATCAAAGATTTTTGGTGGCAATGGCAGAGAGGGCCTTTACGAAGTTGCACTCCCCTTGCTTGTGACATGAACAGAGCCTGTTGTGTGAATGTGGTGTTGTGTTCATTCCAGGACCATCTATTATTCTCTGGGTAACAGAAAATGCCATTTATTTCCATTTATGCAGACCATAAATCAACATGATATTAGCAGCATGTGATCTAATGCTGCTCAGTGTGCATCAGCATGAGAAGAACAAATCTGTTCAAAGTTTTGGAACACTTAAATGTCCCTTTTTCACTCCCTTTTTCTCCTACCCATTGTTTAAAAACCATTTAAATAAGACCTTCTACAATCATTACAGGGTGGGCTTTTTCTCTCTGGGGAAGAAGCAGCATTGCTGGAAACTGGTCTCTTCTAGTTTGCAGGGGAGGAAACTTTTTAACATCTTTTTGGTTTTCTATTATCAGATGCTTGTGCATGTTGCAAATCAACCTCCCAGATGTGGCAAAAAATGATGACATTTAATAACAAACCACTGTATCCAAACTGGGAGGTTTTCAGTTATATCCTGGTTTCAATACTCTGAATCCATCTATTACAAAACAGGAGAGAATAATGTCTCATCATTGGTGTCATTCATTGATTATTAGCTGCTGTTGCTTAAACGGGCACATATTTGGATGCGTGTGAGACAAAGGAGGTAAAGTGAACACCCCAGTACTTGTAAAGTGGCATAGTATCTGCTTCAGGTTGTACATACCAAATGGCTCTAGTGACCTCCTACTGCCATCCCAAAATTTGCAGGCTTTGTGGAGGTGCAGGATGATTTGCTCTCAATTCAATGTGGTAAATAGCACAGAGTTTTGAAAGGAATCTACTTAAAACCTTGATTGAAGAATAAGAAGGTGCATAATGCATGCTCAGAGGGGCTATGGGGAGGAAAGAACAACGGCACCTGATAAGTTTCTGTATCGGCAGGGTATCATAGTGTATGTAATTCTTAATCCATGGCATGGAGAGTGCTATCAACAATTTATAAATTGCCCTACAGAGTGGAGATTATGTGGTACACTTAAGGGCTCAAAAAGACTCTGGCAGAAGCACTGAAAGAGAAGTTCCTCAGTTCTCTCAGGGCAGCTTAATGACTTGATCATTCTTCGTTTCTGGAGAGAATGGGTAACACTACACACTTTTCTTGCAGCATCCATGTGCCTTACAAAACCATTCTATCAAGTGAACTTAAATAAATGGGGTTTTGACTGCTTTCAGGTGGGTGATACCAAAGAGTATTGGCCAAAGAGGTTTTGGAGTCTCCCTCGCTGGAGTTATTAGAAAACCATCTGAACACTGTCATGGTTTAGGAATGCTATTTTCCCATTTAGTCTTCCCACTGAAACCACTCCAACCCACATCTTTTGCTTGCCTCCACTTCCTACCCCTCCCCCCTTCAGCAGAATGCAGAGGAGAATTGGGCATAAAAAGTAAAAATCTTGGGTTGAGATAAGAACAATTTACTAGAAAGAGGAATGGGTTAAGAAAAATGAACAGTAGCAACAACAACACTAATAACAGTACAAGAAAAGAAACATTACTGCTCATGGTAGAACACCCCAACAACCGACAATACCTGACCACTCCCTTTGCCATGCTACCCCCACTACTTCCTCTGGCTTGGAACCAGGGCCACCCCACTGCTGCAGAAGGAATGCACTCTCTTCGAAAAGACTTCTTTCCCCCCAACCCGTGGTGGTATAGAACAACCTCCCGGTCCTGGCCATGCCCCCTCCTGGCTACTTCAAAAATTAACCTTGTCCTGGCTGGAACAAGGACAAATGCAAAACTGTGCAATGTGCTCTAGGATGACCTTGCGTGAGCAGGGAGGTTGGACTGGAAGACCCACTATGGTCCTTTAGACATTCTGTGATTCTGTGATAGCTAAGTATGTAATAGCAGATAAGATTGGTGCTTATTATTGATCTTTATGTGAGCTTGAGAGTGCCTGTTGAAAAATAGTCCTGATGTCCCAGGAGCTGTACACATGATGAGGTGACTTACAAAATATAGAAGTGCATACATTTATTGCAGTCCCTAAATAGGCTTCCTTAATCTCACTGAAATGTAGTTTATCAAGACAACCTAAAAAGAGTTCTACTGTCCTTTAATTCTGGCTAATAAAATCCACTTTATTTCTCTGGTAGTGTGCTTTTTTTCATTCCACAGCATTCTTTAGTATTCACAGCAGGGTGAGGGGTTCATATCGTTGTTTCAGCTAATTGGTACTGCAATAAAAGAATATAATACATAAAAAGATCCTGGAGGAGAATGTTATAAAAAGAGCATCAGGGCAAAGTCTTTTCTCTAAATGGGCATGCCTCAGACAGAACACCTGTAGCCTTTAATTTAGAGCCTCTCTGGCTCCTCTGGGTTGTTCCTAGGGGGGATTTAAAACATTCTCATCACACTTGGCTGTGGGCAAGTTCTCCTCCATGTACTTGCACACCAAAAGCAGCTAAACAGATATTGTGTGATTTTATGGGACACATGGTCCTGAGTTTGCACCTTTTCTTTCCTGTTAGATTTTCTGAACTGATCCTACAGGAAAAAGAGCATTGAAAATCTTGGCATTAATTTATTTTTAAATCTCGTTGCTGTGTGCTTCTTACAGGCATCAGAGATGCTCAAATAGAAAGAACGCTGACAAAACCCAGTCAACTCTTCATGAGTCTTCTATCCTTACTGACCCTGGGCTTCCAAATAGCCATAAGCCTTTTCCTAATATTTCCAAGCTCAGACATCTTGTCTGGCAAGGGTCTGAGAATTCTGGAAATTTATGTGTCATTTTCTTGAGTACTGTTTGCCCATGCATGGTGAGTCTGACACGTACTGATCTCATGACAGGTGGTTACATACTTTAGAAATCTTGTACTTAACTAGGCTGGGGAGAGCAGCAAATCCATGGGTGTTTTATCTTCCTTTTAGTGCTCTTCCCACAGTGACCTGAAGTACACTGGAGGCTAAGCTAATCATGGTAGGCTTCTTGGAGCTGCAGTGGCTGGATGGCATAGCTGAGTTTCGAAAGTAAAACAAAGCCTTTAACCCAGACAGTCATGAACTGTCAGGAAACATCTAATCTAGATGTCCCTATTACTATTATAAACTATGATCCTGAGGGTTAAAGGGGGGATGGAGAGACGGGACACACACTCTGGGGAGTGAGATGGAAGCAAGAGAGTTTATTCAAAATGGTTACAACTTATATAGGCTCAAGGGGGCAGGGTCCTGGGACGTGATGCAACCTGGGAGGTTTTGGGGAAGGGTCTGAGCCACAGAAGGTATGAATCCCCAAAACCGAGGGGAAAGGGGCAGGAACCTGCCATATAGGGGCTGTAACACTGCCGCCAGCAGGAGGCAGTAAGGAGGGGGTTACGGGCCATGTGAGTGGAAAATTCCAACCAGGCACATGCGAGAACAAAGGGAAAAAATATATAACATTATAGTCCTTAAACAGAGTGAAATTCTTAAGTTATAAACAGTTCTCTGGTCATATGCAGCATCCAGGGTTCACAGATCTGTGCTGCCAAGGTTGTTCTTCCATTGTTGATAGAGGTGTCCTCCAACAATAAACTGAAAATTTTGAAAAAGTAGAGAAAAGAGTGCTACCACTTTGTGCTGAGAAATTAAAATCTTGTCTCTTAATTCCATGGGGTCTTTTTTCAGTAATTTGATATTCCAGTTGGAAAAATCAGCCTTTTCTAATAGTACGTCTTACTTGTAGCTTTTGAGAACTTACAAATGCAAGTGATACCCAGCAATCTTAGCTACAGGTGATGCAACTGTCTTTGCCTACTTATTTGTACCATTTGTTTATCCCAGTTTTGCAAAAACCATGTAAGTTTTGCCTGCACTGACAGGGAGAAGAGTAGTCTGGATTCCTGAAATCTGCTTGCAGTTAACACTTCAAGGAATATTCAGCTTCAAACCCTTGGTTCTATTATGGTCAGGATTTGAATACACCACAGAATCACAAAATATGCTCAGTTGGAAGGGACCCACATGGATCATCGAGTTAAACTCCTGGCCCTACACAGGTCCATCACCAAGAGTCACACCATGTGCCTCAGAATATCATCCAAACACTTCAACTCTGTCAGGTTTGGTGCTGTGACCTCCTCTCTGGGGAGCCTATTCCAACACCCAACTGCCTTCTGGGTGAAGAACCTTGTTCTACCATCCAACCTAAACCTCCTCTGACACAACTTCAGGCCATTCCCTCTAGTTCTGTCACTGGTCACCACAGAGAAGAGATCAGTGCCTGCCCCTCCACTTTCCTTACCAAGGAAGTTGTAGACTGCCTTAAGGTCTCCCCACAGTCTCCTCTTCTCCAGGTTGAACAGACCAAGTACCCTCAGCTGCTCCTTACATGGCTTCAACTCAAGGCCCTTCACGATCTTTGTTGTCCTCCTTTGGACACCCTCTAACAGCTTAATACCTTTCTTATATTGCACTGCCCAAAACTGCCACAATATTCAAGGTGAGGCGACCTCAGTGCAGAGCAGAGTGGGACAATCCCCTTCCTTGCCTGGCTGCTGATGCTTTTCCTGATGCCCTCCAGGGCATGTTTGGCTCTCCTTGTTGCCAGGGCACTGCTGACTCATATTCAACTTGCCAGTGACCCCCAGGTCCCTTTCCGTGGCACTGCTTT
The DNA here is from genome assembly GCA_035583155.1 of Acropternis orthonyx. Taxonomy (NCBI): domain Eukaryota; kingdom Metazoa; phylum Chordata; class Aves; order Passeriformes; family Rhinocryptidae; genus Acropternis; species Acropternis orthonyx. The sequence continues at coordinate 138,676,016 of JAWWEU010000081.1, read as the reverse complement.
CCAGCATCTCATTCCACAGGCTATACGTACATCCAGGATTGCTCCATCCCAGGTGCAGGATCCAGCACTTCCACTTGCTGAACTTCACATGGTTAGTGATTGCCCAACCCTCTAATTTGTCAAGGTCTCTCTGAAGGGCCTCCCTGCCTTCAAGGGAGTCAACAGCTCCTCTGAGTTTTGTGTCATCTGCAAAGCCATTTATGAAGATGTTGAAGATCACAGGGACTAAGATCAAGCCCTGTGGAACCCCACTAGTCACAGGTTGCCAGTCTGATGTCACCCCATTCACTGTCACCCTCTGTCCAGAAGGATACTGTGAGAAACAGTATCCAAAGCTTTCCTGAAATCCAAAAAGATTACATCATCTGGCTTCTCTTGTTCACCTAGGTGGGTTGCCTTGTCATAAAAGGAAATCAGATTGGATAAGCAGGTCCTTCCTCTCATGAAGCTGTGCTGGCTCTGACCAATGACTGTGTTGTCTTTCAGGTGTTTTTCAATACCTCCCAGAATAAGCTTCTCCATAATTTTACCAGGCACTGAAGTGAGACTGACAGGCCGGGGTCCTCTTTCTTGCCCTTCTTGAACATCAAGACAATGTTCCTCAGTTTCTAGTCAGCTGGGACCTCTCTCAATTCCCAAGACCACTCGAAAACCATCAAGAGAGGTTTTGTGATGACATCAGCCAGCTCTTTTAGGATTCTTGGACAAATCCCATCAGGCCCCAAGGATTTTTAGGGAATGTGGATTATAGTATTTGAAGCATATCTTAACTGTTGCAAGGTATTTTGATCTACATTTGTAATGAGGGAAATGTGAATAGCTAATGGTAGCTAACTAATCACCTCAGAGTCTGGAGATGACTCACTCTGCTGCCTCTTTGCAGCTCTCACTGCTCTCCCCAAACGACAGGAATGAATCAGCTCTGGGAGGACATGCACAGTCTTTTCTGTGACAAAGCCTGTGTTCCCTATTTTGTCACCAAACTGATGGAAAACAACATCTCAAAAGCTGTCCCAACTGTATTCTCGCTCCTGACAGATGCAAGTATGGCAATAAGTCATAGGAAATGGTGAGAGAAATAAGGCTGCTTGAATTGGTGATAATCAAGGACAAGTAGCAATATATTTTTCACATGTAGAGCTGGACGGTGAGACTTTCTTTCCTGGGATATTTTTCAGTTTAGTAAACTCAGGAAAGACTAGATATTTATGTGGGTAAGAAGGTCATCCTGAGCTGCAGTAGAATCAGCACGAAAAGAACGCAGGATGAAGGTAATCCACAAGAGAAAGTAATTTATAATGGAACTAAGGTTGTAAACTTTATGGGAATCGAATTTTCTGTGTGTGCCAGGGATTTTTGTCACATCTTCTTGCAAAACAGAGCACTGACTGCTGTTTCACATCATTGCACTAGTCTGACAGTTTCGTCTAAGCTTTGGGTGTTGAAGAATGTAGTTTTACAGGCATCCAAAAGAGCTCAGATACAAAAAAACCCTCTTGTGTAAAGGTGACAAACATATGACTAAAATTGCACACTTGAAATTTACAATAGGCATCAGATATCTGTTGTGATCTGGCACATGGCTGGGAGGGAAAGTGGGTAGAAGGAGTTATGGAGCAACAGTTGTGGAACAAAGATGTTATTCCTGAGAGCCCTTTAACAGCTTTTCTGCTAAAGAAAATTACTGGTGTGAAAATCAAATGGTAAATCTTGTAAAATGGTAGTAACTACGTCACTCTCTTGTCCAGAAAAAGATACATATATTGCTTATATTGGGGGCTTATCCTTCGTGTTCTTAGAATCAGAGACAAGCAGTGTATGGAAATAGTAGTAAAAACTCCCATAATTTCTGATATAAGTAGCCTGAAAATAACTACATCTCTTCATGAAATAAGGAGCATGTAGGAATGAACTTGGCAGTTGGGAAAAAATTGATTTTGTTACAGAACAATGAAGGAAAAACACTGATGCAATCCTTTGTACTCTGTGAAGAGATACCTCTCAACATTTAGGAATTAATTTGCTCAGTATCTTACTATTCATTTATCCTCAACAGACTTTAAGCAGGCAAAAAAACAGATATAGAACTTGAAAATATTACAAGTGGGGTAGAGTACTGGGACGAAGAGAGAATGGAAACGGGATGTTGATGCTCTTTGGCTTCAGCAGAGGGAGGAAGGAGAGGGTGAGGCAGCGCACAGGCTAGAAGTGTGACTCCAGTGTGTGTTTGTGCCTGGAGACAGAGCAGGAAGGCAGGCTCAACCTTGAAGAGATGAAGGCTTAGACTTTGAGAAAATACAGTCTTCCTAAAGGAAATTTTAAGAAAAAATCAGCAGTGGTAATGCCCAAAACACTGAGTTAGGTAGTACTGGGAGGTCTTTCAGTATGTAGAATAGACCCATATCTTAACCTCTTTTTGGGGTGTCCAAATACCAAATGTGACAAGCAATACAAGCTTCATTCTGTTTGTTGCTACAGCATCTCCAGACTCTTTGAAACTAAATTGTAACCCTAAACTTCACTCAAAACCTCGGTTTTCCGTACCTGTCACAAAATTTGGGCTATGTGTATCTTGACCTCTGTACCTTGCTCTGCTGCAGTGGGCCTGGCATGAAGCAGCCGTACATAGCTCCTACCCACCATGTGTTTGCCAGTCAGAGACCTTCTCTGGAAGCTCAAGTTTCTCATTTGTTTCCCAATAATCAATAACTGCTGGGGAGCAGGTGGAAAGCCTGCTTGGGATTGGGTTAGTGACTACCATGAAAGTACCTGTGAACTGCATTGGGATCATTAAAGACCCTTTGTCCAGAATTCCTGAAGATATTTCCAGAGCTGAAGAAGTACAAATGTGTGTTAAAGCCTCCTTTGTATTCTGTGATAAAAGCTTGTAAGTAAGAATCCATTTGTTAGTGTATAACCTAACAAAAGATGCTTTTAAGAAGTAAGAATGGGTGCAAGTAAGAATCCATTTCTTAGTGTACAACCTAACAAAAGGGGCTTTTTAAAGGCAAGGAAATACAATAATGCAGGAAACACCACAAGCTGTGATCATAATCTAACTTCATTTTGCCTTTGCACACAACTATTTTTCCTCCAGGTTCAAACTTTGGCATTTCCTAGTTGCGGACTTTAGAGCCAAACTTTGCTAGTGTGAACCTATCTCTAGTTTGAGACATTTATGGTGATGTTGAAATCTTACTGTAGTAGTGAATGAACAGTAGCGTATTTTGCAGGAATAATGAAATCTCAGCAACATGAGACCTCAATAAAGCACATTGTTGCTAAATCTTTGCTGACTGCTGTTTTTACGTGTGAATTATAAGGTGTGCGGATAAGCAAAGTGTGAATTAATGAGGTTTTGCTGTGCTGAAATGAAACTGTGGTGGGACATGAGCTAAGAAATATGGTGTTACTTAGTATTTTGTATTCAAGAAATTATGTTTTTTGAGCAACTGCCAGTCAGAGCATGGGTGGCTACACTGAGGGCATCTTTGAAACTGTATTTTTTATGTATATTTCTGTGGGATGTTTTTATCCATCAGTTTTATTCCCATTAACCAAAGAGGAGGCTGAACAAGCTAAATCTGTATTAAAGCCTAGGAGGAATAGACCCATGAGCAGGAAGCTTTCAAGGAACCTTTATCTGCTTGGAGTGTTCAGCTAAAGAGACTGTAGAGAAGACCTACTCCCTTTCCTGCTTTCCTTCTGTGGTTTGTCATGGAGGGTCACCTGTATTCCTCTCCTTGCTCAGCCAACTGCTGGCTGGCAGTGCTGCAGAATAGACATGAACACCTCGTGTGAGGCACCTGATCTGCAATTTGCTCAGCACCTTTTTGGCTGTCACTGGGATACACAGAATTAATTGAACTTGTAGGTGATGGAAGAGCCCAGCTCAGGATCACTAATCTACTGAGGTTCTGCCTGTGTGAGAGGCTGTGTGCAGGGCTTAATCTCTGGATAGAGAAGCTCCTTCTTGATGAATGTAGAGGTTTAGTAAGAAGTAATGGGTGCTGATGCACCCTTATACAGCTTGGAGGTGTATTTGCAGAATAGCTGTCTCCCTGCCTACTCCTCCAGGCTTTTTGTATTGCTGACGCTGACTGAGTTGTCTGATATCTGCTGTAGTCACAGCCATCATTGCAACAGCTTGCTCTTGTGGGCAGAGAATTCAGAGGAAATTCAGTGCCAGGTCATGAACAGGTTTTGCACCCTACCTCTCTCCATCCTCTGTTCACTGTTCAGCCTCACCCAGCCTCTCTTTAATGCTGGCAAAGCTGGTCATCGTGTTAGTCTGCCAATCCACCATTGCTGTCCTTACCACTTCATCACCTGGAGACATCTGTCTCAGCTGGTGTTGAAGCTTGTAGATTCATTTGGCGCAGAAAACTCTGCATCCTACAAGCAATCTGCAGCTTCTTTCTTCCAAACTGTGTATGTGGAATGAAGCAGTGCCAGAAACAGAGCAGCTGAAGTGCATTGGCGCTTGCTTAAATATGTTGACTTAACTTTTATTTACTTATTTGCTTCTTTACACTGGGACAATGCAACACAGTTGGAATTTTGGGTGAAGTGGGGCATGAAGCATATTATAGGAGATGACATGCATGCTTCTGTAGAAGAACATGGGTTGGAGCAACATTCCCTCCCCAACAGATCCTGTGGAGGAACTTCTTATTAGTTAAAAGTTTTCCCTCATCACATTTTGCATCATTGCTCACAATATAGTGAGCCTTTGTGCAGAACCTGTGATCTTTTTGACTAACTAGGTATTTCCTCTTTGTGCTCTTTTTTACAGGATATAGACGTACAAGTAAAACTTTAAGGGAGTCATATACCATTTACTTGAGTGTTTCTTTGGTTGGATGTGAGCTGAGGGACAGTGTGGCAAAGGGCTGAGGAAGTGCTGACAGCTCATCCATCCTGTACAAGCATCCCTGAGAAGATGAGTGACCACCAGCCATGTGCTGTACTCTTCTCCCCTTTCAACAAAGTGCACCTGCACACACATACATAGACATGCACTTCCATGATAAATCCTCCAAACTTCATTTGGAAAGTAATTTCTCTGAGTATTTCTGTCTGAGGGTTGTTGCTTTCTATGGAAGCAAAAGGCTGGAGGAGGCTTCTCTCGAGGGGAAATGAGGCAATGTGAATGACCTGGGGTCTGTGTTGGTATCAATGGGTGAATCAACAGTTCACCTGACATATGTCTTTGATTGCTGGAGTAAGCATGCAGTTAAATTAGCTCTTGCATAAGTTTTCACTGGAATAAAAGCTATCTTTGAATAAATGCTGTCTTCTCTTTGTTTTTCCCCTCTTCTTGTTTGTATGATCTTCTGTTTTACTTCCTCTGCTGACTGTGGAGAATCAGTTCTGCTTTTCCTACCTGGTTTTCTGTTTTCCTGTGTAGACATGATACTACCTTCTGGGTGAGGCTATCTGGCTTTAAGATAAACATAAAAGACTAGATGTTTTTAGGAGTTAATTAGGTTAGGCATAGCACAGTTTGTTGGTTGTATTTGTCACAGGTTTTGACGTTCAGCTGATTCTGGGAAACATCCAAAACAACTCTTTACTTCAAAAACAAACTGTACCTATTTTTCTCAAACAGCATTTGGCCTTTTCTCAATGATCAGCTCTTTTGCTACATTGGTGAGTGCCATTCTCTGGATTTGAACTTTGGGTGAAGCAGTGGTTTTCGAAAGCAGTTTCACAGTGAGTGTGACTGGGTCAAAGTGAGTGCTCTGCTGAAAGGCCGTTTCCTCCCATACCACTCCCACATCACATTCCCATCCCATTTCATCTTCTCTCACAATGTGAGCACTCTCTTATTTTCAAGCTTCTTCTGTGCACTAGATAGCTGACAGAGCATTTCACACACAGTTTGGCTGCCATCAATCTGCACACTCATAAAACTGGCCAGATGCTGTAGCGGATTGAGCACAAGACCATTCCTATGCATTTCCAGTCTGAACATCAGCCAGTGCTTGAAGTACCAGAAACATCTTGTGAAAGATTATTATCCTTTTTCTCCTAAAATTTCATGCCCCAAACTAAGAATGAGTTGGTACACAGCTCATCATCCTTCTTTCAATCCCTTATCAGGTCTTTCTCCTCATGGCACTATGCTTGTCTTTGAGTCCTCTCATCAGTAGTGCACTCCCTCTGCAACAGGTATCTATCTAGGTAAAGATACAATTGACAGAGGTTGCAGGATGAAACACATTTGGTCTCATGACATCCCAGAGCAATGAAACAGCTGCAAAAGTTGCCAGCCTGGCAGCACTAAATTACTTTTAATTAATTTTACAGAACTGCAACAGTGACAGTGAACTCCTCATACACTTCTCCTCAAAGGCCTCAGCTGACATGCCGTAGACAATGCTAATCAGGCATCAAAAGGCATGAGACAAAGCCCTAGAGCTTTACCAGGACCAGCACTTTCAAACAAGCATGACTCACCTGTCAAGCATGGCTCTCAGCCTGTGGAAAATCCTTCTGAGGGAAGCAGAAGAAACACCACTTTGGAGACATTTAAAGAGGTCCCTGGAGATATTTATAACTAGACTGAACAAAGTAGTAGAAAGTGTACTGCAGGGAACAATCCTGCATTGGGTTTTGGTCTAAATGACCTAATAGGTATTTTCTACCTCTAATTTCTATGATTTTATGACTGGAAATAACTTCTAACTTCAGAGGATTTAGATGGCAGGTATGGGCATGCATTATTTACAGCTGAACCTAAAGTAACTGCTATGTTATGGAGTGTATAAGCAGCAGTAGTGGGTGGGGACTGAGCAGGTAAATGTCAAGAGGAAAGCATGGGATTAGGAAGTAGTGGTAGAGCTGGGATAATGAGTATAGTTTCATTTGCAAAAGGGGTACTGGGTACTTCTAATTAGAAGAGATGTGTGAAAGTCCTAACTACCATAGGTACCTTTTGATGTATTTTACAGTAATTTGCTAACTTGTCAACTTTTTAAATTTTTCAGATATTGGCAGTGGTTGTTCTGAAGACATATGCAAGAGCACGTTTAATTTTACTTTGTTTGAGAGAATGCTTCAGGGTTTCCTCTGATAGAGGCCAAGCTCCCACAGCTCTTAAGCTCATTTTGCATATTTAGGAAGAACTCATAGTTAAACAGAAACTGCTGTGCCAAATTGTGACCTACTGATCATGGTATGGACAAACCAGCTTGTAAAAGCACTCAGAGAATGGTTTTCTCCTCTGTGCTTGCCTGCTCACTTGTTATCAGCCATTCTTGACATTTGCAAGTAATTTGCTCCTTGACGCACTCTTGGAGCAGGGTTATTTATGAATGCTTCTTTCCTTTGTGTACAGGAGTTGAGGAAAGGGGACAATGAAGGAAATCTGCATGTGGTGTGGATGCGTGCATGGTCTGAGCTAAGGGATGTGCCCTGACTTTGTGGTTATGTAGCCATAACAATTACATAGCTTATTTAATCAAGCAGCATCCACTCTGGTGTCTTAATTTTCTTCATAAGAAAAAAAAAAAAAAAGACACCAGTAATTATCAGCTAGACATGTAGAGCTAATTACTGTGATTTTGAGGTTCTGTTTTTTTGCTTCCTCACTTTTATGTTATCCCTTTAAATGCTTCTGCTCAAAATGCACTTTTTATATATGTGTGGAACTGTGAAATTTTGTAATAGCTAAACTGAAAAGGGAAGCATTTTGATTTCCTGCTTGTTTGGGTTCACATTTGCAAAGACACCCTAGAACCGGGATCCTGAAAATGTAGCAGGATTAACTCAAAGTATCCTTCTTCATGTCCCCCTTTTTCTTTGCAAGGGGAGGGAGTGTGGGATTGGGATGTCAATGATGGGACTGGAACTCCAAGGGCATAGAGTCTCACCCTTACACTACCGTGATCTTGGGTAAGTAGTTTAACATCTATCTGTCTTAGTATCGCTTTCTGGAAAAAAAAAATAAAAAAAATTGCATTTTTTCTTCAGGCACTTGATGTGACGCTTAATTTTTGTGTGCAAAAGTGCTTATAAATCCTTAAATTAAGAGTGGAACAGAAGAATAAGTAGCCATTAATACCAGTCTCACCAGAATAGGTGTGTTAACTTACTCCTAGAATTCACTGAAATGTTGAATTTTCCGTATGTTGCAGCTTGATTGAACAATCAATCCTCCTCTCTTTCCCTATAGCTTCATTAACCTGTTCTAAAAGAGAAGAACAAAGAATCAATTGAAATATGTAAGACTGGAAAGTCTAACATACTACAGCACTTATCTACAGTCTGCAGAATTTTTAAAGTGTGGTTCCACTCTGAAATTGGCAAGCTGAGGCAATACTTATCTGGAGCATTAAAGCCATTGGATGCTGCATTTTATTCTGTAGAAATAGAATTTACAACACTTTATATTTATTGCCCCTCTATGATTTTTGTATGAGATTTTCTCAGCTGACAAATAAAAGGAGGTAGGTCCCCTAATGTCAGCTATCACAGCTTATCCTGAGACCAGAAGTGTGAGCTAAGTATATTCTGTACATTGACAGTAGCAGTAGAAGTTCTGATATTTGTGTCAATTCCTTTCCTAGAGCTTTTCTAGGAAACCTGTCTTCAGAAGCAGCTATTCTTCTGACTGCCTTCATTGAAACTACGCAGGGGTAAATGAACATCGCATAGTGAGCCGTTGTGAGGAAGAGAGGTAAGTGGAAGTTGTGTTAAAAAGTGCCTGTGTCTGGTCAGACCAAACAGAAACCATAGGATCCTGCCTTTCATTTTACAACAGAAATATATTGTTTGTATTGTTACATGCTTTGCCCGGCAGAGTTAATGAAAGTGTCGTGCTTCTGCTTTTTTCTACTCATTTCAATTTTATCTGAATTTTGTTCCATTCATCTGTGGAGCTGTTACCTTTATGTTTTCACTCTCTGTAATTCATAATCCCTCCTAGAAATTTTGCCCACAAAAAAAGGACCAGACACACCTGTGCTGGGGAAATACTGAGTTTCAGTCAGTCTTCCAGTGTGTTTTCATTGTTCAGCTACTGTTAGCTATAGGCAACAGGACTGGAAGGGGCGCATTCATAAAAACTATTAGAATAATTCTCTTACTGCCTTTTCTTTCTTTTCTTCTTAGTTTGTACAGTTTGGAAATCATTATAAGCTAGTCTACATGTTTATATACCTACACATTCACATTTTTTATTGGACACATAAAACCTTTCTCCCCTATGTTCATGAATCCATAAAAACAGCATAAGGAGTGGAAAACATGACAGGTCTGGAGAATTTATGCATGTAAGAATGCTGCAGCCTGGGAGAGGGAAAGAATGTACAAATGCTTCTTTCTCAATACATTCCACCTCTTCAGTGATCTTGATTATAGCACACACAAGAATTGTGTGACAGCTCCTTGTCCGCTGTCATTCTGCAAATAGTCAACCCCATCCTCTGCCACATGGTGTGTTCATCTTGGCCACCTACCCTCCTCTTCAATATTATTACCTCTGTGATAATTTGTACTGTAAACTTAAAACACTTCAATCAAAGAAAGGATCCAGTGATATTGAAACACATTTTGACATCCATATCCAGAGAAGCCCAAAGCATGTATTTTCTTTTTATCTTGAAAATTATCTGTAACTCTTTTTTTTTTTAATTATTATTCGGATTGACAATAACTTACAGGGCACAGTTTGCAATTGCTCAGTAGAAGTGCATTTCACTGAAAACCTGACTTCACCTAGTGCCAAACCTGGGATTTTCAGCAGATCACAAACATTTTTAAATAAAAAGTCATTGCTGCAGTAGTAAAAAGAAAAAACAAAAAGAAAAGAAAATTCAAAACAACATCTGTGTTGCTCATGATTGTTTGAACCTTAATGTAGGCAGTTATGTTTCTATGGGTTGTAGTAGCTGAGAGAGGTATTGTTTAATATTGAATAATTTCAAAATTGCATACCATAGAATATACAAATACCAGTTAGAAATTTGTTTACAGTGGTGGAAGAAACTGTGTTTATAATTTCAGAAGAAGGAGATGAGTTGGGAAGCTAGGCATCCATCATTTCAGACTCCACCTCTTGCCACTGAGGAGTTCTCTGGTAGCAAATATTGGATGAATCACTTTGCCTGTCCACTGGACTGGTTCATGGCTCTTCAACAGTGTAGAAAAATGGTACTTTGTGGCCTTAAAAAAGAGGCAGAGATTAATTTTCAAAACATGACACTAGCCTAAAACCAGGTTTGCATATTTTATAGTTTCCCTCTGTGGTCTTATTCAGTGTCCTTCAGTCTGTAGTCTGAAAAAATTAGCCAGTCAGCCTTACTGCTCTGAAAGCTGTTTTCCATTGAGAAAACAAGAACAGAAACTATTGCCTGTATGTCTTTGAAATGCTTCTGCAGTCCTCTGAAGGAGACAGTCACATTCAACATTTCATTATTGCTACTGTAAATTTTGTGCAATATGCCTCAGAGTTCAAAAATAAACATCTTTGATAGATTTAGGTTTGTTTATCTTAATTGACAAACTGAAACTAGATCCACATAGATATGAAAATGCTGTTACTATGCTACACTGTCCCATGGAGAAAATCCCTTCCTTAAAATGCTAATTGTTCTTCTGGTATGGGACTACACAAAGAACAATAGCATATCTTCTGATGGAAAAAACAGCGTTTATATCAAATGACCTCCCGGAAGCTGAATACAGAACCCAGAACAAGCCCCTTGGCGAGAACTCACATGTTCTTGTATTCTTCCTTAAGGAAGTCAGGTCTTCTGGTTTCAATACTTTCTCTTTCCAAATTTTCAGACTCAGTACTTTTATGGCTCTGAATATTCCAGATCATCTGGAATGGGTTTAAAGAACAGATTGGGGAATGGAGCAGATTAAGACAAGCAATCTCTTATCCCACAGAACAACCTCTCAGCATTCTCTATTTCTAAAGCCTTTCAACACACAAAGAATTGCATCAGTTTAACTATTTTAAACCTAACACGGCTATAATGTTATGAAGCCCCTGGTAGATTTTAAGAGTTCTAAGAATGGTTCATATCAGTATAAAATCTGGTTTGTTTTGCTTACCTAGTCAGAAAAAGGGAAGGTGAGCACACAATGTGTCTGTTGTGTGTGTATTTTGAAATTATTAATGTCTCTGTTAAATTCTCCAAAATAAAATGTGTGTTTAGCTTTTGCATAAATAAACTCAAATTTTTAGGAAAACAAGTTTTAAAATAGGCCAAATACAAACTCTCAAAAGAGTGCCCAAACAGTTTAAAAACTTTTTAGCTTCCTTCCTGCTGCTCTTCTATGCCTCTGCTTTTTACAGAATCTTAAATGTGAAAGATACACTTTTTTTTACGGCAGACTTTCCTGAATAAAGACATTATCTCCTTGGAAGATTTTAATTGAAAGACTGGTTAATCATAAGTTTTTCAAATGATTCATTCAAGCTTTGGTCTATTGTCAGATGTGGTTTGAAAAATTCCCACCTTTACTTATGATGTATTTCTGAACTAAAGGCAACCAACCACACAGCATAGGAAATTCAAATTAACTACAGTGTTAATTTCATGCTTCTGAAAGACTGTTGGATTTTAGAAAGAAGAAAATTTGCTTTTAGTGTTGCATATGTTATTGCCCTTTCAAGTATTTTGGTGCCAAAGGGAGAAACGGAAGGATGAACCCATTTTTTTTGCATTTGACTCCGTAATATTTGTTCTCCCATCCATTGTATACCAATGAAGCTGGGTTTAAAGAGATGTGTAAACCTTATACTGTATGTATCTGATGTTGATTTATTGAGAGAACTGCTAAGTAGTCATTCCCTTGCTGGCACAGGCCAAAGTGGTACTTGCTGCAGGAGTATGCAACATGGTTTTAGCCATACAAGCCCCATCTTTCTCTTCCTACCCCATTTCTGAGCTTCTCATTTTGCCTGGGGTGGGTCTGCCTCAGCTCATCATTCATTGTGGGAGGAGCTGCCTTGCATCCCAGACTCCCCACTCTGTATTTGGATTTTCATGGAGGGAGAGAACAGAGAGGAAAAAGTACAAATGTACGTTCAGCCCATGTTGATTGATTGTTCCTTAGTTATGAAACAATTTTCTGTACCAATTATGTCTTTGCAGATGACAGAAGCCATTTAGTCTAATGACCATAATAATTAATTTTCATCATAAATCAGATTAGTTAATGATGCTGAAGTCTACATTCTTCACAGAACTAAAACACAGCATCTTACATGAGCTCTCAGAACATATAATTTGCTATACAAGGTACTACTTTAGAGATTTTTTGCTCAATAAAAATAGCACTGAGTGTTTTTGACCTCCAAGGTTTAGTGGGAAGAGCTACTGTCCCAGTGTCAGGTCCTTGCTAATAGCTTTTTATTTGCAGCTACAGGCACAAAGAACCTAATGCTGAAGATTCACCAACTTTATAGCATGTCAGTAGGTGAAATTACTTAGGCCGTTATTTTTTTCTCCTTCATTGTAAAACGTTATGACAGAGCAAACAGTATTCTGAGGATAAGGCAGCACTTTTTATTTTATTTTCAGAATAATGTTCTTGCTGAATTTTTCTAAACTTTTGGTCTTGTGGTCACTTTAATACACATAAATAAACATCTAAACTGGTAGTGAGCAAACAATCAAAGCTTAATATAAGTTCTATTTGTATTTGTACCATTTTGTCTTTTGCAAAAGACAACCTATGATCTTTCCTCAGAAAAGTCACAGGTTTCATGATTTAAGAAAGGTGAGAGTCATTCTCTACAATAATTTTGCAGAAAAGCTGTATTTATTATTTCAGGCAAGGAAACTACTAAAATTAGTCAAATACCTCACTGATGTATTTAATTTTCTCCATCCTTAAAGCCTGTGTGCTACGCTGAATTGATTGCTTTTATTAATGTTAAGTATGCAGTGAAGCTTGTGGATAATCATTGTGCAGCTTGTAGCTTTTGATGATTTTAATTTAGGAAATTAAACTATCCTTTATTTGTGGTGTGAAATGGGCCACCAAGTCATGTGTTGTTGGTCTCTAACTGAATACTTATAGTTATGCAAAGCATAGATCAACAAACTATGATTGTGATGAATACACGAGTGAATCATCTGGTTTGCACATAAGTGGAGGGAGAACAAAGCCTTGTAAATATAGACAAAGCCACTGTGCCTACCCTTGCCTTTCTGATAGGCCCAATGAACACATTTGGAGGTGCTGTTCTGTTCACTTACTTCACTGAAGGAACCATACTGGGTCAAAATATGTCTTTTTTAAAACAAAAGCAAAAGAGTTAGGAAGGAGAGACAGGAAAACAGAGTGAAGATCTGTAAGAAAGTTAATAACACTTCACTGATAGACTGACATTTTTGAATTCATGTTCCCAGAAAGGTAAAAAATGAGAGGGAGAGATAAGTAGATACCCAAACTGGAAACCTAGACATGGAAGAACAAGAGAGCAGAGGGGATTACATAGACAATATGAAGTAGAGTAAGAATTGTTTTTACTGGAGGGGATGCCACTATTCAGGGTAGAGAGGTGATCTGGCAAATCTGTGCCCAACCAAGGAAAGTTGGAAAGGATTATTCCATTAAATCGTGCCTCATTTCTATTCTTGTCTTTAGCTCACAACTGATTAAAATAACATTATATGAGCTGGCACAGCCTTGTCAGTTCCTCTTTTTACACTACTTTTAAATGTGGTGCTTTTCTCCAGCAATAACCTAGTCACATCCAGATCCTAGGTTAATTTATAGATTTAATTTTTAATCCATGTATTCCATTAAAATCGAATTTGTTAAAAGAACATCACTGTCAAGATCGTGGTATATTGCCTACATAACACCACTTCACTTAGACTCTGAACATACTGGACTATTTAAGCGTTCTGATTTGCCAGATATCTTCAGAAAGGGAGAAGAGTTAAAACAATACCATACTGCCGATCTGTAAATGTCAGTGGTACTCTGTCAAGATAGAGCTGGAGGGAATGCACACATCTTCTAGTTTGGGCACAACGTGAGGGCAGCACTGCTGGCTCAGCTGCAGGAGAGCTGTAGCCCCTCCTGGGGCACAAGGAGCAACCCTTGCCGCAGCAGGAAGGCTCTGCTCCCGCAGGTGCAACCAGCCGTGAGGACTGTGCCGGTATGTGTCTGCTCAGGCAATCTGGAAAACCTCCTCTTACGTTTCAACTAAGTGCGTTTTTTATATATACAAGAAAAACTGGTTTCAAGTTGTTAATTTTAGCCCCCAAATATTTTGCTGGCCTGCAGTTGGGAAGTAGTTTCTTAATTAAAGTAAAAAAAAAAATAAAGTGAGGCATGTAAGGGCATAAAATGAACTTGACTGATTTACCAATGTTTAGTTTCTAATACAGAAAAGGCCCTGCCATAACTGCAAAGTAAGATACAGATTTTGAGATACCTACTTTTAAATTTGTGCCTAAAGGAACTTCATATTTGTCCTATAATACCTGTCTATGTTCTAAATGAACGGCTTCTGAAGGGGGTGGGGTGAAATAAATGAATGCAGAAGACTTTTTTTCCACTGTAGGAGAAAAGCAAAAGCAGTAGAACCCACCTTTATTTGTTCCACTTCAAAACCTCTGAGTTTCCCTTCCATGTCTATTTGCTTCAAATACAAAATAATGAGTTTTCAGAGTTTCCTTTCTCTTTCTTGAGTAAGAAGTCAAATGTAGTTTTTGGTTTTTTTTAAGAAAAAAATGCAGTTGTTCATGAAGAAAGCTTACACAGTGTGTGCAAATAGGAAGAAGGGACTTAATTCTGATCATCGTAAAATCAAAGGGAGTCTGAATCATGTCAGTGCATTCAGTATTTTGGGTTTATTCCAGCTGTGGCCATTGCAGGGGTGAAATACTGTTTCTTCCCCCAGGATTTCCCCCCCTCTGTCGCTCTCATTCAGGAATGCTGTAGCCAGTCAAGCATCCTTTGCAGTGCTTTGGAAATGAGGCATACAGAGAAAGGATGTTTTAACTGAGAAGGTGGGTTCAAATTCTACAGTAACAAGTGACAGCTTGATCTGTCTGTAACTTAGTTACCTCATCTGTAAAGTACTCTTTTATATTAACTTTTATACCATTGCCATTGCTACTGGAGCTGAATGTCTGCCAACTGTACATTAAGCTATATGACTGCATCATTCAAATGGTTTGGTTCTTTCATCCTTTTCTTGTAGGAGAACATGTGCACACAGTTTAGGGGTTTGGAGTTGCCATTTGCCAGAATTTACAGCTGACCTGCTGATTTTGGTCTTGTGCTTGCTATCAGCACTGCTAGACCTGCTCAGATGAATCTGCAACATGAAGCACTGGATGCATATTTGAAGTTAGTACTGTCGTCTGGGTTTAGTCAGGTTTTTAAGATGTGGGTTTTTTCAGATAGATATCTCTTTCTACTTACATTAGAGAAGGCAGGGCAAAGAACTGAGGCTTTTGTTTGAAACAGGACCTGGTTAGATTTGTCATGGTCTTTATTTTATTGGTGGAATTAAATTTTTTAAATTTAATTTAAAAAACCCATTTCTTTTAAATTTATTTTTTTTTTTTAGTGGTGGCCACCATTTCTGTGTCCAAAAAGTCCTTGCTTGAGGAGTGATCTTGACCACACTTTACATCTTTGAGGTTTGGACAGTAATTCAGAGCTCCTGAGCTCAACTCATTGCATGGCCAGACCCACCTCTAGGTGATGCTACATTGACAACATCCATTAGTGCCTGGAGGAGGTTCAGACACTGAAAAATAATATCTAAGATGGACAGACATATTTTTTACTTGAAGGGAGTCTCCAAATGCAAGTAACCTGTGGTCTAACTTTGCAGCACAAGTTTGATGAAGTACCAGGAGGCAGAAGTGAATTAGGAGTGAGGTGACAGAGAGAATAGCTTTGCTTTTACTCATGTGTGTTTCAACATTAATTTTATTTTAACACACACACACACACACACACACACACACACACACACACACACACACACTCTAACTGGTACTTCCTGAATAAAAAGCTCTAGGCATTGCTCCAAACAGTTACACCACAGTCTACTCTAGGCAAAATTGCCAATTTCTGCAATGGGTGCTTTTATGGAACTGAATTTTAAGACTGAACTTCTACACAGTATCTCTTTTTTGGTTTTTCTTCTGTTACAGAACATCCTTATTTGCCTATATGGCATAGCTATTGTGAGTTATATTTACTGACTGGAAACTTGGCAAGTCTGATATTTGTTCTTGGTAACAAGATACTACCCACAGTTTTTACTTTGCGGGCTCTGTAGCAACCAGGTGGAACATACATCATTGTTTACTGAATAACGAATATACTTTAAATCATGATTCAAAAATGCTCAGTTACAGTATATTAAATTAGTTAAAAAAGTATAAAATTGGCTTTCCATAGTAGAATTAACAAAATCAAAATAGGCTTTTTATCAACTTTATTGAAACTAACTCAACTTTCCAAGAACTAAAAATTAGTTTCCTGTCTTGAATGTTTTGGAATTACTTACTGTCATCTGTTTCAGACGTTAAAGGATATGATTTAATATCAGCAATAAGGCCTCTGTTCCTACTTTGGCAGGTGTTAATTATTTAAACACTACTCATTTTAATTTGTTTCCAATCGCTCTTTTGAGTGATTCACTTTACATGTTTCTTCATGTGTATTTTCTGCACGCACAAATAAAACTGGGGGGAAAGTCCCCCAATCAGTAGCTCTATTTCTTCTCTTTTTAACCTATCTTTAGATACGCAGGTAGAGACAGAGGGATATTTAATGGGTTATGGTTTTCAGTGGTGCAATATAATATATAATACATCATTTTTATCTCCTTTGTAATAATAAAAAGTTGTTCTCTTAGGCAGAGTGCTGTGGTTTCTGCATGCTAATGCCTGTACTCCATGAGAATGAATTGTGAAATGGGTCACAGTTCCTGAAGAATTCATGGAAGCTGGAACAATATAGACAGACTTCTTTGGGGAAAAAAATGGGGGGAAAAGTCTCTAAAATAACTACAGTAATTTCTCCACACATATGACCCCAGCAGTTGGTTTATTCACAGTGACAAAAACATAGTTGTAAGAATATTGTCTGGTTCCATACAGCTGCTTATTCACAACAATGAAAAATGGCTCCTTTGCTGTAGATGCTGGAATTTTGATCTACTGTCATGTTAGAGTCATCCTACCTTTTTTTTTTATTTTTTTTTTTAATTTTTTTTTTTTTAATTTATTTAATCTTTGCCTTGCTGTATAACACTGCACCAGAGAAACAGGAATTCTTAGCTCTGTACAACAGACCTCTGTCTGGTGTAAAGTGAAATTCTCATTCTGCAACAGATAACTTGTAATTTAATACACAATTCTTGTCAGTAGAATAACATAAGAGAAAACTAGAGCAGAGGGAAATACAGGCATAAGAGAGGGCATTTTATGCACAGCTGAGAAATGAGAAGCTGACAGCTATAGGTATTTCAGTTCTACAAGGCAAGTAATTTCATCCTGGTAATAAATGGAAAAGGTGGGTGTTTGTTTAGATTTAGGCCACTTGGTAATGATTTTAACACTCAGCTAAACCTCCTGCCAAGACAAGCACTCCAAGGCCAAAATCTGTAATGAACTCTCATCTTCTCAATTATAGATTCAGCCCTGACCAAAGTGATATCCAATATTCTCCTCCCTGCTCTGTGAGTGCAGAAACTTGCTGATGGACGTGCGAGCAGCCACGTTCTGCATGTCTCCTGCCACTCCCCAAGACCCCGCAGCCCACCCAGCTGTCATGCTGGGGCACCAGCACCAGCCACCTCCCCTTCTGCCTTCTCCTTGCCCCCCCCCCATCTGTGTTTCATGGAAAGAGTGAGCGCAGAGAGAGAGAAATAGTGCCAGTGGTGCTGGGGAGGAGGAGGTGGGAAGAAGAGGATGAAGAGACCATCCTCCTTTTGCCTCCGGGATCCTCCCACACCCTTCCAGTGGGTGGGAGACTGAAGAGTGGAGCCAGCTTGTGGTTTTGTTGGCAGGTCGCTGCCAGCTGAACGGTGCCATGGCTTCTGAAGCACTATGAGTGTGGGCAAGGGATACAAGGTTCTGCAGCACACCACTGTTGGTCTGTGTCCATCCCCTTCTTTCTGCTACTTCAAGTGATCTTTAATATTTCCTCCTCACTTGCTTTTGTCATTGAACTTGCTATTGCTGATGCTTGTCCAGCAAAAAAGCATAGAAGATTACTTTCTTTTCAAGACATATATCATAATTCATCCTCCTGGCCTGATTTCCTAACTTGATTTCTTCTTCCTTTTCCCTTTGCTTTGGTTTGCTTTTCCCCTCCCCCTGGATGTTTTCATACTTCATTGCAGTCATACATTTGTCTTTTTATCCATATTGAAATGATGGCATCCTAACCCCACCTGTTTACTGGCTGGACCAACTCCATCTTTGTTCTCTCTTGTAACTTCATAAACAATCACCTGTCTCATGCCAACTCCCACCAACCCTACACTCATCAAAGACCTCACAAAACCATGGTACATATTTAAAAACTGAAGACAATAATATTCAAAAGGATTTTTTGTTTGGAGAAGTCTCTGTGTGTCTGCATTGGGAATAAAAATGCCCCCATAGTTGTGGGGTTTAAGGAGTGGAAGAAACTCTGATGCAGCTTTTGCAGGGTGTTCTGCTTTGTGCAAAGAGGCACAGCCAAGGATTTGAGCTGCTGCTGTGGATGTTTGCTTTTTACAGAAACTTTTTCTGGTCTGCTGCTGAGCTAAATTGTCTACCTTCTTGACAGATGGTGAGGTGTAAAGAGAAGGATTACAAGATATGGAAGAAAGTTCAAATTATTTGCCATGCAGAGACAGCAAAAGAACGTCTTTCCACCATGGAGGCAGAGTCTATAGTTAATTCAGAAAATAACTGTGGAAAATAAATATATAAATTAGGAAATCAAAGCCAAAAAACCACAACCCCAGACTAGGTATATGTTATGCAGAAATTCTGATTTTTGCTCAGAACAATGAGTCTGTTTCATCAAGAAAGCCTTCCTCAATACTTTGTGCTTCCTTAAATAGTAAAAAGTCCCTTTATATGGTTTTGTGTTCTTCATTTATACTGTGTTACAATAGTTTTTTTTCTGTTCTGCATCTGGCAGTGGGTGACAGAATTCTAGAGTGTAAGTCAACCAGTCAGTAGTTCTCCAGTTGTCAATCATGGGTACTCAGGCTTTATAACACTACTCACGAGTTTAATGTGATTCCTGAACAATTAAGAATCAGAAGTTTTGGTCTTCTGCTCATTAAAAAAATGTAAAATATGTTTGATAAAAACCTAGGTGAAAAATGATAATAATAATTATTATAATTGTTATTCATATTCTTGGTATAAATCTGGTTTTAGTTCCTTTTTCTTCTAGTTGCTTGCTTGTGTACAACAATCTTGGCAGAAGACATTAAATCATATTTAGGTTAATTACTAATGTTTCTGAATTGCTTTGAACATGAAGTGTATGCCAAATATTACTAATATTACATGAGACAACATTATAATAAGCTAAGGGTTTCATCTTCAGTTCCTTTTATCATGCATTAATACTTAAGCTTTGTTTGGTGATATATAGAGATCATACATGCAATTATTTGAATTCACTGCAGATAGAATTCCTTTCCCTCCCTTACTGTAAAAAGAGAGAGACATAATGTGTAAAAAAATGAAATTCAGAGAGGATAATGTTCTTATCATGACCCATGACTGAAAGGGATGTGCTTGGATTCCTAAACCAGGAAAGAGTAGTGTAGTCATCTAAACATAAAATAATCTGTTTCAGAATCTGTATAATTATAACCAGTTTTAAGATGAATTATTTTTTTAGAAATATCAAGTTCTCCTCCTAACAAGCTGATCAGCAATTTGATTGTTATCATTGCTTGGAAGTTGCACTTCTATTTTCTGTAGGCTCAGGTTCTGAATGTTGTGTTTTCAGAATTAAAATTAAACTTACCTTGTTGCTTCCCTTGTCTAAATAATTCTGAATATTAAATGACTAGCACTTTGAAGACTCTTAGATGTGAATCGCTAAGGTCTGCATTTTGGAAAAAATTTAATTTTCTGGGCAATCCAGTATCCTCAGCAATACAGACAGTAATTTTCCTTTTCAAAACAATACATGACACTGATATGCCTTACAGCTTAATTACAGATGGAAACTCTTGAAAGTGTTTCCCTTTTCCACATAATTTACAGATTTATCAACAACATATAGCAGTAGACCAGTACTTGCCTATGGATTTTCAACTTTTAACGTCTTGGATGAGTTTAGGAATTTCTGTAGTTCTTTGGAGATGTATCAGGTGCTTTTATTGTGACAGTGGTCAGACTGGTACAAGGATATGACCCATTTATTTAGTAGTAGAAAATTGAAGTGGTCATTCTAGTTCCTTTGAAGTAGCTTTGAGGCTTTGATTGGTTCTATTTCAGTAGTGGATGTTTTATAACCTAAATAAATATTATTTCTCTTTTTACTCCCAGGCCTTACACCTTTCATATGACAAACCTGTCTATGTACCTGCAGACTACAGAGTAAGGGTGTTTCCTGGTAGGCTGGTGTTCAGGGTACACATACTCTCTGCAAAGGTATGGATTATGCATTCTGGTGGTCTGCTTAATGAAATAAAATGCTTTGGTTTTTTTTTTTCCCAAGCAAACAATTTTTTTTTTGAATCAGTCATGTTTTCCTTCCATGAAAACATTGACTTTTTGTCAGAATTAAGGAAAATAACACTCTGAAAAACTTTTTGAAAAAATTAATCTTTTAAAAATATTTTCATGGGCAGAATCCTTCTTTTTTGATCAGTATTCATATTAAGATTAATGTCTAGTTTTAGGAGACTGAAAGCTAGAGCACCTGTCTAGCAGACAAATAGTATCTGTGCAAGTACAGTTGTTTCCCTACCCAGTCTCTGAAAACCAAGACCTATGTGTTTTCTGCATCTCACATGAGGAGTAACTTGAGGGCTTAAAAAGAAATCCAACTATGTAGTAGGTTGACTAAGTGCACTGAAACAAAAATATAAATGTGAAAACCCAACACATCATAAATAAAATGAAATGTATCCAAAAATAATTAAAATATGAATCATGAATTAAAAAAACATCAAACAAAAAATAAACCCTCACATTTGTCTTGTTAACTTGAAACCTAACTTGTGCAAAGCAGGGTTTTTTTTCCTCTGGTTGCCATGAACATAAGATTTTATGAGTACTGATATCAAATTACTACATATTATCTGAAAGTGCAACATAAGATCTGTCTGGGTAGTCAGTAAGATGTCATTCATTATTGTTTCACCTTGGGGACTGGATATTCAATCCGCAAAAAATAAACAGTTGATGTATGCTCCATCCATGTGACAGGACCTTCTGTTCCAGCTTCCCTTCTGATATACAGTTCCTACCTGTTACCAGATAAAGAAAACCCTATCAGATTCACCTAAGTTGTAACTTACTCTTAAAATACTCAAAATATTTAACTCCCTGGAGCTGCTCCTAAAAAAAGAAAAGAGTTTAAAGAATATTTTCCTGTTAAGTATTGATATGTGAAGTGCTGCTCCTATTTTGAAAGCTCAGTAAATGTTTAATATCAGTTTTGTCTGATCTTGTGTGTTTATAAATTGTGTTCTGTTGATTCATTTCCTCTGCCAACACTGCAAAGTTTTGCTGCCAATGGGATGAAAGGGTCAAATTTTAATTCCTTGGTAATTTCCCTCCTTGCCTATCACTTTCACAGACTTCATACAATGTCACAAAATTCGCATGTTTTAACTGACTTCCTGCTTACATATGAAGAGATTCAGGCACTTCTCAAAGCTTTACTGATTGGTTTGTGTTAGGAAGGTGTTTCCAGAATAATAGCTACAGCTCAACAGGTCACATCACCTTTCTTCTTATCCCTGTTGTTGGAGAGCTGTTAGTCCAGTCCAAAAGAAATCTTGCTTTTTCCTTTGCTCATTTGAGGATGATGCATTTTGGCTCCTCTCCCCCACAGACTGCTCGAGATGAGAAAATATTTAGCTAAGGAAAACAAAGCCATAAACCTGGTTTTAACTTTCAACCGTATGAAAGAGTAAGTCTGATCCACTGAAAAGTAACGGAGAACTGGCTGAGCAGTCTGCACCCCGGTCATACCCCATGCTGGCAATGACAGGCCAGGCCAGTCTGTTACCTGCACAGAACTCCTTTCCTGAAACCAAACAACACAAAATACTGCAGAGGTCTTGTCCAGAAAATCCTGCCTTGCATATACAGACTTTTAGACTAAAAATGCCCTTAATATGTATGGAAGCATTATACTTTCAACAGACTGCTGCTGTTAGTTGGAAGCTGGACTCGCACCCATAGAAGAATTTAAGTGCTCCTTGGTAGGTGCTTTGCTTGTCTGGTCATGTCAATCCTCCCTCCCTTCTTCCCTCCCTCCCTTCTTCACTCCCTTCTCCCCTCCCTCCCTCCTTCCCTCCCTCCCATACTGTTCTCCGCTCTGGTATCACTAACATGGATAAAACCTGTACCCAAGAAAGATACTTCATAAAGGAAAACTCAGGACAGAAAAAGGTTAAAGCTCCAGGGTTGTTTGAGGCAAAATAGAGAAGAAAAACTTAAACCACTGAGATAGGCTAAGCATTACTAGAATTTAGACAGACTCTTTAGAGAAGCTAATTGAATTGCATAGTGGCAACTCAAGTAATCTTAAAGTACGGCTTAAAAAAGGCTTAAAATAAATAGCCTTAAAAAGAAGTAAACATTTTTACTTTTTTCCCCCCAGAAATATTAACATGCCAAATTGCTGAGTCAAATATAATGAGTGATCTAAAAATAAGTTAAAAATGTCTATTATTTCTACACTCAGATATTGCTTCACACTATCTAGGCAATTAAGATTAGAAGTACTAACAGAGAGTCTGTTATCAGCGTATTTGGAGGCGTGAAACAGGGTAATAAAATAACTGAACAGTTTAGGCTGGTTTTGCTTTACATCTCATACAAAAGGCAGAAATTTTGCATGTGACTTTTTTTTTTAAATTTAAGCAGAGAAAGTCCTCAAAAACAGACCTGTAATTTAGATTTTGTACTACTAAACAAGGTAGGAATCACCACGTTTGTACATAAGCCTTAATGTGATTTGTAGTGCAAGTGAGAAACTCCACATGAAAATCCCTTGCATTAAAATCCCTATTAAATTAGCTATTAATTTAATGCAGAAAATTAAAAGCCACTCTAAGAAGGTAGAAAACCACAATGGCACTGCATCTGTGCTGACTTTATTTCATCCTAATACCTTGTCTGAAAATTTTAGTGTGACTGAGTTATTAGAAACAAACTTTTGAGATTTTGAAGTAGTTGCAGCCAGTTGCCTGACACCAGGAAGAGACAGACAATGGAGTGGAAGGGCTTTTGGAATATAATGGCAGCAAGGAGGCTAATAAAGTGATTCTAAATGGTCTGGTTAGTGAGGTGAGCAGAACCAGAGATGGAGTGAGAGAATGAAAAGTGCATCTTGCTCTTACTTTTTAATCATGATTGAAAAAGACATAAACATATCTATGCAAAAAAGTGAAAGTTCCTTAAGATAAATTAACAGAGTCTGAAATACAGCCTTGGTTATTTTTCACTGAAATATGCCAAATATGATCAAATACATCATATTTGATCTTGGACTTATATTTCAGATGAGGGCAGCATGAGTATGAATTTAAACTAACATCTGACATGCTCTGACAGTGGGCTTACCTCCCTCCAAACCAGCCCTTTGAAGGGTACCTGTCTGCAAATGCAGGAAAAAAGTGGTGCAGGAGAATTACATTCCAAATGTAATTTATCTGATTTACATATACACAGTAGTTCTGGGAGAGGACAAGCTACACTGTACAAATGCCTCTTCCAGGGCTACCTGTTAGTGTGAGCACAAGATGTTTTAAGAGTCAAGTCTTTGACAGACTATACCACACTGCTTTCACTGCCATCCCTGCAAATACCACCAAGGACTGAAGTTAAACCAATAAAGCATAGCTATAATACAGAGTATTTGCCTGTATTCCTAAAAGATTGTACCACTCAGTGATTATTAGTAAAGTAGCTGCATGCAGCACTTCAGTTTGCAACATTCCTATGAATTTCCAGGAAATGTTGTCACAAACATATTAAAGAAAAAATGAACAAAAGAGGGACATAAACACTTTGTGTAAAGTTTTTGCATTCTTTTTTTCCAGTTTAGATTTCAGGTGCCTTATAAGGGTGAAAATAAGCAGCAAAGAAATATTTGGGTTTAGGGGTGGAAAGAAGTTGCAGTGTACTGGGAGGAAGGATGTGGTTAAAGCAAATGCCTAGAAGGCAGCAGATAACAGCTCTGTTCCCAGATCTGGCACAAATGCTCTTTTTGACCTTGCACCAAAGTATTTCCTTGTTCTGGAACCAGTTTCTCTGTAAAACATGGATGATAACTGTGCTTAAAGGTCCTTCCTGACAGAGGAACTGGGAGGTTTTTATTTATACTTGTTACAAGATTTCAGAACCTGAGAATGATTAAAACTGAATCAGTTTAGACTTGCAGATTTAAGCCTTTCCTTCAAATAAAACATTTAATTTATCATGTTAGGTTTATTATATTGTAATTATGTGTACTATAAAAAAAAAATAATCATCTGATGGGAATTTGCTTGGTCCTGCAAATAATCAGCTAACAACATTACTTGAAAATTCTATTTTCTGTTTCTACAGTCAACTCCCCCCCCCAAAAAAAAAAAAAAAAAAAAGAAAAAAAAGGAGAGGAAATTATTCTTGTATATGACCAAGACATTTAATAGATAGAAGATTTTAGCATTAATAGTGTGATCCTGATGGGCTGTTAAAGAAAATTAGAGGGAAAAGAAAGACGCTTTTTGCACCTTCTAAAATAACTTAGAGGAATGCTTTGATTGTTTTTTAGAATTAAGCACACATAAAAAATGGCATTTCCCTATTTCTTTTCTAATGAGTTCTGGAGCTGAGAAATCCCCCAGGCAAGACTTTCAACTTGCTTCCCTTCCCTTCTTGTGGAGCAGAGAAGCGTTGCTGAGGCCTGCAGAGTCTTCCAGCTTGTTTGGAGAAGGAGGAGACTATCATCTGCTGTGATTCAGCACCCATCAGACAATACATCTCACCTCTTGCTGGCTTTTTAATATGGGGGTTTTAGCCCTTGCCCTTGAAGCTGTGTCCCAAGCAGACTTAGGAGTCTGGCCCACCAATATGCACCCTCAACTGAAGCAAAGTTTACACATAACACTGTTTAAATTATGAAATGCTGTTTGTGAAAACAATAGAGATATTCAATCACTGTATCCCAGAACAAATGAGAGAAATATTCCAGAGCTCCTATCAGAGTTTAATAGGTATAATTTTGCTCATGATATGGTAATACACAGCAGCTTTCCCTGGACGGCTGTGTAAAACAAAGAAGTGGTTGTCAGCCTTTCAGAATCAGATGTTAATGATATTTCATGTCTTTGTTGAGTCTGTGGAAAGCAGCTACTGCACCTAAAAGGGAAATGACTTCCATACCAACCTTCCCCAGCCAAAGTCGTTCAGATTGGGAAAACTGGATGAGGTCCATATTTATATTTCAGAAAGAGGTGTAAAAGAAGATTTCAAGACAGTATTGACTGAGCTGTCTCTCAGTCTCTTTACCCAAAGTTATATCTTATCACTGTGGTGAAAGTTTTTAGTTCAATGTATTACGGTCCTTTCCCCCCCTCCTTCTCTTTTTTTCTTTTCCTTTCTTCCCACCCCCTCCCCCCCCCCGCCCCCAAACATATACGAGGAAAGAATGTAATGTAAGCAAAACTCCAGTGTGTTTCTGGCAAATGAGGAGTGTTTTCTACATCTCGTATATTTTTGGAAGTGTTTGAATCCAGAAGAAATACGTCTTCCAAATCGGGCAGAAGGCTTTTTATTAGACTGATGCCTGCACACAGCAGAGAAGGGCTGTCTGCCCTAGCAATGCAGAAAGCAGGGACTGCTGCTCTGTCTGAGCTAGTCTGGAAGATTGGAGCCAGCCAAAAGAAGGGTTTCTGTAGCTTTATTCCTGCAGCTTCATTTTGCTGTACTACTGTATGTCTTCACTTCTGCAAACTTTCTTTAGTTTGTTTTAAGAAGAAGTCTTAATTCCAATGCAAAATCCATCCAGAAAGGAGGGCCCCTCAGCACTGTATTCCAGCTGGTGGGGATTAGCTCAGTCCTTTTACCGGATACGTATCATTTTAATCTTAAGCCTTTAGACACTGTACAACATACTATTAAGTCTGTTACCAAATAAAACACTAAAAGGCTGATTCACTAAGGGTTACACACCCTTTGCAGGGAAAAAGCTAACATTTACAAAGGGATGACTGCCAAAAATCACTTAAATTTCATGTCTTTCCTATTTATTAAATCCCACATACACCATGTGTACAGTAACTTCCTTCAGATATGCCCCCAGAGAAGTGCAAGTCAAAATAAAGGGGAAGCTGTCCCTCTAAAACATGTTCCTAGTGCTAAATAGTGACAGTGGTTTGCATCAGAAAAAGTAAAGTCATGTTGTTCAAGAATAAAATGAAACCTTCCAGAAAATGTGAATCATGTACTCTACTTCTATGATAACGAGTAATACATTTCCTAGAGGAGCTAGTGGTTAGGGTATGAAACCAGGGCATTAGCAGACTAAGGGAGTCATTTGATAACGATCTTGGGCCAGCAGACTTTGACTGCAGTTTGTGATTGGGTGCTTAAACTGCAGCAATATTGCAACACTTGGTTATTTGGGGGACGGAATCACTGGACCTTGAACCACTCACTTGTTAATAACAAATGCAGATGCCTGACTTCGCTCCCTGTGGAGATGCTTAAATGATGTTTTATCTGTCTGTCTGGGGTGAGACAAAAAAAATATAAATCTCTGATATTTATAACATGCTTTAGATAAAGGGAGCAATCTAAACGCAGACTGTGATAGTCAATGTTTATTGGCTAGCTAGTTGTTCTGACACATGCTCAGAAATATCTCACCATATTATTTCAGGCAGTCATTTGAAGTTAGTCACTATATCTCATCATACTAAATTAATGCCTATGCTTATGGGACCATCTCAAGACACAAAGATCATCTCAGGAGGTCATTGGGTGTGGCTAAGCACTGTGAATTAAACTGCATTGATAGACTGTGTTCCACTGTTTGGGTAACACAAATGATTTAAGTTTTCTTCCAGAGGTTTGGTGTTTTTGTTGTTTTCAGTAAGAAATAACTCATCTGTTTTGGAAAACATTGTTTAATGTATAATGGAATACTCCTCCAGCACTGACAGGCAGAGCTGTGCCATGCCAGCCAGCCAGCCCTGGGAGTGACTGCAAGTCGGGGTGCAGGCAACCTACTGGCTCTGAGTTCTGTGCCTCCCTGAAGGTTATTTTCTACAGAAAAAGACCCCTGTTTTAGGGCATGTTGGTTAGGAAAATTAAAAACCTGAATGTATGGTATGACTGTTTTTTTGTTAGAGGATAAACCAGTACAGAATAATAGTATTTAGAACTTACAAAGTCTTTTTGCATTCAAGATATTTGAGTAAGATAAATGGTAAAATCACCATATTCATTAAGCCCTGGGATAAAGAACTATTAATCCTGCTGTGCAGATGCAGAAATTGAACTGGAGGCAAAGATTTTTGTCTGGGAACTGAGGTAAAGATTTTTGTCTGGGAATTGAGGTAAAGATTTTTGCCTCAAACAGATTTATAATTCAAAGTTCTTATTCAGTATCACTGTGCTTCAAACCATGCAGTTCTCCCTACTCCATTTTATTGCTAGGGTCTTGGTGTCTTCATTAAAGACATAGTTGGAGGGATCATATGATTTTTGTTAAAATGTCAGTATTCATACATCAAAGAAAAATGTTTCAAGGCCATATATTGTGGGAAAAGTCTGGAAATAAAGAGTATCACTCATATGTAGCCTGAAGGCTCTAAGGACCACTAGACAATGTAAAAAACAATCAAACCCAAAACGTGCTGTTTATGTAACAGTCATGATTTTAAACAGAATTTTGTGATTTTTAAGGGATCCAAATCATGATTTTTGAGAACTTGGCCTGGGTAATACTGTTAGCCTGGAGTAGAGGATTTGTATCTGACGGCCAATTTCCCCTGTTGCTTCACATACAGTCAGTTTATTTTGGAGGATCATCAGACACCAACTCTGTTACATGTTAACAGTACTGCCAAGCTCAAGGATTCAAAAATCATGAGCTAGTTTATTCTACATGGCAAAGAAATTAGTGAGAGAAAATGCAACAACAACAAGAGCTCAACAAAAGCTCTTAGTATTTATTCCGTTGTCTCCTCTCTATGAGGCCTTCATCAGTGCCATGGTTGAGTACCACCACCAGAACCAGCCTATTTTTCTTCAGGGAGGAGAGGGATTTCTGAAGTTTAATGACAAAAATATGGACCTTTCTCTGTAGTATCCATAAGCTGTTTTCAGGGGGGGGTGCCGTGGGAGGCATTTACAGATTGGCCCGATCTGAACTGCCTTTGTTGCTGCAGAAATTGGAAAAGCAGCACCTGGGAAGCCCCATCAACACATGGCTACACTTACAGAACACCATCAGGGGGAGCTCTGTCACAGATTTAGAGACGGTGCTTTACAGATGCTTCACCTGGAAAACCATCTCCAGTTCTTCATATCAGCAGTAAACAAATGGCTTTCAGTACAGTAGTCTTTATGGTACTTCCACCATCTTCATCAGCACCACCACTGAGACTGGCAGACAGTATGGAGGTGAAAGCTGCCATAAAGACCAATGAAGAACAGAATGACCAGTGTCAGAGTAAATGGGGTAAATCATGGGTTGTCAGATAGAAGTTGCTGTCAGCGCTTGTGTGATTCTGCTGCATTCTTTGATAGCCCTATTCAATTGTGGAGTCTTGTAAGTATTTGTGACCCTTAGATGAGGTACCATCTTGAATAAACTTTTCCTTTATCACCAAAATCTGTTTCTATAGAGGTCCTGCTGTGACTTTCTCGAGAAGACATCCATTCAGCTGAAGGCCTCCTGCTCTGAAATGTCCTCTGTTGAATTCTGTTATGTGAAAGAGAATGGGCTAAGGAATTACACGTAATAAGTATGTGATACATTGTGTGATCTAGGATGTGATATGGTACAGTCACAGAGACAGCAGTCAGATAAATTCTTTATTCATATAAAAAAGGCTTGTTCTTACTTTTAGACACAGAATGTTTGGGTTTTTTTTTGGCTTTCTGTGAAGTGCAGAACTTAGAGATTGTGATTGGAGCTCTGTATGACCTCAAAAGCTGCAAAAAATACTGAGAACCCAATGCATCTTACAATGCAAGTTACAATGATGGATAAAAATAAAATGGAGGGATAGGAGAATCTTCACTTCATCTATATGCAGGAATAAATCCCACATAGCTATGCAAGATGCTGAGATGAGCCAGTATTTTAGCATATCATGAGTAGTTCAGAGTAGTGGAAAATGTTCAGTTTTTCTTTGGGATAGCTAGGGAATAATTAGTCAAGAAAAAGAAAACTTTACCCTAAAAAGAAAAAAAAAGAAAAAAGAAAAAAAAAGAAAAAAAGGGTTTGGCACAGTAAACATAAATTCATTGCTAAGATTGACTCTGTTTAAGCTAAAAAGTCCTTTCAGTTTTAATTTGGCCTATTGTTCTTATAGTTCAGAATATGGGAGAACCTAGGAATTAACTCTTCATACTCTTTTTCATGCTGATTTGGGCACTTCTCAAATACTTTTAAAAGTTTACAAACCACTTCCTCCATTGCTCAAAATATGATGTGAGTGAACTCTGATGAATTCATTCCCAAAGAAATAGATTCAAGTCATTGCTGTACTATTGCCAGCTTCTGTAAAACTGCGTGGCAAAAAGCATGCAAACAGTTCATGCAACATTGCTCTGGCCCTTTCTATAACAATGCCCACATTAAAAATAGCAACTTTATTCTCCTGTGTACCAGGACAAAGTAGAGGGAATAAAATTACAGTCACGTGACTATTACCAGAATACTTTCTGAGAAGCACATTTTTACCTTGGTGAGGCTCTAAGGGTTTCACTTTATAGTCCCCAGGACATCAAGGTCCCAAGTAAACAATGTGCTTCTATGAAACTCTGCAAGAAGACTGTTACCAGAACCTTTAGTTTCTGTCATTTTCAAAATGTAAAAAGCAGCACAAGGTGTTCTACCTGGTCTTTTTCTTGGGATATCAACTTGTTCCCAGGGTGTAACTGCTTCATTTTGTTGATGTCTCTCCTGCTTTCTATTGAGCCCATCATTACCTTCAGAATGCTGTTTGAAAGTCTAGATCATGAGGTCCTTGTGGATGGGAATCTCCTTTCTGCATTTGTATTTTAGCTCCTGAGAGTCCATGGATGTCACACAAAAGTGGTGATGTTTATTGCAAGACTACTGAAGTACTTTTAGCATAGTGAAGGGAATGACATTTGCCTGCATCTTATAAAACTTGACCCAAGTTATGGCAGAGTTAAATATGTTGTATCCCACCCACAGGAGAACTGCTGCGGGAAGCAGCTCAAGCCCAGCAGAAGTCCTGGTATTTCTCTTTTGAACTTTCTCTTTGCCCCATGAAGATGATAGCATACAATAAAACTGTTGCAAAACTGTGAAATTGCAATAAACCAACCCAAACTACCAGAGCAAATGGACTTTTATTCCAGTGATGCCAGAACTTTCTGCAGCCTCGAGGATGGGATGGACTGCATTGAATGGTGTAAGAGTGGGATCTTGGCTGCAGCTCTGATGCATACAGTCTTGTTCGTACATTAAACGTGCTGAAAAGAGTCACTTCTTGGTATTTGGAATAGTTGTGTTTCAAGGCTGCACCAAAGTCCAAAGACTCTATTTCTCCTGGACTAGAGGAAATTCTTAGATCATCAAGTATTCCCTAGAATGCTAGATGTGTTTGTCAACACAGAAATCCGCAAGACTAGGATATCTGAAATGTTTGCCAAATTATTTGTAAGATTTCAGGGTAAGAGGGCTGGCAGTATGCTTAAAAGCACAGCAGTAAGCAGAGCCTGGATGCATCTTACCTCTGTGGAGGAATGTCTGTTTGGCCAGAAAAGCTTCAGTGTGCAACTATTTGGTTTTGTGCAATGCAGATAAACCTGGAGAGACAACATCCAGCTTGTTATTCATACTCCAGCATGTTCAAGACTTTACTTGCCTACTTTACTTTTGAGGTTAAGGTAGGCATCAGAATAGACAAGAAGACATTGTTGAGTTCAAAAGTATATGGGACCTGAAACAGAGCCAGTCATGACTCTTCTTGAAAGGCATGAGGACCTCTGTGAAAACCATGGGAGTTTGAGTTGAAGACTCATCTGGAATGGTCTCTGAATTCATTCCTCACCACAACTGAAGTAATGAGAAAGAATAGCAAAATGGTGAAGGAATTGAACAGTTTTCTTTCCCACTGTTGGAACCACGAACCAACAGAGAAGAAAGACAGAGGGAATGATGGAGAGAGAACTGAAGCAGTGAGCAAGAGCAAGTCTCAGGAAACATGACCTGCATATGTCACCAACACTAACTGCTGAGGAGAAGCACACCAAAAGGTATTAAACAGGCCTGCTGATCAGAAGCTGGAAGACATAAGAGAAGGATGTGATGATGAAAACTTCGGGGTCTGTGGTTAATAGGTGGAAGTGACTCAAGCTGAATTAGAATGTGCAGCAAGAGAGTTGAATACAGTAACCTCTTGAGATCTCCATCACTGATCTCTGTCAGTAATGAATTTGTGGCCAGCAGAACTGGCCAGAAGGTGCACAGTGCTCCTGCCACATCTAGTCCCTTACAACCCTGACCTTAGGGAACATCTGCCTTAAATCTTGCAAGGTAGGCATGACCATCTGTGAAAAGGTTTGTCACAAAATTCAACAGCTATTAGTTACAACAAAAAGCTAAATAACTTTCATGCCTTCTGCCTCTGTCCAAAATACTCTTGAGAGTTTTGAATAACTTTTTCTATTCCAATTCCAGATTCTCTTATGAAGACCTCTGAACTGCTTGATTGTAATTGATTGGGTCCTTATACATTTTGTGGTAAAGGGTTTCATTATTAAATGATCTGAAAGTTAATAGAAATCCCTGTTCCTCAAGCTTTTTCCTGTTGCTTTCTGTTGCCAATCACAAGTCTTGAATCTGTGTTGATTTGGCTCCAACTATAAGAAAGAAATGGAATATTTTGAAGTTAAAATAAAAATTAAAAAAAAGTAGTTTATGCCATGAGACATGGCAAGTGGAATTACGGAATATTCATATTTTGATCACCCTTGGCAAATAAAGTGTCAGAAAAAGGACAGAAGATGGATTCAGGTTAGAATGTAGCCTAGCTGCTAATACAGGGCAAACTGGTGTCAATAAATGTTAAAAAAAACCAACCAACCAAACAAACAAAAAAAACCAAACAAAAAAAAAAAAAAGGAGAAATAGAAAACTATTATGCCAAACTTTCTTATTTGTGGAACGAGAGATGAGCAAACACTCAAGTGCACAAGTGTGATAAAGGTTGACCAAGGAGTGAGGTGCTCACTTTGAGGGAAAAAAAATTACTTCCGCAAAATTCCTATAGAACCCTTTAGTGGAAACTAAAATTGTTGTGATGTCAACACCACCCACCTTCCTCTGGGAGAATTCCACTCCATGGAATGGAGTGTCCTTGTACCATGTGCAATGAATCTGGTTTCTGTTGTATAAAGACCACAGCATTTGTTCCAAAAAAAAAAACTGCCTTTGAGGTAGTTATGGGAGCAATTCTGCAAAACAATTTCAGAGGAGGTATACTGATTCTCTTAGAAGGATCCTTTCACTAGGTTTCAAAGTATGGTCAGTGTTTCTGTGAACATAAGCAATTAATTCATTTGAAAGTGGTGGTTAAACATCTTTATTTTTGTGGAATGTGACACGGGATTTTTGTGGGATTCATAGTTCGTCCAAATCTCACGTTCCATACTGCATGCAAAAAGTTTTCTTTTGCATATGATTTGCAAATGGCATAACTGTTGTGTGTAGACATGCTTAAAAATTCACCAGTTCTGACATTCTTTCTAGACAGTAAAAGTCCCAAACAATTCCAACCACTCTTGTCTCATCAGTTAGTTTAAAATTCAGTACTTTGTACAGACAGTAGAAAAATTGTTTCTAGGAATATTTTTGCAGGTGCAATTTTATAAACTTCCTTAATTAACCATTCAAAGACTTTCATGAATTTCATTTTTTTTTAAATGTCCATCAAATAATGTGAAACAATATTGGTGAAAATTTGGAAACTTTCAATATAATCCATAAGCAACATTTATTTTAATATTTCCTGTTGACTTTTAAAGAACTAGAATTTTCAGAAAATGCTAGTCAAGCTCTAAATACGTCTTGTAGTGATTAATACAATGAATAAAGTAACTTGTTTTATTTAAAGAAGCAGAAATACAGAACTTTCTCATACTTCCACAGGACAACTTCTTCTAATTTCTAAAATCCCACTGTTCAATTATATGCTTTTAAGGACAATAATAGTTGTAATAAATGTAATGAAACTTTCCAGCAGCCTTCTGTTATGTCAGTAAAAATACATGTATTTTGACCAAGCCACCAGTCCCATTCATTTTTAATTTCAAATGTCAAATTAAGAGTGTATTTTGAGCTGGAAAGAATATGTTTTCCATGTAAAGATTATTTTTATATCACAATGTTTACTGCTTGAATAAAATAATGCAAAGGCATTTCACAAAATAAAATTTCAAAGTTTTGTCTCCTCTATTCCTTGGGTGTGGAGCAAAAAGCCCTCTATGTATGTCTGCTTTTCCATTCCACTGTGCCCTCAGTAGGGATAAACAAATAAAAAAAACTTTGAATGTCATCAGAACTTTAGAGGACACAGCTGTTGTATTCCATTTTTTTGGAAGATGCAGGCAGTGGGATTCTAACTTTTAGAATTGTGTGACATGTGATTTGTATGTGGCTGTCCTCTGTCTTTCAGAGATGACAATTCTGAATACTTTGTCAAGGGAGAGAGATGTTAAACATGTTCTGCACCACCATCATGAGAAAGATTTAATGTGTTACTGATCGGGTTTATATGGCATTTGCTGGGAAGTGAGACATCTACTGGGCTGTTCATCCACCAAGGGCACAAGACCAGATGGACCTTAGGTAATATAAGGCATGGTTGACTGAAAATAACTTTCTTCATTGTTGGACTTTTGCAGGCATGTTTCTAAATTCTGGAAAAAAAAAAAAAAAAAAAAAAAATCCAGGGCCATGCAGTACCAGGGACCTTACTTATACTCATACCTTCCTTCACAGAAAAATACTCATAAAATGCACTGGCATGAAATCTCCTTCTAAGACAAAAGTCTGGAGATGGGTGGATACACGTTTGGGAAAAGGCAGACTGCTAGAAACCAGGTCTGGGGTGATTTCAACATTGTTTTAATTTCCTGAACAGTCTCTCCGTTTTATTTCTCCTCTTCTTTTGTCCCAAATATCTCATGTACATGGATTTTACATCAATGTAATTGGCTTTGGTGGCCTAAGCTCCCTGGTGTCTGTAAATTTTGTTTGAGATTTATGAGGTTGCAACTAAGATTAGAAACTGGATTTGAGAATAGCATATATCATGCAGAGATATGAATGGATTAATTTCTCAAGAAAATTAGATGGGTGAAATGAAAATGATTTCTTCTTCTGCTATATAACAATGAAAGGGGCTTGGTATGCTCATTCAAAATTATGGCCTCTGAATCAAATCTTTAATATATTTTTCAATACATGATAATTTTATCTGTCATCACTATCAAATAGCTTTAATGTTATTCACTTAACATCATTCAAGAAACAACTTAACTAATGTCTCTGACAGAGAATTCATCTGCTGTTATTTCTCCAGCTGTATTTTCCTTCTTACAATCCCCAAAATGACTCTAGCACTGACTCCTCCTCCTAAATTATAATATCCAAACAATTTAAATTAGTATGTCATGAGACTGGAGTCGTTTTGTGTTTGACCTAATTATTAAAATTACTTTCTGAGAACTAATGGCATAATTACTCTTATAATTAGTAAAATAAAGAACCTGTAACTGCTCAGACTGGGAGCAGCTGATATGATCAAGCCTTAAATTGAAAAAATCCAAAATGTTCTTGCCTGTCGTCTATAGCTCAGTACATTTCAAAGGGAAGGCTGATACATGCCTGCAATGACTATGTTTAAACAACTAAATCTTGTCTCCACCTTAGCATTTGATTCATTACTCACAGATGAACCTTTGTCCCTACTTGCCTGTTACTGGGAAAACATACAGCAGCGTCTACTACAGATACCAAAACATACTTGTCGCAGCACTAGTGATACTGCCCTGTGATAAAGAGGTATGATAGGTGAACTGAAACCAAAAAAAGGGCTTGTGTAGTTCTGAGAAGGCAACTTGGGGCTTCTGCCTGCAAATCTCACTGCCCAGCAGAGCAATGGGGCAGCCACATCAGGCATTGCTTCCTAGCAGCCCAAATTACCATCAACATGGCAATTTGGTATGTGTCTGTTCTGGGAGCAGAGGGGGTAAAGTTGGGACCAAGGGGATTAGGCTGTCCTTTCTCTGCCTTCTTTTTCTTTTCACTTCTTCTACCATCAGAGGGCTGTGCACCTTGCTGATATCCCCTGGGTTGTTCTTGTATGAATACACCCCAGGATACAGTTTGGAAAATGATCTATGTATACAGAGTGCACATTATGTCCTTTTGTACATTTTGCCTCCTGAGAAAATATATCTCTGGTGTAATTTTTTGGCTGGTGTGACTATGGATGACATAGGCATGTTTGTCTCTCAAATTAGATAGACCCCCTGGGGAAAAGTACATATCAATTTTACTTACTGTGGATGACACCCATTCTAGATCTTTCATGTTTATTTCTAGTCTAATGCAATACACAGACTTTTCTATTATTGGATGACTGGTGGAACCTCCTTCTGGCTGTATTGCATTTCTAATCCATTTGTTTTGTTAAGCAATCAGCCAGTGAGATGTTTATAACTCTCATTTTGATGCTAAAGATCTGGAGAGCTTTAAGTGGATGGCATTGTGTTTTACAGTAATTTTCTCTTGATTTGCAGCCCCAAAATGCCAGAAAATGTATTTTGAATGCTCAGTTGTATTTCAGCAGGAAAGAAGAACACCAAGCCATTGCATCAGTGTTCAATTAGAGTAGACAGAATATCTGCTCATAAACGTTTTACTGTGTTAATATTTTGGGCTCAATACTATGTGCATCTTTGTTTTGAACATGTGACCAGACAAAACCACACTGAATGA
Source organism: Acropternis orthonyx (assembly GCA_035583155.1). Taxonomy (NCBI): domain Eukaryota; kingdom Metazoa; phylum Chordata; class Aves; order Passeriformes; family Rhinocryptidae; genus Acropternis; species Acropternis orthonyx. The sequence continues at coordinate 138,639,608 of JAWWEU010000081.1, read as the reverse complement.
CACAGAATTATGCTGTGTCCTACAAAAGTATCCTGCACATCTCAATTTGTACATAAATGCAAAATTGAACAAGAGATGGAAAATTCTGTAAATGCACTGTCTTATCTGTTAATAATACAGTAATTATTTCCCAAAAGAGTGTATATAACTCAGTATGGGTTTGGATCCTTCTAAATACACAATACAGCATTTTCTCTTGTAGCCAATTTCAGTCAAACATAATATGACTGAAGAATGGTATGTTTTACCCACATTAACATTTAAAGGAAGAATAAATAACAAATGTACAGGTAAGTTACTATTTTGCATTTTCTTTTCTTGCTGATGTCTTGAATAAGACATAAAAAGTAAGTGCCTCTCAAAATTCAAATTATGAAGGGTTGTTACCCTAATTATTAATTAAAATACTTTCCACATCCAAAATATGCAACAGAAGGTGTTGAGGCCTGCACTGTCATAACAGGGGTGAAATTCTCTTAGACACAAAAGCTAAGAAAAACTGCCCGGACTCTGAACAAAGATGAGAGCCTCCAAACTATTTAGAGATATCAGTGTTTCAACAGACCAGATAGGGCAGGTGGTTCTCCACCACAGAACAAGGTAGTGACTGGAAAAGTAATAAGGGCAAGGGTTGCTTGCTTTCCCAGGGTCTGTGTTGCCATCACAAGAGCAATCTGCCCTAAAGAATTATTGTTAGTGCTAATGGTCATCCTTTGCAATGGGGACTTGGATCTTGACCACATGTGACTACTAAAATTTGCCCTTGATGGTTTTTGTAAAGAGGGAAAGGTATGGAAAAATGTGCACAAATACAGGTTCCTGATCTGTACCATGGAATTCCATTGATTTTAGTCTTTACAGTAAAATAGTTAATTTCTGAGATGAGAACAGGCCATTCATACATTGGTCTCAATCTAGCCATTGTAAGATTGATTTCTCTGCTGCATTTTCCTTAATTCACTGGGTACATGACATATAAATATTGAAAATGGGAAACATGACTGAAATGAATACTAAATTTCTACACATGATGAGATCTGTATTTTTTAGGAGCAAACGACATACCTGGAAAGAAGATCTCTGCCATGTTTGCTGTTGTGCTTAACACCTTTGGCACATTCGGTTGTGCTGCATTAAGCTACATAAAAATACTACATAAATCCGTAATCATATAATGTAGTTGTAAACTTTAAAAGTACCAGTTTTATTTCATGTTGTCACATACTGTTAAAAATGACCATTGTTATTAGCTGTTGGATTGTAACACATTACAGGGTCCAAGGAGAATACACTTGGGTCTTCAGTACAACATTACCTTATCAGAGACATGCACAGACGTTTTCACTAAGAAGGCAACCCTTAAAGCTAGGCATGGAGATAGTACTTAATAAGCAAAATAAAACAAAAAAACTACAGTATTCTCATTTTTTAAACAAAATCCAGGTAGCCTTTTCAAGAGGCCATCAAAGCTATCGGTAATCCTTTTTAAACTATCATTGAACTTTAGACTTTTAATTAAGATCAATCTTCCTGATTGCAGTAATAAAGTGAAAGGAAGACAAACAACACTTAAATAACAGTGCTTCCGACTTCCAACTGGAGCAATAAATACATATAAACAGCATATTAAAACTGCAGATACTAGACATGCACTGATGTCAGATAATGCCTCAGACCTACTCCTTTGAGAACTTGCTAGGGAAGTTAGGGAATCTGCCACTGCCCACCTCCCTCCATGCTACCTCCACACTCTGCTCCAGGCTATACATGTCCAGGAATATGTACCTATACGAATAAGATACATCAGTACTTTCCCCCAAAAGACTTGTGGGTTTAAGCTTTAAACAAGATTTAAGCAATTGTTGTACTGCAGGCATGTAGAAGCCATATTTTTGAGGTTCAACAGTAATAAGAAGGATTAAGTGAGCTTTTGTAACTAGGGTAATAATGTTTGTTTTACGTGGTCCTTTTACAGCATCTTTCCCTTGACAGCTGAACACTTCCAATGATTTAAAATGGATCTCATGTTTCCTTTCCTTCCTATCCTCTTTCATTTTCAACAAAGAACTCCCTTGTTGTTTCTGTTCCTGTTTCGCTCTGCATGTGAGGGAGTGGAAATGCTGTGTGCCTCAAACCTGTCAGAAAAGTTCATGTCATCAAAAGGATTTTGACATTTTGATCCCAAAGCGACTGCATCTCCAGTCATGTCTTGCAGAAAAGAGGCCCATTGTCTGTGACCAGCTCCTGCACATCTCCAGCACTCAGGGTATTCCTTCTGTTAGTCTGAAACAGAATTTAGAACAGTTCACCTGGGAAAATACAGTCACAAAGAGGAGAGCTACCCTAGCTGCCCTGAGCCATTCACAGGGAAGGTTTCAAAATCTGCCTCAACAACACTTCAAGCTTACCATGCATGACTCCATTAAGTAAGAGAGAGATGTTATGGACCCTGTTAAGTTTGGCTAGATACAGAAGCACCATTTGCCTCCAAGGGAGCCAAAGGGCCATCCTTTCCAAAGTTCTCCTTCAGAAGCTATTCATGAGAAATTCAATGGTGGCTTCAGGTACAACACATCTTTGTTTCCACCTGGTGAAATCCGCTGAGGAGTAATTTACATTTTAAACTCGGTAGCTTGAATCCTCTTCAGGCCACAGATTGGAATTTCAGAGGCTATCGGAACAAAGTTTGCTAGTTGTAAAGTATTCTGATTCATAATCACTACAGAAGAAATCAACTGTTAACAAATGGAAAATTTATGCAATTTTTCATTTGGAAAATTATTTCAATAATTTAGAATTTTTCATAACATCAGAAAGAGGCTTTTTCTGATTATTTCAGAAAAAAATAAGAGATTATTCAGAGTATCAGAAAGACAACAGACAAGGAGTTAAAAAATTGAAGAGTTGTCCACAAGTGAAAATCAATGAAAAGCAAAGGATTTGGACAGAGAGTGGGAGCACAATACTGCTCTCCCTGTCCTGTGGACATAAAAGACTGCAGGTAGCAAAGTTTGATGGTCCTACATGTCTCACTACTCCCCTTTCTCACTCAAATCAGAATTACTTTTTTGGTACTACTTTTCCTTTCCTTCTCCAGGAGATATGTCTAAAAGCCACACAAGGTGGAGATTTCACAAGAGTGTGTTAGTAACTTGGAGCTTCCACAGGGCTTGGAGAAGCAAAAGCTTTCAGATATGTCAGGGCATATAAAATGAGTTTAGCATCACTTTGAGTGTTTTCTGAGCATTCTTATCAAACAAAACCTGGTAAGTTTCATAAGCTGAAGCAGCCAGAGCAGCAGAATAGTTATCGTATAGTTCTGGAACAGAGTGAAACAGAACTGTCTTACTGTACCTTTTCCCCTTTGAAATTTGTTTTACTTTTGCATGTAGGAAAATATGAAAAAAAAAAAGAGTATTTTTAATTATAGATGTATTTAACCAACACATAATAGATATTTTTGCATAGAGCGGATACTTCCACCTCAGTCTTCAAACTATGTTAAAGGTACTTCAAAACCTGCTGACTATTGAGTATTTAAAATGTAATTTTCTCACTCATACAGATGGAGTTTTGTGTCAGCTTTGATGAAGTATTTAAAATTGAGCTTTTCCTCCAATATCAGACAGGCTTCATAGGCGGCTCTGACTACACAAAATTTTGCCAGGAACTGAATGTTTGCATGGTCAAACTTTCCACCCAATCCACGTGGAGAGCAAATCCCATCTTCCCAGTGGAAGGATCAGGGAGAAATTCCATAAGCACAATCTCATGTATACCCTGTGCAGAAATACTCCGCAGAGAGGGCTCCTTGGTTCTCGCTGCATTCTTAGCTGGTCAGTCACGATAATGTCAAAGATTTCTTGCCAACTCTCACACACTTCTCTGACACAGCTTCTTTCACATTCTTGCTCCTTTTCCTCTTATCTTCTGTCTAAAAACCTTAAGGAAACTCACAGAGGGGGAAAAACCTTCTATATTTATTTAAACAACATTAAAGCAAGGGTGTAAAATGTGAAGTCTGGATTGCAGCTTCAACAAGGCAAGCAACTATTTAAGGCCTCTGAGAAAGACTCTGCAGTTCTTTAATTCAATTCCTGACTCTCTTATGGCATCCCTCACAAAGTGACTGTGATTTACCCCTCATTTTCTAGCTCCTCAGAATTTGTCTGGCATAGTATCAGAAGATCAGAGAGAGGTCTATTAAAATATGTATTTTAAACATATTTTCATAGACTTATTAATTAATTTTTTATTATTATTTCAAGTAGTAGCTAAATTATACTTTATTTTACATCTTGTGATGACCCCATGCCTTATAAACTCTGTGGCTGTGAGCCTGACAGAAAAAGGCCTCATTTCAGAAGGTTTCTCCTATTGATTGAGACTGGATTGCCTTTATTTGGTTTCCTATTACATCAGAAAAAGTCCTTTGAAACCTGCAGCTCAAACTTGATTTAACCTGGTATAAGAGCTCCTGGGAGACACCTGTGATGATCAGACCTCTTCCTCCTGCCCCTTGCAGGTGCCAGTGGTCTGATCTCAGGTATTTGTCAACCTTGGCCATCCTGCTCCTCAGACTGAAAGCTCAGCCCAAGTGTGGTTTTTCACGTGGCTGTGTTGAGTCCACTGAGGTGCATTCCAGGGCATTGGAGCACTTCTATAAAATAATGATGAGGATAGAAAGGGTAGGCACAGAAGATCCTTGCAGTCTATAAACAATGCACACAAGGCACTCAGTGCCCCAACTCATGCATAAACTCTTGCTTCTGGAACAAATGACCCCTTCAGGGAATGATGCTGTGGAGGTGGGATATGAAATGTGCAGGGTCTGAGCTGGCTTGGACATGGGCTTGTAATAGAGATGCTTTTGCAACATTAATATATGCCTGTTTTCTTGCCAGTTCTGCAGAGTGCCAAAATTTGGCCCTAAACATTTAATGAAACCATTGAGATTTAGAATCAGACAAAGCAGAAAAGAAAATAGGAAAGACAGGAGGGAGGAAGAGTGAAAACCAAACAAAAGGCATCTGATTAAACCAGTGATAATTACTGATATTGTTCCTCTCTTAGCGAGGATCACACTTCAAAATAAAAAGTGTAAGACAATTTTGTTAATAATTTTAATCAGCTTCCTTTTCATGAAGGATCAGAGAACACTAGTAGGACGTTTTCCAAAAGACAGATGATTTGTGACACCATCAACTCAATAACTGAAACAAGAGACTTATTCACTCTCCCATTTGTCTGAAGTAACGGGTTCCTCCATAGGAAGAACAATAGACAGAGATTGAAAAGCCTTGATTTGACCTAAATGAAAGATATTCTTTTCTAGCAGATGCCTTATCCTGTAGTTAATTTTTTTCTTTCCCCAATGAGCTTTACAGCCATGTTGTCCTGTTTGTTTTTAGTCTTTGTTCCCTTTCCTGATACCAGGTTGAAGCCTGGCTGGCTTAAGCAGTTCGGGGTATTCTCTGATAGGAATTTGCTCGGGTTTCCTTGACAACAGGAGCCACAAGGAGCTCGGTAAGGCACATTATTGAGTGAGGCTTTTTGTTTTCCTTTTAGCCTTTCTTGGTAGGCATCAAGGAGGAACTGGTTATGTTCAGATTAGTCAGGTAAACTGCAGTGAAAGGACATGGGTAATGTTTGGCTCATTTCTGAATTTGGCAAACAATGTGAAGTTGCCACCACTGCTAGTGTCCCTGCTGTTTGCCTAGCAAGTATCAATAATCTTTATACCTAACAAGACTTGAAAAAAGAGTAATTACAGTAATTATATCATCTGCATGATTTGATTTAACTTTTTATATATGAACTAATATTTCCTAGTTTTAAAGGCAACATGCCTTATATTAGTGGGTCTTTCCATATAATTGTTTCCTGCCACTGTTTTCCGTTATTGAGAAAAGTCATGTAATGCCATTGCAGATGTGCTACCAGCTTGGAGTAAACATGGTGCTCTAAATCATACATAGTACAATAAATCATATGCCTGCCATTATGTTAATGCTTTGCAAGTCTTTGCATTTGTTTTTCTCTGGAGTTGGAGGAAAAACAGTAGGAAGCAATGTTGTGAAATCCTGAAGAATTTCATTGTCAGTAGAGCTGCTTGAGAAATTATGCTCCTCCTCTTTCAGAATAATTCAGTACGAAAGGTAACATTTTTTTTAAATTTTGTTTTTTAAAAAAGTTTTCATTGAAAAACTGTGTTCAGTTTTCTCATTGAAAGTCCCAAAGTGAAAAACTTTTTTTTTCTTTCACCTCATTTTTCGCAACAACCTTAGAAAAAAACCCCAAACAAGAACACATTAAAACCCACAAAATAATAAACCAATGGTAGCTTTTGTTTGTAAGAAGGGTTTCCCCACTCTCTCCCTGCTGCTGCCACCTGAGTATTTTATCTATTTTCTGCTGCAGCAAATTTTGGAAAACAATCTTATTCTAGTTGCTGAATGCAGTGTGGAATATTAGTTGTTATTCTCCTCCTTCAACCATATGCAAATTTGTTTTCCAGATTCCAAAAGACAATCTTTTTTTTTTTTGTTGTTGTTTTTTTGGAGGGGAGAGGGATGTGGAACTGTAATTGAAAACTTTATGGAACAAAATCCTTTTGTGTAAACTTTGCATCACTAGTGTCAGACAGAGGCAGGGAAGTTTTTTTTTGTATTAAAAGCATGAGCAAAATTTTGTCCACCTTTCTAGAGGTTCTCATGGTTTATAAGCAGAACTAAAATAAAATAATGAACCACCCCAGCTTTTCCTTTAAATGATCATCAGACCTATTTTATGTGATACTGAGGCCAAATTTTGGCTTTGCAGTCAGTGCTTTTCCATCTTGGAATGCAAGGGTTGTGAGACAAAATGCCTATTCCTTCTTGACTCCTCAGTGAAATCTGATTGTTTTCACTCAGTTTGAATTCTTTAACAATTGAAGAGTCTTAGTAATATTATTGTATCATAAAACTGGGAACATTGGTGAATGGGTTAACCTACTCATGCCTTGTGGAGTGTCCCACCACTGAGCGTACTTCCCAGAACATGTGGCTTCCTGGCTTCGTCACTCCTGCTATGGATATGGAGAAATGCTCTTCATGATTATTAGCAGACACGGCAGAATATATTGTGTGTGTGTCTAATAATAGCAAGCAATTGCTGTTACATAATTTTTATTTTTTCAAATTTTTCTAGCAATCATTTTTCCGAGTGCAAAAAAATTGGCATATTTTGTAGTTGCTGAGACACAGCTCAATTGTAGCTCATTCAGCATTAGAGATTACTTAGATGATGCCCAGATGCATATATATATAGAAAATGTTTTTATTACATTTCAGATCCCTGTCCTAGTGTGAGAAAAATTTCTCTTTTATTAAATTTAGGAAAACAACAGAGTCCGTGGAACAAAGAAAAATAAGTAGGAAAAATTTACTTACAACACGTGTTGGGTGCCTTGGCCAGGTAGATCCAAAAGCACACCCTTGAGTTTGAA
>JAWWEU010000081.1:138615901-138632019 GCA_035583155.1 Acropternis orthonyx | reverse complement strand
CAAGGGGTTTCCTTACCCATATTCATGTCCATTTTCCCTGATCCCGTCCGCATGGGTCCCTGATGCCAGCTCCAGATAGGATCAGGCATCTTACAACTTCGCGATATGCCTTATAGGTTAGTAAAAAATCAGAATAATAATAAAAACCCCCAGAAAAATAAATCCCTGAGTTAGTGTTTTTTTGTTTAATTCATTTGCTTGTAATAAAACTGCCCATTTATTTCTCATACTAGTAGCTTTGGCTGGACATATAAACTGATCTGCCTCAGGTTCAGAGCCTGATATATCCTATTAAGGACACTTGGCTAAAGAGAATACCTCTCACTGACACAGAGGCTTAACAGATTAATGAATTAGTCTGTAATACTTTCTCCTTCTAAGGGCTGGTTCAAGTTCTGCTGCTGTTACTTTGATTAGCACTATCTCCTCTGGTACTGAGCCAGGCAATTCTGTATATTGACTGTGCTGGCATTTCTTGCTGCTGTGAGAGAAGCAGAGAAAAAAAATCCTGCCCTGTGAAGTTTGTATCTATCCAAAAGTACAATTGTAAACATAACCAAAAGAGCTGCATTCTGAAAGGAAAAACAGGGTTGTTAATGGTGTGGAACAACTGATATTTTATTCAGCCCATCTTTCTTCCTTTAAGTATATAACATTGCTGGTGTAAGTTGTTGAATATACTTTGTATCAGTAATAGTCCTCCAAAACTTGGTCATTTCATGTCTTTATTGATATTACAAATCACAGTGGTTTATGTTATTAACTGCCCTTTGTTTACCTCAGGTTGTTAATCAGAGAGCCAGCCATTAAGTCCTGGCAACATGATTTTTCTAGGATTATTGCTAGCATTTCTGCTGCAGTTAGGAGGGGTTTTCTGGCTTAGCTCAGCAATGAGGAAGTCTGTAGATGATCAAATGTACTCTTGCATGCAAGTGTCACTGCAACTGATGGGAATTAATATGAAAGGCAAAATCTAATACAGACAACTTACTTTAAACTCACTCTTCAGTTCAATACTAAATATTGGAAAAGAAAACAGGATTCCAGAGCACACAGCTCTGATTGTGACTGACCTACTCAAAATTACAAATGGCAAGCTGGGTGATATAATATCCCATTCTGCCTCACTTGAATTGTCATCTTTAATTAAATTTCTATGTCATGGATGACATTTCTAAGCAAAATGTCTCTCAGAGTGTTGGAGAGGGGAGGGAGAGGAAGACTGGGAACAGTGTTTTGGCTGTCTATTTGGTGTTTTCCCCATTCAGATTTAAGTGGTCAGTGTTGCAGCATTTAGAGATTGGCCCAAGCAATTCTCTTGGGCATTAGCTGATCTTAGCTCCAAGGCCAGGGTTTTGTGAATGGTTTAAGCAGACTTCCACTTAGGAGGCAGCCTGTGCCTTGTACTGTCACTCTGAAAACCATTCTGGTCTGGAGAGCAGGGTGTTATTGATAGATTCTGTGTTCAATTGCTGGGTGGTCATGTACTGTTATCCCCATTTTGCAAATGGATTTTGGGCCAAAATAACCATCATTCAATAAAATATTTGCATACCTGGAGTTCTGTATCAGGAGCCTAAATTTAGTAGCTTTTTTTAGGAAACCCTGTTTAATGTGTGGAGACATCTCAAATATCTTTGGCATATAAAGTTTCAGGTAAAAATGTTGCAATGAACGTAAAACTATGCTCGTGGTCATGTTGGTCCTTCAGTGCAGTGATTGCTTACCTCCTGTCAGAGGCTTTTTGAAGCTCAGAAAAAGAAATATCTTTGTATTTCGGTCTTCTGTGGAGCTTGCAGTGCTGAATATGCTCAGAACAAGCCTGACTTGCTCATGCTGAATAAGACAATGGTGGTTCCTGCTGTCACATAGATGAATCAGTGATTGGATGAATCACCTGCAACCTCAGTTCTCTGGAGCCTAGTTGGCCTGAGGGGCCCTTCAGACACATCACCCATGACTATTTCCCATAGCAAGGCTGTCCTCAGTGCAGGTGAGGTAGAGTCCACCCCTCATCTTGAACATCATTCGCTATATAGGCACCCATTAGACATAAACATTCACAAAACAAATTATAGAAATGTAATGAACCCTTCCCAGATGCCCCTTTACCCCTGAATTCTTCTTGTTATTTATTATTAAAGAGTAAAAAAGTAATAAAAATTAAAAAACCCCAATTGCATCTGCATTGTACATGGAAGAATCTCTTCTATTTCATCAGTCAATCTCTGTCACTAAAATGTTCTTATTGAAATTACTCAACTCACAATCTGAAAGAAGATGATGAAAGACAGCAGAATATGATTATGGTCTCTGCATTAAAACATTCCACTGGGAAGAATCTTGGTTCATTCCTTGAAGAGAAGTGATTAATATCAGCGTAAGGTCCTACTCTTTATATGTTTGGAGGAAGAGATGGCTGGATTTTAAGAGTGTGAAGCCTTGATCTAAGTTTGCTCCAGTTGAAGTCAAACCACACTTATATTTTGTGATGCACATGGGTGAGTAAGGGATGGAAGATCTGTCATATGAGGAGAGGCTGGAGGAGCTGAGACTGTACAGCATTGAGAAAAGAAGGCACAGGGGATCTTACCAGTGTGTATAAATATCTAACAAGGAGAGAAGGTGAGCTGAAGATGGAGCCAAGTTCTTTTCAGTCACAAGAGGTAATTTGGCACAGCTAAAAAAAACCAAGAAATTGCATTTAAATGAAAGAAAAAAAGAATTCTGTGTGGGTGGTTGAACACATGAACAGATTGTCCAGAAACATTGTAGAGTTATTCAGAAGCCATCTGGAGATGGTCCATGAGCATCCTGCTCCAGCTGACACTGCTCTGAACAGGGGTGTTGGACTAAGTAATCTTCTGAGTTGCTTACCAGACTCAAAGACTCTATAGTTATATAATCTAAAAAAAAATTATAATTCCAATTATTTTGCAAGAAATTGTATACTCCATCACAATAAACCACATACAGATAGACTTATTGTTTCTTGAAGATGACTCTCAATGTTTATGTATTTATAGATGCTTCATTTACAGTTACATTTTATTTAAACATACTTATTATATATTTTTATATACAGCTGCATTTGTTTACAGATATCTAAATGTATGAAAACTCAGCATAAAATTAGTCTCAGGTAATAAAAGAGTAACCTAAAATTTTGATATCATTCTTTCACCAGGCCTTCAGTACAGAACCAGAATTTCAAATAAACAAAACAGTAAGTTCCCCTCCTAAGGAACCATTCCTTTATGTTTCATCTGCTTTTCTTTTTCATCTTCTTCTTTCTTCACCTTGACCTTCATCTCACTTTCTCCAAGAGCTCTGACTTATATATCCTTAATTTTCCTGATTCACCTCCAAGTTTTACCTTCTTGACGGGGCTACTGCATTCATTAATTTATAGATCTTACCAAAACATAGGGATTACAGCTGACAATATTTAATCATAATTATATCATAGGAAAAAGTGAACACCTTTTTTAGTCCCAGAACTAAAGAGTGGCAGGGAACCAAACTAATGTCCTGGTACACATTTTAAGAGGGCAAAAGTGATCACCCTCCACTCCCCTATATGAACAGAGCAACTACATTGCAGAGACTGTGTGCAGAAGGCCCCTGTCAGTGCTTTGCCTTGTGCAGCCACTGGTCCTGGGGCTTGTGTGGGTCTCAGGGGCTCAAGAAGTGCAGCTTCTCTTTACCTGGAAGCGTGTACAACTGTCTGACAGCCTCTGTGCAGAGTGAGAAAAACTTGTTAAGGCTGGGGCGTTTTTCTTGTCCTTAATTTTTTTTTTCTTCCTTTGATAGTCAGGGGCAGTAAAACCTTGAAGGAACAACTCAGAAAGAGGCCCATAGCATATTGATGATGAGGTTTTATTTTTTCCATATTACTAATCTTACCTGTTTTCACAGGGTTTTAGAACATGAAAGATTTTGCTTCATGGCTGGATTGGTTTCTACAGCAGTAGTTAAACCCTTTCATTCATTTATATTTCTAGTTTCTGTGATCTAGTTTCTCTTCAGCTCACTCACCTGTTATGGAGACAGCTGTATTTGTTTTCTGTCATGTCACAGTCTACTTTCCCTGTGTTGCTTAATATAGTTCTCCAGCTTGTCATCATATTTCCTATCTTCTGCCACCAGTATTTGAATGGTCTTTACCTCTTGTCAGTCTCTAATCTATCAACTAGAAAGGGAAGGTGTTGACAACATTTTCACTTATGCTCTTAAAGAATATTAAATCTTTTAGTAAACTGATCTATTTCAAAAGTGGGTTGTTGGAAAACAAGCTATTACACATCTAGAACTCGGCTTTATTTTTTTTCCCACCATTTTTCTGCTAAAGTCATTCCATTTGTTAATGCAACCAAACAAAATTGCAAATAAAATGAATTACACTGCAGATAAAATCACTTCTATAGATCTCATCGATTCTCCAGAAGAATTGCTAAGTAAATGGCAATTTTTCACTTTTGTGTCGTTTTAGGAAATAACATCTCCCAAAAGTTTCTAAAACACTGTTGACAAGGATGCTAATTCACAATCCAAAATACGAAACATCAGCAGTCCTTATGTTTGGTATTCATGTTGTGAATCTTCAATATATCTCTGAAAGACACAGCCTGTTAAATATAGGCCCTTTGGAAGTTAGGGATATTGTCAGTACAATTCTCCTTTTTGAGGACTTGTTCTTCCAAGCTCAGTTTATCTCTGATATTTATCTACTTTTACTCCAGCACATTTCTGTTCTATCCATTCCTGCAGTTTCCAAGTTATGTATCTTTCAAATCTTTCACTGACTTGATTTCAGAAAACATTTAAGGCCAGGATTAATCTCCTTAGCCAGAGGTTGTTCAAACATGTTCAAAATGGTGTCTTAGGTGTCTTCATAAGTGCATTTTAAAGCAGAATTTTGCTAAGGAGCAATCTGGTGTTTGCTGCCTGATACAGTGTCTTACTTGCTTCTCACAGTGCCAAGCCAGGTCCATGTATATTCTTATGCTCCCAGAACCAGTTCACCATGCCATTATCTTCTAAAACTTCTGTTCCACCACAGTTCTTTCAACTCCCCAACTTCAAACTATGGAGATGTTTTCAGTAAATTGAAAACTTGTATATTTTGGCAAATTCTTTTAACTTTTATCTTCTCTTTTTCATCACTGTAGTTATGTCTGGTATTAGATAGAAGGTATTCAGAACAGGGTGGTTTTTTCGTATGTTCCTTTGCAGATTCAGTTGCTCAGAAAAGCTGTAATGATTCCTTTCCCTTTTTATCCAATTATGCTGCTTTAAAACTGGACATATGTATTGTTTGCTATTTTCGTATATGTGCTAAAATTATATACAAGTTTAAATGCTGATCTTACTGGCATCATGGAGACACAGTGGGAGGACTCCTATGTCTGGAGTGTTGAAATGGAAGGATACAGGCTCTTTAGGATGGGCAGGTAGGGAAGAGGAGAAGGGAGTGTCACCCTCTCTCAGTGGCCAGTTGAAGTGCATGGAGTTCTGCCTAGGAATGGATGAGGAGGAGCCAGCCAAGGTCATATAGGTCAGGATTAAAGGAAGAGTGATAACAGGTGGCATCATAGTGGGGTCTGCTACAGGCCACCTGACCAGGTAGACCAAGTAGATGAGGCCCTCTGTAGACTGATAGGAGCACACTCATGTTCACAAGTCCTGGTCCTCATGAGGGACTTCAACCACCCCAGTGTTTGTTGGAGGGACAACATAGGGCTCGGGCAATTCAGGAGAGACCTAGAATGTGTTGATAGTAATTTCCTGTTCCAGGTGATAGAGAAACCAAAGAGGTGAAGGGCTATGCTGGACCTTGTTCTCACCAACAAGGAGGAGCTGGTGGGGAATGTGAAGGTCTAGGTCAGCCTGGGCTGCAGTGACAATGAAATGGTGGAGTCCAAGATCCTTAGGGCAATGGGAAGGGTACAAAACAAGCTTACCACCCTGGACTTCAACAGAGCAGATTTGGCCTCTTTGGTGATCTGCTTGATAGAATATCTTGGGATGGAGCCCTGAAGAGAAGAGGGGCCCTAGAAATCTGGTTAATATTCAAGGATCACCTCCTTCAAGCTCAGGGGTGATGCAGCCCCACAAAGAGGAAGTCAGGAGGCCTGCATGGATTAACAAGGTGATTCTGGACAAACACAAAAAGGAAGCCTGCAGAGAATGGTAGCAAGGACATATAGCTTGGGAAGAATACAGACCTATTGTCCAAAGAGTCAAGGATCGGGTTAAAGCTCTGACACAATTATATCTGGCCAGGGACATGAAGGCCAACACTAAACCTTCTATAGGTACAACTGAGATAAAAGAAATGCCAGTCCCTCTCCAGAAGGAAACAGGAGTCGTGGTTACCTGGGATATGGACAAGGCTAAGGTTCTCACCAAATTTTTTGCCATGTTCTTCACCAGCAAGTTCTCCAATCACACCAACTGAGTTGCAGAAATAGAGGCAGGGACTGCTATGATGGAGAACCACTCCCTCTGTTTTAGACCATCTAAAGGAACCTGCACCTGCACAAATCCATGAGACATGGAATTGCCACAACACCCTGGGGCAGCCTGCACCAACACCTAACTGTCCTCATGGGGAAAAGCATTTTCTTATATCCATCCTGAAACTGTTTAATTTTAGTTTATGCCTATTATCTCACCCTTCAGCTGATCAACCCTGTGAAAAGTCTGGTTTCACCTTCTTGATAAGGTCCTGTAGGCACTGGAGGAGGCTGTTAGGTCCATTCCAAAGCCATACTCTCTCCAGGCTGCAGCAGCTCATCGCACTCAGCCTCTCCTCACTGGGCAAGTGTTCCCATCCTCAAGGTCTTGGTTGTCCTTTGTCCAAGACATTTCAGTTTCCCCATGTCTTGATAAAAATTGCTATTTCTTTTTGTTCTTTACTTTTGGATACCTTTATGGCTGCCTGGCTTCTACTTGGGACAGCAGGAAGAGGAATGGCACAGACGAAGACCTGCAACCTCTCATCCTCCCTCTTGCTCTACTGCGCAGGTCTCCCACTGGTAACTCATTTGTGCTGTGATCTCATTGGAGCACAAGCCTTCATTACTTCATGGAAATATCATGTTCTTCCAGGTTTATTGGTCTGACCAATGTCAGTCACAGCCTTGGATATCAATATATGCCATTCACTATATCACCATTTCTTCTGGTGCTTTTCCACACAGATATTTCCATTCATGCTTCATTCATACCAGTCTGTACTTCCACCACATTATAAGCTTTGGGATCTATATGACCCAAGAAAAAAGTAATGAAAGGGACAACTTCTTAGTTAGTCCAAAAAATGGAGTGTACCGTTGTTGTGTGCATTGTTTAAATGTATGAGACCTCAATTTCCCTTTTTGTCTTGATGTTTGCAAAAAGTGTTGAAGCTTCCCCCTTGGAAATAATGCAGGACTGCCACCTAACCTGTGACCTGTCCACTGAGTGCAGGAGGTTGAATCAGACTCATGGCATTGCTGTGACTGCAGAAAGGATGTGATACAACAAAGCACTCATCATTTCATGTGGTTCCACTATATCTTAAAAAAGGGCAAGACCCTGAGGTTCAATTTTTTGAAAGAAAGGGAAAATTGGACATCTTTATAACAAATCCAAACTCCTCTGCCCAAAAGTCTTTTTCGTATAGTTGGCACTATGCATTAAGTTACTCTTAGACTTCTTAACCATAAATGAAAAACTCATTGTTTAAAAATATTAACTTTATAAATCTCTTCATATGGATAGACAGAATAGCTCTAATTTAGTAATAATACTCCTACATTTTTATTAGATTTATTTGTCTTTTCTTTGACTTTTTCTTTCTCATACTAAGCCAGGCAGAAACAAGAGAAAGCCTGAGTTCATGAGGCATCAGTTCCTATTTTGCTGATCTGAATCTGGATAATTTTCATAAACTTTGACTGTTTATGTGAAGTGAACTTTGAATTCATTTCAGTTTAATTTTGTGTTATTAATGTGTCATCTTCCTGATTTTGAGGCTCTTTTTGATGTTCATGATAAAGTTCTCTTTCCCTGATGGAAATATTGGGAAATTTTCACTCTGTTTTCAATTAGAGATAAACAGGACTCAAACCTCTGGATCTCAGTATTTCTGAACTTTTAGGAAACTTAGATCAAAGCCAAAGTTTGAAACTCTCTCTTTTTTGAAACCTTTACTGTGTAAATCATACACCCCTGCTTTTCAAAGTGATGATTGTCAGTGTGATTCCTATCAGTAGAAATATGACAGACAAATTCTGGTATTTTGCCCTGAAAAATGGGGACAGATTATTTTTTTTTTTTAGATTATTTTATATTAAATTTTTGATTATGAAATTGGCACTCAGGGATGGTTTCTAAGTAAGTATTGTAAGTAGCATTTAAATTAATTGCAAGTTCTAGAAGAACTGAAGTGTGTGAGAAGTAGTTAGGACTTTTCCATTGTCACTCCTACACTTTCTGCAAAGGTACAGATTCCTTTTCATCATACTCAGCAAGAGAGAAAGGTTAGAATAGTGAAAATGATACAGGCACCATTTCTCCCCTAGATTAATTATAACTGTATGACAAGATCAGTGAAGAGGTCAGTCAGAAACTGAATATCAAGGTCAGATGCAGAAAACATTTTTCATTTTACTATGAAAATATGTACATATAATTTCCACAGAATTCCATTGGATCTGGCCACCAGATTGCCTCTCACATTTGTCTATAGACTTTCCTTATTAGGAAAAAAGTGGAAAACCCTGTGTAACAGAGTTATGTTTCTACAGCACTCAAATAGACACCAATAAAAAAACAAAAACAAAAACAAACAAAAAAACCCCCAAAAAACAAAAAACACAAAACACCCAATATTTTCAGTGTTCTGCTATCCTACAAAAATTAGGAATTATGCTATGTATTTTCGAGTGTTGTCTACTGGTATGCAAGTTATTGCCTGAGTGTTCACATATGAGATTTACAGCACTCTTGTAACCTTAAAAGAATCTGAAGAAAAGTCTCATGTCCTGCAAGATTCTCTGTTTTTGAAATTGTAAGGAAAACTGATGGTTAGAGAAGTGGTTGTATTTGTTCCATGCCAACCCAAATTCTGTGAGGTTTAAAATTTTATACTTGTGATCTGGTCAATTTAAAGGTTATGCAAATCAAACCTTATACATCCTTTAATAAGCCAGAGTAAGAGGTGAGAAAGTTTTTCCCATTTCTTGCACCAAACTTACTGTTTTTAAATGTGTGAAATTTCTTTGCAGCTGAAGATATTGCTGGTAAAATCTTCCTTCTTTTCTAAAGCATTTCATGTCAAAGGACTGGAAAATAGATGAAGTGTCCCTTAGACAAGGAGGTCATTTTGGGGCACCAACTCATTAACATAGTAAAAAGAGCTTTAAAGGTGTTTCAAAAGCCCACAGGGCAAAAGTCCAAAGGCAAATTTAAACCTAAACAGCAGCAACAACAATTATTGATCTAGTCATTTGGATGGAATCTGAAGATGAGCAGAAATCAGATGTGCTGCTAGAGAGACAGGAATGAAAATAAGAAGGCAAACTGCCGAGAATCTATGTGCAACATGCAAGGATTTGGTGGTTTGAAGATTCAAACAATGATGACATAAAGAGTGGTTGATGAAACACAACATCAAACTAGAATGCTGGTTGCAGAAGAGCACAGCTTGTATATGAGTCAAGTGTGGGCAAAAAAGGAATAGGTGCTACTATATACATCAAAGATAGTCATGGAGATTGAATTGTATGGTTATTTCAGGTTTGTCCAGCTATATTATTTTCTGGGTTTGTGTTTCTGTAAGTCCACTTGAGCCATTAGGATTTGGTGAAAGAATTAAATTTATTTGCTTTTTATATCTAACAATGTGAGCATGATATTTGGGGGTTTTGTTTGTTTGTTTATTTTTCAAATTGAGGAAAATTTCTCCAAGTAATTTTATCAACCCCATGACATAAACAACCAAGCTGTTTTGATGTGACCCAGTAGAGTGCAATGACACCTATACACAGTAAGTGTGTTAGTACACCATGAAAAAGTACTCTTAAAGTTGTTGTGAGAATAACCTTACTACCCTCCATCTTAACCTTTCAGACATCAGGTTAATTAGAGAGAACTCCAGTTCATACATATTAGCCCAAGGGAACCTCTTGCTGTATATTTTTTCTTTTTGATGTACATATATAATCTGCAGTAGTTAGGCCTAGGAGCCTTGATGAGACCATAGACTGCAGATAAGTAGTTTGGCTTGAATAAGGTAAGTTTGAAAATATCATATGAATATAATTTTTTATGATTGAAAATATTATAAATATTACATCTTGCTGGAAATGTTGCCCTATGACTGAGCTAGCAGCAGCCTCCAACATGTAAGTCTCTCCAGTGAAGTGGTTACATAGAAGCTGGAAAGGGGCTTTTGACAAGGTCATGTAGTGATAGGACAAGGGATAAAGACTTCAAACCAGAAGAGGGCAGGTGATAGTTAGCTATAAGGAAGAAATTCTTTACTGTGAGAGTGGTGAGGCACTGGAACAAGTTTCCAGGAGAAGTTGTGGGTGCCCCATACCTGGAAGCGTTCAAGGCCAGGCTGGATGAGGCTCTGAGTAACCTGGTGTAGTGGAAGCTTCCCTGCCCTTGACAGAGAGGTTGGAATTAGATGACTTTCAAGGTCTCTCCCAACCCAAATCATTCTATGATTCTATGACTTTATATTTTGGGGGTTTTTTTGCCATTTATTTACCATAGTCTGTTTCCTAAAGATTTCACCATATAAATTAGTCATAGATAGATGAGTGTTAGGTAGAAATTATTTGAAGTAAGGTAGACAGACAGTATTTGTCTAGGTAAGTCATAAATAGATATTCCCCCTAACTGAAGGTACCTTTTATAATTAAAGCCTTTGGCCTCTAATATGCCTTCATTTTGTCTTTCCCTGTCACATTAAATCCAAGATAAATTTCAAGCTTATCAGAATAGGTCCTCCTCTCTTGTAAGCTACTTATAGAGCAGCACCCTCTTTCATACCTTGAAGTGAGTCATCATGGTAGTTTACGTATTTTATGTTGTTTGAAACTGTAATGAAGTTATCAAGAGATTTTATATAGGAAGCCAAAAATTCATCCAAATTCTCAAAGCTGTAAATTATGTATTGATGTTTACATTATGATATACTTTGATTATCATTGAAGCTCTGTGTTAAGAAGCTTGCACTGCATTCTAGTACAATAACTGGACAAATAAGTTTAACAGGCCTAATTTCAGTGAATATTGTTGATGAGTGTGCTTAGCTCTGTACAGAAATGAATAAAAGGACATGATATCTGACCTGAAGGTTTTCCAACCCATTATTAGACAAATAGGATGTTGGGATGGAAGAAGGGATTAGACAAATGGGTTATGGGGAAAACTTTAGAGGGCTTGTCAAAGATCTGATCATACGATAACTCATTCTAATCATGTGCATGTGTTGACACTTCTTGATAAAGAAATTATATTTGGGAAGGATCTTGTGATGTTTCAATTGAAATGGGCTTTGGTGGAGGACTGAAGAAAGTCAGGTTCTGGGAGAATAGCATTAACAGTTCAGGGTGTACATGAAAGAGAGCTGGGGAGACAGTAATTAGTGACATGGGCATCATTTGCAAAGTAGAAAGGAAAATGGAAAGGTAATACAAAGGAAGACAAAATAAATAGTCTGGATTTGCCTAAGATTCATTCTCAGGTTATCACTGCACTAGGGCAAACCTGCCTCTCCTCCATCCCACAGAATTTGAATTATAACCCTTATCTGAACACTGAGATAAAATAGAGGTATTTAGATGGGGTTTAGTTGAGGTTACCTCAAGAAAGAATAATTTGTCATACTTCATAAATAATTTCTTACTATTAGCTGTGGAATAATTCTAATGTTTTTCAAGTAACTTGGGACTTTGGTGGTGCTGGTGTTTTATTTTGCTTGTTTTTCTGTTGTGAGTACATTGAGGTAATTTCTGATCAGTCTTTTTAAGGCTGAAGGTGCTTGTGAAACCCAGTTTCTAGAGTAGTCTACTTTTGTTTGAAATGGGTGATGTATACTTTAGTGTTTAAATAGAAATGAGTCAAGCAAATCATGTTTGCTATTTACAGAAACTTTTTTAGAGCTTTTGAGGTTTTTTTTTTGTTCTGTCTAAAGTTATATTAGAAAGAATTTCCACACAGCTACTGTGAACCTGGATAAAATCTGTAACATCTCATCTAAATTTATCATGAGTTTTTAACTATTTCATAGAAATCCAGAAATATTTGTAATGGTGAAAACTGAACTATGCCTTGGGATTTAAAGCACTTTAAGAAATTAATAGATTATTTATGAATTCAGAATGGTTTTAGTTTACCTGTATGCTATTCAAACCCCCACCATTTGAAAAAAAAGTCCGTAATGCTCCACAGCATGACATGATTAGCAAATTAGAGGATGATATATTCTTGACTGTGGAGTGCTCCAGTCTTGATGCAAACAACTGGTCTTTGGTCATGCTTAATATAACAGACTGGGACAAGCAGTCCTGTCAAGATATGCAAAATTATGGCAACTGGGATGTGCTCCGTTTTTTCTAAATTAGATATTGTTCCTCAGATTTCAGCATAGTGTCCTGCCTGGTTGTCTCTGATTTAAATAGTGACAACTGAAAACCTTGTTGACTTGTGATAATGGCAACACTGACTTTTTCACACTTTCATTTTGGTTTTGTTCTTATTTTAGCATGAACTTTTTATGTCATGACTGTGCATATTCTTTTCCAGAGTAGGTGTGGAGCATCTCTAAGTTTCTTAATGTGCTGAGATGAAGAAATGTGTTCCAGAAATGACGTGGTTCTCTCATTTTAAACACGAAAATGGGCTCTTTGGAGCATGAAAATGTCTTGATTTTATTTAGACTTGTCAAATTAGTGATAACACAAATGTTTGCTTCATGTTGGATTTATGTTTTCTTCATAAACATCGTACAGTCACATTTCTCTGTCAATCCAAATACTGTGTGGGACATATTGACAAGATTTATCATTTCTGATGTATCTTTAGACTTTCACAGATTACAATATGAGATTTATGCCATGAAGCAAAAAGGGAACAGTCTGTCTTAGCTCAGTTTATACCTTTTCATGTTGTTTTCTGGGAAATATCCCTATTGTCTCAAGTGTCATCCTATATGACTTCCAATTTTGGAAACTTCATTGTCTTTGTTTTGCTGTGCATTAAGGGTTCCAAAGGCATGGCTCACATTTCTAAGTCTTGCAAGACAAATATTGAATTCAGATTTCTCTAAGTAAAAAGGCTTTAAAATATATTTATTTTTATGTTTAAATAAACACATATTTTGTTAATCATCTGGGATTTTGGTTTTTTATTTGCAAAATTTGTACAATTGAACTTTCATATAAAATGTCAAAATATGTGACTGGTTTTAAAAACTATTAGTTTTTTATAAATCTATAAAAATCTTTGTTATAAACTTTATTAACAAAAGCAGTAGTTAACAGATATAAAAATAAGCAAGTTACATAACCATGGCAGGCTCCTGCAGTCTTTAGCTTTTCCCCACAAATGACATACACAACATTCTTGGCTGGAACTTTATTCAAAACACATTTCAAAGACACAACTGTAGAACATTAGATCCTTCCAAAGAGCAAATTGACTAATGGGAAGAAACATGACAGACCTGCTATGCGAGGCAAAAGAAGTCTCCACCTAACCAAAATTCTAGTTTCCAAGAAAACTATCAGATATCGAAGTCAGCAAGAGATAATTTTTCTCTTAAATTCACTAACTAACTTGGGACAACTGCAGATGGCTTTATACTGTCCTCAGTCTTCATGCTGATATCCTTCCTTTTATTTATTGCGTTCATGTCTCTGGAAAGTATCTTCCCAAGATACAACATCAGAGAAGATTACAGTCAACCTACAATTTGACTTCTGAATAAAGTCATGGTCATCTTCTAGTCTAAGGATCCTGTTCACACCCAAGAATATTGGCAAACTGATGTTCTAGCATGAGGCAGACCATCAGTTTCTTATGTTCCAATGCCTTTGTGTTTACTTTAGATGTGAGGTTAAATACTGGTGCACACATGTTCCTTCAGAGTTGAAACAGCCTATATAATAATTCCGAGTTTTATCCTCTTTTGTGTCTCTTAATGCTGAGGGATAACTTTTTGTCTGGCTCTTATCTTTTAAAACTTATTTTACAGAGCTAATACAGGCAATACTGAGGGAAGGGAGGAGACTTGACAGATCAATCTGCTGAACAGAACACTGAATCTTCTCTACTTGTCTCACATATTTCAGACCTTACAGTTGAACTTAATTAGCTTTCTGTATTTTTAATTACAGTGAGGCATTGCTAGAGTTCATAAGAATTATTTGGGCAGATTGATTTTGAGTAGGAAGATTTGCAAAGGAGATTTGGGTATTAAACTGAGATTGTGTCTTGGTGAAAAAAACTAATCTCCTTAAGGGAGTATTGAATTTTGCCACTGGAAGGCAATTAAGACTGATGAACTACTGAAGAAAAATTTGTATTTAGTATATGTTGTAGAATTATTGGGGTGTTCTTTGTTGTCACAGAAGAATGATATTTGCTTGCTCAGCTACATTCTTTCTTTTGACCTGTTAGTCAATCACCTAGCCCTGATATATACTGTAATGTGAATTTTCAACAGATCACAAGGATAAAAGCCACCCTATGTTTACCATCTTATTCTAATAATTGTGTCTACTCACAGGGAGACAATTAATAACAGTAGGCCATGTGGAACATCATGCTGGGCAGACTTGTTAATGGAAAATTTCATAAGCCTCAAGGTTTTTGTTTGTTTACTTTTGGGGTAGGATGGAAGAAGACGGAAAGGAGGGTATTGTAAAGACAAAGGGCTTTTTGTAAAATAAAATAATTCAAATATTTTCAGATTCTATCAGAAAAATTTTAGGACTTTATTTGTGTAGTAATGACCATGAAATTAAAATAAACAGTTTGGGGTTTGTTTCTCTCAGATGAAAATATTGAGTCTTATCTCTTGAAATGTTTTGGTTGTGGTGGTGAGATTGAAAAAATGAAATACTTCTCAGATACATACTGGAATTTCTTTTCAAATTTAGAACTGTTTAGATGTAAAGAACTGGCTTCAGCCTATCTCAAGCTCTATGATTTCATTGCCAAAATCCAAATTTTTGGACTATATTTGTAAATAATAAGCATAATCTGACCGGTCTCCTTTTTTCCATTGTGTGCTGTTAAATACTGAGATTAAGCAGGAAGATTAAGGTCACCTCACATCCTCTAAGATCATACTGAAGCAGTATCATACTTTTGTTCACTTTTGCAGAGACAAGATCTATTTGCAAAATTAATGACAGAATGAGAATAAAGTCAGAATAGAACAGAACAATGCATGTATTTTACTTCAGCTCTTATCAAATAATTTTACCAGTTTTCCTAGCTGCAGTGGACACTGACTTTGTCCACAGTTCACAACAGCCCTCTCCTGATGGCAGATGACATTAGATTAGCAAGAACATGCAATTATTTGTTTCATTTCTCTGTAATTTTTTTACATAAATTGCTTCCTACCATTCTCCTAAACAGAGAATCACTGATTTGAAGGAGCAGAAAAAAAGTAGCACCCATTGTAGAAATGCATTTGAAAATATTGCATCTTGTATGTCAAACTTGCTACTGAAGAAAACATAAATAAAGATGAGTTTCTTTCTTACTGATGTTACCTCATTTAAGAAGAATAAGAACTGATATCCATAGATGTGAACAACATTTCCATCCATCTAGTAATGAGCAAATTAATAAGACACCTATTGACTTAAGACACTACATGTAAAAAGAATTATTATTCACTCTTAAATACAAACTTCTGTTCATGGTAAGCTGTATTGCTGACTTTGTGTAGCTAATGGAGTACAATATGGAGAGCAGGTGTATGTTTATCAAATGCCATGTCCTTCTTGAACACTTTGACAGTGACAGTCTGTTATGGGTTTAAAATCTTGGAATTTTTCTTTCATCTACCAACCCTGCACCTCAAAGGAATCACCTTCTGT
>JAWWEU010000081.1:138599374-138615801 GCA_035583155.1 Acropternis orthonyx | reverse complement strand
TCCTCTGTACCCTTGTACTTATTGTGATCTTTTTTACTAAACTGTAATTCTGATTTATAATCTGCTTGTGAGTTAGGTTCATTCCTCCTGCTGGTTTACCTTTAAACCAGCACACAGTCCTTCAGTGAAGAAGGAAAAGTAGCCTGAAGAGTCTCTGCAAGTCCTCTGCTTGTTGGTAAAATTTCAGTTTCCTTAAAGGTTCATTTACACCATACCCTTCAGCATAGCATCTGATCTTCTTCCACTAGTGCATTAGGCAACATGACAAGTATCTGTCACATTTTAGTTCCTTCTTCCTCTACCCAGGGGAGAAAGGCTAAATGAATATAGATGCACAGGGATACATTTAGACCTGCTTTAAGTAATTGTGATTTCATTGATGTCAGTGGCGTTGCATCCTACTACTTCTGATTTGAAATTGGAACAGAGACCCACATTGTTCTTTGTAAAATAAAAATGAGCAGTATGTGAAGATGTTTCCAGACATTTCAATAATATTATCTAGGTCAGATTCTGCTCCCAGTTAAAGCCATACAAATCCATTTGAGTTAATGACATTAAAAAACTGTAAATGCAATCAGCCTTTAAACATACATACAGCTTACAAATGTCTGTGATTGTTAGTCACACATTTGTAGATATACAAAGAATAACATGCAAAACAACAAGTTTGGCCTTCCGTCTTAACAAATAAGTCAGCTGGACGAAATGTCTTTAAGTAAACCATCCTTTGCAGTTTTTGTGTACTCTGTGTTTTCAGTTAAAAGTAGAAAATATTTTTGTAGCATAATTTCGCAGGTCAGCTGCTTAGGATTTACTGTGGTCTTATAAACCACATATGTGGCACTGAACACACTTTGAGGTTTACCAAGAGAGGATATAACTTTGATTCAGTTCACGTCTTGATGTGTTAGATCCTATTTCAGAATAAACAATCTATAGTATGTAATTGCCAAAAACACAGGTGCTTCTCCCTAATTTGTCCAAAGAAATCACAAATTGAAAATACAGATAATCTTTTAAAAAGGTCTTTGTAGTTAGGATACATATGAAAGTAAACCACATAAGGTACTGTAAATTAAGTCAGTGGGATTTCACTGCTGTATGACTGGAAGCTTCCCAAAAAGGATGGGGATGACGATGGCTAAGTTTGTTAAGAAAATTAAAAGTGATGGTATTTTTCATCATCCCTGTGTGAGTTTTGAACAGAACTGACTAATGTACTGCATTAATATGCTGTATTTTATGAATAAAAAAGATTTTTCTTCATGTGTAATGTAGTCAGTAGACCTTTAAGACAGAAATATCCACCTTTTAAGCATTGATGAGAAGTGTCACACATTTTTACTTGCTTTTATCTCTCCTTAAAAAGTGCATAAATTCTGATTTTGTTTAATTCCCTAGGAGAAAAGAGCAGGCAGTTTCTTTACTCTATTTCTCTTCTTTCTCTTAGACTCATACACAGACCCTTCATCAAGCCATATTCCTTTTTATCATGACCACTTGCAACTGGCAGGCCTGAATACTCACTGCTGGCCTTGCAGCGTGCCAGAGGTATCAGCATGAAGAATCTCTCATCATGGGACTTGCTGCCTTGAGCAGTCCCTCACACCATCAGAGGATGAAGCTTCCCAGAACTTCTGCATCTGAAGAAAAAGAATTGTTATGGTTCTAGTTGTTGACGAGAGCTCTGTTTGTGTTTGGGCTAAAACACACTCAAAACCTGCTATTAGCACATTTCATTATGAAGTCAAGACCTTTGGACCAGAGCTTTCCAGATCTTAAACGCAAAAGTGTTGTTCTCATGTTCCATCTCTCTATTATGGCAAGGCCCAAATATATTATGCTCTTTCCATTGCCTCTCAAGGTTTCAGAAGCTCAGAAGCATGGTCTGGAGAGAGGTGCTCCCACAGGTTTGGAATGTTATGGATTTATTATGGGTAGGTCTAGCCATAAGACAAAGATTTAATTCAATTTTCACTGCAGTAAGTGAAAATTTATGTAATTTTGAAGGCCTTTGGTTTATGAATGGTACTTTTTTAACTAGACACAACTGGAACACTGAAAAGTCTATTTGTAACAGTTATGACATATTTGTACGCACCAAACTCCTTTCGTGAGGATGAGTTCCTGTGGAGATTCAAAAGATTTCTGTGGAGCTCTTTTGCAAGAGAAGGACAATTTTTTTTATTTTTTTTCAGATAAATACTACATAGAGAAATTAGAAATGGTTTTATGTTGGAGAAGAACAAGACAGATGCTATCAATATGATTTCTGCCCTTTTCATCTTGACTCTGGGTGATTTGCAAGTTACAAGTTCCTGACTCAAATGTCTTGAGGTTATCTTTTCATGATTAATGCTACCATGTTTTCTAGAGACAGAAATTTGTCACACTCTTCCCTCACTTTTATTCTTAGATGTATGAATATTTTTTTGTCTAATATGTTTTTAGTTCCCTACCATGGAGGAATTCTTTGAATCCTATGTTGAACTATTATTGATCATAAGGGGTGGTCCTTTCTCCAGATTTTGGCTTTAGTCCTCTTAGCTGGGAGCAAGGCTTAATAAAACTGAAACAATAAATATCTTATATCTGCATAACACTTGAATCCAAAAACAGTTTAAAAAGCAAGGATGAATTCATTTACCACTGAAATACCAGCCACCTCTGGGGTGGAACACATGGTTCTTATTTTCACAGAGCTAAGCAGCTGTTTAACAGTACAAAACAACAGTACATTATAGTTTAAGTCATGAAATGAAGAATAATCCTGTATCCAATTGAAATGTAAGATTAAACTTAGATGGGGGGAAAATAATTACCCAAGTTGGTAAAACGATCATAACAAAAGACTAACCCCACTATTTTGGCACAGTGGGCCACAGAAACATTAAGGACTGAGTGTGGTAAGGGACATAATTTTTCATTACATCTAAGAGGTGTTATCTTCAGTTATCTTTAGTTAGTTTTCTGCAGTGAAGTGATCTCATGTTTCAAAATGTCAGTCTATCAATACCCAGCCTTTCTGTGGAAAGTTTTGACAAGAAAAGTTTTTTGGAGTCTGCTGTGGAATTTCTGATCAAAAAGGTATTGAGCCAGTACAACTAATAGCCTGACTGCTATGCACATCTCCCAGGATGTGGGAGAATGAAATTTAAGTTCCTATTTAGATTACTTCACAGCACAGACTTGGACCTGAGTTTTCTACATTGCAGAGAAAAGTCCTTAATTACTGGACTTGCAGCTATTCTGATCATGTTTTCTTCTCATTTTCCCATGGAAAAAATAATTTAAAAAAAATAAAAAATTGAAAGGTCTTGGGTTTGGCTCAGTGTTGAATGTGAATTTTGCAATTTCAAAAACTTTCCTGGAACAGGAAAGTTATTTTCCACCCAGTTTACCTCCCGCTGCAATGTATTCCTTTGCAATAGGACCAAAAGTTACTGAATTTACTGCAGTATTATCTTAGAGGGAAGACAATCACTCGGGAATATTCATATGGGTTTATATTATACTGTAATATTTGTGTACATTTAACTAGGTAGCCTATACATCAGGCTAGATCAACAGAAAATTTAATCTGGAAATGAGAAAGTTTCTACCAATTATAGAAATCAACTTTTAAAATATGCTCTAAATAATGATAATATGAACCACACACCTGCATGCTCTTACGGCAAAGTTAATAATCCTCTCCAGGACCTATTTACAATAGTCACTAGGTGTACATTGCAAAATGGCAGTTATGCCCTCATTCCTTCAAGGATTAGTAATGTGACCATGCCTGGCAGAGAGACCTTTTCACTTCTTCTCTGTGGGGCAGGTTAAGCAGTCAGAAGACAGTTTTGTAGTTAAGGAGGTGCTGTCACTTGCTTTTGCTTTTTGCAATCACTTCCAGTAATGTTTGTGTTCCTGTAGATGCCACTCCTGATACCGGTAAATTCCAATATCTTTTGCCTATCAGGAAACTAAAAAATATATTTAAGACTGTTTACATGCTTCAAATACCTCCAGGTCAGATGTCACAAAATTCTACCACAAATGAGCAACGTTTGATTTGATTTTTTGATGCTTCTTCCATTCTATATCAATGCACTGAGCCTTCACATCTAATGAAGTCTATTGATTCCTGCAGATTTCTAATATTTATTAATCTGTCAAGTTCATTAGTTTCTCTTGTATTACTGAAAGAGGTAGTACACAATTTTAAGGAAATGTCTCTTACTTTCAACAATATAATTTCTGCATGGTATATGGACTCTAAAAGTGTTGAGTCCAGGAACTGAGAAGTCCATGAACCCATGACACTAAGGTCTGGATGAGCTCAAAATATTTGTGCAGTCCCATCAGCAAAGAAGCCTAGCATTGAAGAAACTTGAGTCTAAAGGTTCCTCAAGTCTCTTGTTCTCTTAAGGCCAACTTTTATGAAAGTCAATGGGAGGCTAGTTTCCAACTAAATTAATCACTGCATATTAATGGTTGTTCAGAAAATTGAATTGTTTAGTCTTTGAGGAAGACACTAAACCTTTTGATTGTATTTGGACCCCAGAAAGAGCACCAATGTTTTTAAACAAGGTAGCAATAATAGTCTAGGCAGTGGGGGAAAGAAGGCAAAACCCAGTAACAAGGAAAAAAAATTATCACAAAGATTAATTAAAGAGCAAGAAAAAAGAAATAATAGCATACAGAGCTCCTCAACATAAATCTTATTTCTAGTCTGATGGGCTGGATACTGAGGCCTTTATAGTTAAACCAAGTTAAATGGCACTCATCATGTATATACTCATATGTATACATAAATGTAACATATAAAAAGTCAATACCAACATAAAAATATATTAGATGTTCTTGTTAAGAGTAAACAAACATTGCCTTGTTTGGCAGAATTTTCAAATGCATATTGCTTCCTTTATTTATTTTTTTTATTACAATAAAAATGTGTTTTGTATTAAATCTATTGTTATAAAGAAATTAAACCCTGAAATCTGCCAGCGCGGCTTTTTTCCCATAAAGTGAGGAAAAAAAGCCCTCCTGTTTTAGATACTTGAAAACATTAGAAATCTGAAAATGAAAAGACCAGCCTTTGCGTAGCAAATTACTCCATAAAAATAAAAAGAATTCTTCTTTGTGAACTTAAATGGTTTGAAAGCAGAACATAGCAGAAAAGAATAACATGCATCATCATAAAGGAAAACAGAGGGTTTAAGTCAATCTTTACAAATGTATTGGAGCCATTCAGGAAGAAAAATAATAAAAAATACATAAAGTGGAGGCTATCTCACATAGATTTGAGTCTGATTCCCACTCTGCTGGGGCAAATATTGTTTTCTTGAGCCTGCATTTGTAAAGAAAATTCCAAGAAAATCCTTACAAAAAGTCTTTTCTTTGATCTGTTCCTTAGCTTTGAACAATATGGACAAAATTTTATAGCCTTGCATCTGTATTAAGGGGTATGACTTGCAAAGCCTAAGCTTCTAAACTTTTCTACTCAGAGCACTTACTTTCTCCTGTCGTCATCTGCTATGACTTAGCCTACACTTCATACTACACCTTACTACTCCCTTGAGTCCATCTGCATTTTTTTTTTATTATCATAAATTCTGTGTAGCAAGTTATATATAACTCAGTGACATCAAGTTATGCTTTGGGTTCTGTTCTCCAAGGTACTTAGCAAATTTCTAATACAAGGCAATCCTTGCTCCAGAGACCAAAACATTAAAAGTAACAGGTGATTGAATGGAAATTGCAATCCTACAAGTTCTCCTGTCCAAAATCCCAGGGTCAGCCAGTGACAAAATCAGAAATAATACCTTTTCTCCGAGTCCTTGAACATGGTTTGCTGTCTCTTATTGCCTGATTTCTCCTTTCTCCCTCAGGAACTTTCTCAGTTCTGAACATGCCATAGAGATAGAACATCCAGGTATAATGAGCCAGGTCACTTGTCAAAATAAAAAATAGTCTGCATGTTCAGAGAGTAAAGAGTTATTGAGTTATTGAGAGTAACACAAAACATTTGACAAAATGCTGGTCAGGGAGCTAGTAAGGTCATCTGTGATGGTGTCAGTATCAGATAGGTGAAAAGACTCAATAATTAGATGTGTGGCAACATACAGATAGTGTAAATCTAAGTGAAGGAGAGGTTGGGAAGAAAATTTGTAAAAATGATAACACAATATGGGCACCCGCTGTATTTAAAATAGAATTATTGAAAATTTTAGATGACTGATCCCTGGTATCATCTGAATTAATTTTTCTGTGGCTTCACTTTTACACCAAACACTATTTTTGACACTGTTGTAGCTGATTGTGTCAGCTCTGGGCTGTCATGTGGCTTTTTCATGTATATTATGGTGTTTTGAAATGACTGGAGGTAGCACTCGGCAGTGGGGTAAAACATTTTTTTTTGTGTTTCAAAAGGTTCTGGCCAGGACCTCACCAAAATCTGGGTGTTATGCTATAATGAAGCTGTAGATATCTGAGTAAAATTATAAGAGACCTGTGGTTGCTTCAGGGTGCCCAACCCAAGCCCTGCTTTTAGTCTAGGATATTTAGTAAGTCACCATAGTCAAGCTACCACCCATGTCTGTAGCAGACAGCACATTGTGAACTGATATTGGCAGTCATTGTATATTATTCTGCTTGCTTAGTAAGTTTGGAAGCTTTCAGGTGGTTGTCATCTCAGAGCTGAAAGCAGCCTTTGACGTGTGTCTGAAATGATGTATGTGTTCACAGCCCTTTATCTTTTTATCTGTGTCCGTGCTGCAACTGTGCAAATCTTGACCTAGAGTTTCTACTGTCAGACTGGACCACATTATAAAAGGAACATCCAAAGGTTCTTATGTTTGAGGAAGTATAGAAATGCAGACAAGTACCTATTGAGGGTTGTCTTCCCACACAAGATAAAAGTGGGGACTTCTAGAGCCTGTTGACTACGTTGGTGGAAGGTGAAGACACCACTGAGCTCAGCCTAGCTGAATGGTTTTCAAGGAAGGAAGCACCAGTGGCAGGGAGCAGAGCTTATGGGGTGCAGATTTAACCAAATCAGATGAAGGCACCTTCAGCATATCTCTTCAGGTCTGACTATGGTGTAGCACAGAGGTGGCATAGAACCAAAATTCCTTTTACTTATGGGCAGAGCTTGAGATTGTCCTAGAAGTGAGGAAAGCATTCCTGAATAGGATTAGCCTGGCTCTGCTCTTGAACAGTTTTGTCCCAGCCAATTCATAGGATGCTCTTTTTTCATCTCACATAAGACATCCACATGTATTATCCTTTGCAAGACAGAAGAAACAGAACTTAAATGAAATCCAGTCTCAAACACAATGGGAATGTTCTAGCGAGCATGGTGGCCCACCCAGATTTTGGAACTCTCTAGTTTGCAGTCTGAAGAACATGCGTTGGTATGGGAAATGTAAATTTTGATTAAATAACTAAGGCCAAAGCCTTGCTGCTATTCAAGATGGTGTAGGAGCCTGGTAAATTCTTTACATGGTCAATTTCATGCAGAAATTACAGAGTGAAAGGTTCAATCTGGCTTAATATCTCTCAAAACAGATGACAAACATCAAAGAGAACATGTAATTTGTTAATTAGGTTAGCTGCTTTAGACTCTGGAAATGGATTGTATTGAGTTTCCTACACATCTAGTGACTTGATTTTCCACCTCCTGCAAATCACCTAAGGTGTAAGTCACCTTCAGATCTTTTATAGGTATGCATTCATTATAGTGGTCAAAATGTCTTAAAGACATGTTTTTCTTTCTGGCAGGGTAATTCCTAATACTTGCACTAATTTTGGCAACCTGATATTGCCACACTCAGAGTGTGAGACTCTTTTACCTCTTCTCCATCCTTTGATATAGCTCAAGACCATGCTGTTTGGGTATGGTCTCTATGAGATGTAGAATTGATTACTTTCTTGCATGCATTCAAGAGAATTTAAGAGGAAAATTGCCAGTTTGCTATAAAAACTTGGTGTGAAGCAAAGGAACTATAGAGTAATTTTGACTTAAAGAGAACACAGTAAAAAGGTGCTGCTATATAGAAGGACACCACTTGCCCTTTGAGGAACAAGCAACAGAAGACACACAGCTTACTAAAATATAAGACTGGCAACTCTCACAGAAGAATTTTAGGCTGTCATTCCTTCTCTATTGGGACAGGATCCAGAGAGCAAAGGTAATACTGTCCTTTGTCTGAAAATTTCAAAATTTCTTTTAAAAACTCTTCCAGAAACAGCAGTTTCACAAATCATCTAAGAAGTGCCACAGATGAACAGAATTATTGCCTGTTAGGAACATGATACTTACTCGCTAGGAAAACAACAAAGTGACAGTACTCACAATTCTATTTGAATATACCTGGTGTATGCTGTTGCATTCATAAAAATCATGGAAAGTACTTTGTGGGAAAGAAAAGAAGAAGGAGAAGAAAGAGCAGAACAAAAAGTTTAGATGTTAATGTCCAGTTTCTACTTTGTTCTCTAAGAGACTCAAGCATGATTAAGATGAGCAGACATTCCTTGAACAGAAGGTGAACTTTTATAACGAGGCAGGACCCTGACACTCTGAAAGAAGACAATACTTTTGAAAATGAACCTATGAGTCTGCATGTGACATAACAAGTGACATCCAGCCATCTATTGTGACTTTTCAAAAACTGTGACAGGTCAGCATATTTTGAGTTTTGAAAAATCTTGTAGCCATATACATACACACAAATACACACAAACACCTGAACAGTTTGGTTTGTGGTACTGTTTGTCCTAGCTTCATTAAGCTCTCTATTTGTGTGTTTTGCTTTGTGCCAGACTTGCTAAGGATTCTTTGCCCAGGATATTGAGAATAATTGAAAAAAATCTGCCTAGATTGAATAAGCATGACTTATACATGTTTTTTTGTAAGAATGCAGATATTTTGGAAATCAAATTTTGCTCATGCCACAGCTTCAATTCACTATTCACAACTTGAGCAAATTACTTCTACCAAAAGCAGGTAAAACTGCTTCAGTCTATTCTCAGATGAATGTTTTTATCTTTATAGACTCTATTGGCAGCTATTAACATAACTAAAAATATGTATATCCAGGTTATAAATCTCATTTCCCCAGTCTTTCTGTAGAGATGGTTTCATCTTGTGGGTGTTGCAGACCATTTTAGTTTACTGTAGTGACTATCAGGAAGTTTTGTGAAACTAATGTCCTTGTTTAAGGACAACAGCCATATATATGTCTGCAACTGGGTTATTTGAATTCTCCCCAGTGTTTGTTATTTCATTGCAACATATATTTCTTCTTAGTTTTCCCCCTTTCTTTATTTTATACTGAAATATAATTCCTTGGTGGTTAGACAAATATAATAGGACCTCATTATGTCCAATTTTCAGGATAAGGTATCCACAAAAAGGATGTATCTGGAGTATATAAGAGAGTGTCAAGTTATATTTTCAGAAAGTTACTCCTCAGGAAGTACCAGAGGAGAATGATTTGAGAGAAGCAGTCAAATATATCTCTTATATGGGTTCCATAGCAACTGGTTATATACTTTTATTTTCATGCTGCAAGACATCAGCAGGATCACCAGCTATCCACAATAATTTTAAGAAGCCATCAAAGGCCAGCAGTCAAGTAACCACAGTATTCAGATTAGCTTCCCAACAAGAGAAAAAACAGTAATTGAACTATAGAGTTGAGAGTAACTGAGCAAGGATACTAAGGGCATCTAAGCAGCAAATTAAGAGAACACAATTATTTGGGAACATTGTAAAAAAATACTTAGAACAAAGCATTTTTATTAGTTGAATGCAACTAAACATTGTTTTAATCAATTCTAGTGTAATAAATTATTAATTAAAAATTATGTAATATGTGTTAGAAATAGTTTCCTAGTTATGTTAGGCTTAAGAGTGATAAGAAGATTTGATGATATGACTTTTTTCCTTTCTAACATTAAAAGTTTTCTATTAAGAGTTTAATTGTAAATGAAGGGCAACAGCCAGAATATTATGTATCGTTATCTTCAGCTTTTCCTAACAAGCTGGTCTGATTTTCAGGCTTATATTGGCTGTGGGTAGGACTCATGCAAACCCTGAAGGTCTGAAAATCAGACACTAAAAATATACTGAGGTATTGAGACAGCCAAACATTGTGGATGAGAATTATAAAGAAGGGCAGGAACACTCGCAGTACTTTATGGACACAGTCATTCAATGAAAGTCAGACTTCTGACTATCTTTTTTGCCTAAAAACTGGTTTGGGAGAAGTAGACACCTAGAAGTAAGTCTGATCAGTGGGTGCCAAAACCCCTGAGCTCACCCAACATGTGCTGGTCCTTGAAACAGAAAGAGTGGAGCTCACTGTACAGACACATCTGATCAAGAGCACGACAGCGTGACCTAAGCACACAAATGATGTGGGTACATCGGTGCTATGCTGCATCTGCTCTAAATTAACGGTGGCCATGAGTCAGTGCAACCCTGCCAGCTGTGGAGACCATTGACAGATGGAGGCACTTGCTGTGGCCTGGATGGGCCTGTTTTCAGTTGGAAATGATAACCTGAGAACCTGTCTTGGAATGAAGTTGCTCTCCCACTTTCTTTCTTTCCTTCTTTCTTCTTATGTAATGCCTTGGTCATCAGAGCATAAGCCTGGAGTGTAGAAGATCAAGATTAAGTTTCTTCTATTGTCTGAAACTGCCAGTTTCACATTCTATACAACTGCTAAAACTAGGAGGCAAGAGTGTGCATGTCAAATGACTCCTCTCCATCCCTCTTCTTAAAACTGTAATGACCAAATATTTATAGACAAGAAGATGTACACCAAATTACATCCTATTGGTGAAGATGCATGAGCATTAGCCACTAATCCAATGGCTTGGATTCAACTAAATCTTAATTTAGAACACTTCCATACAGGTCAAAAAAAGGATTGAAATACAGATCTGTGCCTTGCCAGATGAGTTTCCCAAGCACACACTAGTCTAATTGAGCCATAATCACATACTCCTCCACTCTGTCCCATTGAATATTTAATTATTCCATTCAAGTTTAAGGACTTTGAGCAGAAGAGGGCTGAGAATGTCTTGTCAGCTATTTTATGTCTTGGTCATTTGCATATTCACTAAGAAGGGAGAAAATGCAGTTTGAAGTCACCCTAGGCGTCTTTCACATAAAAAAGATCATTGCCACTAACCTACTCTGTAACTTAACACTTAACCCCAGACATTATTTTTTGTCAAGTCTAAATAGTATGTATTCTTTGGGAGTATCTTGGCTGCAAACCTTGCAGGTGAAATACTATATTGTTCTCTATCAGATTTTTGTGCATAACTGCACAGGACTTGTACAATTCTAGGTCTGTGCAGGTGTTTCAATATTGCACTAAGATACCCATAGCCTTGCAATGTCTCATAGGCCAAATATCTGTAAAGAGAGAATTAAAACTGAGTGTGTTTTTTGTTGGGTAGACATAGATACCAAAGTCTTTTGGTGGTGTGAGTTTTTCTGCTGGTGTCAGCTCACTAAGGTGTATATTTTACAGCAGAGAGTAGAGCTGCACTGCATACCAGTCCTCTGAATACTGGTACAGAAACAGGCATCAATTTGAAAGTAAAACATATTTGTTTCAAATAGTGGTCTAATAAGATTTATTAAATACACCAGATGAACACAGAAAATTAATGTTACCAGGATAGGAAAGGTTATTTATCAAATTATATGAGTAATGAGAATACAACACATTTAGAAATTAATCTGATCATAAAAGAAAAGCTCAGCATACATACTAATTGTTGATAGTAAACTGTGATGACCTGTGGTCCCACTCAATCCAGGAGGTGTTTTCAATATAAGAGGAAATAAATTGGATCTAACTGTGTTTTCATTTACATGTGTGCAATGCAGGAGGCATTTCATTAAAAATGATGAAGCAAAGTGAGCAGTGGTTTGAGATCAGAACACAATCCCTGAAGTGTTTTGCTATATCTAAGTCAGCCTGTATACAAGAAAAGTGTTAAAAGGATCCCTCTTGAATAATATTATCCTTCATTTCTTATTCTGCATTAGTGTTACTTAAGAAGCTATTAAGGCAAAACAGGGGTAAATAAAAATGTAACCTCAGGCCTACACCTGTAGGGGGTATTGTATAAGCTGGAAAAGGCTCAAAATATAATAGAAAGAAAATGACATTTTAAAAAAATAAATTTTATTTAGAGACAGGCAGACTAAAATAATACTAGAATAAAAATATAGACCTATGTTTTTCAAATACGGTAGAAATAGTTTAAATCTTAAAGACAGATTATTCAACCTCTGTATTATGAAATTAGGATAGTGATCATCTCTGGCATCAGCAGAAACTTCAACCTGAATGAAGGATAATAAATGTGCCTTGGTGAGAACTTGGCTTTCTAAATTTTCACCAGTGGAGCATGGGACTTGCTTTGACTTGAAACAAAGATGCTCCTGGCACAGGTACAAGCCTGTCCTTTCCTCTTCAGGGAAGATTTTCAGATGACAATAGATTTCTTTGCCAATGAGCATGCAGACAGAATAATGTATCTGACACATGCCTTTTAAATATCAAGTAAAATCTACATTTTTTTTCTGGCATATAAAAAAAATAGTTGTCTGAGAAACAGGTGGGTGATCAGACATCATCACTAAAATCTGAAATATCTTCATAATTTTGGGCTTACTTTGATTTCAAAATTGGCAAGAGTCTCTGACTCACAAGAATGCACAATGTTTTGAAGACAATCTTGTAGAATTTGTCATTCTTTTTAGCTAAAACCTCATTAAAAATTCTATCTTTAAACTTACTGTATTCTATGGTAAGTTTTTATGGAGGGAGTTTCCCTTTGAACTGTAGGTAAAAGAGTTTCTTAATAGACAATGAACTTTTCTCTACACAACCCAAAGTGCATCAAAAAACTCCAAACTAGTGTGGACATTGCAATGTTACTAGTAACAAGTAATGAAGCACATTGTACAGCATATACACAAGAAAGCAACATATCTCTTCCTTGGCTCCTTCTGAGTTTTAAATTGTGAGTGAAAAGAAGATTGATTCTTTCCTTATTGTTAAGTTTCACCATTAAATATAGACATTGATTATGAAATCATTTAAATGATAAACCCCAGTTAGGATATTATGTTATGTCTTATTAACATGTATTTGGCACTGTTTAAAGTTAGTTTGCCAAGTAATCTGCTCGAATATTAATGTCTGATGTACTACGAACTCTGTAGTGTCTTTGCTTGGAAGAAGGGATAACAAACTTTCCAAGCTTTGATTACGTATTAACCAGTGGCTTGTAGCACAGATACTGATGGAGGTGATGAGAGCTTCTAAAATACAGATGTTTCCAAATACATAAAAATGATCCAATAGTCTGGACATCTCCTGTAATTTCAGAAATATTTTGTAAAGCACAGTGAGACATTTGCCAAAGGTTTAGACATTGACAAATAGTCTCCTTTGAGTGTGTGAGTTCACTGCTTTTCAGCATTCAGTCAAGTCACTGGGAAATGGGGACTCTTCATAAGCACTGGGGGCAATGGAACCATCCGACTTGTTTGGTCACATTCAGAATGAGATCATGGGACTTGATCTTATTCAAAATATGATTATTTTTGGTTTGGGTGTGACTTGAGGTTTGAATGTCAGGAAATGCAGAAAAAAAAAGAGGGTGGAGGAGCAGAAACTAGGGATTGTGAAGTAGAATCAGAGAAAGACAAAACAATCAGCACAGAGGGCTGCATGTTGGTCTCTACTTGCTGAGTCAAAAGTAAGTCTGAAAGAATCAAAAGAAATAAGATTTTTAATTAAATGTATTCCTTATACATAATGCGAAGCTTCCTTGCAACTCAGGACAATTTGGCCCACTGCTGAGAACACGCCATCATTTAGGCCTTATCAGTTTCACCTCATAGCCACAATTGTCTTCATAGATATTGTCATGTTTACAGCATAGATACTGCATAGACCAATACCTGGAGCTTCTCTGGGTCCTGTAGTTGCATCCTCTATTTCAACAACAGACATTAATCTCTACTCTGTGGTGAGCAGTGACAGGACCTGAGGGAATGGCCTGAAGTTGTGTCAGGGGAGGTTTAGGTTGAATATTAGAAAAAAGTTCTTCACCCAGAAGATGGCTGGGCACTGGAACAGGCTCCCCAGGGAAGTGGCCACAACACCAAGCCTCAGAGAGTTCAAGAAGTGTTCGGACAATACTCTCAGGCACATGGTATGACTCCTGTGAAGGGTTTGACTCAATGATCCTTGTGGGTCCTTTCCAACTCAGTAGATTCTGTGATTCTGTGAACACAAAATGGGGTTTTAAAAGTTCTCACCTACCCACAGAAGTGCCCTTATGTCAAAGTGTGGAGGCAGTATAACATCCACTTAATTTTTAAGAGGTTATACTGGTCTTGCAGTGGGAAGGCTCATTTTATTTTATGGTCTAAGAGTGGAGTCTTTTAGCTCTGCGGGTCAAATCATTGGGGTGAAATTAAGCAAGTGCTCAGAGATGTGCTGCCAAAGAGGTTGGTCTTTGTGTAATTGAGGGAAACTCCATGAGCCAGGCACTCTAAGTGAGATCTAACCAACCAGGATGAATCATTAAGTTTTTTTGATGATAGGTAAGCACATAAAAGATGGAAAAAAACCCTGAAGAAAATAAAACTCATCTTTAAAATCAGATTTTTAAGAAGGTTTGTAATCTGAGGGATATTTGGTCTGATCTGAAATTTTTTTCCATAAACAAATGTCTTTACTTTTTGGCCAGGTGTTTGGCAATAGATCCACTGAGGGAAAAGTCAGAGTTGGCTGATTCATTTTCTGTGGTGTTACATTGTATTTTGACAGTTCAAGGAGGTGTTCTGGTTCCTTTTGTTTTCTATACTTCACCTATTGCTGACAATCTGTGGTGGAAGAATCGGTGCAAATCTGTTGCCCCACAGATGACAGCTGACGCAGAGGTCCCCCACACTGAGAGGCATTGACGCAATTGCTTCATCAGATAACACTGACCTCTCTCTTGCCAGCCCTTCAGCACTCAGCAGCTAACAGTGGCTGAATAGCAAGGGGTAGGAAAATGCAAATGGTCACCAGGAGTATTTAGTATCATTGATAGGCATACACTTAGTTCTTGTTGCATATTTAATTGGCAGACAGTCCTCTCCTTCCTGCATAGTTATGTGCTGGAGGAATGTGCTTCTCCGGTGCTCCACTGCAGAGCTACAGTTTGACCTGCACCATGACCCGCTCAGGCTGGAACAGAAATAAGAAATGAAATGCCAAAGAAAATCTGCATTTATGACTTGAACACACCAAAAGTCTGCAGGTCTGTGGATAATATAGACGCAAAAGAGAATGTTTTTGCTTTTCTAGTGGTTCCTGTAACTGACTGCTGAGGCTCTTGGGGGTGAATGTAGTAGGCACAGGGCAGGATCCACCACATCAGTCCATCCTGCTCCTTGTAGTGAGCTAGGCACAGCTCTTAGGGTTTTGCCATCACCTACTACAGATTGCTGTGGTTTTGGTGAAGTCATATAACCTCATCATGCACTGACAGTAATGCAGATCAATTAATAGAGATAACTGCATCTCTTGGCAAACTGTCATTTAAGCAGAGTATTGGAGTGGGGAGATGGAGAGATTTCCACTGACCTGCTTTTTGATGCTGCTTAGTCCTTTTTCCAAAGAAGTTACAACTTGTAATTTATAAATGATGAGCTATATATCCCAGAATTAATGATTTAAATCCCATGAACTTAATAATAGTATGCAATAAGTCTGCTTGCACACCCTTTTAGCTTTTTTTTCTTTTTATTAAATTGGTGTTTTGATTTATTTGAATTATTTTAGCACAGAGTAAAAGTGGGTCTTAGGCCAGAAGCCTGTAAAAACCTTACCACCCTTTATAAGCTCCGGATAATATTTTGTATTAAGCGTGAATATTCATAACAACCCACTGCTGAAAAGGAGGGGTCCCACTTGCTCTTCCTTTCTCGTTCAGTCAATCCTTTTTCCTCTCCCCATCTACTGTTACTTACTTTACTTTGCTTCTAACAATCTTCACATATTTGAAATGCCAGTTCTGTTCACCAAGCAAACTCATAACTGTTCACCTATTTAATTTTTTTCTGATCACTTTTTTCATATACTTCTATACTTCTACAAGTATAGAAACCCATAACACAAGTGGCTAATGTGTATGTTTCAAAAAAATGGTGATTGGATGGTTGAATTGTTGGCAATAACACACTGTGAAACAGAACAAGTTGTGGATGGAGAAGGGGACCATGTGGAGATAGGCCAGCACTTTTCTGGGGCAAACATCCTTGTTCTAGTTCTTTTCTCTTTTCTTTTCTTTTCTTTTCTTTTCTTTTCTTTTCTTTTCTTTTCTTTTCTTTTCTTTTCTTTTCT
>JAWWEU010000081.1:138571385-138595601 GCA_035583155.1 Acropternis orthonyx | reverse complement strand
CCAAGTATGAAGATGATTTAATCTTTTTTCCCAGGTTTAGAAAAGTATGCTCCTAGAAGTAGAAGTGGGCAGTTCACAGGAAAGTGAATCCAGGCTCTGTTCTGTGGCCCTGAAACCTGCAGGCCTGGTAAACAGCAGATGACCATGTAGTTAACTATGCAAATGCACAGCAACAAGCTAAATATTAAACGATATTTAAATTAGAACATAAATATAGCTATACATAATTCAACAGGACGATGCCTTTGCAGGCAGAGCTGACAGGAGGTCAATGACCCTTGATGATAGCTCCTTCATGTATTAATATTAAGTCTATATAATGAAGTGAGTCCTTGCACAAGGTTTATGCTCACTCTGTATGGAGAAATAGGGCCATCATCCATTATGAACACATGTGCAGAGTGTGTGGTTTGAATCTCCCCTATGTTTAATTTGATGATTAACCTGGCTTTCCACATTTGTATTCAGAGTTTGCTAATGCTATGCCTTTCATTTGAAAGGCTATGATGAAAGTATTCCATGCATTGCTCCAGCAATGCCAAATAATTCTAACACAGGTAGAACTATCTTTTATCTTAAATATATCTAACACACCTTTCTGACAATAATATCGAGGAACTTCATCAGTTTTTCAATTTCTGTGTCCATTCCACAAGGGTATCTTTTAGTGTTGCTTTTGCTCTACTGTAATACTTGGTCTGAAGTTAGGCATATAGACACTATCTGGTCTGCAATGCACACTAAGGATATGTGTTTGTATGGCTTAACAGTCAAACAGCTGAGAAGCAGTTAGAATATACTCCATTTTATGGTAACTCATTTTCAGCCCTTGACAGATTGATTTCCATGGGGTTACTTGCTTCTTTCTGCACCCTATTTCATAACAATGCTTACTACAATGATTTATTAACTCAATGCCAAATTCTTTGATACCTTAATAGTTAAATTAATTTCAGGACATGAGGCTAAGTTATTTTTTACCAGGTGTTTGGGTGATGCTTTTCAATAATGAATGAATAGGGTCATGAACTAGTAGCACTTTGGTGCTTGTGTGTGCCAAAAATGTGCTTTCTCTAGGAGCATTCAAAGCAGACATAAGCAAGCTGGATAATAACTCCTATTCAAAATAATCTCATTTCTCTGTGTGTACCAAGGAGCACTCAAACAGGGCATCTAGTTTGCAGATCTTCCCCATACCACTGATTTTTGGCTTCCTCATAATGTTCCCTCAGAACAATATGAGTCTTCCCAAAGCCAAAGTGTCCATGAAATCAGAATAGGTTAAATAGAGTTGTGTGAATAATTGCCTTTGCAGTTAACTGCTGATGTAGAAAAAGTCATGTAACATAGACCTGATTTTTTTTTTATTCTTACTGAAATTAAAAATAATTTGCTTAGGTTCAAACAAAACTTTTCATTTGCAATCCTTTATTTTATTCTCCTTAGTTAAAGGAGTAGGTTAATTTCTTAAGGAAGTGTCAAAAAAGAGAATTAAAAAGGGTGGTTTTGGACACGGTAAAACAAAGCATTTACATTTTTTTAAAAAATGGGCCTTCTGAAATAAAAAAAAAAAAAAAAGGTGGCAAATTCAGGAAGCTCAGAAATTGTTGAATTTCACTCAAATGAGTTTCTGGTAGCTAAAGTATCCAAGCAGGAAAAAATATATTACTCAATGGGCAGGCTAGATGCCTGTGCTCTACAAGCAGAGAAGAAAATTATGTATGTTATCAAAATGTAACATTTATGCTTTTATCTCAGCC
Source organism: Acropternis orthonyx (assembly GCA_035583155.1). NCBI lineage: Eukaryota > Metazoa > Chordata > Aves > Passeriformes > Rhinocryptidae > Acropternis > Acropternis orthonyx. Next base: position 138,593,841 of record JAWWEU010000081.1, on the reverse strand, counting down.
TAACAAGTTTTCTCACTCAGTCTCCCAGAAGTGCCTATTTAGTGATGTTGACATATCACTTCAGTTTCCAGTTAAATAAGTGCAAACTCAAGTAGCATACCATTGCCTAACCCAAGGTTAGCACATGTATGCTGGGCACTAAGAAACTGTTCGGTAGCTGATGTTGCCCTATAATTTTGAACCACCGACACAACCTTCCCTAGGAGCTCTAAGGGCCATTTTGCACCATCAGCAATGCATAGGGTAGTAAGATGAACTGAAGAGTATTGCAGAATAAAAATCTCAGCCAAGACCATTAGCTTTATTGAGCCCAGTAAAATTTAGTGTAGTGATAGATACTGGTTCCTGACCCACACTCAAGCTACAGTGCTATTGAGAATAAAAGAGTTAGCAGGTGAGTGAGATGATCATAAAATATATGAAGATAAACAAAACCTCTCAGAGTAGAGTGGAATTACTCAGTTAGAACCATAGGCCCATGGATTATGGAAGGGACTGTGCAGTTTAACCTCATGATCAAACCAGGTCCAGTAGCAGATCTCCAGAAAATGGTCCACACAGTTCATTAATATCTCCAGGGGTGAAATTCAGTCAAAGGTACGAAGAAGGAGGAATGTGATATGTTTATCATATATTAAAAATTATATATTTGGTAACTTTCAAAGCTCTAAGATAAGAATAATCATCCTGTATCTTTGTTCACTTCAGCTGCCTTTGGCCCACTCATACCTTTCCCTTAGACTTTGCAAACATGTATGTGTTCCAAACTGCTTTCATTTTTTAAAATATTAATCAGACATTGTTATCTCCTCTGCCTTCTTTAATGATGAAATCTGGTTGCTCAGTCATGCCAATCCAAAATAGAATCTCCAACCAGGTCTGGTGTCTCTGTGTAAAAGCAGAGTTTTATAATGAAAGGATTTTAGTTCTCAACTTTCATGTTTTCCTTAAGTTGATAAATTTTTTTATGCTGCAGAAGGCTGATTTCACTTTCAGCCCTGAAGGGTCTTATGTTCAAAACCCCTACACCTAAAAATATGTGTTGTAGGAAAAGAAAGGTTAACCTAAAAATGGGCTATGGGACCTTGAAAGGTTCAATGACAATTGTGACCATTTAGCATTTGTTAAAATAAAATCATGAAAATCAAAACATTTGGGTATCTAGTATCCACAGACATACAGTGAATACTACTTTTGTGGAAGAAAAACAATATCCAAGTAGACATCTTGTAGTAGATATTTGGAAATGTATAACATACCTTGTGAACAGATGAATGAATGGAATATTATATATATTTTAATACCATTCCTTTTAAAAAAAGTGACATAATACACTACTATTTGTATTGTTAATATATAAGTATTGACTAATTTTTTTAAGTGAGAGAACTAAAGAATTATCTAGCTTGGGAGGGTCCTCTTGAGGTTGTCTGGCCAAACTCAACACATGGCCAACTTAGAAGAGGTTTGTGCTTTCTTTACTAATATCTTTGTCTTTAATGAGAAATATAAAACTAACAGGAGAAAAATTGATGCAGTACTTGCAAAGAAGGATGAACCAACAGCCTTCTGCTCACTGCTGTGAGATCAGTTTACTGGGTCTTGTTATGGTGACATTTGATAAGACTGTGGTTTTGTAGGATGAGGATGGAAAATGAACTGGGCCAGTTACTTTCCTTTTGGCACTTGTACCCACACACACACACTCCCATCGAATCAATAATTCATGACTGCTTTGTTCCTGAAAGACAACTCAGCACTTGATTCTCCTCTACCACCTCATGCCACGATCTGTCTTCCTTTTAAGAGGTCTAGGGTATGGTATAAACCTGCTTTCTTATGCAAATGACTTGGAGGAATAATGTCTTATAATCTGCCCAGATCTTTCCTGTTCAGCTGAGACTTTTCAAAACCTAAACTGCTGCCAGGATGGATTGTACTTTTGCCTTTTTAGCCACCACTTTATTATTAAAGGAGGAAAGGTTAGATTATCTCAAAGAATGGTCATTTGCAAAACCTTGGCTTCCAGAGTGCATTTCTCTCCTGTGTAATGATTTGGTTGCCATGCCCTAACTCCAAATGGCAGCAGATACCTAAAAGGTATTTAGTGGTTACCTACCTACTCCTTCTCCTGAGTTAAATCACCCTCTCATTCAAGATAAAATAGGAGCCAAAGTTGGATTCATTTCGGATGGAATGAAAGAGTGTTGCCAATGTAATCTTGTCTTTGGATGACCTGATTATTTTCTTTTTAATCATGACACTGAAAATCAATCCCTGCCCCTGTAGTGCAGACAGGTATATCCAATAGACTAACACACAATTAATAGACTTCCCAGTAAGTATACTGCATGACCAGGATATTGGTATTATAACGCTCTGATTTCTTTTCAGAAAGGAGGCAATCATATTGACTAGATGAATAAATAACTTCCTAAACTACCTTTTTTTTCCCCTCAGACATTTGTCTGGCTCATATTCTTTACTGTTCTGCTCATATTTCTACTCAGCATAGACACTTGAATTTCTTGAAAATTCCTGACTGAATGTAGAAGGAACATGACATAGCCAAAAGATAGATATTTCAGAAATAGGGTTTCTGTTTTCAGATCTCTGGTTTTTGACACTTTATCTTTTTTTTTTTTTTTTTTCCAAAGGTAAAAATGATCCCGTGATACTTCTGAATTGAAGTGGCTTTTTGAGTGATTTTCTTCTCTGTTTCTGGTTGGTCTTTAAAGCCATAGCTTGTAGCCACTTCTAATAAAAAACCCCTGTTTGAAGTAGCTGTCACTGGAGACCACAGATACTGATTCAGGAGTTGGCTTACATGTAAGCAAACCAACTGCCCTCATTTTGTAGGTTAGAGGCAAATGCACTAATTGACTCTATTGTGTTGCATCTTATTAAACCCAGTTGACTTCCATGCACAGAACGGCTACAGAATCAGATGCTGTGTGCATTTAATTAATAAAATGTGATATTTTGATTCATAGAAAAAAATGCCCATCCATTGTTCTGAGTGTTTTCACGTTAAACAATAAAACATTCGAATGCTATTTTGCTCACCCTTTTTAACGGAGCTGTTAGCCATTAATGGGCATCACAGGCTGACTCACTCATGAGGGAGCACTTTGTTAATGTAAAGTACAATCCTGTTCGAAAGTTCTGGTTTGTGGTTTTTATTTAATTATGAAAAACCTTATATATTATAGTTCCAGGAGGAACTAAAGAAGCAAAAAAAGGGTGTGGATTTGGGTGTTGGTATGCTTTTAAAGCAGGTTCAAGCAGCCTGAGTAACTTTGATTTTTCCTTTCAGCATTTTAATTTACATTAGTTGCTTATAAAAGCTTTTGATTAAATGAACCACTGCTGTTTTCTTATGCTCATCAGTCAAGTTTGTCTTGTTGTGCTGCATTTATGTTGTGACTTAAGCCAAACTGTCCTTTTCAATGTAGAAAGAATGAAAATAAACATGACATTGCCATAAAAGGCTGAGCTAGCTTGTGCTTTGGCAGTTTGTTTTCTGCAGTGGGTTTGACCACGGACTAAGCCAGTTTGTAGGTGATTTTCCTCCATCTTCTCACCTAGCTAAGGCACCTCCCAGCAGCTGGTGGTCTCATACCAAGCAAAAATATTTTTGAAATGTTGCTTGTAATATCAGCAACAATGTCTGCATATTGGGCTCCTCTTATCCCCAAACTGAGCAGCTAAAGGAGACCTCAGATGGCACATAGCACCTGAGAGAGGAGTAAGGCAGCCCCACCAGCACAGTCCTCCATAGGCAAAATCTGGGTTGCGATTACTATGACAAAGATTCATACAGACCTTTCAGTCATAGCTCTGACATAATTCAAATTGCCTAACAGCAAGGACTGGCTTCATATTGGTGGCCTAGAAGTGGGGAAGAGAATTATGTAAAGCTATACACTCATCAGCACACATACATACAGATACCTGTTACTAATCCAAATAGCTAGTGAGGGTTCATAAATATTATGTCCTGAGAATGTAATAATTTGTGTGCTAAGGAGAAAAAAATAGGTCTTTCTTGTTTTGTATTTAGCTCTGAGCTGTTCAGAATGCCATAGTGAGAAAAGGGAGTCTAATGCTTAATCATACTTGTATTAACTTGGTTACACAGCTCAAGAATTTGTCTGTTGCAGCATTTTGCCTCAGAGTCATTGAGTATTTTAATAAGAACTGTCCTACGTAACTCCAAGGTCTTATTGTACTTATTACATTGAGAAGAGAAATAGGACTTGGCTTACTCAAACTAGGAGTGTCCACCTCTCTTAAAAGGACATAAATGCCATATTTTAAGTTTTAAAATTTTCTAAGGGTTTACTTTCACATGACAGTATGATTTCTCAAATTTTATTTCAAGAAATATTCTATAGAATAGAATAGAGTAGAATAGAATATTTTAACATCATCCATTTAGAAAGAGTTTTTATCTACTGTCTACTGTCCTGCACTGGCCAGAAGTTCTGCCTGGGCTAGGGTCACCATCCATGCAAGCACTGCTGCAGCTCCACCTGAAACAGACTGGAATTTTTTTTGCATGATGTAATAGTGAGTCAGGTACACAGGAGGGATATGAAGACTATGATAAGTATTGTTCAGTCTGAAAAAACAGTATTAGCATGGCTGATTGCCAGTATCTCATAGGCCATAAGACTGGGGTGGGCTCTGAAAAGGATTTTGAGGTTGAAACAAATACCTGGAGCATTTAATTTGTGTGAATGTTCAGTGAAAAATCAGTTATACCTAAACAATATCTTGAATCAAGCTCACCAGTGGATCTTCAGTGCATCCCACAGAGACACAAAGCTATGGGCTGGTGACTCTGTAAAGAACTTTATTTCAGATTCAAAACATGTATTACTGCTCCACCAGTAAAAAAAATATAGAACTTTCATGGAAACTCTTTTCTCTTCAGCAGTTTAGTAGATTTCTGCACTAATTGACAGGGGAAAGAAGGAGGCAGAAAGACACAAGATGGTTTATTACCCCTTAAACAGTAACTGGAGTTCCAGAAACTGTGACTTAAGATTATGCAAGGTAAAATGTCTGCAGAACACTGGCAAAAGATGGTTAACCATGTTTCCGACCAAAAGAAAAGCTGTTTCAAAAAGTGACTCTGCAGAATTGTGTTGTTAAGCATTTCATGTTTATCTGGTTTTGGAAAAGCTTTCTTCTGGGAGAGGAAATTTTAAGTATTCAGAGCCATGAAGCTACTCCATGAGGAGATGCATAAATGTACTTTCCCTCAGAAAAAGGCACTGAGTGAAAAACATCTAGTTCCAGTGAAACTCTGCCTAAAACTGACAACAAAATTATACATCCTCTGCCAGGCTATTTGCAACAAGTCAATTTCAGGAATTAAAAGTAAAGTAAAATACATCAGTTCTGCCTTAATCCATTGAGTGCTTGGCAAATGAGTTTTCGCTGCAGTCCAGGAGCCACTTCATCTCAAAGTCAACTGGGCATTTGTTCGAGTTATTAATGTTTCTAGGTAGAGGGACAGGACACAGAGTTATTTTGTTTGTGCAGAACAAACTTCTATGCTTTCCTGTATTTTTTGCCTAGTACAGACTTCTTTTAGTGGGAGGCTTCCCATATTTTTTTGATTCTTACTGAGCTGTAAATGCAACACAAAGTGCACTCTACTGTGCTATCCCCCATTCCCAGGGAGGCTAGAAAACGAAATCTGTTGCAAAATGTTTCCTATAGTGAAATTAGGGTATTTTCTTTGCAAGTTAGTCCTGGCTGTTTTATTAAGGGTTTTCTGGGTCTCAGAAAACATACCTGCCTTCATATGTGGGGTGCTGTTATATAAAACAAAAGGTCATCCTTTTCAATGTTGTTGTATACAATAACTTTTTCTTTGGCTGTGCTGGACGCTATCTCTAAGTAAGTAAACATTCTGGAATGGCCACCCAGCAGTGGTAAGTAATGGATGTAAATTCTCTGTATTCAAAAAATATCTTTGTGTCCAAAAACTCCTTTTTTTTCCCCAGTTAAGCCAATTGATCTCACTGCCTACTTACCTATGCAAACTTTGCTTGAGAACAGATTTGTAACAATTGGCAACAATTTGCAGTTCTGCAACTGAGATTGGGTTAGGCACTTCCAAAAACTGTCCGCTTCATCTTTTTGGACTTGGAAACCTTAACAACATATTTATTCTAGTCATGGTCAGCTGGCATTGTAACAGCTTCAATTTCATAATAGGTACTCAATAGAGCAATATGTTATGATCTTGTTTTCATTTTTCCCACTGAAGTCAGAAATAGTATTTTTAAGCAAATTAGAAAATGCTTCAAGAGTTGATTTCAATGGGATTATTTCAGGAACTCTGAGAATAGGTGTTAATAAACTGAAGATTTATTCTTTACTTAAAACTCTAACTCCTTCAAAATATTTAGGCAGAAACATGATTTTCAGGTTTGCTATATACCTTTGTGTTCGCTTAAGGTACATGCAAATGATTATATTAGTCTGTTGAATTAATACCTTAAATCTAGGACCCAGGTGCAAAGAATTTAATCCAAATTTTTGTCCCACTGTTTCAATTGATTTCATTCGTAACTATTTACTTTACTAGTAATGGCAGATATAAAAAACATGGTAAATTTTTCTTTGCTCTTAGGGAGGTGTATGTCTTCTTACCATAAGAGACACAAATTCAGAAATAACAATATACCAGCATGAATCTTCATGTCATATAAGGAAATGTTCTTGTTTCTCTCACCTTTTTCAAAAAGATTGCATACCCCACAAACACATTATAGCAGGAAAACAGAATGGGGGTCGTTGCAGAATAACTAGTCATTACTCTTCCTGGGTAATTACAGCAAATGTAGGCATTAATAATATTTAAAAGTTGGATTTTTGTTAAGATGAGTTTCTTTAAGGGTAAAAAATGGGAAGGATCTCAGGCAGAATGCTGTAGCAAAATAGGCACAGGAGCATTGGAATGAAAAAGGCATTGGTTTTATTTTACAATAAAAATGCTGTTTCTATGTTAGAAGAAATTAGTCTCACAGGGATTTTTTCTTGTGGCTTGACAATCTTGATTTACACTATCTTGGTTATATAAAATACTTTAAAAAAAGCAGCATATGATATCAGTCTTGATATTCTTTGACATTCTTACCCATCTGTGGATAAAGAACGGTAGCCATGTGAAAGCAGTGGTTTTTGGTAGCTAGGCACACTCACCCAAATAATCTGTCTGTGGATCAGATTCAACAGACAAAGTTTAAATATCTTGTTCTGAAGCCACATTTACACTCCCAGGCTTTGTTGTCACTGGCCAAGCAGAGTAATTTAAACTGACTTTTTACTCAGCATACAGCTTTACACTGTAGCTTTACAACTCTACTGTTTGATAATATCACAGAACAGAAATATATCACCTCTCTAGGAGATCTTTTCTTTGCAGAGTGGAAACATAATTTCAGAGATACTTTATTTTCTAAAAAAAGGGTCTGGGGCCAAAACATCAGAGTGAGATAGGGTCAAGCATCCTGTGTCATAAATTCCAGGAAAGGGACAGGAAGTGTAAAGGCATGATTACACTGTACAGGAGCAAATACAGGAGTATGCCAGTGCCATGGTTGGCATTGATTCTGCTTTATTTTGAAAGAGGCAGGGGAGCATGTATCATGGGAGAGGTGGAGATGCCCCCATTCTGCTCACAGAAACCCAGTATCTGCATGAGAGAATCTGAATACCAAAGGACATACCTTTGTCAGATTTGTGAAACATTTGTGGCTTTTCATTGAATGGTCATTGATTCTTTCATTATTTTAGTAATAGTTCAAGAATTTTCTCCATGAATATGTTAAGCCCAAAATCTTAAAAATTCATTAAAGTTTCATCTCAACATGCAGAAAAATATTTAGTTGCTGATACTGAGGAAACTTAGTCAATGAGAGCGGGGATATAACTCAGTGGGAGCAAAACTGGTGAGACAGGTATGCTGTGACTGCTTTATTACATCCTGCAGAAGTCCACATTTTGCTCAACATGATAAAATGTTCTGCAGTAAATTCCTTTTTTCTTTCCTTTTTGTTTTTATTTTTATTTTATTTTTTATTTTTAATACAGAAATGTGATCCAGGAACATATTTATGGATCACTTGGTCTACTGGTGCTATTGTCTACTGGGTATTTTTCATTGCTCCCCAGTGAAGAAAGGTTTAATATTTTGTGTACACAGTGTATTTTTACCCTCTTTCACTTCAGTCTCAGTCCAGCCAATAACTGGGGAATGACTTCATGCAAAGCTGTCACAGCCCTGCAATGGCAGCTGGGCTGGTTACAGACTGAGGTACAGGAGGTTAACAGCGGTGAAAGAGTCCTTCATCCCTCCCTCCATGGGACTTTCCCTTGCATGTATCTGTCTCTATATATTGGCAATCTCCTGGAATAGTGACTCTCCTGACTGGTATGGAAAACCTTAAAGAAAGTAATTGTTTTTGCTGTAGCTCTGAACCTCAACGGGTTGTGTTGGAAATTAAACTTGCAATTTCTGAAAGTATAGCAAGATCTAGAAGACTGACTTTTCAAATAGATTTACCAGGTTTGTATGGTATTTAATAGTTTGTGTCTTGAAAGCCATTAAATTTACATTATACTTTATCATATTACAAATAGCTATGGCTCAAACTTACTGTTTTGCAAGAACCTACTAACTTGGATTTAGATACAATTTGTTGTCTTCTACTTTTCATTAAACATAATTTTTGGTATACTGCTGCTGTGATAGGAATGTAATTCAAAATTATCTTCTTCTGGGAGAGTTATCTAAATATCTGAGGAACGCTTTATTTTTAAGAAGTTCTTTTTGCCTTAGTTTGTTCAGTGTACCCCATCTTATTTTCTGCAGCCCTTGGAAGCTTATTGAAGCAGCAATATGAGATTAGACCCTTAAACAATGTCACCAAGAACATTGTGTTTCTGGCAGTGCAGTCCAATGTGCAAAAGCATGAGTATGAAAATGATTCATGCCATCTATTAAAGGCTAATTTAAGTACCGGAATACTATTTTACCATTCAGATGCTATGAATTATTGCATCTACTGTAGTTTGAGACTAAGTTGAGCTAGCTTTTCTAACCTGCCAGGAAACTCCAACGTCTAAGGATTTTTTAAAATATTGTAATCATCAAAATAGACAGAGTTTTTTTTTATTTTACTTTTAAAGATAATAATCTTTCATACATCTTTATACAATCCTAATGAAATCTAAAAAATAAATTTCGTGGTTCATATGCTGGTTTACTATAGAGACTGCATAGCAGTATATTAAAAATGTATTTCTTTTTCACTGTTACTCTTTCCAAGTTATTGATCAAGTAAATCAAACTTAGAATTCTAACTTATTAGCATAAAATCACGCCCAGACACAGTCTGCTTGATGAACAGACTTCCAACTTTTGTGTTAAGGAGACATAAATTATACTGATATTACCAAGGGAAAAAAATTTCTAATGCTTGATTCCGTGTTTTTGAGAAAAATCTGTATCAGGTTATGGCTGTTCAAGAAACATAATGTTGCATTTGAAATCCACAGAACTAAAGTCATTAGTCTATTTGTTGTAATACTTCTTACTCATGTTTCCTGCTTAAATATGCACCAATATAAACCAATTTGACATTCCCCTGTGCATGCAAGCATACACACTCACATGCACACATGCATGCATATGTTTTTCATGCTATAGAAGTCTGCTGTCTATGTATTTACAAAGGATATTTAGTTCAGCTGCACAGAATATTCCACTTGATATAATTTTAAAAATAATTTTTGGTCCCAATCTTGCATTTCTTGAACACCCATAGATATATGCAAGTAACATGAAGTAAAAGGGAGTCTGTTGTAAACTTGCATCCTGATATCTTTACATCTCTTAAGTTTGCAGGGACCTTGTTAGATTCTGAAAAAATAAAACAAGGTTTGGAGGACAGCTTCATTCGAGCTGTGATTACAGAGGCATTAAGTACCTGCTGAGCATGTGCCTTAGCAAATCTCCATCGATTACCTGCCAGGCTCGTTGCTGAGGGTTTTTACACAGTGGGACTGCTGGATCAGTCTTTTGGAATTTTTAACATCTCACCTATATGTCTCTTCAACCTGTAAAATCAGTAGATATCTCAGTCTGACTGTCATACAGAAACTGTTCCATTTACTGGGAACCTTCTCTTTGCTTTGTTTTAATTCCTTCCTCTTCCTTCCCACTGCCACGTCCCTCACCCCTCTCCTGCCCTGCGGTTGTTTTGGAATTAATATATAAGTAATTATAGAAAGATATCTTTCTTTTGTCCGCAGTAAACCATTATTCTGTCTACACTTGGAATTATTTCATGTACCAGAAAAGTGTTTTTCAATCCATTCTTCCATGTGGTAAACATTTTCCTTTTGGAAGAAACCACTACCCAGAACTCAGCACCTTTCCAGTGCAGAGTGTGTCACCCTGCCTGTTGGCCTGTGTGAGCTGTCTATCTCCAAACTGACAGAGCTCACAAATCCTGCCCCTGTGAGAAGAGGTGAGCACTTGTGCATCAGGCCCTTGATGTGCCCAAACTTGTGACTGTCTCCTCTTTATTCAAGCACTACTGATGGTGTGCCTTACAGAAATGCCACCACCAGCCTTTACAGAGACAGTGTGAGTCTTGAACTGTTTGATCCCATATCTTTTAGGAGGATCCCTTTGCCTTTCATGTGTAAAGCTGCTATGCTCTATGGAAGATCACAGGCTCTGACTTTACATATTAACCTTTATTAAGTGCATGAGAGATACCAGTGTAACCTTAACTCATCGTCCATGCTGAGGTGCAGGAAGGTACAGTACCCTGAAATGAGAAATCAAAGCAGAAAAAGTAGTGCTGGCTGCCAATATTTCACAAGGAAGTTTCTGTTCCTTCTGCTGCATGGGGGACTGACTCACAGCCTATCTCAGATGGCTGTCAGATTGTCAGTGACAGTGATAAGGCTTTCACTTATCCCAGCTGGGGAGACTTAGATGAAAATAGGAATTGCAGTGGGAACCAGCTGCTCATTTGTCTGTGATGAGCAGGCTCACAGGAAGATTTTTACTCAATTTCTGTGCCTTGCATTATTTAACTTACCACCTAATGTTCCTGTCATGCAGTAAATCCAGAAAATTACTATTTGCTGAGATTTTCACTCTGTCTGTTTGTGCAGATACATAAGATAGTCTCCCGAGTTTCTGGAGTATTTAAGATTACATGAAGGAATCTTAGCATGACATTTTAGCTGGTTTCTCTTCAGTGGTGCCGTGCTCCAGTAGTGCCTAGAGCTTTCAATTCAGTTGCTGCAGCCTGCAAGGATCTACTGTGTGTATTATCCTGGTTTCTGCACAGACGTGTCCTGCAGGCTGATAATAATCAGGCACACACACAGAAGAATGATATATGATAAAAATCAGTGTAACAAAAACAATTTGCCTGATGATCACAAATGTTATTAATTGATTAATTGATGGCAGTTTTATGTTGTCATTTAAGGCAAAACCACGTTTTTATTTAAAAATGCAGCTCAGAAAAAAAAAAGACATATCAAACTGCGAGTCAAATATAACTGTGTTCTACCTGTATGAAATATGGTATTTCTATGCATATAGAACATTGTAGCCACTTGTACAAGAAAAAAATGATTTTAAAGTAAAAATTTAAGTTTTTCTGTTAAGCAGTTCCATATTGTTCAAAAAAGTTTAAAACTCAGTAATGCAAGTATTTAGTAGAGTTCAAAAAAACTCCTGATTTGTATTTTGATCCAGGCTCTACCATTGGCTGTGTTGTGTCATTGAACCAGGCAGTGACACTTTTATGCAGAATAGATGGTATCTTTTTCTACATTTACAACTACTACTTCTGCAGTTGTTCAAATGTGGTATCAGTGAGAACATATAGTTCTCCTTAGTGTGAATAGGGTTATGAAGAACATTTCCCACTCTACAAAACAGGCAAAACAACAGTTTCTTACTTCAGAGAATGTTCTGAAAATCAGTTATTTTTACCATTTCCCATCCATAAGGCTATCTTTATCCATTAGCTCATGGAATTATATGTATTGCAATTGGTTTTTGGTTTGGTTTGGTTTGGTTTGGGATTTTTTGTGAAAAGCAAATAATAGTTTATTTAAATGGGTAAGTAAAGAGGGGGGGTGGTGGTGAAGCTGATGCCTCTCTTAAACTGGCAGTATTTCTTAGGAATATATTTCAACACAAGTGTTTTGATGACACGTTTTCAAAGCCTGTCAATTCTGATATCTTGGTTTATTTACCATCAATAAAAGCATTTCTGACCAATAGATAAATTAACTCTTCTAACACTCAGATTACATACACTTCCTTCAGAGACTTTCTAAGATCTTGGAAGCCAGCTGCACAATCTGGTTCTGGGAGGGATCGATCATTGGAGGCTTAGAAAGTGTTATCTATCCTCTTAAAGGCAGGGACTGGTAATTCAACCTTTCACTCTTCTGTGGATCACTGGGCAAAGAGTCCAGCAGATGGATCTGAGGTTCCTTCAGACTTGTAAGTTTCTGACAACTCTCAATATGCTCATTAACCTTGTGCTTTTGAAGAGAAACCCAGTCTGATGCCTGAAGGCTTTCTATATCGACATTTCTGTTGCCAGTAGAGTTGAAGGAAAATACCATTTGTTTTTCATGGGGAAGTTGAGAAAGGAGAAGAAAAAAAAAAAAGATTGTTTTTAATTTCTTATTTATGTTGACATTTTCCATAAATGAAAACAGAAAAATAGTCAGTTTTCAAATATTGATTATTTTTTTCGAAATGGGGTTTTCAGTATTTAAAACAAATATTTTCCAGGATTCAACTTTCAGCAAAGAGAATCTAATTCCTTTGAAAATTTCTTGCAGGAGGACAGATGATAAGCATTTTCATTTGCAATGAAAGGACATTCTGTATGCGACTATGAGTTCAAACTACTTAAATATAGCTATTTTAACAAATACTTGAACTTTCTTGGGTTTTTTCACTGCATGTTCCTTTCTTTCTTATCCAGCCATGTAAAGTATTTTTTAATAAAAGAACACTACTGGATAAGAGAAAGTTGATGCCAAATTTGTGCTTTCTTTGCACACAACTGCCACAGAGAGTACCTTGCAGAATGTGGGTGCTTCAGGGAAGTCATGCTGCTAGTTTCCTTCCCTAGTTCATGTGGTGAACCTAAGACTAAGTCCAGCTGCCTGGATCAGGTGCTTGGCACGTCAACGCTTATTGCAAATAGACATAATACTGAATCTAACATTACCCAGCTGTTAACTTTAGAATATGAAACACCTCTGATCAGCTGTGTCAAGGGCATGGGATCTGCTTCAAAATAGTGCAACCAGAAAAACTAGGAGGCATACATTATTTAAATAGAAATGGCAGTATCAAATGAGGAAAAAAGGAAAACAAGGAAAAAAACAAATGGTGTGAATGATGATGTGTGAGTACCTCCTTTGCACTTGGGTCATCAAAAGCAGTGAATCACATCCTGCAAGAGTCTGTTCTTCTCCACCAGCCATATCTGAAACACAGATGCCAAATGCAGATGCTTTCCATGGCTAACATTGGACCCTATGGGCCTACACAGACAGGCTACCCTATCTCTGAGTCTCTGCCCAGGCTTGCTGAACTGATGCCCATAGAGACTGAGGCTTTGCTGAGGCTTGTTATGTCCCCTCATCCTTTTTGGCTGGGAGTGTTGCAACTGGGTTAACATCTTTGGTCTGTTCTCCCATACAAACTGTTGAAAGGAAGACAAGCATCTATGGCCCCAAGAGGAGCTGTAGCCATGAACATGGCCAACTTTTGATTCACCTTTTCAAGGTCAGATCTGTTTATAATTTCTAGCTATGTTAATATGTAAAATGCATTGTTTAGTAAAGATAGGGACTAGTACTGCAAAAATGGACAAAGTCTCCAAGTGATGTAGAATAACACTGGGTTGAAAAGCTAAAATAAGAGTAAGAGCTATTTATTATTTCCAAGGGAACAAAACAGAAAATGAGAAACATCTTAGTATAGCCTACCAGAACACTGACTTGTATAACATTAATTTTTTAATGGTACTACACATAGTGCAATGCCTAAGAAGCAGAATAAAAAGTTATTAACATCTTATTATATCATTTCAGAACTGCTACAAAATTTCTGCTTGGACTACTCTATCTGAGAGGTCCTAGTAAGATCTGTGTTATCCTGCAAACAAAATGTACTTTTCTTTGTTTAAATTTTTTTTTTTTTTTTTTTTTTGCACAGAAATACTTGTCATATTTCTCCTTTTATGAATATAAGAAAACCAGTTCTTTAGCAAACGTAACAACTTGGGAGTATTCAACGAAACTGATCTTCACTACACATTTATCATGCAGCTTCTGTGTCTGTAGCCATTCCCACCTGCAGCCTGGAAATTCAAGTACCTGTAGCATAAGAGAATGATAGGAAGGCAAAAATGCAGCTGGAATCAATAGAGAGCAACTCAAAGGATCTTTTGGTATTAACATAATTTTGGTTTCTGAATGGGATGCAAAATTTTCAGGCTTTATTTCAGTGCTGTCACGGAAGCATAAGTAAACATCAGCAGAATACAGCTCTGCTGTGCAGCTGCCTTTTCTATTCATCACCTTTACCTTGTCACAAGTCATCTTACATAGTGACAGTATAAGCAATAAAATATAACTACAGCTCTCTCAGTATTTCCCAAGTTTATAGTTGTAAACCCACAATTCTCACCCTGGCAGGCATATATTTTCCCCATGTTTTCTTTCTCTTTTTTAAGACTAGTATATTTACTTCCCTTTTCATGCACAGAAATTTCATACTACAGTCAGCACAGTTTCTGTATTACCTGACAATGGGACATGAATCAAGCTGTGTACTGCTCTCTGCTCCTTGTGGAGTATCATCATTACATCATAATAGTAGAGATAGATCAGAATGGTAGAACATATGTTTGATTAACATCTCCCAACAAGGGCACAAATTTTATTGGTATTTAGTATCAGTGGGTATCAGAACAGAGATTATCAGTTTAGTGAGAACCTATGCTAGGCTTAGTGTGATTATCACTACTCATAGCCTTGGGTATTGGGTACCATTATAGCAATAGTAATGCAGAGTTCTAATGTCTTGCAAGTAGCTTGCTATCTATCTTTTCTGAATTTCATTTTGCTTTATCTATTTTAAATATGTGTAATATGGAAAACAAAAGATACCTATGTGCCCAACTGGATGATGATCACATAATATCTCTAAAGATGACATTCACTGCACATTTTCAAACAGCTGCAGTTTTACATAAAAATTCTGGATGTCTGCATGTTTTAGTTCAACAATTTCATAATATGTAACAGTAATACTATCATTTAGGTAAGTTACAGAACTCTGTTGAAGACTTATTATAGAAAATTCTCACAGGAATGAGAATTCAAAAGTAATCACAAAACATAAATTTAAATGAATTTGAATTTTTGTTATGTTTGATAAAACAGAAAGTGAACAAAAAAATTGCCTTTACATTATTTTTTCCACCACAGCATCTCACTATTTCATCAGAAATTTAATAACACTTATCCTTTGACCACAGTCTCACTCCTTATGTGTGGTATTCTTGAAGAAATTTTGCTATTATTATTACTGTTAGTAGTACTTCCAGCAAATATATGCCTAGCTGTTCTACCCCTGGGCAAGATCTCCCTTTGCACCCAGTATTATATTAAGTCAGAACAAAAAGGTATCCCAGCCAAAAGCTTAGAAATCAAAGCACAAGACTACTTTGGTAGGCAAGCCAGGTAAAAGAATGAGCAACAGTCTCGCTCACTGCCACATTTTGTGAAGAAACCACTGAGAAATTGTTATTATAGATGGTTTAAAATGGTTAAAATATCACACAGGCATACAGTACCATTACACATGAAGAGGAGGGAAATGACAATTGAATGATGTGAGAAAAGGAAGGCTATTTTCTGGACTATGGTGAAACCAAACACATTTTCCCGGGCTGCAGAAAGAGGGACTGTGAGAGAGGAAAGCAGAGACACAAGCCTGGATGTTCATATTGAGAGCTTGGCACTTAGCTTGGAGTGGTGCTGCAGGAAAGCTTTCCCTTGTACACAGTCCCAGGAGCTCATGTTGCAGTGCATGGAGAGTTTTCATCTAATGTGCAGGGAAGAGGTTGAAGTCAGATGAGACACTCTCGGGTGAGGTGGGCAGAGCTGGCCATTGTCCCACCCTCCCCAAGAAGTCACTGGCAGTAGCAAACCAGTGGGACATGGGTTTCTGTTGCTGCACAATCACGCATGGAAAGGCCTCCACAGAGGAATCTACTGGTGCCATCTGTATAAAGAAAATAGGAAGTGAGCTCCTTTGCATATGCAGGGGAAAAGGAAACAGTTGTGTGTGTCATAGCTACTCCTTATTAAACTGTTTGTAAACAAGTCATTTGTTTAATCTACCCTGGAGTAGGTGTTACAGGATAAAATGTTGCCGGTGAACCAGCCGCCATAATTATACAGGGCCATGAGATGATGCTTTGCAGCATAGAGCTGATCATGGGCAATTTACCACACGGTGAAATAATGGTATTTATTTCTTGCCTAAGTCATCAGGAGGATCTGCTTCAGGGAACTGGAGCATTTTCAGTAGCGAGCTTGACCAGTCAGAGTAATTAAAAGCAGTTCAAAGATATCCTGAGAGAGAAAAAAATAGTCCTGGGAAATAATAATGTGGGGTGTTCGTGAGCTTTTTAGGCAAACTAGCAAAAGAAAATTATGGGGTAATTTAGCTAGATAGCTTCTCAGAGTGACTTAGAGTCTAGTGAGAAATCTTTATTTGAAAAAAGTACAGAGGACTTCTGTGAGCCTAAGAATAAGCTGTTGCTCTGAAGGATTTTATGAACTGGGACATGTTACACTTCAGGAACTCCTCTTCTGTCTTGGGTAAACAGTTTTCAAAGTGATCAGCAACATCAGAATGCCACAAACTTTTAATAATTTTAGAAGGCACAATAAGCTAGTTGGGAACCCCAAAAGTGAGTGCCATGGGTGCTCAAAATGCACATGGGCATCTAATTTAACACTGGATTCATCCAAGAATGAACATAAAAGCAATAAGATAAAAAGAACATTTAATCTCAGCAAAGGATAAAAGGAAAGAGTTAGTGAGAATGTCAGGTAGATTAATTAAAGGAGTCACAGTGAACAATATTAGGCAGTAAATAACATTAGGGCATAACATAATTACCATTTCTAAGAGTTATTTATCACCAAGTAACCCTTTTTGGTCAGGCCAGTCTTTATCCCCCTGGGCTTATGTACTTTTCTGGAGCAGCCACACCTTTAATTATGTAAACCTTTAGCTTTCTTAACTTTTAGTGATGATCTGTGCTTGGACAAGTTATTGTTCCACTTTGGTTGGATTCTTCCATCCCTCTGGCCCCAGTCCCTCATTTTGTTGCTGGATTTCTGAACTATAGTCTGAGGCAGTGCTTACGCTGAAGCATCATCTGTTTGTAACTCACTGAGCCTTCTAGAGCTCTCAGATGCCATCTCCGATGTTTCTGAGGGTGTTTCTTGTATCACCCATTTCCAGTTGGATGTAAAATGTTTTTTTTCTCCTGCTTTCCTGCAACTTTTTTTTTTTTTTTTTTTTTTATTTTTCTCAAAGAGTCAGCATATGACAGTGTCCTGTAAGGACAGCGATGAGTTTCCTTTAGTACCTGCTCTTTTTAAGAAGTAGAACATCTTTAGATTCTGATGTAATATTCTTTGTGTTGTTTTGTGGTAAGAGCCAAGAAAATGCCGCAGCAAAACCTGCACTTTTTCCCTCTACTCCAAGTGCCCAATTGACTTGTATGTCTTTCAAGTTATAATGAACACCATTCCCCAATGGAAAATGCTATTTGGTTCAAGGCAAAATGTTTACAAATGTTGATTTTTTACAATATTTTGTTTCACAAAAAAAAAAAAAAAAAACCAGATAAAAAGGGATTAAGCATTTTGAGGTGGTTAGAAATGACCAGAAATGCTTCAGTTTTGCATTTCAAAAGAATTTTTTTTTTTTTTGGTAACAGATTCCATTGTCTTTAAATGTATATAGAAGCTAAATAAAACATTTTAAAGGTCAAAATCAGAACAAGAAAGATCTGCTATTACCGAGGAATTATTCTTACATTAATACAAAAATAAATATTTTAATATTAAATGTTAATTCCTCAAGATATGTAGCAAACTTTTTATTATCTACAGGTTCAGTGGGTGAAAAGAAGAAACTACATCTTTTACTGGAAAACACTCCTTGTGCTTCCAAGAGAACACCTCTATAAGCTATTTATGTCAATGGACCTTCTTCCCCTCTGCTCCTCAGGTTCTGGGGCTTTATTTCATCTGATTTTGATCTCCAAAAACTTTAGTAAAAGTTGGTTGCTCAGACTGCCTCTGCAGACACCAAAGAAAGCTGAGGCACTCCAGTGAGCCCTTATAGCTGGGAAAAAGTGCTTTATGCAGAAAGTATCTACCAGTATCTACCTTGCCCTGGAAGGAGTCTAGACAACCGACCAGATGAAGTCTATGGTTAAAAGAGGCTAGGAGAGACTTAGAAAACGGCTTTGTTACGATGTTAATCATACCTATAAAAGATATAATACTAGCCTTGCCTTTTCCCTCTTAAAAAAAGAGAGCTGAGACGAGTTAGTGGAACTCAGAGCTTTCTGTGGTGCTTGCCTCAGAACAGGAAATTCCTGAACAGGACTGTGTTACTTTTTCTTCTCTCTTGACTTTCTCTTTACAGTTATTTATAACCATTAAAATATATATTTGTATACATATATTCCGTCTTCTCATCACAGGTGATGTAACCTTTCTGTAGTTAAACTGAGTAGTTTCCTGAAACTGAAAGATCAGTATTAATTAGTCTATAGATATAGGTGCCTAATTTAATAAGAATTTCTTGAACACCTGAATGAGAAGCAAAAATCACTTTAGGATGCTAAGCTGAAAACACATCTGAAAATTTTAGTCTTATGTATATAGTGATTTAGTTGTGCTACTTAAGCGCCCTTGTTATGGTGTTCTGAGTCCTTGCCTCCATTAGGCGTAAAAACTAGATTTTTATCTTACATTGGTGAAGATTATAGTCATAACATGTAGTGAAGACTGCAAGTGCAATTTAAATAAATTCTGGTAAATCAGGGTAATCCCTAAAATCCCATGCAGTACTCTTTTCAATTTATTTAAATGTGAAAATTGTATCTGTACTAGAATTCTGTATCTCTTTTTGCCTGGTAAGTGGTCAAAGCATACATGTTTTTGCCTAGCTTGGCCATGATATTTTATGTTGTAAGTCTAAATATGTAGTGGAATTTGCCTTTTATACTAGCTAAGCTAAGGAGTAAACACTGAGAGAATCTCATCTTGATAAGTTTAAGACACATTAGGAATATTTTGGTCTACCTACACTATGTTTCTCACATGCCATAACTGGAGCCCACTTGCAATATATTTAGAATATATTCAAATATTTGACTCCATGCAAGGGCTCCTAGTGCTTAAATGTTATGGCTGGAATACTTAGTAATACTGTATAGCCTCTTTTCCTTACAGAAGCGCTCTGAAAGGGTTTCAATTGCCAGGAAAATGTGAAGATGAAGGGACCTGGCAAATTTGCTTCCTTTATCAAAGTAGAGCTGGAAATACATCTTTAAAGACGGAGCAATTGAAATAATTACCATAAAAGCACTCATTAATACGCTGTAGTATTACTAATAATATCCCTCATTTTTATTACAACACAGAAGTACTGTTACATCAGCTGTTCTAGTTTGAAATCTTCTGCATAATGACTAAGGCTTTTTATTACTTAAGTAAGAAAATACATAATGCCTAGTCAGTAAGTCTGTTTAACTTTGTCAAAAATGGTGCAGAAAGCCTGTGCCAAGACTGGTGTTGTGCATCAGGCAACATGAGAAGTGCCTTCAGCTTCCAGAGTGAATCAGGAACATTGAACATCTGGCAGGACTGACCCCTGTATAGGAAGGCAGCATTCAAGGTCAATATGTGGGGCTGTCACACTTCCTTTGATGTTTTGATTCCATAAATGTAGACGTGGATATGTTGCTCTCTTCTGGAAGGGTTTTTTCCTTCTGTAAAATAGATGGCAATATGTTTAACAGTCTGTAAATATGGATTTAAAATGGTCTTCATGCTGCAAGAAGTCCAAATACCTCTTAAGTTGCTTGTGAATTGAAAATAGTCACCTTTCTGAATTAACTGTTTCAGAGCCTCCTGTGCAAAGCTCAGAGTTTGGAGCATCAGAGATCTCCTCCCATCCATCCCCATCACAAATTTTCATCACATCATGGCAGGGAGAGACACATATTCTGACTGATTTCAATGGAAGTACTTGTTTCCTGTATCAAGTTAACAGTGAACCATTCCTGGAGCAAGTGAATTTGAGTTCATTTAGGCCTGTAGGCCAAGTTCCTCAGGACAGAAGTATTGGAGGAAAGGTAAAATATCAGTCACATTTGCAGTGTGGCCAAAAGCGAAACTGCACTGGAAGTCATCCTTGCCTTTAGTACAAACAAAAGCTTCCTGTGCAGTGAGCAGAACAAATTAAACCTTGTTTCCTATGGATTTGTGCCTCACAGTTGGATTCTCTGGTGTCTAAGATTAGGTCCCATTTAAAAGTATTTCTTGCATTTGAGCCATTTTGACCATGTATCTCCCATGGTGTGAGTTCATCTGAAACCTGTTCCTAAACGGAGCATGCTAAGATGTGCTTTTTCTTCTGGGCAGCAACGCCTTTTCACTAAACTTGTGACATTTTATCTCTGACACCCTTCTCTTGCTAACTGAGGTTGACCAACGGGTTCAAAAGTTATGGATACAGTCATATGGACAGAAAGCCTGATAGGTACCGGCAGTAACAGATACATATACATGCAGATAATGTGATGTTATGGGAGATATCTCAGATTAATCTGGATTGCCTGCCTGTTTAGTGCCAGACCATAACTGGCCCGTATGCAAGAAGTTCCAGGAGACCAGGTGGGCACAATGAGCTCCCACAACAGGTGTGTGAGTTTGTCACTTCTGGTACAAGTTGCCCTCATGTAACACCTCAAAACACAAGTGTGCCTTTTGCACATCCTTTCTGAAATGTTTCCCTGTAGAGGGAGACTGAATGTCTCCTCTCTACTTCACTAAACCTCTCATGGAAAGCATGAAATATGTTAATTCCCACTAAAATCACAAAAGATTAGCTTTATAGTGAGTTATTTAACACTCTTGTGACCAAGACAATTTTTCAAGCCATTACTACCTAGGAGTTACTATTGTGGCATTTCTTGCTACATTTTTCACTTCTAAAATTGCAGCCTTGCTTATGGCTTCTAATGACCTGTACTGGAAATCTTAGACTCTTTCAAATTGCAGGGGGAAAATGTAGTTCCTGTGAAGAAGAAAATTATTTGTCTGATGGAGATTGGAGCTCTGGTCTGAAAATTCCTCTGAGGCTGTGGAGGCCTGTGCCACCTTCTGCCAGTAAGATTATGCTGTGTAAGTGGATTGTGACTCAAAAAAATGACTCAATTGTGTAAGATATATTGCCAGCACTTTAAAAACAAAGCATCATCTGGTCAATGCAAGTGATTAGGCAATTTAGCACAACATCAAAAGAATCAAGGCAGTTACCTGATTTCTTCTATATCTGATGAGTTAATCCAATATCATTTCTGGCCAGTCTTAAAACAGAATGAGAATAAATATTGCAGGAATAAATTAAAAGAGATCAGTGAGAAAGGATGTTAAATTCTCTTCATTAATCTGCCATGGAAGCAAGATTAAAATAATTACAGTTTAAAATTTTACACAGGTTCCATTAAGTTCCAACCAGACTTTTCAATAAAGGATTACTGCTCAATGGCAATTGTTAGAGGTGCCATCTAAGAGGGCAGATGTATTATCTGTATTTTATAGTCATGTAAAAATGTAATAACTTTTGGTCACAATTAACTAATATAATTTGAAGCTGGAATATTGATTGTCAATCACACATAGCAACCCTAGGTGATTAACAGGATTCTGGGTGATTCTGGATTGTTCTCATGGTGGCTGCATATGAATACTCCAGGTACTTAGTCATCAGCCACCCTGCTGACTTTTGCCTAGGAAGGAAACAGGTTTTGCAGGCTGTTCTCTTCTGCCCAGGTTGACAGACAGAGGGAGAAATTGAGTATTAGGTACATGCATGCTCAGTACAGGTGTACTGATGTGGAGGAAGAAGAATCATAGAATCATAGAATCGATTGGGTTGGAAAAGACCTCTGAGATCATCAAGTCCAACCCTTGGTCCAACTCCCGTCTGTTTACTAGATCATGGCACTCAGTGCCACGTCCAATCTCAGTTTAAAAA
>JAWWEU010000081.1:138553905-138567084 GCA_035583155.1 Acropternis orthonyx | reverse complement strand
GAGGGTGGGAGAACAAAAAAACCAACACCCTAACAATTTAAAAATAATCCCAACAAACCAAAGACCAAAAAACTGTACAGGACTTGTTTCTAGAAGATCTTTTAAAAACAATTCAGGAAGAAAGAATCTTTCTTATAAGACTCTGGTGATTGCTGCACTCAGGAAGTGAGGATACTTGGATCAATTCACTCCAGAGTGAAGGAAGTTTCACTCTTTGCTTTCTGCTTCTGAGAAGACTGTCTAAAGCATCAAACAATAATATCATTGATGAAGGGAGCTTCATTCTGCTGAAGGTGATTGCTTCCACCAAGAGAAGAGTGAGCAAGATAGCAGAAATATAACTCTGCCCTAGCAGAAGTGAAGCTGGTGGAGGAATGAGGCATGGGGAGGATTTTCCTGTAAGAAACACAAATTCAACTCTGAATTTATTACAACATGAGAGAGAATTCATGACAAGTCTAGATAAACTAAGTGGTACTAAGATGGAGGTACTTTGACATACTTTAGCTTATTAAAACATAAATTACTCTTATTTCACTAGGTGGATGAAATGTCCAGGAAAAGAAATACTTTCTTCTTCTATGAAGAGATAAAGAAACAATATTATTTCTCAAATGATGCAGCAAGAGCTGAAAAGATCATCATTAATGAGCATGTGTGTAGCTGTGTGAGTGAAAGCATCTTCTCCATTACAGGTTGCAGTAATATAAAAGGGATTCCTGAACACTAACTAATTTTAGAGTTGTATGAACAGAAACAAATATATAACCACTTTCCAGCTATATGCACATGTCAGTGTAGAAAATTCCCCAATTCAAGGTATATACACACTGACATTTGACAATCTTAGAAGTATCCTCTGGCTTTTCAAATGCATCCCTCTGACACAGAGCAGACTAGGTCAGCAGTCCCTGCACTCTGTGCTGCAGCTGCTCTCAGTCTGTCACAGTAATCACCTACCTGCTCCATCTTCAACTTACATTCAGTGCTGATACAGGATATTTTTGCTGTTGCAAATGCGAGCCACAAAGACTTTTACATGACTCTTTCATTCATTCTCTTCCATGGATCACTGTTAGGATTAAGCATGATGTATATTCATAAACAAATAAATCTCACAGACCAAAAACTTGTCTTTAATCATTTACACCTATTCAGCTGGACATTTCTGTCCACAGCTGAGTCTTTACAGCAAACAATAGACTTATTGTGTGATATAAAGTTGCATGTAGAGGTTTATGACATAATAATGAAGTAATATTTCTAACTGTATTCAAAGGTTTGGTTTTTTTGCAGTGTCTTCCTTCATACTTTTCCCTATTTTATATTAATAAAACAGTTTTAACAAAATATTTGAACCTGCATCGAAATCAATAGAGAACATCTTGGTTTACAATTTGATTACTATTATTTAGTACATTTTATCATTGATATTTGAGTGTTTAGTAAAGGTTATTAGGAAAGGAAATTGTTTCCATAGAGAATAATAGCAATTCTCATCTTACAATGTAACTCCTTCCCTATTAGGATTTTAGGAATTTATAACAGGAGTGTTATTCAACCTATAATTTTTTGTTCTGTTATGTATTTCAAAATTATTTAAATCCTGTATTTTTCATTCTTTGATTTAATTTTTTGTGTTGTTTTTAATTAAAAATGACATTCGACACAGAAATGCAGCAGTTTTACTTGAAAATATCAAAGACAAGTTCTTAGCATTTCAAAATATTCCCAGGTGTATATATATATATATATATATTTTAACTTCAGTCAAGTTTTTTCCCATAGTTTTGGTTTCCAAGAATTTTTTTGGCAAGTTTGATATTAATTAAAATTTTTCCTCCACCACATTTACAAATATAAGCACACCCACATAACACTCTTTGAGGTAACCAAGTGTCATTGGCCTACTACAACAAAGCAAAATGCCAAATTATTTCTGGGGAAGGAAGGTAGAAATGAGTTTCATCCATTGAAATAACTCAAGTTAATGGGTTCAGCTTCCCACCAAAGGCACTTGGCATTCTGCAGACTTCAAGCTCTTACTTGTCTACAAGCTTCTTGCTCTGAGGTTTGGTGCTCCAAGCAGTATGCTAGTAGACCTTGTCCCATGACAGCATACCACAGCTGCCTTCAGACTCCACACCTGAACTTCCTTCCCATGTAAGCAGGACAGGGAGGATGGTATCTTATCATGTCCAACTAGGTCGAACAGCAGCCCGGTTCAGAGTCTGAAATAATTTGCAGGGTAAACATAAGCGACATACAGTTGTGTTTGCCTGTTCAGCATAAGCTTCTCCAATAACTTCCTTCAGTCCCTCCTTTGGATCTTCACCTGTGGGTCAGGATGTCTGGATGGGGTCAGGCATCAGGGATCGCAGCTTTTACAAGCCATTGGTTTCTCATATATTGTCTTCACATGTGCCTGTCACAGACAGTTATGGAAGGACAGAGGAAAGTAGAAGCACATCTTTGCCCAGACAGGAGAGTGGATTAAGTGTGAGATATGTATGCCTAGGGTGGAGGAATTGGCTCCACCTGTGTACATACCAGCCTGAGCTGTGAGCACATACAGTTATTGGGTGGGGATGACAGTCTTGTCTATCTCCTCTCAGATAAACAGAGAACATTGTTCTTTAAGTCAAAGGCAGTGCAAGGAAATAAAATCAAATTGCTTTTCAAATAGGCAAGTCAATTCTGCTACCAAGTGTAGGTTTCAGTAGTGACAAGTGCCACGTGTTATTTCATACCCTCCTGAGGTACTGTGCCAAAAGTAGGAAGCAGAAAAGAACTGTCTATTGAGGCAAATGGATATAAAATGCATGGATCAAACTAATGGACAGGGAAATAAAGCTTTCAGTGAAAAGTAAGCTGACTCAAGCAATGTTTGACACAGCCCAGGACAGCCAGGAGCAGTAGTCTACTTTTATTGGTATTTGGCCCGACTTTCCCAGCTTTAGAAAAAGACAATTATTTTCTTTAGTTGACTGAGTTAGACTTATCAATGAGTTTACTCACATAAGATACTCCTGTAAGTGATCAAACAATGTGAAATAATTAGAAATTTGTTGGCAATATCAAGGCAATTCAATATTTTTACCAACTTTCAAATGATTCAGATTTCAGCTACAGTGCAGGAAAACCATGCAGTCTTTGTGACATCTAGCAAATATTCTAAATCTGTCTCCTGCAAGTGCAAGTACATAATTTACAAGGAAGTGTGCTGTGGGATCAAACAGAACACAAAACTTAAGCCACATGCTCCCTAAGGACCAACCCAAACACTTTATCACTTATTTGCAACAAACAGCTGCCAATATGCTAAAGTCAGCGTGGTGCTTATGGTGCATTTCCCTGATGTTTGGTTAGGCAAATTTCTGGTTTTAAAATGGTCATTCTGTATCCTTCTTCACAGGGGTTTGATGACTCCAGAGACTGATGGTAGAGTATGGAGTCTTTCACCTGTAAGGTCATTGTATCCACAGTAAGTGGAGAAGTGCAGAATCTTCGGTATTTCTTTTTATATTCCCAGTGTATTTATTGTGAAGAGAAGACAGAAGGAGCTATTTGCAATATGCAACAAAATGTTTAATTACTCTGCAATCCTTCATGTCATTTAGGGCCTTAGTTATTCAGCTGAACCTCGCACAGGCAATGAAACCTATCAACAGGGGCACTAATTGGAACTCCTGTGAACAGTTTCAGCATTTGTCTTTCTATCTGGCACTTCAAAGTGGAGTGTTGTTCTGCCAAAAAGATACTTTTCCGCAAGTTACAATGAAACAGAACATTAGCACACTGTGGAGAAATTCCTGTTGAATTCACCATATACAGACTGAATTTGGGTTCCAACGCTGTCTGTCTGGATCTCCTGAAAAATAAATCTTGTAAATCCTGCATGTTTTCTGTTACCAAAGAAAACCACCTTCATGCGTAAAACTGCTTCTTACATAAAGGCATATGCCCTTCTTTATTAAAAGAGAAAAGAGAAATACAAGGAAAGAACCACCTTAATGGGTGTTTTACTGACTAGCAAGCAAGGAAAAGCTTACATAAGATGAGTTTGTTTTCTCTCTGAATTGGTCTTACAGTTGCACCAGTGGGAAAAAAAAAAAAGAAAGGACTAAACAGCTTTGAAATATGTATTTGCTTCCTATAATAACTGTATGTATCCCAGCTATAAATAATCATTGATGCTGGTGCAGATCACAAAGAGATGTGAAATAGTGGCTAGTTAAACAGAAAATTATAATAACACAGAGTAATATAAACAACTAGATCAATTTGTATTGATATACAAGTAAAAGATCATACATGATATACTGACCTGGCTTCTTCCTATGGACTTTTATAGCAGTTCTAGTAGAATTTAGCAAATATTTATAATTACACTCTAAAATTCCTGACATGCAGTAATAATATTAATTAAAAATAACACTAATTAAAAATTATACTAATAAAAGTGGTATTGCACTAAACTTTACAGTATTTCTTCCATGATCAGAAGTAACTAGGTACTACCTCTGCTCCCTGTTCCTCTAGTATGCAGCTTCCCTGTCGGGACTCAGACATTATCACTTCATCCATAACATTTGAGTCAGTGTCTGCACTTAACGGGAAAGACTTAGTTATCCTTCTACAGTCACTGCTCTTTCGAAACATCTAATTTGATTAGAGTTGAAAAATTTGCCAGGTAGAAAATGATTGATGCTGCCAACACACTGGCTTTTCAGAGATGATGCCAAGTATTTGACTGTAATGGCAGACAAGGGTGCTCAGACCCCACCAAAATGCCATGTAAATAGAGATGGATAGTATCAAAAGCAACAGAGCTCTCCTACTCCTATGCAATAGTGTGCTTAAAAAAGCCTGTTTGAACAGCTACATATCAATAAATCTAAATTGCACTGCAGATAGCATTTGTCTACAGGGGCTTAAAATAATTTGTTGACTCAGATTGGACTGTAAGAAATTACCACTTACAAGGGAGCATGCTGTGGGCTTAAAAAGAGCACAATACCTAAACCTTGCTCTACCTCAGGACTATCTCAGCCCCATAATCACCCCTTTTAATAAGTGGCTGTCTCTATCCTAAAGGTGGCTTTGCTCTTTATGATAAAGCAGTCATGTGCACTGTCAGTGACTACAGCACCAGAACAGAAGAACTTTTCTTTCTGTAAATATTTAATTTCTCATTTTCAAAAAGCTACTTCCTGTAAAATATTCCACAGCTGACTGAAGGAAAAAAAAAAAAAAGCGGTTGCTTAAGTTCCTTGCTACTGATAAAGTATCTGGTACATTAAAATATACCATACCTGGGAACATGGGTATCTTGTTTAAAGGTATGGTTGGGTCTCTATGTCAGGGACTCCAGCTGGCCTCATCTGACAAATCTTCATCCATTTCACTGAACTAAGAACTCCAAACTAAGAGCACAACTAAGGTATAAAAGCCTAGACTATCACCTGTACAGAGTTAAAGCCTTCAGATTTTGCTCATACAAACCTCCCTCACATTTCTAATATCTTATCAGCACCTTGCAGAACTGAGTGCCTATTTTCTGACCAATGTTTCAAATAGGGAAAGGCCATCAGAACCCACTAAAATGCAAACTGCATCTGTAGTGACAACTGGACACTTTGGTTCTTTTGTCCAGGTTTAACTTTTGTATGGGGTGGTCCCATGGCATAATGGTTAGCACTCTGGACTCTGAATCCCAAGGGCC
This sequence comes from Acropternis orthonyx, assembly GCA_035583155.1. Classification (NCBI taxonomy): domain Eukaryota; kingdom Metazoa; phylum Chordata; class Aves; order Passeriformes; family Rhinocryptidae; genus Acropternis; species Acropternis orthonyx. The sequence goes on along the minus strand of JAWWEU010000081.1, from coordinate 138,561,359 downwards.
TGAGTTCGAGTCTCAGTGGGGACTGTCCCCATGGCAGTTAAATGCCTCCCTGCCATGTGATCCCATCAGATCTCAGATGCTCAGCAGGGCCAGCCCAGGTTAGTACCGAGCGCTGTAGCCAGTCCCTAGGATTTCACTGTCACTGTCCGAGCTCACTCGGCCATGGCAAATGGACCTTAGGACTTAAACGGTGGGACCAGTTCTGTGCATGCTGTGCCTCACCTAAAAAATCCACTGTGCAGGCTGGAAGGACAACGCCTATGTGGGGAGAGCCCTTCCCAAGATCTGCATTCACGAAGTCTGGCCATTATTATTATTTATTATTAACTTTTGTTCTTGTGAACAGGACTAGCATGTTATCAACTGTTGGAAAGGTTGTGACAACTTGGGCAAGGAAAGGATAGGCAGTGTTCTAGTTTTCTTTTTAATTCCTGTAAAGAAGAAACTAATCTTTCATGGTTTTAATCAACAAGCTCTTTAAATGTGTGGCAATGTCCCTTTCAAGAAATCTTGTCTCAGTGAACCAGATGCTTCCCTGAGTAGTAACAGAGGCATTCAAACAGTCCTAGAGTCAGTGACTCGGAATGGAAATGGGAAAGGATGGAGACTGTGGTGCGACAGAGACTAGTGAAAAGAGCCATTCTTGCCCCTACAAGATGAACAAGGAGCATGATATGAGGTAAATAAACATTCAGTGAATTCAAATCTGTTGGACTGGGTGGCTGCATTAGCAGTAGGCACAACTCTTTTGTCCAAGCATCATCCCTTTACAAAATGCACATTGCAACACAACACATGCTTCTTCTGGCCTTACTGCAGAATTCTCATATGCTTTTATTCAGCCTGGGCCTGATTCTATGATGAGTTAAGTCATCATGGAACTCCCTTTCAGTTCAGTGGAAACTGAGGTCCTGAAATTATTTTAAATATTGTGCTTTATTGTACCCTTTTTTTTTTTTTTTTTTTTTTTTTTAAGCCTTTAATTTCCAAGTCATCTTTGAAGCCTTGGTGTTGCTATGGCTATGGCTTTAAGGAATGGTTTACTCCATTTTAACCTTTCACATTTTATTAACAAAATCAAAACCAGGACAATTAGGTACCTCCTGATTTTCATTTGTTTTAATATTAAGGGAATGTTTGAAATGGCAAAAGTCTTGGGAAAAGTACTTCAAGCCGTGGCTGCAGCAGCACTGGAGTTCTGGCCACAGACATCAAAGATAACTTGAAAAGAAGAAAAAAAAAAATTGAAACCGATAATTCTTTACATTTGGGGATACATTTAAATAATTTTGTTACATATAAATATATAAAGGCTAAGAAAAGAGAATTAACTCCTGTTGAAATCCAGTATTTTAAATGTAAAACTAAGCTATTTTCCATTTTTTTCTTCTTTGGGGAAGACAAGAGAAGTAAAACTGTATGGCAACAGTGGAAGATTGACTAAGAAGGTATTTAGGAAAATAACTGCTAGAGAATCTCTGCCATTGGCTTCCTGAATGGCCATTTGAAAATTATGAACTACTTTGTTCTTAAACTCAGATTTTTCCACCTCAAATATCTGTGCACTAATAATAGACAAATTTGAACGTTCCATGTCTTAAATGCTTAAACCAGAGTGTTTACTATCTATTGCCCAAATAACGACACCTCAATGTAAAACACGGCAATAGACATATATATATATATCTCATATCCGAAATCTCTCTTTCATTTATATTGTTTCCCCTTATGTTGGACTTCAATAATATAGCCCCATACAGTTCAAAAAACAAGTAAAGATATATGGTTGTCAATTGTCTTTTTGCTCCTGTTGTTGCTGTGCCTCTCTCTACTTCACTCTCAAACTCTTGGGATTGATATTATGACTGAATTTATGAACCTTTTAAGGGAATTTTGCATTTGTATTCATAAGTGCTTAATACTTTTTATGGCAAGACTTAGAGAACATTAAGGAAAATTCCCCTTTTCTATGTTCCCTGATAGTGTTGGACTTTTGAAGGAGGAAGTTTTGAGGAATTAGAGAGAAAGAAAAATGAAAACACAATTAACTGATAACTAAAAATAGCATTTTTCCCAGAAAGTGTTAAGGCTGCACTCAACCAAAGGCAAGTATATGAGCTATTAGCAACCAGTAGGATGTTGAAGAAGGTAAAAAATAAGCGAGTAGACTGGTCAGACACTAGTAGATTCAGTCATAAAGGACAAGACATTCAGTTATTTAATTAAATGGCTCTTTCAAAGATTAAAACCAATAATAATTCAGAACTCTGAGAAGTTATTTTCATTATGATTTTGTACCTATTTGAGCAAACACTTTTATATTAGCAATAAGCTGTTGTGTTTTTTTCTTTTTTGTATTATTGTTATTACATTACTCAGAAAAGAATTGAAGTTTTAAAACAAAGTGTATTAATATATTACTTTTTCTGCTTCGGGGGAATTTAATGTAATTTAAGAGTATCTGAATTGAATTACTATGGTTATAAAAAATTTCAGAGACCTCCCAGCAAATCACAAAAAAGGGACAATTTACATATTTGAACAGTCTTACATCCTGTTTCTTTATTGATCATATTGAAATCCTCAAAGGTGTCATTGACATAGCAGAGACTTCACCTGAGCTTTACATTTTAAATTGAGGCGTCTGAAGACTGCTGAATACCAAAGTGTTTAGTAGCTCTGCTTTGCAGATTTTCATTTAAATCAGAATAATATTGGTCTTTCAGGATTGTTGTACATCTTGATGTCTTATTATAAATTCCATTATCAGCCATTAGTAGTGAGATAGGTTGTAGACATCACATGCAGAGTTCATGTGTATAGGACAGAACAACACACGTCTCAGGAATGTAGATAACAGGCCTCAATCCTGAGCACTATGCTCCTGTTTTTCAAATCTCTCTATAACAACTTCAAAATCTCTCTGACCACCATTTAATACATGTAAAATTAGAATTGTTTCTCACTCTATGTAACGTTTTTCATTTACCTACATTGGATTTCATCTGACATTTAATAATTTAATCTCCCACTCATTCTTTGTAACCAACCCTCATCTTTATTCCCCCAAGTAATTACAGTGTTTGCTTAGGAAATTCTCATGGGAGCCTAGGTTCAATCCCTTCTTCTGCCTGAATGCAGTCTGTAGAACAGCAGAGATCATTCTGCCCCAGAAATAAAATAATTCAACAGATAAATGAGAAAGAAAGACCATCATCTTTCTCACACAGGTTTTACCTTCCCATGGCTTTCTGTTCCCAGGGATGGCCATTATCAAATAGTTCCTTCTTCCCCCTCAGCTGTTCTGCTCAAGTTCACAATTCATCCTGAAGAGTCTTCCCATCAAGCTTGTTCCCTCTTGTGTTTCAGCTCCAAATGCCTGTCTGCATATCTCAGTCCCATGGATGCCTACCTCCACCTAAACAGGAGGAGGCCTATGTGCTGAGAGAGGCTGCCTGGCCACAAGAAGGAGAGATGGTAGAGAAATGTAGGAGTGAGTTCATACCCTGCAGGTCTGTAACCACGGGTCTTGTGACTCCTGTGTCACCAGCAGTTGCTGGCATCTCCTAACAAAGACACATCAATTTCCAGGCATGTAGATCCAGCCATTCCATCTCTCTCCAGGAGATGACCTCTTAAAATTGTCCATGTGCTCTTTAGCAAGCAGAATGGCAGTGTTTTATTAATGACTGCTACTTGGCTCTGCAGGATCAGAGGGAGGTGGTGTGGATGTTCTGGATCCCAGCTCTTCCTTTGCATGTGTTCTGCAAAGAAACCAAGCTGTCCCACTCTAAGCTTGCACCTGGGGCTCTGTAATACAAATCTCTAATGTCTGCAAGGGATGAAGATGCTAGGGTACAGTTTCAAGCTAAGCTTGATCCCATGAATGGTCTCTATCTCTGTTTTCCTACATGCAGTCAGTCTTGACATCCTGCAGAGAACCTGTGTTCAATATACTTATATGAAGTGGTTAAGAAACGAACTCCCCAGCACTTTCCTCCTGTTCCCTGGATGCTCTTTCAGGAGGTCCCACAGAATGATACTGGACTAGTTCAGGAAGTAATTTCTAGGGAAGGCATGTGGAGAACAGAGGTGATAGGATCTGACTAGGAACTTGCAGTTCATCACAGCTGCTAAGCTTGGCAGCTGGGATAGGCCAAATGCTAGAGCTGTTTACTCACAAGGAGGAACATCATTGCTACTTGGTCATGACCTCATTCAGGTATGGCATAGATTTTAGGGAGTTAAGATAATTAATCTGCTGCTAATGGCAGAGGTTGTAACTTAATGTGAACATGACGAATATTTCATCATTTCTCAAGGGTAAGTTCTCTGTCATCCCTTCCCTGTCAGACGATGGGTCATTCTGGCATAGTAGTAGTTTTACTAATAGCAACAGGCTTTTAGATATTTTTACTTTGGAGGCAATTGTCATCTGTGGCAACTCTCTCTTCTACATTGTCCCAGTCTTTGGAGCTCTTACAGTCTTCAGGAAAGTGGTCCCAGTGTTAAGCAGGCTGGATGACAAGGAAACTTAGGCTCAGGTATCATAAATGAAATCTTTAGTGGTTTCAGGTACATCTGAAAGAAGGTTTGATGAGTTATATTTTGTTTTTACTTGGCAGACCGTGATGATTTTAGTTGCCTTGTGTGTTCTCTGAATGACAGAGCTTTCCCAGTAAAGGCTCTGGCATGTACATAACTCTAAAAAGAAAAGACTTTTCAGGTTTTCACACTCATAGATGTCATATAGTTAAAAAGAGTTCTGTCAGCCAGTGGTTTTACTCTGCTGGGCTTGTCTGCTGACAGAGGTACAGGCACAAGAATAGTTAAAGGAACTTATTAGTGTAGGAAATAAACTGATCTTTTTGTGATTCTGACTTTGTCAACCTGTGCCCCACTTTCCTACCTCTGTCATGGATATAACACTGCTCTAATACTACTTGCATGGAGAACAGCATGTGCTAATGACAGGCATTTCTGTACTTGGCAGTAGGGATCATATGGTTCCATGTAGATAGACAGGCATGAAACTGATGTCAAATAGGAAAGAATACATGCCTAAAAGAAAGCCATTTCTGTTTCAGCTGTTTTTAGTGGAAGACTGTTATAGTGGAGGATTTAACCATGAGAAGGTCATTTGCTTATCAGATACATTGTAGCAACTGTGAAGTTTTATGTAACTGGTTCAGCCATCCACAGTTACATGTGAAATAATTTGCTGATTTTCCACAGTTTTTCATTTGTTCAACAAACACACGGATGGGTTGATTTTTGCACAGCAGTTGATGACTGACCTTTACAACCACTGGCATACTACTGTAATGCATTTTACTGTCTCTTACCTACGTGAAGAATAAAGATAATGTTCTCTTTTGTTGCCCATAGCATGCAAAGTACATGATACTTTAAAAAAGTGCTTCTGAAGTTAAACAATTTGCAACACTTACTAGTGGGAGATATTTTACAACTGTAAAGGTAACACCTGAGATGTATGAAATAAGATCTGTGATCATTCGCTTTCCCAAATTCTGCAGATCCTCCTACTTTACCACCAGCTCCTCTTTGCTCTTAAACATCTTTAGATATTGTATCAGATTATCAGCATTCATCTCTCTTTCTTTGAACAAGAAGCAAGTACTTGAATCCCACTTAGAGCGGACTGAGTTTAAAAAAGTAGTAAGAAGTTATTTTGTTACAGGTAAATATGATTTTGGAAAACCTGGTCAGCATCTGTAGGTCTCAGTGTGATGCTCCACCTAATGAAGTGTAATGGTTGATATTCTCTGGCATTTGCTTGAATTCTTATATTTTCTGATTTTACTGGGTCTTGTTGGGCTGGAGTTAATATTCTTCATAGAAACCTGTACAGTGCTGTGTTTTAAATTTTTCTTGACCAAAACAGCTGGTGATAACACATGAATGTTTTAGCTACTGCTGAGCAGTGCTTGCAGAGAGTCAAGATTTTTATGAGCCAGTAGGCTGGGGGTGAGCAAGAGACTGGGAGGGGACACAGCTGCAACAGTTGATCCAAATTGACCAAAGAGATATTCTGCATCATATAACATCATGTTCAGCAGTAAAACTGAGCGAGTTTTTCCAAACAAGCTGTTGCTTGGAGACAGGCTGGGTGTTGGTCTGCTGATGTGAGGTGATAAGTGATTGTCTTTGCATCACTTGTTTGTTGGGGTTTTTTTTGTTGTTGTTGTTTTGGTTTGGTTTGGTTTTTTTGCTTCTTTCTTCACTTCTTAAGCTGTCTTTATGTCAAACTGCAAGTTCTTCCCACTTTTGCCATTATGATTCTCTCCCCTATCCTGCTAGGGGGAGCAAGTAATTGGCTGAGGAATTAGCTCCTGGGGGCTTGGCTGTGATAAACCTGCTACAATGATCCAAAATAAATGTTAAAAATTTTCAGTACCACATCTCCTGTGTTTCATTTGTGATGGGATTAATATTTTGATAGTCCTAAACAATGCAAAAATATGACTATCTGGATATCTAAAATATGGCTATGCCAAGTCTTTGCTGTAATGTTTCCAGACTGTCTGGCCTATAGGTCTTCTTTGTCATGCCAGGAGCCACACAGAACAAATACATGGAGGACCCTGCCACAGTGACTTCCTCTTTGTTCCTGTTTTCCAGAACTGTTAATACATTGGTGGTGCCTTCTTGCAGAGGAGTTTCAATGTGATTCCTCCATCTTGTCCTGCTGAAGGAGTACTTGCCAATCACCATATTACGTGGATAGTCCTTAAAGAAGTAAATAGCACAGTGATACCTAAGGATTTTAAGGTGCATTTTAGAGATTTTTTTAGAGTTATAAAAGTTGAATAAGTTTTCCTCAGTTTCTCACATTTTAGGTGGTATTTAGAAGTCACTGAGCACTTTCACACAATACCAAGGACACACTGTTTTTAAGAACATCTGCAAGAACTCCAACTGAGACAATAAGACAGCTTGTAGTCAAAACTGGAGAGCCAGCTTCGAGCCCTTGGAGGGGCTCCAAGGGGCAGTTCTTAGGAGTTCTGAGAGTGGGCACCAGGGGAAATGGTACCACGGGTTGGCTATAGATCATCATGGCGAGGCTTCGCGAATAAAGATTTGGGAAAAAAATTTAAAAAAAAAGGATACAGTTCATGGGCAGTTAGAGCAGAACGACACTCAGGACATCCACTATGCACAGTATCAAGCATGGTTCTGATGTTCCAATATGCAAGTGTCAGTTTGAACACACCTTTGGAGGCAGGTGTATGCCTTTGTCTCTTTGTCTTTGTTCAACCGCATCAGAAGATGCCCGCTGGCCGTGGTTAGTCAACCGGCTGAGGGGTGGAGATGAACTTTGGTTAGGACACCTTTTCTAGACCCCTCTCTGTGTGGAGCAAGCAGTGCTCTCCTTGAAAAAGGCTGCTTGGTCATTCAGGATGCTGCCGAACAAGACTGTCATCTCCAGGTCA
>JAWWEU010000081.1:138457738-138553805 GCA_035583155.1 Acropternis orthonyx | reverse complement strand
TCTATCTATCTATCTATCTATCTATCTATCTATCTATCTATCTATCTATCTATCTATCTATCTATCTATCTCCACTATTGTTGTTTTGAGAGTCTTTTGCAGGAATTTAGGCATCAACAGAAAAAAAACCACATTTTCCCTCCTTCACTGTGTTTTTTCACTGTGTGTCTTTGGGGACTTTTGTCCACAGGATCCAAATCACTAATGAAAGGGGTTTGTGCACTTGAAAAATCTGTGAAGGGAAGGAACTGAGTAGCCACAAAAGGTATCAAGGAGGAGTAAATTACTACAATTATTACAGCCCAAACTAATTGATTCCATTCTATATAGAACACAGGCAAAACAGTGATCAAGTCTGTCTGAACACAATATTAACTGTAGATAACTTCTGTAGAGTAAATAAGATTCATTTCCTGAACACAAATAAACATAAAACACCAGTGATTTTACTTCACACAGTGAAGAAAAACAATCAGTGTGATTAGTTTAGCAACCCGATGTACTTCTGTGGCCATTCTGCGCTATTTCTATTGCCATAAGGCAAGAAGTTACAGTAGATAATCCAGTGATCTCTTGTAGTCCCAATCTCCAGCAACAGTTTTGTGCAAACCATCTTCTTTGTATTCATGCCCAAGACAATTTTTCTTTTTTACAGTTTTTGATCTTCTTTTAGCCAGACTCCTACTCTTGTTGATTGGATAGGACTTATTTGGCTTTCTCAAGCAGTTTTTCCCAAAAGACTCAATTCTTTACACCAATGGTTGATTGTTCCACCTCCTGAATGACAGAGGCTGCATGTGCATTAAAGAAATAATATATCAAATTATGTGGTGGGGAAAGGGATATTTTGGCTTAAAACTGAATTTCATCTCCCTTGCTTTAGTTTGTGTTCCACCTCCAACCATAACTCATTGGCTCTAACCTCTGCAACACACGGGGTGTTCCAGACAGTAACAGGGTAATGAGATACACACAGTTCTCAAAATGAAGCTCTAGGAAGGAAAATGGTCCCACTGCTCTGATGAAGGTAGGGCACGAGGCCAGTCTGGTAAAGAATTCATTTTGTTTTCCAAATTATGCCTGGTCACTAGAACTGCTGAAAATATCAAAAAGTGGACTGGATCTCCAAAAAGATTAATTGTTTTACTAAAACTTAAAATGGAGCCAATAATCCACTGGCACTTGTAAAAGAAACAGCAATCAAGAAAGCACTGGATTCACTAGACATAAGTTTTCTGCTGAGGTGTGAACAAATGACTCTGACAGGGTCCCCTGTAGTTTCTAGCTGAAAAGTAGGCTGCTTAATTCCCAAGTCATGTATGAGCGCTTAGACAAAGTTGCTTGGTGCATCACTGACCATATATGCCAACATACTTTAGCTGTGACCAGTAAAGTAAAGTGTTCTTTATATTTATTTATTCACTGGGTTTGGTCTCCTCTGAATTATAAAACTACGTCTTGGGTAAAATGCTATGAGATATAAAAATATTTGTTTTTATCAGTATTAGATCAGTTCTGGCAGTTTTCCTTACAAATGTAATTCCTGTGACAGAGTAGCTGTTTTTATTTCCACTGAAAATAACCCAGAAAATTTTCAGCAAGAGATAGACATGTACCAAAATGCTGGCTCCAATCAGTTCTGTGCACCTTTTTGCTCTACAGCAACTGAAAAAGAACATTTTATTTGTTTTATTATAACAGTCAAATTTAAAGTGACCAACAAAAGAGATAAATGGTTTCTGCAGAGTTCCTTTTGAGGCTTATTTAAGAAGAGTTAAAAATGATTGCTTTTAGAGTATTTTTAGCATTTTTTTGCAGTTGACTTTTTCTAAAACTTTATGGATAAGTGAAAGCAGTATGCCACACAGTGAATCTTATTATATGTGAGGAAAAAATATATGTTTGATTATGGCTTAAATAACTGGATTTACATTTGTTACACATAGAAGAAAAGATGACTTTGGAAAGAATTTAGCATAGTTTTTTTCAATTAAGATCAGAAGAAGTCTATAATTACACCTCAGATTGTTAATGGTCTTCTGGAAAATCATCAAAAAGCAAACAAGATCTGAATTCATATTTCCATTGTGTAAGGAGGGTTTTGAATCAGGAAAAAAAAGCACCTTAGAACAGATTTCTGACAATTATAAAATCATAGAATGGTTTGGGTTGAAAGGAACATTAAAGATCACCTAGTTCCAATCCCCTTGTTATGGACAGGAACTCCTTTCACTAGACTAGGTTGCTCAGAGCTCCATCCAGCCTGCAGTTGAACACTTCCAGGGATGGGGCATCCACAACTTCCCTGGGCATGTTCCTTAACATCATTCCAGTAAAGAATTTTTCCTAACATCTAATCTAAACCTCCTCTCTTTCAGTTCAAAAGCATTTCTGTTTGTCCTGTCACTTTTGGAAGGATAAGTTTTCCCAGGTCCTGTCAGTGGGTTCAGGACCAGCCCTTCAGATCTGTATAGAGACCAAATGATTTCTTGTGCAGATTAGGAATGGGAAATGGGTCCAAGGAAGCCCTGTTCAGTAAGTCTCATAGATCACAGATCTACATGCCAGATACAATACTGGCATTTAGAAGTGCTGAGTGGGTAGTCTTTATGACTTTTTAAGGACCTCAAGGGTTTAAGTTGCACTTCTTTAGCAATCTGAGACTGATTCTTTGCATGTACCACATCATATACCTGCCTTCAGAAGAGAAACTGCACCATCTGCTTGGCCACAGAGCTAACGTGTCTTCCAAATGCTGAAGGTTTTGCTCCCCACTCAGGTTTCCAACAGAATAATCTTGTATTTTCAGTTAGCATTTTCTTGGTTGGCAGCAGGAGGGTCTGAGGTGCATAGCAAATTACTTACGCAGTCCACTGGCCTTCTGCCACTGTGCCACAGGGTTGCTTCAATGGCATGATCACTCTTCTGTCACTGGCAGTTGCTCATATGCTCCCCATGGTCATAGCTGTTCTAGATGTAGACATGGTGCATGGACAGTTGCATTACAACCCAAAATTCTTTTGAGAACTTAATTTTAAGCATAGATTAGCTTAGACATATCCAGTGAAAATCAAAATCCAAGCTGATACTCTAATCACAAACAGGAGTAGGAAGATTATAAAAGATTTAAAGTGTATATATTTCCTTTCTTCCCAGAATGTAAGTGCCAAAATGGAATCAAAGATTTTCACCCCTAATTGAGTTTACATTCTTTGTCTGTTGAGAATGGAATTGTAAAATATCTTAAAGATGCTGTCCAGAGTTCTGGGTTTTGCTTTTTCAGAGGAAAGAATATTTTGCTTCATAAAAATCCGTTAATCAGAAATCAGATCTTAGCAGGGTGAATCTTTCTGAAAGACTATTTTAGCAATAGAAAATTAATTAAGATTCAGAGTCTTGTTCTCATATAATAGATATGTCTTTGGCTTTTTCTGTTGCTGAAAAGATGTTTGTTATTTCCATGTCTAAGTATGTTACAACAGCCTATTTGCACAAAATACCAGCAACATTCAGGAGGCCAATGATGAGCCTCCTTCACACTTTCCTGAAGACTGCAGGAAAACGACTTTAATATTTTGTGCCTCAGTTTTCCTGTTTGTAAAATAAAGGTTTTTATATTCCATTCCTTGGTAAACTCATTTTATATCTACCAGCCAAAAAAGTGTGTATTACCAAGTAAATGGAGAACATTAATTTTTCATGGCATTATTTGGCATTTGTTTTGATATTATTCTACTTCTATAAAAAATGTGTGAGAAAAAAAGGAAAGCACCAAACATTTAGAATTTTGTTTTTCCAGAGCCCTATCTTATCACCAAATAGAATGTCATAAATTAAATGACTAAGAGGAGTCTGAAATTTATCCTGGATGCCACTTGTTATGAATATAATAAAAAATATGAAAACTATATCCAGAACTTCCCATAATTTTATACTCGTCAGAGTAAATAACCGTATTTATTACCTGTTTTGAGTAATTAAATTATTATCCTTATTTCCATTGCAGAGAAAATGTTGAAAAATCTCTTTACAGAGGCATTTTCTTGGTAAATTTGGGTACTTTGGGAAAAAAAATCTCATAAAAGAGATTGTTCTCGTGTTATTTAAGCTGTAACAAAAGTTTCTTTTCACCTGTAGTATGAGCTGCATGTCCATTTTTTTTCCTCTAAGTTTAGCAAAAGCAGGTTCATTTATTACTTTGACTCTTTTGGCTTTTGAGTCAGCAGAGTTTGAACACCTCTTATATCTTTTTCCCCTGCCTCTTTTTGAAAGACAGCCAAAATACTATACTGAGCACAAATAAAGACAGTCTTTCTCCTGAAGAGCTTTACAGGTAAACACTTGGAAGACTAGACATTCTAAGAAACCCAGATGTTTGGAAGGACTTGAATGCAGAAAGGATGCTGTGTTGGCTGAAGCTAAGCATGAACATTTTTACAAAAATATGCTCCTAAATTTAGCCTGGGTGGCTCAACAATTTCCCCTTTTTTACCCAGAAATTTCTCACTATTATGTTGTAGGGTCTCATTTGGATCATAAATGTGGCCACACTAACAGTTCTGGAGACCAAAAACTTCACTTATTTCCTGTGTGATCTTCAAAAACCTGGAATACCAGTGTTTCTTACCTCGAACTAGGGATGGAACATTTCTTGTCATGTCAGAATATTGTTTATGTCAATTCATTTTTTAGTGTCTTCTTAAACACAATCAAGTTAGTGACAATTCTGTTAAGAATCCCTTTGGGATAGACTACAGCCAAGTCATCTTTCGAACATCTTATTACATATAGCATCTGCATATGACTACTACAGTTCAGGAAACTCCTGTATTCCCAAATACATCAGACTGCATCACTGTTTGGTTGCTCTTCAAACAAAGCAGCATTTGATGGTTCCTACTCCCTCCCGCCCCCGACCCCTTAAAAAAAAAATTCTGTTTACTGCTCAAGAGCACAGTAACAATGCCAGGATTTGGTCACTACTCTGGGCTTGAACTGACCTCACATTTTGCCGAAAATCTCCTGAATTTCATTCATAATACTGCTGCATTTGTGCAGGTGTTGGGAGGGTAATTCACCTCCTCCTCACCGTAATTTTATACTCCTGCAATTGCAGTGTAACTCTGTTAGGATGTGGTCTGGGAAGTGAGGTCTCTCCTGCAATGTGTATACTTGGGAGCTATATAAGCACAGAGAGGAATATATATTTGCACTACAGCCATTGTGATAAAAAAGAAAGACACTCCTCTGATTTTTGGACTAGCTCTGCGTTAATATCAGTGTGATCAGTGAATCTCTGATTGTTTCAATTTTACTTTTTCCATAAATTGTTTTAAATCAATTAGCACAGACTTAGAGAAGTATCTTTTAATTATGAAAAATCTGCCCAAAACAAAAGATCAACTAATTGTTTGTAACTTTTAAGCCACTTTTTAAGATTGTGTTATTAAATGAAAAACCTTTACATAGGGAGGTCTCAGAGGAGCTGCCATTCATTAATGTTTTAAACAGATGCTTCACTGAGCAACATATTTAATTAATTCCACAACTGTTGTGCTTAAACAAGACAGATTTTCACTAGAGCAAGCATAAAGTTGAATTCACAGCAACAATTAACCAGACTTGTTTGTACAGTGTGTTTTATCAATCAGGTAGAGTGGCTTTTCAAAGACATTAATTTAAGTGTTAATTACCATTGAAATCTCTGACACAAAGCTAAAGGTCATAGTGTGCATGCAGTCACTGCTTAGAAAATGTAGGTAGCCATTCTTTCTACAAAGTCTAATATTATTTACGAGGGACTTAATGGGAGTCAGACTGAGCTTTTTTATGTGTTAGTGATATATGTATATGAATATATATATGTGTGTGTGTATATAAAATATTATATTTATATATAGATATAAATTTTATATGTATGTACAAATAATTATGTTTTAAGATCATAAACAAGTGTATGGTACAATTGTTTATCTTATAAACAAGTAAATATTAATCACTTGCTGATGGTTTCAATATTCCACCCTTTGACTAACACAAGACCCAAAGCCACAAACCCTGATTACACCAAATATACAGGTATAGCCAGAAATAGAGCACACAATGACAGCTTCATTTCCCTCATCTCTCTGCCAAGGAAACTCATCAGGTTTAGAGAATTGCTCTACTATTAACACAGGAATTTTACTGATGTTGTATCTGGGTTAGTCTACTGACATTGGTGGAGTTCCTCTAGTGTAAACAGTAACTGAATAATGACCACTGTGTGGAAAAGTTCCTTTGAGAATATCATGTAAGACTGCACAATGTCTTATATTCCTTTGACTTTTCAATGGAGTGCCCTGGAAGAAGGGAACTTCTTTAAAGTAACAAGGTCCTTGTTTCATAATGATCGAAATTTAAGGGCTCTCTCTGAGTGGATTCTGTGCTGTGCTTCATCTGCTGCAGCTCTGTGATGTGCAGCAATCTACAAAACATGAACCGTCAGAGACATTCCAGGGTTTCTTTATTGCAAGAAAGGTTAGAAACAGTTGCAACAATTACTGTTCTATGTACCCATCACTCTTTTGTGTTTATGCATTTGTGGTGTAAAGCCCAATGGAATGCTCATTTGTGTTTTTGAGGAAACTTTAGTGTTAATTTATATCAACATTTATATAAACTAGAGCTGTCTAGACTTAAGGGCACTAAATAAAGGCTATGGAGATTCTGTCCTTGCTCTGCCACATACTCTTTGTTTCGGAGAGGGAAAAATATCTTAAGCCTTCTTGATTTTCTCAGTGCCTTCTAACTTCTCTTTGACTCTGCATAATTTTACCTGTACAAGTTTGGTGAAAGAATTTTCTTCATGTGCTATGCAAATAGAACTTTTTTTTTTGTTGTTGTTACAACTAAATAGGGTTGTAAAGCAAACTATAACATTACCATTCTCTGTGTTAATAATAGCACCATTTGCATTGCTTAATTTATTCAATATTCAGAGACCAGCCAAAGCACAAATTTTTCATAACATGGTAGGAATTAATGATTATCTACTAATATACTTCTGATAAAAGGGATTTGTGTCAAAGCACTTGTTCCTACACAGCCTGATAATGCTGCACATAGAACAAAAAAATCTTATGGTTAATTTACATATTTATTTTTTTAAGCACCAAAGAAAACCAGCTTTTCTCCATTCCAGAGCAATGACCTCTCAGATTTTGCCACAGAATAATTGCATTGTCTGGTAAAATGACTGAGTTGTTGTCCATGACAAAAATCTTTGCTCTTTTGGGAACTTGTGGAGAAATTTTGCCCGGGGTGAAGTTCTCAGTTTTGCTTAATCATTTGTTGTTGCTGACATTATCTGTTTTTATAAGAAAATTTCGAAATGAGAATGTTAACAGTTTCACAGTCTCCACAGCTTAATAAATTTCTGAAACATGAAATATATTGATAGCTTGTGATCCAAGAAATAAATACTAAGATTCATAATCTGGTATTTTTTTCAAACTGTTTACAAAGGTCTAGAGCAAGAAAAAGATGTTATTTTGCAGTTTGGATGGTTTTTCTTTTGACTGTTAGACTAAAATTATGAAATGACATGTATTTCAAAGAAGAGTTAACATGAGATACCTTTGAAAATATAGAAACGGGACCCAGTTCTTCAATCGTCCTTTTGTCCATCATTGTTTTTCCTGTGAAATAACATTATGGTTAAAAAGGAGACTAATGAAAGGTGTGAAAACTGCCAAGAGGTTTGCCATGGTTTTAAATCCAGTTATAGCCAACAAAGCCAGAAAAAATATCAATACAGGAGCAACATTAGGAAGTCTAAGGAATCATCAATAACATTATATGGGATATATGTCAGTACTCTGACTCACTGAAAAATACAGGGCCCAGTCATAGTCACCTTCAGATTCAATGGCAAAAATCCCATTTACTTCAATAACACAGGATGGGAACTTCTATTTGTAACATTATTATCATAATTATTTTAGTTGGCTGAAGTACTTGCTTTAGTATTTCCCATAACTTGGATATAAAATGACTTTACAACAATAGATGTAGTATACCATACCAGTATTCTTGTTAATGGTAAGAGATGTCAAAGAATTCACAGTATACAGATAATTACTCTTTTCTACCTGCAAACATTACATTTAATTTTGTGAGCAACACTGTTTTCAGGTACACTGTAATTCACAGTACCTTACTGGATGCCCTTGCAGAGAACTGGAAGGTCATAGGTGTTTTAGTGCAGCCTCTATGTTATTTGTAAATTCAAGGGACACATTACTTGTGTATTAGAGACAGGTCAAATGTTATCCAATAAACTGTATTTCACTGAGCTAGCTTAGAGACCAGTGTACAGTACAGCAAGAAAAACAAAAGGTGTATTAAAGAGCAGCTCAGGAACAGAAAAATATCACAGGTAGAAAAGGTCAGCATTGCAACTTTTCTTCCAATCAGGGTTCACTAAAATTGCATGAAGAATTAACAATATAAAATTCTGCTCGACACTGGAAACATTATTCATAATAAAGTAACAATGAACTGAGGCATCCAAAGAAGCAGTTGTTTTTTTAAATCTTCTCACTCTAGAACTAGTTGTCATAGAGGTTATTATTATTCCCATTAAAGTTATTGTCAGTGCTATTTATTGAGTATACTGCTCTTCTACAGTGTCTGTAAACAAAATTTGTATTTCCAACTTTTTCCCCCCCCAGTTATCATGCTGTATACTTTTTGAAATCTTCTGATTGGTTTTACAGAAATGAACATTTCACAGAACAGGTGATGCCTGTTTAAACAGTAAAACATGCCTACAAGTATGGTCAGTCACACGATGCTTCCTACTTTAAATCCAAATGGGAAACTTTGATAGGCATAGCTATTTGGAATAAAACTATGTTCTAATGCCAACTACTTTCTGACCTGATAATTAAAGGGTCAAATGAATTTATTGGATTTAATTTTTTACTAGGAAGGCAATTTTGATAATTTCTAGGTTTAGTTAAAAAACTGTGAATAACTGCTCTGGTTATATATATTGAAGGATCATATTTTTAGAAATACAGAGATAATGCAAAACATTATCTGAAGAGTCTGAAGAGTGCCTTTGTATACAACTTTCTCAAAACAGGTTCTATTGGTTCCAAGGTATTTATGCTGCACTTTCCTATAAACCACAGCAGGACGAGGTGAATAATTGGGGTGACTGATATGACAGGGCTGCTACAGGCAATTGCATCCCTTGGGTGACTGAGGTGACTTGGGATTCTCAAAGGGAGAAAGGACTCCTGCCAACTCGGCCAAACAGGTGTTTCCAGTGCCTGCAAGACCTGCGGGACCTGGATGTCTTGAGTCACTGGAGTGACTGTAATGACCCAAGACACCTGACATACATTGGGCAATCCACACTCCTCTGGCTGTTATAACACAACTAGATGAACACAGAAATTCCAGTTTTCCATGCATGGAAATCACAGAGGTTACTAAAGTTCTGATACTTCTCAAACTTTGGAGGTCTAAAACTCACATCCTTGAGCTGCCTAAGGCTATTTGTCGTGGCGTCCCAGCAAAAATCTCCTTAAAGATAATTGAAATATTACTGAGAAGTAGACTTTGGGACTTTCTCTGGCAAAGGGTCACTGCTTTGACTGCCACCATAGGGAGACACCACCACTGACCTTGTGCAGGAGAAAGATGAGTGGTAATCCAGAGACAGTAAGAGCTGCTGACAGTAGGCACAGCCCAGACGAGACCTTAGACACAGCACAAATCAAAATTGATGACAAGGATAGTGTAAAATTATTTTTGGTGGTAGTAGTAGAAAAAGCGAAAGATGCTGTGAGTGGACACAACAAAAAAGCCAATGCAGTGTTTTGCTGCTGATTTTTGGCTATTTTAGTCCTGCCTTTTCTATGATCAAAATGTAACATGGCCTAGGAAAGTGGTCCAAATGGTGTTCTGAATGAAATATAAAAATTTTTATTTCTTCAAGCCAAAAGTATATTTAGCCTTGGAACAATATCTTTGTACTGATGGAAGCAGTAAATAGATATTGTAATCAAAGTGCATATTTATGAAGTGATAAAATAACTATCTCCAAAGGGTTGTGCCTACAGCACAGTACAACCCTTTTTTGAAGGTACAATGGCTTTGAAGAATGGACAGTTCCTGGGTTTGTTTCCCCTTTTTTTCCAGTCAGTACAACAGAATGGGCTACGGGCATGAAAAATAGTGGTGGCAAAAAACCAGAGCAGTCTGCCCTCTAGTTTACCCTTTTATATTGCACCAAGCATTGCACTTCATAGACAGTTCTCTGGGTATTTAACATTTCCTAGAAATATTTTGTATAATTATTAGGTCTATCATTTCCTATTAGCTTTGTTGCATTAAGATGATAAAAATAGTATTTTGCTCTATATTTAGTCACCTACTTAATATATTAAAAAATCTGTTATCCTTTAAAACATTTAATTAAATATTTAAATAATTCATTTTCTCAGTGTGAAGCAGACATTTTAGACTAAGCTCATTGAATCATACAAGTATTACATCATGAAGGGTAAATTTCCTCTATTACACTGTGGCATGTGTAATAACATAGCAGTCAGGTTTTTTGCTGATTATCTGTAGGGAAATGTTAAAGAGCCGCCACTTTCACTAAACCCATTGATTTGTTTTGGGTTGGTTTGGGTTTTTACAACTGTTCAGGTTGTACATCTTAGTTAAAGGAAGTGAGAATAATATCAGTGCAGCACACAAAGATTAGTTTTCCACCTGGAACTGTCAAGAATGGAAAGTTCTACTCATGTGTGCAAAACCCTTCATATTATAAACCATTCCTTTATCTTATTATCCTGTCACAACTGAGACCTGCTTTGTTCTTCTCCTTTGAGCTTGATAAAACTGTCTCATATGAAAATTAAACAAATGTTCTCTCAGAATGGCCTGATGATATAATTGTAAGATGGAACTCTTGGAACTGTGAATGTAGTGAACTTTTTATTAAATATCTTCTTTCACAGCTTGAATGAGCTCTGTACTGCAAATTGTAATGAAATTCAAGATGTGCATGCAGGGCTGAACAGCCTGGAGTGAATTTGGTTGTGCAAGAAATGTTTATGATGAGGGAGGATGAGACTGAATTAACACTGAAATTGTATTATATCATTCTCAGTAGGAGGAGTATACTTTAATTGGCCTGTGTATGAAAAACAAAGAAATGTTAATAGCCTTATTTACTGAAAGATATAAGCTGTATAATAACTTTGTCTGCCTCTAACATGGTCATATACATTATATTCAAACACTTAGAGTTATAATCTTCTTTATTCCTTTGTTCTTAATATAACAGAATGAACCAGGTCTTAAAGCACACTGGATGATACCATGATAAGCATCAGGGTGTACCCACACTCTTCATCAAACATTAAAGGGTTTGAAGGCAGGAGTCTGGGATGACTTTTACACCCTGTGCAATCTACTGATTCCTCCAGGGTGTGAGTGTGCCAGGAATACAGGAACTGGAAATCAAGTATTTTAAAAAGCAGATATAGTGGGAGGCATATATCTATGAGTGCTATAATGGCAACTGCTCTTTCAGCAATTCAGAGCTGAGGAAAGGTATTGATAGTAAGCAATATTTTACTTAAATATTCGCCAATGTATTACATTCCAGTTCTGATTTGTTTGCAATGCTGGCATCATCCATTTCTATCTCTGCAGTAAAACTACTTTTCAGAGCAGGGAAAAGAGCAGTAAATGTGTCCATTAAATGTGTCCATTTCTATCAGTGGAGATAGTTTCTACCATGGATTTACCCTGAATGACAAACAGATGTTTTGATCATGACCTATAATGATAGCAGAAGCTTCTGTGGCCAAGACAAAGCCATAGTGCACTGCTAGATGAAGGTAGATAAATTTAAGACAAAAAAAAAAAGAAAAATAAAGAGCTTCTTTATTTTATTTTAGTGGTGTGAGTAACCAAGCATGGAGAGAACCTGTCAGAAGCAGTGGTTGATTTTTCCTGTGACTTCACATCCTTCAATAAAAACAAAATCAACAAACAAAAAAACCCCACAAACAAACAAAAAAACCCAAATAAAAGCCCACAAAAAACACCAAACTAAAAAAAAAAATCTAGAACTGTTCAAAAAGATACTGTAACTCTAAGAGGAATTAATTTACTGCACAGATTCTTAGATCAAGGGCTTGTATTATTGAGGAGGAAGCCTGGATGTTCACAGTGGTCATTTTAGCTTCAGTTATCAGTTCATCATCAGGAAGAACCTGATGATGAATTTAAGAACTCTCCATTTTGCTGTAGCCCATTCTCTTGCTCTACATTTATCTGCAGGCTATGACAAGTGTTACTAGAAAAAAAAACTCATGTGTAGGAAATACTTTCAGCAGGCATACCTATTTCAAACAATACAGGATGAGCAGAAAAAGCAAAGCTATTAATATCAAAATTTATGCTGATTTTTCGTAGCTTGGTCTATCCTGTTACAATTGTGACATTAAAGATAACTCTGAGATATCTTATCTACACTTCATGGCCTTCATCTGTACACCAAAGAAAAAGAAAATCCCCCCAAAATGCTTTACCCAATAGTTTTTCACAAGGATGAACCTTATTTTCCATAGGAAAAAATCCAAGCAAACAAAACCAAGAACAAAACAACAACAACAAAAATTCCGCAAAATCTTTGGACTAGTTAATCAATTAAAAGCTTATAATGTATTTCAAGATGTTAGATTTCCACCCTGTCACACCTGCATATAACCAGTATCTTGTATTTCATTCAAGTATATGTTCCAGGAAGGCATCAACTGGAAGACACTAACATGGATCAAGGGCTCTGACAGTAAGAATTCAGACACGCAGATGTCTTCCCTCATTAGCTCTTTTTAGTGACCAATCAATTATGTGGTATGTGCTTTGCTTGTACTAAGAGGCACTTCTAGCCACTGGTTTTATATTCCAGTCCTGTTAATAGTTTTACTCTGTTCTGATATCTGCAAACATATTAGTCTCTAATCCAAAATCTTTGCTATATCATGACAGTGTAAACCATGATGTGGCTTATGAGCAGGCTCAGAAAGGATCTGAAATCTGCATTTTGCTTTTGAATCTTGTGATAGCTGACTACAGAAAATTTTCATTCTACAGAGTGCCATGAGAAATCATAGGATTTGGAATCCTCTCACTTTTCTAACTTCTGGGATCAGAACTTTATGCAGTGACTGCATTTAATTCCCTTGGAGATATATGTAGGCGGTAAGAGTTTTTTCCTTTCCTTGTTTCACTCGCACCAAGTGGAGGTGTAATGACAATATCATTCCTCTTAGGTAAATGCAAGACTGAGTGGTACTCACATTTCTAATGGTCCCAGAGAAGGAAGAAAGAAAGAAAACTCAGCTTGGCAACTCCCGACTCTGCAGCAGCTGAGGGAGCAGTGACTCTCGAAAGGGGCTTGCAGTGTCACATTTCTCATCTGTGATTGCCACTGCAATACTGCTTTACAGTGGACTGATAGTGTTTTTGTGGTGGGATACAGCTTTTAATCTAGTGTCAGGAATAAGTAGCTATCTAATGCATTTTTTGCAATCATTTCCCATGAAACAGATTGCTTCACTTAAGTGGAAAATAGTATCATGTTCATTCTCTGGCATATTTTGGGTTTAATGAATCTTTCTTTAGTCAAAACATCAGGAGGTATGTAGAAGGTTTTCTGAACTCTTGTGATAATTTTTAGAAATATTTGTTATATAGTTTATCAAACTCATATATTTCCTGATAATTTGCTCTCCCCTCATCCCATGCTTTATTTCTGCAGTAATATTTTCATGAATAAATTCCATGATGGAGTAATTCACTGAATATGTGCGAAAAACATTAGTAATGGAAAGCAAATGCATGAATATTGCATAAATTCCATATATTTGCTTCATGCCCTAAGGACACCTTTATTTGTACTAGATAGTGTTTCATGAACAGTTCAAGTTCCTGAAATATGTTTGTTGTTTGGTTGAGCAGCTGTATTCCAGTATAGTCACAGATGAAACCAAGCAAAATACATAAAAACAACTCCTCAGGGCGCCATAAACTTTCAAGGTCCAAATCCTGGTGTCAACTATTCATGTACAACTCCCAGTGATGTCAATGGAAGTTTCATGTACATATCTGAAAACAGATGATGTCCTTTATCATAGCAAGGGAAAATGAACCAACAAAGTTTTGATGAAAACAGAAACTGGAGTTCATGAGAGGAGTGACCTAAGGACTGTCAGTTCCACTTCAGTCACTCCTCATTATCCTGTGGCTTAGTAGTCAGAACTGCTTTCAAAAAAAAGTCCTTACTTTTCTATAGTTTCAGAGTATAGCTTGGAGGGTATAAAAATCACATCTGAAATACTCTGGTTATCTTGCGTTCCATATGGGGCAACTTCACTCATTGGTGCAATAGGGACACAGACTCAGGCTCTTGTCAGCACATATTTCATAAACTGATGCCCACCCAACTCCACCTGGAGGAAACTCTACCAGGTTCAGAGGAAATAGCCTCTAGCTGCACCAGGGTAGGTTTAGATTAGATATTAGGAAAAATTTCTTCACTGAAAGAGTGGTCAGGGAGCAGAACAGGCTGCCCAGGGAAGTGACAGAATACCACTCCTGGAAGCGTTAAAAGGCATGTGGATGTGGCACTTGGGAATATGGTTTAGGGGTGAACACAGCAGTGCTGGGTTAATGGTTGGACTCAGTGATCTTAGAGTTCTTTTCCAACCTTAATGGTTCTATGATTCATAAATCTTATCTCTGTTTTCTTTCCTGTATTTCAAGGAGCTGCCCCTGGGTGCAGACATCATCAGCTACACAAGCAGGTCGTCTGGATCTACCCTACAAGCTTTTGGCATCCAAGTGGGAATTGGTGGTCAGTGTTCACAGGCAGTTGCTTCTAGAGGAAATTGATCTCATGTTTGAACTGAATCGCCCTCTCAAAGCACCTGGTTGTCTTCATCTACTCTGGAGAGAGAGAAGGGAACTAAATTCTTAACACAGGCATCACGGTTTGGACCCTAAGGCTTGGCAGAGTAAATCTAGAACAGAATGTTTACCACATTGTAGATTTCTATCCCAGTATGAGCTACAAAGCAGTGATATTATAGAGATGTACTGCAGTGTATGGATATCTGAGTTGAAAATAAATGAACTATACATTAATCGCTGAAAGCAGTTGTAAAGTTTTTTTTTTTTTTTTTTTTTTTTTTTTTTTTTTTTTTTTTTTTTTTTTCCTGAGCACCATAAAGAGTAAAAAATCTTTCTGTTAGTCTGGCCTTTTACTGATGATTTGACTAGCCCTCCTGAATGCCTCATTTAGCTTCCTCTTTGACAGAAAGGAAACTCTAGTTCTACATGTTAATAGAGCAATTGGAGACACTGCACTAGGATCTGTGTGTGAGGAAACTCAGCTTTAGTGCTGGCATTAACTGCTTGCTCAGCAGCACATGCAGTCAATGCATTTTAACTAATTGTCTATTTGTTTCTGCACTCTTTGACTGTTGAGATTTTGTCGTGAGACAGGCCAGATGGTATAGACATTGACACCTGTAATTAAGAGAGGAATAAATGCTGCAGCATTATGGCTTACCCCTTGTAAAAGTCCCCAGCTTTTTTTAAAAATTCTGTTGGCTGTGCTTAGGGACTCAGCTGTATTTTAAATGCTGAATTTCTTAAAAGAACCCATAACTTTTCTAACATGGCTCCTAGGAATCAATTTTCATTTCCTAATTTAGTTGATGACAGACTTAGGAAGGCCTCTTCTAGGAGTCCCTTCTTATTGTGCATAAAGAAGGGAATGTATTTAATGTAACAGCCATACGGCAATCTCTAAACAGCAGAGTTTAAAGGCAGTCAGTGATGAAATTCGGTCGACACAGTTTCACCTGTTATGTAACACCAGAGAATCAATTACCAGACTCACTTTTCTACAAAATTTCTTTTCCCTTTTTGGGTAAACTGCAAATATCTCACAAGGCAGTTTTCTTTAACTTGTTTAATTTTCCTAGAAAGCAGAGAGTGACACTGTCATAAACCTTAAGTATTCATGCTTTGATTCATAATGGGGGGGGGGGAACCCACATTACCACTATTTACAGTCACCTCCTGATGAAAACAACAACAGAAAAAAGCTGTTACCAATCAAGCATGACTTTATGAAATTGACTGATAGCACTGAGAGAATTTGCAAAATCAAGACAGAAAATAGTCACAGTCCATGAGTATACTTATTTGTGACCAAAAAGCCTGAATATGCACATTTCCTTTTGAGTTTTAAAGTCTGTAACTGAGAACCTGCTATATCACCAGCACATTAAAACACCTAAGCCATTTACATTATTATGCAAACTGTTTATTCAAATGAATGTACTACATATAGAATGTTTATATACCTCAGTCTGTTTATATAGGTCATGATTTGGTTTAAGCAGAGAAGAACCAGCTAAACTTAAATGAGACAATGTGTTGATAGTCTGGGTTTTCTTTTCTCTTTAAATCTTCCTTAAATAGGTGGTTGTCTAGCCTCTGTAGATGACATACAGTAGAAAATACACAAATGAAATAATTTTTTTCCTGTCAACTTACACCTACAGGATCTATACATCCTAGAAGTAGGATTTTACTTCATGTGAGTGTCTCTGGTAATGTTGTGTCAGTCCAACATATGCCTTTGGCTGCTGAGAACTTTTCATTTCTCTATCACTTAGGCTGCTCATCCATGACACAAAAACTCCCATCATACTGAACTCCATTATCTAAATGAGATGGAGCAGGGAGAGAAACCTTAGTTTCTCCTTTTGTGTATGCAGCTTTTAGGCAGTAATATGAACACAATGAACTTATTGGAGTTGGGAGTAATGGTGTGAGATTGCTCACACCATTACTTTAGATGGAAATTGAGTCTGTGCTGTCTGCGCTGAAGTCTTCTTGAGGCTCTGCTTTCTGCTTTATTTTAATTCTCTTTGCCTCAAGGATAATGAATATGGAATTTTTCAAAGACCTTTTCCAGCCAGCAGTCATTCCTAAGCATCAGTTATGTAACGCTGGGATTTTTGCCTTTGAGAAAGTTGTCTATTTATTCACATTATTTTTCTAGTACACTAATTATGACCTACCCTGTCTACACTAACCCACTGGAGCAATTATTTTAAAGCCAAAACCTAGAAGCAAAAGCTTAATTTAATCAAATTTTCATTGTTCATGCATTACAAATTAAGAGTTTGATTCTCTCCTATTCACTTATACATTGTAACTCCAGGCTTTTCTTTGTCAGTGAGCTTTGGAGTTAATTTCAGCTCTGATCATGAGCAGTTAGAACTTTTCAGTGCTGCCATTTTGCTATCATCACTTGTTCATGATGTGCATGTGTTATGATAACACCTGGGAAAATCAGACCCCATGACACTACATACTGTGTTAACACAGACCATGGAGATGGTCCCAGGTCCCATCACCTTGAAATGGTGTAACATTTTTCTTTAAAAGCCAATGATAAAACAACTTGCCTAATTTCATTAATTAGTTCTATTGTCTGTGAGTACACAGTCACACATGAGCATCCCATTTCTGGAAGAAAGAAGTCAAGCATGGTACAGAACCACAATTAAAATACATTAAACTTTACTTATTATCAGGCTGTGGGTTAGACTCAGAAAATACTCTCAGATATAAGAGGTGAGCATCTTATGAGGGAGAGATAAATATGTGTAAAAATAATTATTTATCTAATACCCACAAATTGGTATTGTCTTTGGTGCAAATGCAGGTGACCAACCTGTATAGGAAAACAGGTCTTGCTCCTTGACAAACATATTACCCAGTTCAGCTTCCTGATACCCACAACACAGTGTGTCCCAAACCAAGAAATGAATTGCATCAGAAGACACAAATGACCACAACCCCATCACTTTCGAAATCCTATCTGTGATTCACCTTGACTTAGCATTGTTTGAGCATCTCCTTTTGTAAGTCACACCACACCCACTTATGAATAAAGCAGCACAATAAAAAAATCCATGAATTATTCAGTTAATCTCTGTTATAAGGAAAATATGAATTATTATTCTTAGTCTTCTGTTCTTGATTTATATCCACGGTAGAAAACAGGTGTGTGTGTTTATGATGGAGAAGGGAACGAATGCAAGGTTCACTTTAAATCCATGAAAGAAAGGAAGCTCTGACAATTTGAATTTTGCCCTGGATGACATTTGAAAGTTTTTTAAGAAACTGCGTTTGTTAAACTCAATGGTGAGCTGTACATTCAAACAGATGCCTACTGTGAAGTTTTATAGAGTTGTATTAAATGTGTTGTAAATTGTCAAGCAAGAAAGTCACATTTTGAACTGTCAGCATATTTTGTCCTTGCATCATATCCTTGATATCCCTTCTGAAGATGTATATGGTTTAACAGACTGGAAATTCCATTCAATCGAATGAGATAGATGGTGTGTAAAACCAGTCTTTATCTTACTTTGTAGAAGATACATAAGTTTAGATGTTTAGATAGCTTGGTAGTTTATATACATTGAGTGAACAATCAATGGTTTTGTTTTAGGATGGCTAAGTTTCAAATTCCTTTACTGTTATGCCTGAATTTGACATGACTCGTGAATGTAGAGTTTGATTCAGATGAAGTGACACCTTGCCACAACTATGATTAAGGCCCCTTGGCTGCAGAAGAATAAGACAGGGACTGAACACACATTATATAAAGTATTAAATCCATAACTCCAATGTTTTAAAAACCCTAGGCCCTGAAACACTGAATTTCTCTTCCACTGATTGCTGACAGAAGCTCTTCTGGACTTGTATACAGCTCTGGAACACTTGTCTGGCCTTCAGGGCACTGATAGCAAAGAAGGGAGACAAAAGCACATGGAACATGCAACACAAAATAAGCAAAAAAGAGAAGCTGGGTACACACCAGCAAACATAGTATTGTGGAAAGTAGAATTGTGTCTTGTCAGTATCCAGATTTTTGAGATTTGTGATAGAACAGTGTAGTGGATTCAGTGTAGGATTGTAAATTAAGAGCTATGTCCTCATGGGAGTAGAAGCAAGCAGCCTCAGAGGCACAGACAAATGGCATAGCAGAGCAGCAACATGAGTACTGCAGGGTTTAATTCCCAAACAAAGTGATCTAGAAGAGAATTCATCTTGGCTGTGGTCATCATTACAGGCAGACCAAAAGCAGAGTATGGCACCTTGACGACTCAAATCCCTTCATTGTCAACAGATGTGAGCACAGCTGCTCACACAATACCGGTGTTGAAATGAGCACTCAAGCATGGGCTGACATGTGTTTAGGGCAGAACAGGACATAGTGAGTGTAGAAATAAAACTGGGGGATGGGAGAACAACACTTTCTGTTCACAGAAGGACAGATCATATGTTTAACAGGTTCAATCTGTTCTCATCCTGATATAGTAGCACAACCACATGGCTTTGTTATCCTGGTGCAGAATAGTCAAACGAAAGGGATTTTTTCAAATTAGAACCATATTCCAATGGTTGCCTGCAGTCCACAACTTCATGTTCCTCTGTATTAAGATGCTTCAGGGCCGTATCCTCTCTGTGATGCACAGCGTAGTTTGGGTTAGAGGCAGGGAAACACCAGCTTGCCCTGGCTGTTGGGAGATTCTTCCACGTATTCCCTTTTCTTCTCTTGTCAGGGATTTGGATTTTTCCACTTAGCCCAGAAATTGCTCTCTTGTAAGGTCTGGTTAACAGAGTGGTGGGGTGCACATTGCTCCATTGTAAGAGAAAAGGGAAAAAAAGAGAACTTATTGTGCTTATTGTTTTCTTTTTTTTTTTCTCACTGGAGCGGTAAATGTTTTCATAGGCATTAAATACACATAGATCTTTTACTGAGTCTTTTTTCTGTCCCAGTTCTACTCCTGACATTTGCTTTTCTCCAGCCCCTGCCCATAGGTGCTCTGGTCATATACGCTCTTGTTTCTGAGCCATTTTCCAAAGCAAAGTCTCATGCAGGATCTTCTCCCCTGATAACTTCATAGTTTCTAGTTTGTTGGGAACTGCTTTATCCTGCTACAGTTCAAAATGCTTCACACAAAAAAAGCACCATTTCAGTGCTAATATGTAGTAATAATAACAGTGAATTTTTCCTATATGTCACAGATGTTCTCTGAAGATTTGAAAACATATCATGAACACTTTTCACTGTCCCCTGTTTTATAGTGACCCCTTCCCATTTTCTAAGAACTTAACTTTTTCCCTTTGCAGATGACATAAAAAATTTCAGATCATGTTTTTGAAATTTGAAAAGCCTGACACTGTCTATCAAAAATTCTCATTAAGAGATAAATAGCCTGACTCTGTGCATGATTTAACTCCCTCATTCATAAATATCTGCATATTTAGGTTCTTGAATATGAAGCTGGATGTATAACTTGAAACACTTAAATTTGACTTTGTTAGAGGGACTTTGCTCAAGGTGATATAACAATTAAGTGGCAGAATTGGAAACAGACGCAGGTCTTCCAGTTCCCACAACACAGAAAAATCACTGGCTCATGCTACTTCCTCCTGGGGTCAATCTATATTTAATGTGAGCATTGTATCATTCAAAGAAAAAATAAATGGTTCCAAAACTTAACATGCATAATTTAGTTTAAGCAAAATTGACACTTTTCCTCAACAGGATATAAAATCTGCACAACTATTCAGCAGTGCTGTAATGCTGTAAAATTAGAAGCTCAAATGTGCTTGAATTTCAGAGGGAAATAATGTTGGGGCACATTTCATGCCTGTATATTAGTGCAAATTTTAGAGCTGATTCTTCAGCTGAGTTAATTTTGAGGAACACTTGGTTTGATATAATTTTGGCACAATTTTCTCCCTATTATTTTTCTATCCAAGTAATTCTTCTGAAGATATCAAATTAATGATGAAAGTAAAAAATATTAAAATAACAGTTTTAAAATAAAAGTAATCTATCATAATATTTTTATAAGAAATTATTTTTGTAGTTTTCCTAATTGAACTGAGATTATATAAAATTATGTGATATTATGATATACTTAATTCAGTCTATTGAAACTTCTTCTACTAATCAAAGTTATAGCAAAGTAGTATTGATAAAATAGCAGTGAGAAACTGGCATAACCCTGGTTAAAGGTGGTGTTAAATTCCACCCATGCAAGGGTTTTCTTCTGAATCTGATCTGGTTTTGACCAAAATAATCTTTGTGTGAATCCCTAATATGAATAGCAAATAGAAAATGACTGCTGATTATCCTGAGATATATGGAATATTTCCTTCTACTTCTTAAAAAAAAGATGTTACTACCATACAGCCACAATATACTTTGTGATTGCTTAGATTAATATATTTCAGAAATTCTTTGATTTTTCTGGTTTGGGCATGTTTGTTTGAAAACAATGAAAAAAACCCAACAATGTGATTGACAGTATTCATAATGACATGAAAATAATTTTCAGCTTCTTGAAATATCTGCTGGGCTTTGCTCCACTTTTAGTCCTTCTGCTAAAACTCAGTGTTATCTTCCTGGCTGAGCCTGGGAGAACAAAACAGGCTAGTAACAAAATGATGCCCTAATATTTACACTTCAAAGGAGCTTTACAAAGAACAAACTTCTCATACTTAATGCCACTGATTTATTACTCCTTAAGAAGTCATCTTAAGCCCCAATCCTTATTATTCACGGACTTGTGAGGAAACCCAATATATTCAAAGTGGCTCCAAGTGCATGAAATAAATTGTAGCATCAAAGCTCCGAACTCAATGAAATTGCTCTACGCACAAAGTCATTATCATGCGTTTGCAGGGCAGTGATCTTTATGAGCATGTAGGACACTATGATCTTGCCTTTGATTTCTCCAAAGGCCTTGCTAATTTCCAACAATATGCCATAGGATTAAGAGGATCAATTGCTCGTGTTAAGAGTTTTCAGGATCTGCAACAAAATGTGCCACTGAAGGAAAGTAGGAGATAAAAGAAATCAGATAACAGAAAATTCAAGAATCAATCAGGGAATTTAAAAATATTATCGGAGGGAAAAAAATTATCCAGTAAAAAAGTGTGAGAGAAGAGCAAATAATAGAATATGAAATAATGTCTTCAGGTTTTGGTCTGCTCAGACTGCTACCAATGGGGAATGTTTTTCTTGAGTTAAATGGGAGTAGGAGCAAGTTCTTTTAACTTTGGAAATTATCTGATCTAAATTGTGTTTGACAGTAGAATAAAGATCTTGAAGATATCTGACCCAATTATTTAATGCCTGTGGTGTTCCATTTACATGTCAAAGCACCTGGGATACCACAATTGAGTGTTCTGTGGAGAGGATTTTTCCACTCTGATGATAAACTCATCCTTTGCCCAAACTACCTTTCCCAGAAGGTGATATGTGAAAGTTAGTTTAATAAGACCTTTGCTTTTTAATCAGCAAATAAAAGAAGAACTGTAGGATCTCAATGCTGAGTTTAGTTAAAAAAAAGCATGACTATGGAAGGTAACACCAAACTAGCATGATGACAAAATAGAAAAGAAAATCATCCAAGAAGAACATGCATGTATTTAGTGTATTGAGTGTGCAAGAGAATGAAACATTTAGATATTAAATGGAAATACAATTATTATTTAAACATGTGAGAAAAAAGAGTTTGGGAGTTTCCATATGCATTTCTAGTAGACAACTCTCAAAAGTTCACTGCTTTTCAAGTGCCTCATTGAAACCATATTTAAGAAATGATGAGACAAAACTATTTAAAATAGAGAGATTTCCATTTTAATAACTGTGTCTCATTATTTTCTGAGTATGATGCCTTCAAGAGTGTACTTAACTTTAAACACAACATTTAAGTACAAGCTGAGTTAAAGCCTTTGACTTTTGAAAGGTCCTTCATGTAATTTCTGTTGCTGAGTTGTGAATTTGGTTTTCCTCTGCTTGGCTGAGAGATTTCAAAAGTCAGTGTTATGTCATGCTGGAGAAAGCTGACTATCAGAAGTAAGACTTCTGATTGCTGCTTCACATCTTCTTCACATCCATTAATTAGCATTTGTAAGAGTCAAATACAAAATTATGTAAAATGCAGTCCTCTGTTTACACTAGCTTGAGTAACTTGCACATAATTTTTACATATGCTTAGCTAAAATTTTAGCATATGATTCAAAATGTTAGGTGCTGGAGGATCAGGATTTGGAACTGTAAAATTTGCTGGGATAAAGAGCCTTGGATGTATACTAATAAGATTATTTTATGAAAAATTCTTCTATAAGGTACATCAGGTGTTTCTAGCAAGACTTCAAATACTTAACATCCTGGTGAGATGGGCAAAACACATTTCTGATGTCCTCCAAAAAGCAAAGAAAATTGTTAATGAGCTAGTTCTACACTCCTCTCCCGTCCCCCCAAAATAAAAAACAAAACACAAGAAGTTTAGAAAAACATATATTCAAAACTCTTTCTGAACCTGAACAATGTTCCAGGCAGTTCTAACCCAAGCTGTTAAACAAAAGTTCCTGCAATAAAGTAATAGCAGAAACTTTTTTGAGTAATAAGAAATAAATAAAATAAAATTATTATTTTACATCAGTTCAATTTTCAGTTTACACAGAATTTCTTCTGACAATTACTTGTTATCTTTTGGAAGTCAAAGATACATATTTATTTCAGTATTTTTCCTTTATGCACGTCCAGTGAGCTATAAAGATACTGAAACATTGAGCTATAAAGATATAGAGCGATAGATTCCCTACTGATTTCGGTGCAACTACATTGATTTACATCTGCTGAGAAATTTTATTCCCCACAGGTTTTAATTCTGAGTGCAACCATACATGTCATAAAACATTTGCAACACACTGTACATGAAAACATAACCTTTCTTATCAGAGGCAATAAAGATATCCATAGAATATAATTTTTCTGCTTAAGATAAGGAAAAGATACATTTGTAACTGTTTGATTAGCAGGAGGCCATGTCTTTGCTGCTCTCAGACACTGGATCGAATTGCTTAGGGATGAGGCAGATTTTGACTGTAGAATTTGCAGCTCCTTCAAAGCAGGCTGAGAATGAGAAAGTGAAAAAACTCCCTTTTTGCAGACACAAGCAAAGATCCCAGTGGATCTCACTCCAAGAGTGGATCTGCTTTGCTCTTAGAAAATACCAGCTGAGCTTTTCCACAAAACACCTGCTCGGCACTGGGAGAACCACCCTTACAGCCTGTCCCACTGACGGGGGAGATGCTGTGCCTGCCGGCTGGCAGTCCACAAAGCAGTGGACCCGTCCCATTAGTGATGTCGCCTTGCTTGCTGTGTGCTGGAGATGCTCATAGAGCTGAGACTCAAGCCCCAGCCTCTGCTGGCTGTATCCGACAGCTCATACAAGGCGTGCTGACAGGAGCATCTCCTGTGGCCCAGCCAGCAGACGTGGAACTGCTCACGGCTCACTGGGAAGTCGAGGATCGCTGCTCTGAATTGCCAAGCACCTCCCGGTGGGGCCACGTGCCCAACTGAAACACTGCTCTCAACAAGCAGCATGTCTGTCTAACTTAGCAACGAAAACAATCTACAAAAATAAAAATTTCACCAGAAGGTGTCTCTTGCAAGTGTTTAGACACCGACTTCGAGATGAAAATCTTGACAATCGTGTATTTAAAAAAAAAAAAAAAGCCATGGTTGCTCTTGGTGGTGGTGCGACAGAACATATTTCTCATCATTTTTCTGAAAATGGAAAGATAAATGTGCACAATTATTCCTGGCTGTTAAGAAAATGACAGATTTGTAGGTAATATACCTGTCTGCTTTAGCAATGCCTTTCACAGTCATGGCATAATTAGAGCAAGAGGTAGCAGGCCTGCCCTTACCACAAAGATGGCTATATGGTGGACTGTTACAAATAGCCAAGTGCCTTCTGATGTCTTGTTAATATGCTAGGGCAAGAAGAAAACAGAGAATAGACAAAAGATCTGAGTCTGTTCCCTTTCATGAGAAACACGGGAAACCACCAGGCAGAAAACAAAGGACACCTCAAGCTCCCTCCCTTTAAAATATTTCCCAATTAAAATGTTAAGCAAATACCATTGGTTTCAGACTGTTTACACAAGGCTGGTCTTGTCAAAGAATAAATGCTGGCAGGGCAGGCAAGAAAATGCCAAACTCTCTCATCTTCTATATACCTGTAAAAAGCTGCATAATTAATAGAACAGCAACTTTAGACAGGCCCCAAGGGCTAGAACCACAAAATCATTTTGACCCCTCAGTCATGCCTGCCTCCAAAAAGCAGAACCTCCAATTTTCTTGCCTGTTGTTCCTTAATTCTGCAGTGCCCGCACAGTATAATTGTCACATTTTCATCAGTTACACTCCCTTAGTGCTTAAATGAATGTTGCCGTGCCATGCTCAGACGTCCCCTGGCTGTGCACAGCCCAGGCAGCAGGTCAGCTCCCCATGTGCACAGGGCAGATTTGCACCAGGAGCTTTGGGCTACCCCAGTCCTGAGCCAGCCCGCACACGGAGCACCGGCGGCTGCTGCAGTGGCTCAGAGCCCCCTCGCCCCGGCCGCCCCTGTGCTCGCACGGCTGCCGTGGGTGCTGCAGAAGCATTTTCCCATCCTCGCAGAAGCACAATTGTTTTCAAGGAACTTGTCTGTTGTCAGGAGTCCGACTCAGGCCTCAACTTTCCTTGTTTGCTCTGGGCACTGAGCGTCCTGGACACCATCGGGAAATGAATTGCAGCCCCCATTCTCATGGCCAAAAAATTAATTTTGAGAATATAGACAAAACAGAGGCTTAAAGAGACTACAGTGAGCTCCAGCAGGAACACAGGAGAAAGGCACAACTCCTTTTATTTGCCCTTCAGAGAACCAGCCACTGTAACATGGGGGCTCTCTTCCCATAGCACGGCTGCTGCCATCCCAGTGCATATTGCAGCCTACTCTCCATATTTCAGGGCATTTCATAGGAATTTTGTGCTCAGTTTTACATTAAACATTAATAAACATATCAATCAGTGTATAATCTCTACAGAAATGAATTCTGTATGCAGCTGGTCATCCACCAATACTTGATAGTTAAAATCACTATAAACTATATAATAGTTGAAGGATTTTCTTTGGATTTAGTGTAGTTCTTTCTTTACCAACACAGTGAATCAGGAATGCTGACAAACTTTAAAACTCCAGGGCTGGTAAGCAGTTACAAAAGATAATCAGAATTTAAACACCTTAGTTTCTGAATATTCATACAGCCAGTAAATAATATGCATTTATTAAAAATCTATTGCCATCCTTCCCAGAGGCAGAGGACATACAATCCCTGGCTGATTTAATCAGCTTCCCATAGAAATAAATGGCTTCTTAAAAGTGCAGAGTCAGTATCTCCTCTCAAGACATCACTGGGCAAGCTGACCTCTTTAAACTGTGTATTACAGTAAGTCTGTACTGGCCCAGTAGCCCAACACTGCTTAGCCAATTAAACTGTATATAATAGATTTCCCTTGAAGACTCTGTGAAAGGCTGAGAATTGTAAGTTGGGATTTTAACAGCACCTTTTAGACATTCTCTGTGTCTAGTTCCTGAATCCAACCTTTTCCCCTTAGAAGTGTTCCCATGTTTCTCACACTGTCTCAGGTACAAACAGAATCTGACTGGGTACTATGCTAGTCTCAGCTGCTAAGCTGATGCTAACATCAAGAGATATTTGTTGCTGAAATATTTCAGGGAAAAAGCCAACGGTTTTGGGATGTTTTACCAAATGCTTGCATCAAAAAACAATATTGTTAACTCAATTGTCTGGTTTCTGTTTTATATCTCAGCAATAAAACAAAAGCAATTGCCTGAAAGTCTCTTGGTAAAATATATCAAGAAAAATAAACTCAACCAAGACCCTGCTTTTTTTTTTTTTTTTTTTTTTTTTTTTTTTTTTTTTTTAGCACCATAAATTAATTCAGGATAAAAGCAGAATATTTACATCAATGGAGCACTGGGTTAGATTTGCATATTCAGTGGCCTCCATGTCTAACTTATGCTTTTTAAGAAACTTTCATGAATTTAGTGCGATACTTTAGTAGTACATACTGCTATTAATAACTTGCTTAAAAACACTTGTCTGCAAGCCTAAAAGGCAACTTTTTCCTTACAAATTTGAGTGTTCATCAGCCAGAAATATACTACTTTTTAAGAGGTATTTTTTAACTTGAGAAGATGAGTTCCTTTCTTAGCAAATATGGCTGCCATTCTTAGCAACCACCAAGGTATTTGGATGGTCCAATTTTAGATGCAATCCTGTAATTCTCCTTATTAATTTTATTTTACACCAATACCTTCACATCCACTTGTCTTCAACATGTCTTCAGAGACTTACATTGAAATCTACATTACTTAAATAATTTGGTTTCTTTAGAAATAGTATCTACTAGATGTTAAATCTGACAACAAATATTTATTTGGGTTTTCTTTCAGATTTGTCCTGACTTGTTAGAAAGCGTCTCAGAATGAGTCAGAATGAAGATCAGAGTAATTTAAAGTAATTTTCTTTTATTATGTCTGGTTTTTTTATGGAAAATCCTTTCTCTGGCGGGATCTGCAATCTGCAGCAGAGCTTTGCTATTTTGATTAAAACATTAGCCTAGACTGGTCAGTTCAGACCTCAATGCAAGATTTTAGATCAACCCTTTTTTTTTATGCTGTTCGGTGACAATAATAGAATTGCTTACTGCATTTTTCAACTGCCTATGTAAGCAAAAGCTTAATAAAAAGAAACATCTTAAAGAGTGCATAATTATTTTTAGTTATATCAGGTTATTGCTGCATTTTTCTTCATCCAATTGTTAAGTTCTATTTAAATTTATTTTATTCTATTTTATTTTATTATTTCATTTGTTTTGTTTTATTTTGGAAAGGATCACTCACAAGTCATCACATTTTTATAGTGATGACTACAGTGATACCAGTTATTTCTCTGTTTTTTCAAAGATGAAGTTATTTTTTTCATGACAGCTTTTTTAGAAGAATATGTTAAGAAGCTCATCAAGAAAGGCTGCGTCACAATTAACATAGAAAATTAGATAAAATTCTTATTGTATCCATTTACAACTGCAGAGAGCAAAAAAGGAATTAGAGCTAATATATTTTTATGAAAACAGTTCTGGAACAAATGTAAGTGTAAGCTAAAAACAGATACCATTTATCATCTCTGTTATTTTTCTGCAACTAAAACCTGAAACATTTTATTCAGAAAAAAAGACTTATAAAGCCCTTTACCGAAACCACAACCATCAGCTGACGTATCCTACATACATTTTATATTTCATCAATTTGCAAAATTACTGGTACGGTATGTGCAAGAATTTTTTACATGGTTTTGAATAGAAATGTATTATATATGCTTGAATTAGCTCTTGAATTGAGTGTTCTGTTTCAAACAGTCTACTGAGTACCACATTCAGGAAACAGAAATATAACCCAATTCCCAATATTGATAGACTGGTATCCATGTTGATAATAATTAGAACAATTATTGTCTAAACTTAAAAGCAGTAATTTCCATGGAGCATGGCTTTTGCCCCTAACTTTTAGTAAAATATGTTTTTCAGAGCTTTAAAGAATCCTGCTATAGAATGTACTTTAAAATTCTACAAAGAGCAAGTATTAATTTTTCACAGTCTTCCTCATATGGATATCTGCTATTGGGCTCTGCACCCACCATGTCAATATTGGGGTATTTGAAATGCTGTGCTGTTTCCTTCTACCTCCAGGAGCCTTTGGAGTCAACCACCATACCACATTTCAGGTTTTTTGTTTTGTTTTGTTTTTCATTTTTGT
This sequence comes from Acropternis orthonyx, assembly GCA_035583155.1. Taxonomy (NCBI): domain Eukaryota; kingdom Metazoa; phylum Chordata; class Aves; order Passeriformes; family Rhinocryptidae; genus Acropternis; species Acropternis orthonyx. The sequence goes on along the minus strand of JAWWEU010000081.1, from coordinate 138,524,943 downwards.
TAGTATATCAGTTTCCTAAGTCTCTCTAAAGCCCCTTTTAAAAACATTTTGTTGAATTGATTTCTTATTTACTTAGTGATCTTTTTCATCTGCTTTTTGAAGATGGCTTGTATTTTCACACAATTTTTATACAGGACTGGGGAGTTGAATCTTACTCATTTGTTTTGTCCTCTAACAGCATGTGGCTTTCAAAATCTAAGTAGAAAGCACACACTTGACCTACTGAATAACTCTGAATGGGCACATGATTATAAACAAAACTATTTCCAATCTATTCATTTTAATTTTTAACTTGTAGTTGTTATTAAAAAAAAATCAGATTTAAAAATAAATAGGACATTGTAGGGCAGGGTTCTGACTTATTTACTGATTTTGCAGTCAGCATCATTGACAACAAATTATTTTTAGGTTTAAAATTATCATATAATGCATATAATGCACTACTGCTGTTGCTTTTCCTGTGTCAATCTAAAAGCATGTTGGAAAATTCAGCAATTCATATTTGCACTGAAGATGTTACAGTCTGTACACAGGACTTGAATCTGGATGGACTATAAGACAGAAGGAGGTGGGACAACTCACAGACTCATGCTGCACATAATTATGTGATCAGTGTTTTATATGCCCTAGTGACAAAAGACATTATTTTTTAATTGTGAAAATATTAATATTTCTATGTGATTTTGTAGAAATTGGAATTCTGTAGCAGAAAGGGAGAAGGCTGACAAAGTTATGTTGTGAGAGCTCTTTCAGCCTAGGTGTTGAGTGGAAGAAATGACGGAAACATTTGTGAGCAGGGAAGGGGATTTGGAGATAAAAGCTGGAGCCATCAGGAGAGCAGGGAAGCTTGTAATGAGTAAGTGTGAAAAGGAATTAGTACAGAGCATAAGCAGAGACTGTGTGGCTTATAACCTTAAAAACAATCACAAGAAAAAATGAATGTGAGATGAAACTAATAAGAGATTGAGTTAAGTGACTCAGAGACTATAAAAAGGGAGATGACATAGTCAGAGGACCATGTAGGAAAGATCGTCTTGATGACAGCAGTCTGGACTAATTGAAGTGAGAAAATAATACTTAAGAAAATTGTTTAGGTCTCTCACAATAGGACTATTTGTCCAGTTTAATTATAAGGTTCCTTACAGAAGGAAGATCTTCCTAAAAATAATATGTAAAACAACATAATAGTTTTTTTGTCTACCCTGTCACTTTTTAAAATCCATAAAATACCATATTTCAGAAAAACTCAGTACAGGGCAGTATGGGACTGAAAGCTGAGATTTCTGAGCTCTAAAAAAGTATGCAATATAACAGAGTTCTTAAATATATAGTTGTTTGTTTGTTTGTTTGTTCTTTTTTAGTTTTTGGTCAATCTAATCTGATATTTTCTGTTTCCTATTTTGTCAGGTTTATCTAGTCATCAAAGACATACACAACACTGTTAAAAACAAATTGAGGTAAATATTTCTTGTCCTTATCTGTAAAAACCAAGCAATGGAGTTAACAACAGTGAAACATGCATTCCCGAGGACTAATTGTCCTAGTTCAAAATACCCTCTCTAATTCCCAGAGAATGGACACGTCTCCCACAGTGGCAGTCTCCACCCCAAGACAATCTCCACCTTAGCTTCCTCTCCCACCCTTAGAGAGATTCTCAGGCTCCTTCTGACAGCGCCCACCCCAGGTCTGGACTTTTGACTTCCTCCTACTCCTGAGCCCTTGAAGTTCTTGCCAAGTCTGTAGCCCAGCCTAAGCCAGCAGGCTGGTTGGCACCTGCTGGGTCACACTGTCTGCTTCTTTGTCTTTCAGTCATGGCTGTGTCCAGATTCTCCCTGACCACAAAGATTTGATTCCAGTTCCAGGCTTTAATCTTGTCCTGAAGTAGTAAGAACCCCATTCTTTTTGGCTGGATATATAATTTCTCTTTTCTGCTTGGACCCAAATTATCTTGCCATCAGTAAAATGGTTACTGATTCCCACGGTATTAGTGATGGGTGAAGTGAAGTCATCACTATCATATCCTCATGAAAGGTACGTTGTAAACCAATACAGAATAATAACACTGGGTACAATGTGTAGTTTACACTTATTGGAACCACTGTTTGCCTTTTGTATTTTTAGCTTACGGGTAAAACCACACCCTGTCCTCCCTCCTCCGCCCCTTCATGGGCAAACCCAACAGAAACTCTGCAAGTTGAAACTCATGATGCTTCCTAGCCCTTCCATAATTATTTTTATCCCCAGTGTAAAGGATGATTCAGTTGTCAGTTCTCTGAAGAGAGACAGAGATAAAGAGAAAAGTATGCTAAATTGCTGTTGAAAATAATCCTTTCCATATGAAGTAAGAGTGGGTATTAGAGGACAGATGGCCAGTTGAAGCTGGAAGGGGGATACTATGTGGAAAGCACTGAGGGGAACTAGGGCTCTCTATTATCCATGGCAGAGCAGGGATAAACAGTATCACATAACCACTTCACCAATGCTAGGAGGATGTACACAAGGAATTATTTTTTTTTAAAAAATTAAAAATCACTGCTGTATTGTTTGTATCCTTGTTTTTCCTCTTTACAAAGGTAGGAGATCGTACTAACAATATATAAGGTGGGCACTGAACACAGAGATACTGTCTGTCTCAACTATTTTTGAGTGAAAGGAGGAGAAGAGGGTGAATCACTGAGTAAGATGTAGTGCAGTACAGGACAGGGAAAGGCTGATGTGTCCTGGAATTGATGCACTCTGAAAGCAGGAAAATCTCCTTATTTGGGAGATTTTTTGTTGAAGAGTGCAGCAAATGGAAAACACCTCTCCTTGAGACATCTGTGACAGAAGAGAAATGGACAAAGTAAGTGAAAACTTTTACATCAAACAAAGTAAAACAGAGTTAGAGAAGATCTTGACTTTGGTATAAAGAAAAGCCAAAACCATACTGTTTCTAAAGCACGAGCTGTAACTACTGTGCTCTAAGATGCCCAATCTCCCTGAAAGGGATTGTCTAAAGTGACTAAGAAACATCAGTCCTACTGACAGTTGTGTGGGTCTTTCCACTTTGCAAATGTAATACTGAGACCAAAAGAGAAACAGTGAAATTTTAATTATTTCACAAGGTGTGAAACACACTGCAACATTCCCACACTGCTCTCCAGTCCTGTAGGCTCAGCCACTGATGCTCACATTCCAGATGATGTGTGCCACAGTGAGTTGTCAAACTGCTGCCTCTCATGGACCCCCCAGCTCTTAGTAACAGTTGCATAGAACCAACAAATTTGCATTTTGCACAAAAGAAGAAAGAGGTGCATTTACTTATTCTAATTATTTTTCCTGGTAGACACAATCCTATTAGCAAATATTTTACTGAGCCAGGAACTAAGTGCAAGGGACAGCAGACACACAAATGAGGAACTCAGGAGAAAATAGCAGAGACTTTAAAAAGAAATAAAATGATGGTTTGGTAAGCTTGGAGATGTCTGTAAAAAGTTAATGTCTTGACCAGCTTATCACAGTACATACAGTTTCTGTATTTGGTGTTAAAATGCTATTAGGTTAGTCAAGGTTAGCCTTTATGGAAATAACTTCTAACTTTGGGATCTAACACAATTTGTCCCAGAAGGAGGGCCAGTTTGCATGTAAATCTTCATTTGGATTATTTCTTGTTGTTCTCTTAATCTTGGAATGGGGCAGACAGTCCCTTGAGTCCTATTAGATGTATAGTGGCTTTCTAACTTTATGTCAGTTGGCCCTCTTCTTTGAGGAAAATAAATTTTATTTGTACTGTTAATCTCAATAATGATTGGTCTGGACTAAGAGAACATTAATTTTTGTTTTCACAATGAGGGTCTGGTTTCCCAACTCAGTATTCTGTGAAAAAGGCCATACTAATTCCTTAACAGATTGCAAATGTCCCCATCTATGTTCTACCTCTGGTGCAGGAAACCCTCTACTGAACTTGGGTTATGCCTCTTTTTAAGAGGCAGGTCATTCCCAGGTGACACATTGGTGAGATACTGTAGGGATCTGGACCAAAGTGTCAGTGAATTAAAATTTGTTTCACCAATGGACTTGGCCCAGCTGGATAAACCATTGCTTCTGAATGGTGTCAGCATGTCTGAGACACCTCCAGTAGCAAACACTTCGGATAGTCCAATCAGCAGATGGCCTTGCATGAGCTTCGTGGCAATTGTAGCCTCAGATGACTTACTAGCTCTACCTTAGCAGAGTAATTATCAGAATAACAATGGCAACTAACATGGAGCTCAGCTCCAAAATATGACCATGTATGGCTCCACACTTAACAACACTGAACCTCTGTACCATGAATAACCATTTCCTATGAGATATTGACCATTTTTTGAAGCATAGGACAGAGAGTAAGCTAGGGGAATATGGAAACAAGAATGCTCCTTTCTGAGCCAGTGATGGCTTGTCACACAGAACATGAAGGTGAATATGCATATCCTGAAACACATAGCCCACAGTTGGCATCCCTTATTTGGAGAAAAAAGAGTTTTGTGATTGCACAAGAGGGATGGAAGACTAGTGACAAAAAGTGGAAAAAAGGGACCTGAGGTTCACAGTGGCAGCCATTAGCACTTGGTCATGTTCCCCATATATGGGAGAATGTCTGAGACATACCAGGTATTGATAACCAGCAGGGGATCCTGGGAGTCCCTGTGACATAGAAAAGAAGTGAACTTGAGTCTATTGAGATGCAGTCTAATGCGACTAGGCCATAGCTGTCACCTCAGCTTACTGCACCCTTGGTGTGACCTCTGCTGTGCTTCCTGCAACTCTCTCAGTCAGTTTCATGAGTACAAACTCATCTAATGAAGCTGATGCAGTAGGACTAGTGTGGATGTTGAAGAGCAGTGAAAGGCAGGTTACCAAGGTGGAGTCATTAGATGACTACAGTGCACACAGCTCAGGCTTTAAATGCCAACTGAAAGGGAGTGGTCTGGGGACCTTGGGTGCTCTTTGTAGAGGTGGCCGAGCTGCATCAGTGATGTAGCAGTGGGGACTACTCAGGGGACCCCAGTGAGACATGGATTCAGAGTTGTGGTGAGGTTGCTCACATTGTGGGAACCTGCAGACACAGCACTGCTGGTCAAAGTTGGAACACAGCCTTCCCCAGCCCCAGAGCCATACCGAACAGCAGAAGACTCTGGTGATGAAAGGCTTCAGGACTGCTTTCACAAGAGATGCTGGATCACAGTTTCCACTTAGCATTTGTAGTGGCAGCACTGGTTAGTGTGACCCCAGATGGCTCCTGTGTTCTGGGCATCTTAGCCATTCCTTTTCTTGTGCTACTTACTACACTTAGCAATAAACTATATTTTAACAATTTCTGAGTGACCACAGCAAAGCTCTTTTATTTTCTACATGTGTGTCAATATTCCAGGGAAACTAGTTCTGACAGAGAGAAATGCTTTAGGTAAAAAAATTACAGAAATATCTAATTTATCCTATTTTATTTATCAAAATTATCCCTATGTTGCAATATACTTTAATTCACATGAACTATTTCTTTTTTTCAGCAAATCAGCATATTATGATTTCTCTTTTATAGTTGTAACTAATAAGAAAGATGAAACAGTGAAAAGAATGAAGCTAAAAGCAAACCCAACCTAAAATGAGTACCAGGTTAATAATGGGCCTATTGGTTAAGGCAGAATATGGCAGATAAGCGATCACATCAACAAAATCAAGCTGTTTCTTCATCTATATTTCTAACTGTTGTTAATAATTTTAGTGTTCCTGCAACTGACTATGTCCAGAGGCTAGAAACATAAGACTTGATGGCTCTGATACTCAGATTCACTTTTAAGTACTCAGCCACCCATGGACATACTCAACTTCTAGTGAGGTGCAGAAGTTCTAGGTTGTTTGAATGGACTTAAAGCAGACATTGATAGGAGACATGCACAATAGAGCAGAAAGGGTGCTGCCTTAGTTAGTTTTTCTCCACAGTACAGGAAGACTAAAAACTGTTTTGCAATCCATGTTGTGACCATTGCTATTCTACAATTGCTTTTTTTTAACTCTGCTGTTTTCATGAGTCTCCTTTTTTGTTGCTTTCCTTTCACCATGTTCTCTTGCCCTAATTTTCTTTTTTCTATTACAGGGCTGTATTTTGTTTAAATCAATCTGTGAAAAATTTGCCAACAAGTACCACAGGTACAATGAAATTAAAATGTCAGCAAATTATTTAATTGCTGTTATCAATATAATTACATTGTCAGGATTCTAGGTGAAACTGGATAACCACACCTTGGTATTGGTTTTGGATCTAGAGTTTTGTTTAATCTGAATTTCAAAACTTAGCTTCAAGTAATGAAAATAGCTAGAGTTAAACATTCACTGCAGCTCTAGAGAGCATTCGATAGTCTGTAATGCTGCAGATTTACCATTGTCTCCTTTACACACACACACACACACACACACACATCTTCTTAAAGCTATAACTTTTCCCAACCTTCTGTCTACACTCAGCAAAATTGTGGTCAACTGCTTTTGGCTGCTGCAAGGAAACATTTTTGCCTTCCTGGACAGAGCTAGAACAAAACCAGCATATAGTAACAACCAGATACTGGAAGAGATCCAAAATGATAGCAGCTCATTGGTCTGGAAGCCAAAACTAAGGAACACACACGTGAAGAATGCATAATGGACCAATCTATTAAATATCCCCTTAGGTTACACTGTGTCCAGGTACATTTGAATAGAGTGTATTATCTGTGCATATGAATAAAAGATATCTGTTTCTAATGTGGAGGTTGAATTGTAATAATCAATGCAGAGCTTTCAAGACATATAATCTCTAAACTGCTATTTTCACACTTTCTTCTTTTTTTTAAAATTGCTTTTATTGTTTCAGAGAAAACTGAATGAAGCACAATCTACTACATTGCACATAGTTGTAATTTCATTTTTTTTCTCATTAAAATTAAATCTTGCAGTTGGCATCATTAAAGCTATTGACTTTCTGCTCCAATGTAATTACCTTTATGACTTTGCCTGTAGTGCACCTTTTACTTAGAATGGGAAATATGTTAAAGAGTCTGGTAAATTTTACTACTGCAGGTGGGGAATGTCCAGTTTAATGGCCCCACTGTATTACTCTTTGTTATTAATGTGTGCCAAAAAATACACAGGATATAGATGGGGCTGAGTTAATATTGCTGGAATTTCCTAACTTTTTTAATACTTGATCTTGTGTCCTTAATATTGTCAATGAAGTGCCAGAAGTGGGAGAACTTGGACGTCATACTTTCATTTTAGCAGTGAACAGAAGGGGTAAATAGTTGGAGAATTAAAAGTATTTTAATCTGACAGGTAACAGGACAGACATCTCTAATAGAGCCACAGATATACACACGCATACACAGATGTGTACACATACTCAGCCTCATTTGTTTCATAGTCAACAAAATGTGATTCAGAAAAGTGCTTCAAATGGCAAAAAATGACATTTGGGAATCTGATGGAGGTCTGTGTTGGTCAATAATTCATGTTTCACAAGAAGACTAATCAATAAAACACATTTTATGAGGCTGGTATATTGGTTGTAACTGTGTTCAGCAGATAAGATGGAGGTTTAAATTGTTCCCACAGAAAATAATAATCCTTCAAATGAACAACTGATACCTGAGTTTTATCTAATGAGATGGATATTACTGGGGCTTTGACTGGTTCAGAAGGCTAAAGAAGGCTCCAAAATATGCTTAGGAGGCATTAATTGCATCAGTTTCTCTTTTAACAGTTCTTCATGCAAATATTCAAATAACCTCACCCTGATACGTTTTTTTGACTCTGAGTGCCCAGAGGTGTAAGACCAGCCAGCGGAGGCACGCCAGGGCAAGCTCACTGACTCAAAGGAGAGAACTTGCAAAACACCCTGGGAATACAAGAATGGAAAATGTCTATGCAGGAAGCCATAGTAATAGTTTGGTCAGAAAGAGAGCTGTTTTCTGGAGCTGTACATGCAAACCATTCCTTATTTTTAATTTTTTTTTTAACACCTTCCCTGACATTTAAAAAGCATAAAGCCATTTCTTAGCATTGTGTTATTTTTCTCCAGGTTTCAACAAGTCTTGTGTTCAAGGAGGTTACTGGTATATTGGTCATTTGTCAACAATATCCCCCAAGGATTTGTGAATGTCACAGAGAAGTGCTGAGGGTTAACAGTTTCCTTATCCTTAACCTCTCAGTTGTTTCTTATTCACTGGTGCACCCATAGAGCAGGCACATTATGTCTGGATGGCTATATACTGATGAAAGTGCAGATTAAATGCATGCTTTTCTGCTGTTTTCCCCAGCTACCTAAGTGGTGCTGCATTTTGCTACAGCACGCAAGACTTTTATTTAAATAGTAACTGCAACAAAGCAGTGCCTTCGATTTGTATCTGTGGTGAGCAGTAGTGATAACTGCTGGACCTGTGTGTGCTGGTTGGCTTTTCTCACTGTTGCCTCACTGGTGGTGTAATGAATCAGCAATTTTGTACATGAGTGTACTGCTCACCGAGTTGGATTTTCAGCTCTCTCTCTGTACATCTGCTGACTGGATACAAGTATATGTTCTAGTGCCCTTTCATATGTTCTTGGCACAGATGCATTTCATTGGCATGAGCATTAGGCTGAATTTGTTGGCATTTTAGGAAGTCAATCTGATTTAAAATGCAAACAGAAGAACAAATAAAATGCAACAAACAAACAAACACACCAGCAGAGTGTTCCCACAGCAGAAACTGTGCATGGCTCACAGTTTACAAACACAGGCTTAGTCTTCCTGCCCTCTGTCTCCCAGGATTACTCATCCCATCAGGAAGTGAATATGGAGTCTCAAATGAGCAGCATTTCTCTGCTTGGATGACAGATGCTTTCTGTCCAGAGGACTTCTGTCTGATGAGGAGTGGAAGATATCTCTTCTGCACTTCCCTCAGCATGCCTAAGGACTTAAACAGCACAGAAAAAGCCAGTAGTCAAAAAGAGTTTTCCAAAGTTCTAGGCAAACATATTTTATCTAGGTTATCCACTAAACTAACTAACTTTCTTATGCTTTTTTTTTTTTTTAACAATTCGTTGAATATATAGAAATGCAAAATTATGGATGTAGCTAAAAGGAAGCAACTGCCCACCTCAAAAGCTTTCAGAATAAATTTCTTACCTACTAGTGAATTTTATTTTCCTGTACGGGAAGACTTTGACATGCTTTTTGAGACACTGGCCTTGATTATGTGCATTTAGCAGGACTGTCTGAATCACAAACTTTACCATCAGAATGACAGTATGTTGAAATGACTAATACAGCTACCACAGGATTTCATGAAATTACATGCCAGACAGGTACTATTAAACATATGGGAGATGCTCTAGGGTACTGCTGTATTGCAATCCAGTAATGACAGTAGCACAAGTACAACTATAGATGGGATCTTGAGTAAGAGCACCTTGAGGAAAACAAAGTTTTTTTGTGCTAAAAAAAACACAAACCACCCAACAAACAAGTCTTGCTACACAAAAGGACAATAGGTCATGTTCAAATGTTAGAATATATATTAGGTGAGAGAAAAATCCACAGCAGGTAGGCCATGATTTTCTGGAATATCAGTCTTTTCTGAAATCAATAAGTCCATTGGTCACCTTACCAAAGGTCAGATAATCAAACTTGAAACACTTATATTCACACACTTACTGCCTTTTTTTGCTGTCTGGACACTCAACTTGTCATACAAGAATAGGCTTCATGTTTTACAACAACATTTTGATTTAAATAAGAACAATAAATGTCCAAAGAATTTGTAATTAAAAGTTTTATCAGTTGTTACCATCAGTGGTCTTATAAGGTTTCTCTTTTTTCAGTTTTTATTATGGTAAAAAAAGTATAGTAACAGTATTCATGCTGGAGTGGAGAAAAACTCCATGTGAGGAAAGTTAAAAAAACCATAATACAATATTTGGAACCTGATTGTGGTCTCTGATTTTTTCCTATTGACTTCAGTTAATTTTATGTTCTTTTTCTTATGTTATTAAAATCAGAACACACATAGAATAGAGTTTGCTCTCTGCTCTAATTCAGAAAAAAAATGAAAGCACAGACTGTACTGAATGATAGAGTTGTGCTTTAATGTCCAGCCATGTGGTTTCTCTATGGATAACTAATGAGTTAAAGATGAAATTCCTCTTCTAATTTGCATATATCTTCTTGCAAGGATTCTGTTGAGCAGAAGTATAATTGGAGACTCTATACAACTGAGTCTTGTACTTTTTAATCCAAACATCATAAACTATGAAACGTCTTTCTTCCCACAAAACTGAGGTGTTTTTAGTCCCAGACATGATCAGTTATGGACATTTTTTAAATAAAGTAAACATTATCAAAAATACCAGGACCATTCCCCTGAATTTTTTTTAATACCATCTGGAAATAAAGCAGGGTAAAAAAACAGAGAAACAGAAAGATATAAAACTAATGTCTCAAGAGTCAAAGAATTGTCCCAAGATTCTGCATGAGGGGCTTATTCAGCTCTTCTTGAATCAAAAGAAAAATAGAAGCAGAAAGCAGAGAGAAGGTTTCAATTCATGCTTCCCATGCTGTTTTCACTTATTAAACTTTGTTCTGAGTTAACTGGAGTCATTCACAAGAGTCTTCCACATAAACTGTCTGAAATTTTGTAAGGTATATTCAGAGGTATACTGAAGATGTACAGAGACATTACACTTGTAGTATACGAATGTGGTTTTAAAATCTATTATATGACACAGTGGCTTTATAATACCCATGATGATTTAAAAAAAATGTTGAAAACTGAAACTATGACCCTCTGTTGCCCTATTTTGTTGCAGTTTAAGGGGTCAGGGAAAAATCCCATTCTCAAAATATTCTCACACAGAAAATATAGAAATGTCTATCTAGATCGTTTGAACCAAATTTAGTATCATTAGAAAAATTTTTGTTGTTATTGTTTGCATGTGCGAGGTACAGTCAGAATCTTGGGTTTAGGCCAGAAACCTTCAGGGAGTGGACATTCTGACTGACAAAGTTGTACAGCATTTTGCACTATGACTCTGTTTCTGACATGAACTCCAGAGTGCTCCTGCAACGCAAATAATAAAGATGGTTTCCCACAGAGGCTGGGAGCCTTGGTCACACACAGATGCCGTGGAAGAGGTACCTCTTGCTAAAAGCTTGACACTTGCACAATCAAAATAAAACAAGTCTGGAAAAGGGAGGGAATGGACCGATTATCAAACTCTCTGAAGTGAAGAATAAAAAGAAAAAGTATTTTTCCCTTCCCTTTTGACTAACTGAGCAAAGTCAGCCAGTGATGTTCTCCTGTAGAAAGCAATTGGCAATACACAGCCTGTTCCTGTAAGCAGCAGTCAATGGTAGCTTACACTTCAATGGGGCTTTTTACAAGGTTATAAAGAAAAGCATGCCACCTTGATAAGCTGTGACACACAACTAACTCCCATTAGGCTGAGCCTTTCAGCTTTCGAAGACAGAGTTCACAAGTTATCCCTCCACCCCTATAGCCCATGTGAATCCAAAATCTGCCCCCAAAATACGGAAGACTTGCTTGCTTTGAATTTTTAAATTAATTTAAATGCTATTGTCATATTGTAGAATATCTTCCTGGTGCAGACATTTTTTATCCAGAATAAGGATGCCTTTTCTTCCTTGTATATATCTTATTTGGAATGCAGATTTCATCCCAAGGAATGGCCCTGTTATGATAATGATAATATATTTATCCACATCTAATCATATTTGTATAATATTTTGATACAGACAAACCCTCTATATTTGGAGAACATCTTTTGACATCAACTGAATTATGCCCAGGATTCTCCACATGCCAGCAGCAGTAGTAAAATCTACGAAACAATTGGAACAGACAAAAAAAGATAAAAGCACATTTTGTATTCAAAATGGGGAGAGTGTACAGTAGAGAGACTTTAGCTGGGGGGAGCTGTGTTGTAGAACAAAGGGAAGGTAACTGAGAAGCAGGGTAGTCAGATGCTTACAAGGAACCCGAAAAACTGGCTCATTGATATGTCATAACATTCCTGTGTGACCTTAGCAACCCACAGCCCCAATTTTGTAAAGAATGTGAGGCAGATAACTCCTTGTTTTCATATATAATTACTTATAAAACTAATACAGTGTGTAGCTACTACCATATGATTAATTATCTTAATTCATGAATGCTTTTCAAGTACAAGTTTCAAGTGTTAGCATTAAATATACCTTAATTTTAAGGCCCAATCCTGCAAATATTTATTAGCGCTTGCTGTCATGAGTAAGTCATTACTCAAAAGAAAACATTAGCTTCAATGGAATTACCTGTGGTATTGAGTGCTATCATAGAAGGGAATGTTTTCAGAGTTTTTATTTTAGCTACATACATATGTATGTCATTATACATGTGTTTCCATATGTATATACACATGTATATTTTCATAAAATGAATGTAAAAAACCCTATTTTTTTCTCCATCTATACTTTCTGTCTTTTTCTAAGTTTGGATTTGTTTTTTTCCTTCTGTCTTAATTATCACTTAATAGCAGAGGATGTTTAATTATCACTTTCTTCAAGGTGCAACTAGCAAATGAAAATGCCATGTGTTCTCTTATGACTGAGCTGATGAAGAACAGTAAGTAACTCAGGTCTCATGCTTTTGGGACCAGATGAGTATGAGTACAGCAGTTCATTGCTTTTTCTCTTTTTTCTTTCTTTTTTTTTTTAAGCCTTTATTTTTAAATTCTGCAATGCCGTTTTCCAAAGCTGAAATGCAACCCTGAGGCCAGTTCAGACACGGTGTGATGCAGGCCGGTTGAATTGACTGGTGGTTCTACTGTGGATGAGTTAAAGAAGGAATCACCCCAAGCAATGGTAGCTCTCAGAAGGGGGCCTGCCCTTCAACAGCTTAAGCCTTTGAAGAGAGATTTCCTTTGAGCAATGTGAAGTCTTTGTGGTGATGGGAAACATACATTTGTAATTACAGAAGAACACAGTGTACAGTAGGAATAGTACAGAAGCATGCGATTTACAGTGTCTAAAGAGAAGCTTTGATGTTGAGGGCCCCACTGACCTAGTTTGCTGCTGAAAGCCCTAGAAACATAAGTCTGACTGACTACAGTTATAGAGAGGGATGCAGGCTGTGAACAACATGCTTTCTACCTCTGCACTGCCACTACACACTAAGTGAAATGTATTGCAATACTGACTGTATGGAAAGACTATCTGAATACAAAACAACTGTGTTTAGAAACCTTAATAAAGTTTACTGTGCTCCTCTGGGGAAAATATGCTAAAAAAGAACCATTATGAATCAGCATGCAGGCTGTGGAAAAGATTTATCTGGGAAGATTATTTATAGAAAAAAATGTTGAAAACTTCATGCTAGGGCTGCCACCCTTTGGGAGGATGTGAGGGAAGAAAAAAGAAGGATGCTAACCTCTGTTAACAAGGGACAGAATGTAATACTTAAGAAGTGATACTGATTCTAGATGGTTATAATCTTAGTCTGTAAGAAAGGCTGTATTTGACAGCAGTCAACATGCCATAAGAAGAGTCTGCCATTATGTTTGGGGTATGCAGTACTGCGAACAACTCTGATATGAGATCCAAGACTAGATATTCCCTTACACAGGAAGACCTGGAATGGTGAACGAGAATTGTAGGAAACGCAGGCTTCCATGATCCCAAATATCCCTAAAAACAGCTATGTGAAGTGGGCAGTAGCAGGGCTTCAGCAACATCCACCAATTGTTCACCAAGAGCAGAGTTGCAATTCATGGCTCACCTGACACAGGTGGCAAAACCCTGGGAAATCACACCAATGAGAGAATGAGAAGTGTTTCATAACAGTCCCTGTACTATTTTATAAGTGAAAAATAAAGTATTCTTTATTCCATGGATTGGGGCTCAGATCTTTAGTGAACCCACCTCAGATTTTTGTACTAGTAGATTTGAATGGCTATGTTGATGCTATTTCATGATTACTCTGAATTTGGATGCTGAGTAGAGCTGAGGTGGGTATCTGGGGGTTTGTTTAGTGACCACATCTAAATAATATTATGCTGAGGTAGCACTGTCTGCCTTATAATCACTTTGCCTGTGGGAGAGAGCCAATCTGAGGGAGGTCACTGAAATTAAAGTGGAAAACTTAATTACATAAAAATAATATGGGTGTGTTCACTGCTTTGATGGGCAAGGATGATGTAGGAAAAGAAGAATATAAAGCAAGAGTTATTTATAAATCTTACCTAATGGGAGTAATAGACAACAAAGGATAAATCAGTGACTATTAAGCAATGCTTGTGACAGCACAAATGCAAACTTTTTAAAGTTAAACCTGAGACCTAGGAAACATAAGGTACTCAATGAGGTATGGGAGAGATCCTAGCGATGCTGCTGCCTGTAATTCTGCTGTTGGCTGAGTCTCCTGTAGTCACTTCCAGCTCACCAGTCACTGACCAGATCCTAGAGCAGAATAAGCCTTTAGCTTTTCTAGGTTTGCAGACAACATCCAAACATGATAGTGCCCCAACCACCCTCTGAGGCTTCTTTGCAGGACCTTTGATGCCTGTGCATTATGCCTGCTCTGCCACTATAAGTACATCTTCAGAAATAAAATAAAATAAATAGTCAAATCAACTTTTCCAGGATTAGGTGATTTTTATTTCAAATTTGGCAACTCCTTATTTTTTGGCTTAACATGTTTAAAATTTGAGTCTGTTTCAGGATGAGAAGTCAGTCCTCAGATATAATTTCCAACCCATGGCCATTACCCAGATGACTTGCCTGTGCACTTTCCAGCTCTTCTTCCCAGATGTGTCCCTGCCTCAGTCTACTTTTAACTAAGTCTAGAGGAGTCTTCCAGCTGCTGTCAACATCACCACTGTCACCATTCCCACTGAATATTTGCCATTCATTCATTCCTAGCTAACATAGAATTGTTAGTGGTTACTATCTTGTCTTCCTAGGTTAGACAGTGTCCTTAATCCTTTCATTATTAGGAAGTAATGAGATCTACAGGTGTAGAGACTAAAGTAACTTCAGCAAACATAAAATATATTTTCCCACCTGGTTTATTTTCCTCCTTTAAAAGACTGGGTTGGGCGAGAGCTGTTTGATTTGGAGTACATGGAAGGCTGGATGAGTATATGAGCAAAAAGGTGATATTGGAAGTCACCCACATTAAGTGAAATCTCATGTTATGGTTCTTGTTTTTAACCACACAAGACTTTTCCTTTCACAAGCAATTGGCAGACCAGAAGGTTGCAGTCCTTGTGAGCTTTTGATAGAAGTGCCCCTGCACGCTTCAGATTTCTTCTTCTCCTCCTTTATAAAGTCCCATCCCAGTTAATATACTGCTAAGTACCGCTGTATTTCTAGAGAACAGCCACTGTGCCTGTC
The DNA here is from genome assembly GCA_035583155.1 of Acropternis orthonyx. Classification (NCBI taxonomy): domain Eukaryota; kingdom Metazoa; phylum Chordata; class Aves; order Passeriformes; family Rhinocryptidae; genus Acropternis; species Acropternis orthonyx. Next base: position 138,509,528 of record JAWWEU010000081.1, on the reverse strand, counting down.
AGTGGTATTGGACTGGAACAAGATAGTCATAATTGCAGGTAGAAAAAAGAGATCCGATAATCAGATCTTGCAAACGGGTCTCTCTGGCTTTATTGCACTTGTGGGCCATAGTCAAGGCCAAACTCACCTCCATTCAGAGGCAAATTTGAGACAAGTTTTGCTCATGTCCATGCACCATACAGCCTGTCTGCCTTGGTGGCAATATCACATGAGGGGAGACCCTTGCAGAAAGACCCAGTGTTACACACTGGCTGCACAGGTACAGTCTTGCTGTAAATGCAGCATGAAGCTGCACGTCCCTAGAGGCATGTGCTAACATCCAGGGCCGTGGGTCCTGAAATTCTGCACCTGGGCCAGGAATTACACTGGGGTTTATCTTATCTCATGATCTCAGCAATACAGGATTGCATTCTTAGTGGAACACAAATGAGATTCCAGAGTATAGACTGACCAGCTGTTTCACAGTCTTTTCCCTTCCCCTGCCAAAATACTTCATATTGTCATACATTCACCTGCCTTTGGCCACTCACTCAGGATTTAGAACATCAGCCTCTAGAAACAAGAATACAGCATCAGAATTCACATCTCTGTTTGGAGGGTTCTGACTTTAAGCATACATAATTACTTAATAAGACTGTTTCTCCACAAACACAAAAGTGCATATTTCAGGAAACCATCAGCCAATTAAGAGAGACACTACATGACTTGCATGATGACTCAGCACTGAGGTGAGTTGGAGGTGTGTGAATTGCTGAGAAATACGTGTGAAGAGCATTATAGGACTGAAAAAAGGAAGAATCTAGCCTGTATAATAAAAGCTGGCCACTGCATGACCAAAAGACAATTTCAAGGAAACACCCTTTCACCATTCAGTGATTCTACTGAGAAATAGCATATCTGCCAGCCTGCCCATACATTTTGAACTGATTATGAAAGAGAAACTGCTCCAAGGCTCACAGACAAGTGCTATTTTATACTATGTATTTAATCTTTATCATTTTATGTAATATTTTTAGTAACATGAGGTATTGACCTTTATCACTAGACACCAGAAATTCTCCAGTGGGACTGTGTACAATGCTAACAGATTATGGCACACCTTATGAGCTGTTACTTTCTATGTTTTATGTCTGAGAAAGCTCAGGAATGTAAAGACAAGTGAGCTCCAAAATCTTGATATATTTCTTCTGTAATACAGGATTTGTGGGTCATTAACTCAAGTCATTGTAAGGATGCTTGAGGAATGCTTTATCTAAAATACATGCACATACATAAGTTATTATTCACAGCTTTTTAAAAAACTCTATAAAAAGCTCAGCTGGACCAAGACTTTCAAGTTGATCAGCAATTTCAAGTGTCCGAACTGAACGTGCCCAGTCTTCAAGCCGATTGCTCTTCAGGGAAAAGCTCTAAAGAAGACTCAAGCTGCAAAGCCAAAATGCTGATGCACCCAAATCTGAAAATCTGGGCCTAAAATTAGTACTTATAAAAATCAACTTAACCTTCCCTACTTTATTAGTACAGGATACATTTCACCTCCTTTTGGCTTTACATCTTCTAATATTTTCCTAGACACCACCAGGGATAACACCGCAGCAGAGCTCCATTGAAGGTAGCTATTGAAACATCTTCAAAGCGTAACACAGTGCAAAGAGATAAGGAGTGCCCAGCTCTAAGCCTCATTTAGCCTCAGCACAGTGCTGTAGGTAGTGACTGAAGTATACAGCTACTGAGTCTAGAGTTAGTGCACTGATAGTTAACTTGTGTGTCTGCTAACTCGGCATGGCACAAATGTAGTCTGTGTACTTGTGCTCATATGGTGCTGTTTGAGGCTATTAATTGCTTTCCTTTGGAGCTTGTTCCTATGATCTAGGGCTGCAATCCTCTGCAACCACTGCTGAAGCAGCGAGTCTGGGGGACTCTCCCATTCACAATAAAACATTTCTTCTCAATATTTTGCTTTTTATAAAGTAAGGAGGCAGGAGACCCACTCCACTGTAGTTTTCTCTTTCTATATCTTTTACACAAGATTTTATCGAAAGGTTTTAATTTTATTGGGATATTTTTCTGAGCTACCCTTAAGTAATCCTTTTGAGCTCATTCGTGTTCTCTGTGGTAGGGTGTTGTGTTGCAATTACAGACATACAACAAACCAATGAAGAGCTGAAAATAGAACGCACAAGTCTTTTTTGTCACTGCAGTTTAGAAGGGAAGTGACAGTCTGTGCCACTGCTTTGGGGAGTCACAATAATCACTGTGGTTCCTCCAGCAAGCCAGGACAAGGCCTTACAATGCTATTGTAATAATGTCTGGAGGTCCCAAGTAAAATCAAAGCCTGATTTTGTTCACTGCTGAACAGCTTCTACTTTGAAGAATTTTTAATCCAAAACTTGAATCCTGCACTCACAGAAGTACTGTTTTTGTGCAGAAAGTTATGCCCCAAAGATAAAGAAAACCAAAACAACAACATAATTTTCTTTTATTATATATTATTTCTACTACTTGGGGGTAGAAAACTAAGCTGCAAAAATAAATGAATAATTTTCCCAAAGTCATTTAGGCCTTTTATGGAAGCCAGATCTTTGTCATTCTACTCCAGTGTTGATCTACAAAACTACCTTTCTTCTCGGGTCCAGATTTTGTGATTTTTCTTGCATAAGCAGATTTCTTGCTAGCTAGAGTAATCACTATGTTTGTCCTGTGCTCTCATTTTAATGCTGCCTTGGGCACAGAGAGGCCTGCAGCACATTTCTACAATCTGGATGTGTCCATTTAGTCACCAATGCAACCATTCTTGCTAAAATCTTTCTCTAGTCCTTAAGCAGAGATGCAAAATTCAAACTGATTGAAAACATTTATCAGACCATACACTCATACACACTGTTTCCTTACTTTCCCTTTAATGCTCGTATTTTACTGCATTATTGTCTCACTCCGTTACTTTCCTCAGTTGTTTTCAAATCAGTCTCCCAAAACCATACTCTTGGCCTTATCCTTCCAACCATTTGTTCCTGTGTCTCCAAGTACATATCTTACCCTTTAATGACATATCTCATCCCAGCAGGTTTGCATACCATGTCTGTCAAGCCTCCTGTCTCACTTAAAAGGATGCCAAGGTACCACCAGGAATCCCAAGGAGTCACAAATCCTCTGTGCACAGTAGTTCTGGGTGCCTGGAAATTGTTGCTGGGATAAGTATCTACAAACAGCTGTTTAGCTGATATTAAGTCTTATCCAAGACATGACAGTGCTACCAACCTGCTGCTCCTGCAAAACATAGGTACCTAAATCCAGTGCTGTACCAGCAGTGTCTGCTGTTCAAAAATTGTTGCCTCCATCAATAAGAGTTTGCAAGCATCTTCTTCCCTATTTTAGCTGTTGGCAGATTTCTACCTCCAGGACTAAAGCTTTGCAAGCATGTACTTCCATACATAAGTTGGTAAACAATAGTGCTGTCCATATCACTGACTGTCTGCCTGGTTTTGTCTTGTCTTTGACAGCAGTGGTTCAGTTGAAGCTTCTGTTTTCTGAGCACAGTAACTTAATCCAGTTGCTTTCATACCATAGGCCTTAGATTGTTTTTGATTCACACAAATTGCATCCACACCATGGTTTGGCAAGACTGAACTCAAACTGATCAGCTCTCCTAGATGACATCTGCACATCCAGTTATGACATGCCTCTCTAGCGCACACACCTCATCCCACCCTTCTTCCACAAGTGTCCCAAAGCTCTCCAGCAGTATAACAGCATGGACTCCCTTATCTCACAAAACTTTGTCCTATTTTGAGCCCAGGTCACTATGTAAATGCCCCAAATGTAAAGATAGAGCAAGTCAAGAAACAGTTTGACTCCTTCCTTCCTTGATTATTTCTCCCCATAGAGGTCCATCACCAACAGCAGGAAGGCTCACTCAGATCATTCATGAGTATTAATTTCAGAAACATGTACCCCATAAACTCCAGATGCAGATGATAAACACCAGATGCAGATGGACTGCCTGGTATCCTGAAGAGCCCTGGTAGCCCTTCTTTGATCATGAGGGAGAGGAGGTTCAGGAGACAATGAAGACCGCTGGAAATTCAGTGTTGTCACCTATTTCAAAAGCTGATGTAATGTCAAACTTATTGAACCTTGACCAGGGTTGTATCCAGTTGACTTAATAGTACCTCCAAAAATGGATAAACTGCCACCTCTATGGGTCTCTCTTTCAATGTTTCACCTCTGTCAGTGAGAAGTATTTTTAATTTCTTTGCTGCAACTTGTGCCTGTTGCCCTTTCAGCCTTTGCTGTGCACTGCCAAGGGACTCTCACTCTGTAACTACCCATTAGGAAGTTAGATGCCCATCGAAACTTCTAATTTTCAGAGCTTTTCATATGCCATGTCCCTGCATGTCTATGCTTACTCATATACTATATGCTCAATCTCCTTAAGTGTCCTTCTCACCCTCCACTGGACCTCATTCAATTTGTCAGTCTTGTACTGGGAGCCCAGAAGTGCAGGTGATCTCAAAAGTGCTAAAAAGAGAGGAATAATCACTTGCTCCAATCTATTGGCTATGGTGTGTGATGAAGCCCAGTCTACTGTTGGACTTTCTCCATAGACAAAGGCCACAATTGCTGGCTCACATTCAATTTCTTGTTTATCAGGTCCTTCCCTGCCAGGGTACTTTGTGGGTGAACAGCCCCTGAGAGCCTATAATGATGTCCCCCTGTGTGCAGGACTTGGCCTTTATCCTTGCACATTATGGACAGCTGCGCTGCCTTAGAAACAAGGCAGCTGCTTTCCAGCAGCCGAATTTTGTGGTTGACATTGACAATCAGCAATGGATAAGGTGTGAGGACACACCCCTGTCCTTTAGGGGAATAGGAGACATCTGGTTTAAGACAGATACTGAAGAAGTTCATGCTAGGATTAGTATTTGAGCTAATCCCACACTCTTACATGAAGCTATTTGGATTCAGTCAGATTTGACCAAGTTGCAAAATAACACATGAGAGAGCTGAGACTCAACAGAAGCCTGAACTGATGTGACAACAAAGGAAGTAGGCTTAAAAACCCCTGAGACCTACTTCTGCCTCTCAGTCACCAAGGCAATCAGCAGTAACTTCCCAATAGCTTCTTTACTTCTGGATTCTCCACAGTGTTCCAGACATGTGTCCCAGCAACACACACCAGATGTGTCCTTTTACTTGAGCAGTAAAAATATATTGCAGGCCTCTTCTTGTTTAAGTCCAGTGAGGATGTACCCTACTTTTTATAAGCTTTGATGCTTCTATTCCCAGTAAATCACACATTTATTGGAAAATCACTTAGTGTTATGACTGGATAAAACTAAATGTGATTTACCTGATTTAGGTTTGGGTATTCTGGCTCTTGGACAGTGCTCAGTAACTTATGCCTTCACTGTATATTCTTTGTGATTGAGAAAAAGCATTCTTAAAAGTGTAAGATGAACTAAAACACCTTTGAGGGGTTTCTTTTGAGAGCTTCCAAAATTCACAGAAATGAGAAATAATTACCTACATTGAGTTATCAAAATTTTGGTACACTTACTGATCTCCACTCATTATTACAGCTAATGGATTTCTAGAGAGTCTGACACTGTGAGTCTCTGTTGACAAAAATAAGAACTTGATTTTCCCTTTCTTGAGCACCTTCATGCTCTGTCTAAGGGCTTGTTTTCACTACTGAAGATTATATTTTCTTCCTCTATGAAGCAAACAAAATAAATCTGTCCAGGTCAGCTCTGATTTTTGTGATTTTGGCTTATGATAAAACCTGAATACTGCGTCCTTCTCTGATTAAAAAAAACAAGAACGAGAAAAAAAATGTAAAAATAGAAGGATGTCATTCTAGCATCCCAGCAAACCTTAGAATAAGCTGCTAAGAAGCTTATCAGAAGCTTATCAGAATAAAAATTTGACTTTATTGATGTTTGCTCTTAAATTCTGCTTAACTACCAATGCTAAGTTAAAGTGTTAGAAAACCCATGTTGTGCAAAATTAAGACACCCCCTAACTTTCCTATTAAGTGTCCAATAAACTATGACTAGATTACAGAATTTTGATCTAAAATCTCACTTTGGAACTATATTTTAGTCCTACAACAATTTTTTACTTTTGCAGCTTGAGGTACACAAATTGTCTGTGATCTTTTTAGACGGCTAACATCACTGATGTGGTTCTGATATTCTGTATAATTGAGGAATAATTGTACTTGAATACTTATTGTATATTTAGATCTGCACCTAATGATTTCTTAGTGATAGACTTATCTGGAGAGACATCACAGTATTCCTAGTCACTGAAACTCAATAGTACTTCTAGTCACTGTGAGCTCACTGCAGTGTTGGATTCTTAGCTGGCAAATCCTGTAAGAAAAGAAAAGAAATTACCTCTTTAATATGTATTACTGCTTTAATATGTACCTTTTTAATATGTATTTAATATTGTACAAATAGCATTTGTATTTAAAGATAAGTGCTCAAGGCTTTGGTTTTGACATAAAGTTTTTTGAAGCAGTATGTGAATTTTCTCCAGGTTTATGTCCATTTATATACATGTGTGTGATTGCAGTAGTTGTTTAACACAAATTGAAATGTTCGTGGAAAGCTGATGCACAAAGAGCTGATTTCCTCCTGATAAAGGGGTTTTTATCATTATGTGTCAATTTAGAAAAGAATCCAAATGTAGTAATTGGATTTGACACAATGGAAGGATTTCTAAGTAGAACAGGTGAAAACATAACTGGCAACAATTAAAAGCTAATTATCTGCAGCCATCAACTGGTCACCAGCTGTTCTGAACCACATAAAGAAGCACACACTACAAGGGAACAGCATATGCTATAGAGAGAAGTATTAGTAAAGACTACAAAACTGTGAGGAGATATGCAGAAGATTCAGTTCTAGTCCAAGCCTGATGCTATAAGTCTTCCTGCAAGTAGCTGTGTTGTACAGGTTCTCACATACTGTCATAGAATGTCTCATGTTAGAAGGACCCATAAGGATCACCAGGACATAATGCTGATTCTTCTCCTGATTGCACCAGGTTTTAATCACTATGAGCTGCTAAGTTTAGAAACACTTCTGTTTTAATGCAGTCACAGCTTTGGTAGAATTGCTCACATTAACAAGCTGCTAAACTTAGACTTCCTGGTTGGGCCTGTGTTTGTGCTCAGCTGAGGAACAACCAGCAAGCTGGTGGGGCTATGAGTAGGGACTTTTTGTGTTTGTTTGCTTTTTTCACACTGGCAGTAGAATGAAAGTAAAGTGAGTTTCCAAGTGCCTTCTCAGTTCTCTTCTTTTGTCTGGTTGCCTTTTATCCAACATTAATTAATGTAATTTCTACAATTTCATAGTCCAGTGGAGACTAACTAATGATACTGGAGCTGAGTGTTCTATTTCTGCAATAAATCATGAAAGCAGTTCATATAATACAGCCTTCCACTTCTTCCCACCACATTAAATTAAAGAAGATAAATATTTCTTTTTCATGGCTTAAGGTCTGGTAGTTAGATCACTCCCCCATGACTTCATGGGAAGGTCTGATACAATACTTCTACCTGGGAGAAGTTCAAATCCAACCCTTCAGCCATTTGAGAGACTATCCAGTGCTCTGGTCTAAGGAAGGAACAAACACGGCAGCTTCCATTGAATCTGTTTGTTAGTGTAGAAATTAGCGTAAGATTTATGAGACTAGAAAAACAGAAGAGAAGAAAGAATATAAATAAGCAGCTAGGAAGACTTCCTAGAGTCTAGACCTACTCCTGGCTTCTTCCAGAGGTAGGTCTAGTAAGTAGTTTTTGTATAAAAGGAAACAAACCAGGTTATCCTTGCAGCAGAGACTGGCTAGGGTTCATATGATTAGAGAAAGCATAAATCTGTGTTCCCAAAAGTGGCCTCCAAGATAAACCCTTGAAGGAGCTGGAGTGAGGAATCAACTCATCCCACCAGAAGACCACCATTGTTTGTAATGACAAAGAGCTTGTCACAGCAATACCTGGGAAGAGGAACTGCTGGTGCTGCTGCCTGACCTCCCAGGAGGAAGGCTCAGAGCTGACCAGCACACTACTGCTTTCCCAAACTGAAGCAAAGGGGAAAACTGGAGAAGATTTTTTTTTGTAAAGAACTTTTATCACACCTACACTGCCCATTCACTGCTAGTCAAAATTATAATTAGAGTTGAAAAAAGTTTAAAAATCTGTTAATGTCAGAGAGAAAAAAAGGATCTGATTATTTACTTTGTCAAGTCCATAGATGTGTCTGTAGTGACATGTCCGTAGCCTACAACTGGACTTGCTAACAAAACTCTGGAGTATTCTTACTTTTTTCCCCTGCTTCCTTAAAGAATAAAGGAAACAGAGAGAGGGACAGATGAGACTAAACTTAAGAAAACACAGAGTGAAGAGTTGCTTCTTCAAAAACAAAACAAATTTCAATAAATTCAAGAAAAGTAAGCTGACTCTTCTTTAAATATAAAGATTATAGAGGCAAAACGTCCTTCTTACCCTAAGGCCTACATTATGACAAGACTCCTGTATTATTCACCCAAATTTTCAAGGCTGGAAGCAGACGTGGCTTGCATGCAACATAATCAGTCGCGATGTCATGCACAGCACAGTTTTATATTTGAATTCTTTGTGTTGCACAATAAACTAATTTTTCAAGGCACAAGAGGTTAAACTGACTAGCATAAAACTGGATAGAGCTGAGAACATGTTAATATTCCACCTAAAGGTAAATCCAGAGCCTGACTTCCAGCCAAGAGCATCTTTAAAGTGAGGCATGTCTAGAGATGTAGTGTTTGCCATTCTTTTTCAAGTCAAAAAGCTTATGATTTTGTAGAGGGAAAAGCAAGACTTGCCATGTATTTGATTTTATTTTTTTTATAAGCTGGCACCTTATTGAAAATAAGAAGAATCGTCTTCCTTGTGTTGATAACTAAACTTTAGGTTAAAGTTAAACCCTTCAGAGTGGTATCTGTAGCAGTCATTTGAGCAACATCTGAAGTCAGCAGGCTGACATGTGTGATGATAACCACTTACAGAACAGTGAAGATGAGGAACCAATCTCTCACACATGCTGCGGCTCCCCGGGAGCCCATAAGATGTGGTCCACTGGGAATGTGCCCTTCTCTTCCCAAGTGAAACGCTGCTGGGTCTGTTTTCATCGATGCCATGGGTTCTTCCTCAGCCTGAAGTCATAAAAACTCGAATCCCCCACCTACTCAGAAAGTGCTTAAATATTCAGGCCATGAAGTGTTTAGCAGAAAAAAAAGAAGGATATCTGAGGAATGTAGAAAACATTGCATGCCCCAAATAATCCAACCTGATGATCCAGTGCACCCCATTGTGCTCAGTGGGGATCTATCAGGCAGAAGGGGATCTGTAAGCAATGGAAGAGGGTTCACTATTCCCACAAAGGAGTCAGGGAGCTTTCATTCAACAAGAATGCTCCTTAAGTGTGTTTAAATTGTGTTATAATGTTAAAAAGTAAATGACTTAAAAATTCAAGACTTCTGATATGTTGAGAAGATGTGAAGGAAAATGAGCACATCTTTTTCAAAATTAAAAAAGACAGTAAAAAAAGAATCACAAAATAAAATCCAGGGAAAACCCTAGGCACTCACAGGAAAACCAGACTTTCTTTTGTGTAAGGAAGGACTTCAATCACTAGGTTGTGGCACGTGACATAACTGATAGCTCTCCCTTTCCATTCAGTGACTCCTAAATTGTTGTCCACACATGTTGTTACTTCTAGAAAAGGTTTCTTACTTCACCTTATTCTGAATAAATTAGACTCTCTCCTTCAGGAAGAAGGGAGAAATGGATATTGAACCCTCCATTGCTGAATCCAGGTCACCTAATTAAAAATATCAGTAGAGAGCAAGAATATTTCTCCCTCAGGTCTCCCACTTCCTGAGCAAAGAATACTGTATAAAGATTAGCAGCAGCAATTGTGTTTATGCAGAGTCTACTACAGCTGGTATGTCTTAGGTATGCTTTGATAACATCTTCCAGATCAAAGCCCTAGGGAACTGTGGCAGCGTGGGGGGAATTGAGGAATGCCTGATTTTGAATTTTGGTTTGATTTAAGCAGGAATTAAGTACAGAGCTGTTCTGTTCTCTCAAGGCAAGGCATTTGGGGTGCACATGGTGTACCATTACTTAAGAAACAAAAAAAATAAGGCACATTAGGGATCTTGGGTGCTTCCTGGGATATGTAACAGGAGGTTTCAGAGTCACAATTTCATGTCTAAATGCTTAGATTTCTTTAAGTTCTATCCATCACAGCTACAGTGCATGTTCTTTACTCTCTCTTCCAACAATATGGGTGCATATTCAGTGAGAGGTAATACATATCCAGGACTGAGAAGGGAACTTAACTTGCAAACTTCATGCCATTGGTGGTCCTCCTTGAAGCATTCATTGCTTACGAGTTACATGTCCAAAATAGTATTTATACTAAATATTGTGATACTGAACCAGATCAAATTGATTTCAAACAGATTTACTTTTGTGTCATCAAACAAAATTCACTTACTTAAACTTTACTCTGAAGATTGGCCTTTTGAGAACAGGAATTTGTCTGTGAATGACAACATCCTAAAACATTTTATCTGAAGTTTATTGACATGGGTATTAGGAAAAATTTTTTCACCAAAAGGGTGATCAGGCATTGGAACAGGCACCCCATGAAAGTAGTTGTTTCACCACCTCTGGAGGTATTTAAAAGACATGTAGATGTGGTGCTTGTGGTAGACTTCACAGTGTTGGGTTAATGGTTGGACTTGATCATCTTAAGAATCCTTTCAAAGTTAAATGACTATGATTCTATGACTTACTCTGCTTCTATAGCATCTCTTTCTTCTAATATTAAACATGGAAGTTGGCACCAAGGAAATAAGGAATCTTCCTTTTTATGCTCATCTAGTCTGCTTTGTAAAATCTGCATAGATAGAGACACATTTCCATCTGCTTTAGGTTTTTTGTTGTTGTTGTCAATCACATATGCTCTGAGAAATATTTCTTATATTTTAGCACTAGACCTGATCAGATAATTCACAGTGAATAATTTATTTGAACAAATTTAGATTTTTCTGTTTGTTATTTGTCCATGAGCTGGTTTTGATATTCTTGAATTTATTCATTATTCAAAAGTATTTACTTAATAACTTCTATGAATAACTTAATGAGAAAATCTTTGTGGACTATGTGAGCAGTTTAACATGAATACTAGGAGCCTGGTGCTGTTGCTCCAGTTTTTTAGATACCGAGGCTATATATAATTTTTCTTCTTGTCTGGTGAATAAATTGAAGCTCTTTTTTTGAGAATACTTATGTGCAAAAATTCAAAATTTGCTTTTCATAACAAGTAGTAATCGGTTATAATGTACTGCAACTCTTTACATCCCTAAAATAAATATTTAATTTCCATATTTCCAATAATGCAAATAGGCCATTCCCTTCTAGAAGGAATTTAGTTTTTGTACAGGTGGGTCTAGATGAAGGGATCATTTTTGGGTAGTCAGCCTGTATTTGCTGGATGTCTGCTGTTTAACTCCATAGTTGGAAGAAAAAACAAACAAGAGTATTATTGCTGTTAGAATATATGCTACTGCTCTGACAATTTTTTTAAAATTCTTTCTTCTATCATAATTACCAGCTTTCTATTTTAAAATATAGCCTTAATGTTGTGTATATGAAAAGTTAAATGTTTGACAACAAAACATCTTAACCATTGGCTTTTTATTGGGAAATTAGAACAGTTTTATATGAAATAATGCAATTTTTGTTTGTTATGAATGACAATATAAAAAAATTAGGCAGCAAATGTAAAAATGGATATTCATACGGGTCTTCAGAATTCAAAGTCTGATAAAACCAATGGAATAATTTAGTGATATGATTGTTTATTTGTATTTTAAAGCTGATGAAGCTAATTTCTGTTTCTTTATTAAAAATTACCGAGGCTTTATCTGTAATTATTTCAATTAGATGCATCAAATCTTTCCGAGACATTCAATACAGAAAACTAAGCAGAAAAGCGCAGTTGTTTTATGACTTGTTGTTTAAAGCACAGTAACCATGATCTTACTTTGAATTTTTGTTCATCATGGCACTTGCGTAAGATTGATGAAAATGCATTAAGTAGGATATATTTATCCCCCTTTATATTCCTTTGGAAATGTTATTTATGTAGCACCAAAATGCTATGTTTTAGTAAAACTGCTGCATATTCAACATGTAACTGACAGATGATGTCTAAGCATTATGCAGGGCTGTTAAAAATTACATAGAATGCACAAATATACCAGTACATGAGAAAGAAAGCTGATGAGATTTTAGAAAAAAATCTAACATCACTGGGTGAAAGTCACAAGTGGAGTTATGTGAATTAAATCAAGGAAAGAAAATGACTCAGCAGCAAGGTAAAAAGTAAAACTCCCTGAGGTAGTGTATAGGGCCTGAAGTAATGAAATGGAAAAATACTCTCACAAATCCAAGAACTAAATATGGGTAGTGCAGAGTGTAATATCCTATTTCATATGCTTGTGCAGGTCTGATTTAATCTGAGAACAATAGATTTTCTTCTGTTTGAACACCTGATTGGGATTTTAGAGATAATTCAGATCACTTGCATCTGTCAGGGCCTTCTCATCTCCTATCTCCCACTAGATTTCAACTTCAGATCTCTAGAAATTTCCATGGAAAGTACAGATCCCCACACAAATAATTTGAATCCTTTGGCTCTGTATTAGTTTTTAATAAATATATGTGTAAAATCTTTTAAAAATAACCCCCATATCCTCTTCCTCCTCCCAGGGCTTCATGGATCATGAGGTGGTAATTGCATGCTGTAATTACTAGAAGACACAGATTTTTTGAAAGAGAGGATAGTCCCAGCCCTTATGGTAGAGTTTGACAAAATGAGTAGAAAGAAACAGACATTCAAAGGGCTAGGGGGTAGTAAAAAGAAACCAAGTGACTGAATATGAGTAGAACTCAGTATAAAATCAAGTAAAAGTTATCTAACTGATAGTTCATATACTTTTATACTTCCTTTACTGGCTAGAATTTCTACAAGAGACAGGAACATGGGAAAAAAATGTTTCAGTAGTAGCATTATTTATGTCACATTTGTATTCTTGGATCTTGCATCTGTATTGCAGAAATGTGTGTCCTCACTTGCCTCTCTGTTGGAATGAAGGGAAGAGTTGACTCTAGGGACCACTCTTGTTGATAGATATGGACATGATATCACCAGTATTGTTGCCTTCTGGTCTAGCCTCCCATGGTCAGCTTTCCATACCCATGAGTTTTCCTGTCCCACATACACCTAGTCACATGCCACTGAAGAACTACTTTGATATATAACCCTCACTTCTCTTCTAATACTCTGTCTTAAAATCCATAATATTAGCTTAATTATGTATTATAGCCAAAGGGATGTTGCATGGGACCTAAACGAGTCACAGGGCTGAATGACATGAATGCATGTCGCCAGAGTGGAGTGGATGTCCCCACCTCTGCCACACAGCCCAAGGGCTGGATATCACCACTCCGAGAGGTTAAATAACTCATATATCCTGGTAGTTTCAGCACACAGACAACAACTTTTTGGCTATCAATGTCCTACTCTCATCATGTATTTCACAGAACATTTAGGTGCTTGAGTTAGGGCTGGAAATTTGAAGCATCGAACCGATAGTCACTGAAGTGTTTTGCTTGACAATATCTAAAACCACTTAGCAGTAACTGCCCTGCTCAAACACATCATGGCAATATGAAGAAGTAAAGAATTAAATCAGAATATTCCAAGTTGCAAAATAATACTTCAGCTATGAGATGGTCACTTAAACTTTGTAAAAGTAACTGGCAGCTTGGAATGAACTGACTGGCATACTTACACCTGAGCACACTTTGCTCAGTGGAGCTGCTGGGCTACAGCTCAGGGCACCTTGCCTGTGTCCTTGCCGATGTCCATTGAACTCAGGAGTTTTTACTCCTGCAACAATGGGCAGTGAGGGAGAAATGAAAGTTCATTGTCAAAGCTACTGTAGAAAATTTGGAACTAGTGTGGGAAATTGTAATAGTGACCAATTTTTTATGTACTAATATGGTAGTACTGTGCTGCAATAGTCTTTGGAAATTACACACTGAAAGCAGTGGGAACTATGCAATATGCATTTTTGAAAATTTTAATAAATGCCTCTTTATTTAAATATATGTAAACTTCTTTAAATCCCTATGTATTGGTGAGTCATGATAAATGAAATAATTGCCTCTTCCTTATTTCATAGGTGCTGCTGATTTTTTAAGGAAGTCTGAAAGTTTAGGTACTTAAGGCCGCAGGGTCTTAAACAAATGTCTAGATAGATGAGGTCTGGTTCCTTCCCAGCTAGGTCCATTTTACACATAGCAATTATGTTGTAGCAAAGGCCATGGGCCTAATAATTTTCTTCTACAAATTTCCAGGTCTCTGAAGTTGGCGCTATGGGCTTTGGACTTCGGACTTCTTCACCCTGTGTGTGGTGTTCCCCAAAGAGCACAGTCACTAAGCTACTTTTGTGATGTACAGTGAATGCTGGGTATTGTATCTCTCTCATTTGCCATCTGTCATGTCAATGTTCTTGTGGCTGATGCAGAGACCTTGGGGTGGAACAGGTCTATACTATGAGTCACAAAGCAGTATACACTGTGCCTTGGCATTATATCTCTTTTTGCCTGTTCTGCACCATTACCTACAAATTTCACTCTCAGGAATGTATTAATCAATAAATCTGTTCTATTGGTTTTCCTCTTTTAAGTTTCACCTTTTCAACAATTTTGCAAAGAACTTGTGTTGGAGATGGTGTTCTGCAGAACAGATCTTTGTGACTGAGAGTAGACAGCACTACGACAGTAAAGAGGATGGTGATAACCACTGTATTGAACCATGTGAATGTGTATACAAAAGCAACAAAAAAGTTAATATCTCAAGTAGGATTTGTTGATATTTTACTCAGGTTTTAGTTTAATGTCATCATAACTTCCAGTAACGGTTGCTTGAATTTTTCTCTTGTGAACTCATCTACTTGGTATTGTGTTGACCCATTTTGTTTTGCTTATAGCTTTATATTCTTTTCTCCCTCCCTTCTTGATTCGCTCTGCTTTTGTTTTTCTGATATCATAGCAGCAGCATGGTAAAGCTTCAGAGATCTTCTTGCTTCAATTCAATTTGGCTCTCATGTATTGCTCTGTTTCTTCCTGAAATTGTATTGCCATTTCCAGAAATGACATGACAATATTTCACTTGAGTTCACTTGCCATTTTAAGTGGACCTTTATGCATTTGCATTAATGATATGAAACCATGCTTAATAGAACTACAGTGTGGAGAAAGGTAAAATTAAATTAGTGTAGATTATTGTCTGCCGTGCACTGAATTGACAGAGAAAATAAAATTGCGGATTGCTATAACATCAAAAAAACCCATGTGAAATCAGTCCTAAACTATCCTCAAAATCTGTGCATGCTGATAAACAAACAACAAATATAAAATTACTCTGCTTGTCTCTGAAGAAAAGATTAAGTTGGTGTGATGGGTTGACCCTGTCTGGACACCAGATCCAAAGCTGCTCTATCACTCCTCTCCTTAGCTGGACAGGGAAGAGAAAAGTATAATGAAAAGCTCACGGGTCAAGCTAAGGGCAGGAAAAGATCACTGACCTGTTACTGTCACAGACAAAACAGACTTGAATTGGGGAAAACAGTTTAATTTATTATCTATCAAATCAGAGTAGGATAATGAGAAATAACCCCCAAATTTTAAAAACACTTTCACACACACACCGCCTTCCCTTCTTCCTGGGCCCAGCTTCACTCCCAGTTTTCTCTACCTCCTTCACCCCAGCGGCACAGAGGGTCAGGGACTGTGAACTGTGGTAAGTTCATCCCACATTTTCTCTGCCACTCAATCCTCCTCAGGGAGAGGACTCTTCACACTCTTCCCTTGCTCCAGCATGGGATCCCTCCTATGGGTGGGAGACAGTCCTACATGAACTTTTCCAATGTGAGCTCTTCTCATGGGCTGCAGTTCTTCACAAACTGCACCAGTGTGGGCCCTTTCAATGGGTCACAGTCCGTCAGGAACAGGCTGCTCCAGGCGAGGGTCCCCCGCAGGGTCACAAGTCCTGCCACCAAACCTGCTCCAGTGTGGGCTCCTCTCTCCATGGGGCCACAGGTCCTACCAGGAGCCTGCTCCTGCGTAGGTTTCCCATGGGATCACAGCCTCCTTCACGCATCCACTTTTTCTGGGGTCCTCCATGGGTTGCAGGGGCACAGCTGACTCACCATGGTCTTCACCACAGGCTGCACGGGAATCGCAGCTCCAGCGCCTAGAGCTACTCCTCCCACTACTTCCTCACTGACCTGGGTGTCTGCAGGGTTGTTTATCTCACATATTCTCACTCTTCTCTCTTTGGCTGCTGTTGCACAGTATTTTTCCTCCTTCTTAAATATATTATCCCAAAAGTGTTACCACTGTCACTGATGGCTTGACCTTGGCTAGTGGTGGGTCTGTCATGGAGCCAGTTGGTTCTTTCAACCTTGGGAGAAGTTTCTAGCATCTTCTCACAGAAGCCACTCCTGTAGCCCCTCTTCTAGCAAAACATTGCAATGCAAACCCAACACAGTTGCTGAAAGGAATAAAAAGGCTGCACACAAAGATTTCAAAACTGTTTTGTAGTGTTCTCAAAACACAGTTTGTTTGTTGCTTCTGCAAAAAACGTATAGACTTCTGAAGATGTCTGACTAAACCCTTTTGCAATGCTTCAAAAAATTCAAAAATTGGTGTATTAAAATAAAACACAAACAGGAAACCCCATCAACTGTCTGTGATTCACTTTTCTGAGCAGACAGCAGCATTGCACAACAGCATGAGATTGGAAACAAGAAAGCTAAGGCTCCTATATCCACACAAAACTTCATGGGGATTTCAGGTAGAATATAATTATTTCATATAATTATATTATATACGAGCAGAATATAATTATGCAAAGCTGGAATTTTGTCAGGACACTGTGGTGAGCACCTATGCTTTGTGAAAAGCTTATGGGGATTTTTAATTACAATAAGTGGTCAGAATCTTAGTTTGATGTCTCAGCCAAGAGATGAATTGATACTGTACTAGACTCTCAGTACATGCCTGGGTAGAATGAAAATAACAGAACCATTAGACAGCTTGACTCACCTTGTAGTGATGGCAGAATGGACTGTATCTGAAATCTGGAACAATGATTAAAAATACTGTTGCTCTTCAACAGAAGAACAGTGGTTGCAACCGATGTAACTTTGCATTCAAGATTCTTTCATTCTGGGGAAAGATATATATCTGCTAAACATGCAGATATGTTATCTGTTCACTTCAGAAACACTTAAATAACTGAGCATCTATCCTTAAAAATTACCACAGAATGGAATAACTTTTAAGAAGTTATCATTCTATGGAATGAGTCTTATGATATGAACTCATTATGAGTTGTAGAGCCTTCACTCAGCAGAGTGGATATTAACTGGATAGCTGAATACCCAAAAGTTTCTTAACTGGTTCAGTCCTATCTGTGTAATCTATCTATCTTCTCATGTCACACCCCGCTCTCCTGTATCTGAATGCCTTCCAAGTCTCTCTGGGGCAACAATTTTTTTTTTCATTATTTTTGGTAATGTAATATAAACTGGAGGCTACAGTATCGTTGTTTTACTACTAACCCTGAGATATTTTTGTCAGATATTAAATCATAATGTAGCAAAGTTCTTTCAAAAGAACAGAAATTAGAGTTGATACTTTGGGAAAATGGATTTGAAATGTTCATTAGTAACTTTTTAAATTTTCTATTTGAGTTGTGTTAGACATTAGCAAAAACACTTTAAAAGATTGCTAAAATTCCTCCTTTCAGAGTTTCTAGCAGGGTTTTGTTTGTTTGTTTTTTAACTTGGGGATGCTTACATCTTGACTGAGATCCTGGACTCAGCAAACAGTACCTGATTCAAAGTTTTGACGGACATAATTTTTATTTTTTTAAGGGCCAATATAATAGTATTCCTGTGAGTTTGCGTTAGTTTTGTAAAGTGATGGTAACTGTCTAACTCACAGGTTAAAGCACACATGGTCCTATCTGAGTGGTGGCTAGATAAGATTATGAACTGGGGTGCTGTGTATAGTTTTTGAAATGCTGGAAAGAAATAACAAATTATGTAAAACTGACTGAATTCCTGCTCTGATTTTTGTGTAGGAACATACACAGATGCATATAACAGGCAATAAAACGCATTTGTCCATAGGCTCTCAACATGAGGCAACCTCATTGCCAGAAACTTTAACTCATGCAAAAATATGATCCATATACAAAAAATCAACTTTACTTTAGCAGAACTGCTACTGGCTTCACTGTAATTAAGTGCTAATCATAGGAGTGTTCTGTTTTGCAAGGCAGTAAACCGGTTTCCTGAGCGGATAAACTAGGAGGTCAAAGGCCAGGGAGTTGGCTCCGTTGGGGACCAGGATCTCTGCTGAGAAAGCAGCACACCTGTCCTGTTATTGTGATTATGAGACAAATGTGAATAAAGCCAGTAAAACAAAGTAACCTGAAAGTCTGGAAAATTTATTGACATAATTGTAAAGAGTGGCATGTCATACACACAGAGAGTAGGGAGCCGGGCTATGCTGGGTCCCACAGGACAGGCTCAGTTCCCCTACATAGAGCAGATGAAGGGGAGCTCTCACAGGGCTGCAGGGCTACTGCCTCTCAGGAAAGTTACTCAAACTTTATAAGGTTATATTTTCCAAGCTATGAAATGAGGATATTAGTTAGTAAACTTCACAGAAGGGTTTCCAAATGCAAATAACAAATTGCATGTAGCTCTTCAGTATAATGGGATGAAAAGTTTAATCTATAGTATAAAAATGGCAGCTGTTCCATATGTTTCAGGCAGCACTGTAAGGATTTCAACAATAGAATCAAGAAAAAAGCCATAAAGTTTCATGAAACAGGTGGAGAAAGAAAAGCCACCTTTGAACCTCTGAGAGTAAGTTAAAATGGCCATACTTTATTCATTGACTTGGAAAGAAAGGGAAGGAGAGAGGTGCTGTGATTTTTTTATCAGTAGAAGAGCACGTTTATCAGTAAGTAATTGCACTGTTAGTAAGCACTGGTAGGGAACATCCATCCTAGCATGAAATGCCGGGACTTGACACAGGGAGAAGTATGGACTTACTGTTTCTGCATCATGGAGTCCAAACATCTGAGGCTCATTTCTGTGGCAAATAGACTCATCTAGTTGCAAAACCAGGTCATTTTTTGATCCATCAAGAATTTTATATTAGCAAAAAAGAAGTAGCTCTTCCTCAAACACTAAAAACAAGGGGAAAAAACCTCCAAATCAAAGAGCTAATATTTTAGCACAACTATATTAACATTCAAAATACTCCTTACATATGAAGAAAAGAGCTTGTGAAACTTGCTGTCATGGGAATGAGTGAAACAAAGAATTCAGTTATTTTACAAAGGCTGAGACACTTCTAATCATAAGCAAAAATATGTAAATACATAACTTCACATGCAGATGTTTTTTCCATCAGCAGATACTGTTAAAAACTTTATATATATCTGGATAAATAAGAAAGATGGTCTGACTTGGATTCTAAATGAATGCAGCTCTCCCCACTTTGCCCTTGCACTGTCACAAGACACTTCACAAACCTGGGCAGCCTTTTCACATCTCTATGGCACAAATCTTCTGCAGCTGGCCATCAAGAAAGTCAGACAGAAGACCCCTCCTGTCTAACCAGTTTATTAAAAAAAAAATATATATATATATATTTCCCCTTCCTCATACACTGGAGAATCTGGTACCAATGATATTAGTGAAATGATGTTGCAGGAGTTGAATTTAAGGTCTGATGGCACCTCACAGTCCCCATGCTTTACTTAAATGACGACTCTCAATTTGCCGTGCTCAACCTGTGTGTCTTCAAGGTGAT
The DNA here is from genome assembly GCA_035583155.1 of Acropternis orthonyx. NCBI lineage: Eukaryota > Metazoa > Chordata > Aves > Passeriformes > Rhinocryptidae > Acropternis > Acropternis orthonyx. The sequence goes on along the minus strand of JAWWEU010000081.1, from coordinate 138,489,502 downwards.
GAGATGATCACTTTTCTCATAGGTATGGTATGAATCTTACCAGTGTGTGTAAATACCTTTTGAGGAGATTAAAGATGGCAGTGGGCCTTTTTCAGTTGTGCCCACTGATCAGATGAAAGTCAGTGGGCAGAAGTGGAAATAAAAGAAATTCCATTTAATTATAAAAGACCTTTTCACTGGGACAGTTGACGAATTCTGGGACAGGAATAAAAATTATGTGGAGTCTCAAGGATATGATAACCTTGGAGACATTTGAAACCTGACAGGACACATCCCTGAGCATCCTGCTCTTGCTGACCCTGCTCTGCACTGTGGGGCTGGACTAGGCAATCTGCAGAGCTGCCTTCTAGCTTCATCTGTTCAGTGAGTCTGCCAAAATAATAATCAGCCTTACAATCAGCATGGTGATCCTTCTGAGCAATCTACCTTTTACTGAGGAAGAAAATAAACTGTATGACTTTCACACCCCCTAGACAGAATATACAGTATTAATAGAAGACAGCAGAACTGACTAGTAATAAGATTTTTTTTTTTAATCTGGATATTACTGATTTTCAGTGATGCAGAACTAATTTATGTACAATGACTCTCCACTCATGTACATCACTGCAATAATAGTCTGCGGTTACTATAGAAGGTTTTTTATTTATAGATACCCATGGGTGTTGCAGATACATGATGCAGTTACACCGGATTTCAAACAAACCCAGAAATTCACATTGGAAAAGACCTTAATCCCAAAGCAAATTAGCCTAATCTGTTAGATGAAGCTCTTCAGGATCTCCAAAATGGAGACTCCAAGACTTCTCCAGGCCATCTGCTACTGTACTTGGAAGAACTTTCCCCCACAGAAAAAAATTAATCCCCCTTTCTGTGATCATTTTAACTGTCCTGACCATGATAAATAGACTCTTTTCAACAGTCTTTTATGAACTTGAAAGGTTGATGTCTCTTTTCTTGACTGAACAAGGTCATGTTTTCTAGATTTGTGATTACTCTCACTAACCATACCTGGATTCCTTCCAGTTAGTCCACAGCTTTCTTTAATTTATACAAATGACATAAGAGAAAGGTCTGGCTTTAGGGATGGTGTTCCTGCACACACGGTTTTTTGGGAGTTGAGAGAACAAACCAGAAATAACATTGGCTTTTGGAAAAAAAACAAACTTTAAAAATACTGCAAAAAAAATGCCTTAGAAGGGAAAAAAATCATAAAATATCCTAAAGGTCTCTAATCCTTGCTCTCAGAGCAACTACTTCTAGGCTTCTACTTTTCTGCCAGAGATTTTTGCGTGACTAGCAGTGTTGGACATATTCACAGAGATTAAATAGAGATCAAGATGCACTTGTGTCATGGGTTTGACCTTTGCAAAATACCAAGCACCCCCCCAGCCCATGCAATCCCAGTGAAAGGAGGGAAGGAAAAAAAACCTGAAACTGGAAAAAACTTATATATAAGTATATTTACACAAAAGTTACAACACATATATGTACAAATATAAAAAAACCAACAATAACTTCATCCCAAGTTGCCCCCCCCAACAACACACAGAGTCCACCACCCAAACCCACGGGGAAGAAAAACCAAAAACATTTCCTGGGAAGAACACCCAGCAAGGAAAAGAAGGGGAGAGCAACACCAAACAAAAAAAGTATTTGCTTCCCAGAGACCAAAGCTGCTGTGGATATCTTGTCAAGGAGCAGCGAGGCCTATCACTCCTGGAGCTGCGACAGGGTGCCTCTCACAGCACCACAAGGAGAAGAAAAGGGGAGGGAGCATTTCCTCCACTGGATTTATACTCAACTTGATGTCAGATGATATGAAATACCTCATTGGTTGCTTAAGTCAGATGATACCTGTCCCTCTAAATCTACGTAGGGTCCCATGGCCTAAAAAACTGAGGCCTGCTAAATTTAGCTTTGGGCCTAACTAAACGAAGGCCTTAATCTGAGTTTTTTGGGGTTGATCAAACCCATCACAATTTGTAATTTAACCTGTTGTATAAAACCCTTGCATCAAACCCAACAGTTGCTGTTTGAGCTAAGGATATCTTTTGGAAAGACAGCCAATCCTGATTTAAGGCCTGACAATGATAACGTATATACCAGATCCCTTTATAAATTATTGCAATGGTTACACAATGTAAGTGCTAGTTTGAATTCGTCCAGCTAAAGCTTCCAGTCATTGGATACTGTTATGCTTTTGTTTACTAAACAAAAGATCCCTCTACTATCAAAAATATTTCTTCAGCCGCTCACTGTAATGCAGATGTCTCAGAAGTTAGTTCACTTCTGCAGAGCTCTTCTGTAGCCTTTCTAATATGTTAATATTTTATTTAGTGTGTTTAGTACTTGCTTATTTATTTCCACTGGACTGACTACGTGACAAATGTGTCTGTTCTTGAACAGGCAGAGGTCACCAGTATTGAGGCCAGGCTGCTGAGAAGGCAACTGCGCTGGGCAGGGCACATCTCCAGGATGGAGGATCAACACCTCCCCAAGACTGTGCTTTATAGTGAGCTTGCCACCGGCTGCCACAAGAGAGGAGCCCCAAAGAGGAGATACAAGGACTCCCTCAAACAACACTTCAGCCTTGGCCGTATTGACCACCATCAGTGGTCCACTCTGGCCTCCAATCAGGAGGCATGGAGACACACCATTCATAATGCTGCTGCTTCCTTTGAGAGCACACGCAGGATCAGTGTCAAAGAAAAAAGACAATGCAGAAAGAGCTGTGCCTCGCCAATCCCGCCTGTGGAGACTTTCCACTGTGCATTTTGCAACCAGACTTGCCAATTTCGCATTGGCTTTTTTAGCCATCAGCGTGCTTGCAGCAAGTGTGAGTAGAGCCCCTCCCAAATCTTCATTCGCGAAGCCTAGCCATGACAATGACTGACAATTTATTTGAGATATCAGAAATATCAATAGACTAGTGGTACATACAAAGGTAACTAAAAGATCCAAAACTTTTGAAGCTATTTCCTAGTGGTTGAGATCAGGTCTTTATTGCTTGGGGCCCACTGTATATGATTTCAATCTCATGCAGAATGTCCCTTGCACCAATGTCTTCCCCTTTCATCCATGTGTACAGCGAGATGACTGAGCAAGCAACAGTTCAGTTCCGCTTTTAAAGAGCAACTGAAGCAACTTAGCCAGTTGACTTGAGAATTGTTGTTTTTGCATTAATTAGTTGCTTTCGAAAGTGGTGTTTTTCAATTTTAAGAATTTTGAAAATTGTCCGTATGGTCTTAGCCATAAGTAAGGTGGACTGAACTGTAGTCATCTTGTCCCTACAGAAGTGTGGGGAGGTTCTGTTCAAAATCTGCATCTACAGTTTGTTGTACAGTAGCGTTACTGAGTTGTGTCTTCTCCACGAGATTATTTTGTGTCTCCTTTCCCTGGAAACTTTGAGCACGAAGAGAAGATGCAGGCCTTCTGAGAATTTCTTGATATTTGTCAGATTGGACAAGCAGTACTGCACATGTGCAGATTGACTCAAACATGGATGTGCACTGAGATGGTTTTATCCTGTGTATTTTGAATTTAACAGTACAGGTGCTGGAAGTGTGATGTTTACCAGACGTATCTAGTCCCTGCATCTGTGTTGTAGACTCTGCCTATTATGCAAAATAAATTTGCTGCACTTAGAATATATCTTACAAATTGATTGTTTCTATAGACCATTAAGGTGCCTTGTGTCCTGCACCTGATGTGTTCCCTGAGCACAAAAGGCATTGGCATTGTGAAGATGGGTGCAACTCTCCTTTTGTCCAGTGGCAAAAAGAAATCATAATCCATAAATTTCATTTTGTAGAAATTCCTTAAAGAACAAGTAAGTATATCTTCCCTTGTGGTTTTAATTCAAACTGATTGAGCTAGAATATATTTTATCTACAAGGTACTATCATCCTCTTGATTAATTTTTCAGAGTTTTAAGATAGCATCTCAGTGAAAACATGTAGTGTTAATACTGAAAGTTTTTCTACCTCTGGGTTTGTGGGGGTTTTTTTGTTGTTTTTGTTGGTTTTTGTTTGTTTGTTTGGTTGGTTGGTTGGTTTAGGACTGTTTGTTTGGGTTTTTTTTCTTGATTATGCCTTTTCATGGTAAAATCAGAGGAGATATATATGGTTAAGTAAAAAGACATTCCACAAGTCCTGAATTGCTTAATTCCACAAGTTCCAAACCATTCCACCCAAAACAGAATACAGAGATTTAAATTGATTATAAACACTTTCTCAGACATTTTTTATTGCTCTTTTGCTGTTTCTAAGTGTTAAAAGTCAAAGTGAGAAAAGTAGTAGATAAGCTCACCTACTCCTTTTTCTTTGCTATTATCATTCTTTAGGGCTATGTTAGGTAGCACTTCCTTCTAGCAAAGTGAAAAGAAAGGGAGCATCTTTACAAATTCTATCACATAAAACAAGGAGAGGAAGGAATCCAAGTAATGTTGAGAGTAGGCCATATGATGATGAGTATCTTCACTGTCTGTGCCATACATCGTTTACCTCTAAAATTACTTTGATCTAATACACAGCCTTTGATCTAAAGAAATTAGCCATCTTCCCTTCTCTTGAAGAGATGAAGGTGAGACCATATAGCCAGATTTAGTGCAGGATACTGTATTAGTTTGGTTCACTTCCCATTTTGCTCCCAGAAGGTCCATGTGTGTGTGCTGATTCACTCTTAGTCAGTTCTGGGGCAGTCAAGTGTCTCCTTTACAGAGAAGCAGCCAGTTCACTCCAGGGTCTGCTCCAGGTGGAGTATTCAAGCGGTGCTTAGTTTGGGTCCCCTAACTCCAACAGTGTACACTCTCAAATGTCTTTCTGTATTTGTGTCCTGCAACTTCCATTCTTGGCATCAAAACTGCCATGTGAATAGCTACAGCACAGCTTTGTCATTATTTCAGGCACACAAGACTGAAAAAGCCCATAAAATTAACAATTGTATTTCAAGACCAGAGGTGGATTATACTCTACCTTATAGTTCCAGCACTTAATAGTGTGAGCATAAACCAGAGCACACCAACTGAGTGGGGAGCCAGGACTCAGTGTACAAAGGTAGATGCCAGAACCAGTACTGGCCAACAACAATTACATGAAGACAAACAACTAAAAAATTAAATCTTGCCATATATATATATATATATATATATATATATATATATATGCATATATATATGCATATATAAATAAATATATATATATATGCATATTTGTGTGTGTATAAATATATACATATATATTTATATCTGTGACTTCCGGGATGGGTTTTCCCATGTAGAATTTTTTCCTCCTTCACCAGCTACAACATTTGGAGCAGGACTCTACCACCACAACATTGCACAGGGTTATTTCCTTTATAGGTCTCATGACTAACTGTGCTTTTTCTTGTCTTGCAGAGATTATGCAGCTTTGTAGCTGAGAAACAGTTTCTTTTAGTTCAAAGAATGAAAGCTTTTACTTTTTACTTTTTCTAGTCTCTTCCTGCCTTCTGACTCATAATGACTGTTTGCTCTTCTGTAGTCTCTTCTAGTTGATGTCAAAGTGCAAAACAACAAACACGTTTGACTACATGATAACACAGTGGGTTGTTCCCAGGATGTGTAACTCTATCTATTTAATTAGGGAGCAATCAGTTTGAATATGTTCAATATATTCTCTCATCATCGCAGGATTTGTAGGAGCCAGTGTGTTACCCAGCTGGTTGTTATTCTCTAGTTCAAAGTGAATGGGAGATCAGAGGACACAGATGTAGCTGAGAGTTTTAAACCAGATCTCAGGCAGAAAGGAAGGTCTTTTAAGGAGAATTATCTCATTACACTCTAAGAATAAGTGAAAGGTTATTAGCAATCACATATTGCCAAATTTTCTGCTTTGGGCCTGCCTGTGTATACTGGTTTGTGTATGAATTTCATCAGACAACAACTGGACATTCATAATCAGATGTCCTGATGACATCCAAAGTTTAAAGTAAGCTAGTCACTCAGAACCTAGGGTATGAGGTGGTTTAATTTCTACTGCCCTGATGAACAGAAAGACTATGATTTATTATATAAAACAGAAAGAATAATCAAACAGACATGAACAGGTTCTTAAACAGAGCAGCTAATTAAAAGATGTAGTCATTCTTCTAAGCTTTATTGCTTAGTTTAACACTGTATGAGCATAGACATTTGCTTACTTGGTTAACTCCATTATTCAGTATATCTTATCAACCCATGAGTGTTTCAGCTTTTTGCTTAGGGATCAAAGGCCATACCCAAATGACATTCCTTATGAACGACAAAGTAGTTCTACTAAAACAAAATCTGTAGAACTTGGTAAGAGAAGAGGATATAACTATAGTGCCTTTTTTTTTTTTTTTAAGGCAGAAGAATGTGGGTTTTAAAGGATTTCAGGTATGTGTTTTATAGATTAAATCTATATATGTATTTAGGAAATAACCTTCACTAATGAACAGCTGCTTTTCATACAAATAATGCAATGGTAATGCTGAAGGGTCCTGAAAGGATCTCAAAATACTTTCACAGTTTTGAGTATCCCTCTATATAAAAGATAAATTGAAACTGACCATGGTGCAAGAGAAGATTTTTCAGTCCCTTATCCTCACTGTAACTTACAACTATGATACTAAAAAGATTTCGTTTTGTTTTGTTTTACCTAGTGTAGCAAATGTTGAAAAAAGAGCCATAAATAGATCAAAAGTATAACACCAGGCCTGGTGAAAGAGCTAAAGGACAAGTACAAAACAAATGAGAATAAACCAGTCATGAATAAACAAAGAATTAGAACGTGGCTTCAGATCAAAAGAACAGTGAGGTTTTCATTCCCTTGTCCAATGAGAGTGGTAGGACATGGTCAGGCCTCCTGCTGTCTCCTGACACAATGCATGAGCAAGACCAGTGGAACAATGCACTTCTTCCACATTATCTATCCTATGTACTCCTGAAAGAGTATGGTTCAGAACAGATTTTGGCTCTGGAAGCATTGAAAATCTCACCACTTTCTTTGTTTATTCATAGATTACTTGTTCAAACCATGACATCATCAATTAAAAAAAAACCCAAAATTTGCATTTACTTGCATTCTTGTAGATGAGAAACTAGACTACAGGTCTGGAGGTCATATCTGTGTTGATCTCTAGTTAAAAAGGGGCAATTTTGAATTATATCTGTATACCAAATCACATATCACCGAAATCGCCATCAAATCTCACCAAAATCTCCAAGTTTTCTGTGTTTGCAGCAAAATAAATGTATCCCAGACTGTACCAACTGGAAGATATGCCATTTTTTCCCAAACATGTTTGTTTTTCATATTTATCAAGAATTTATTGTAAGATGCTAAGTTTGCTCTGATTACTTTCAGTTCCTAACCCCACTCTGATACCTTTATCGTCTTTCAAGTCTGAAAAATTACTATAAAACAGTCTGTCTCTGCTATAATCACAATGTAAAGTATATTTTTATGTTTAATATAAGGAAATTACGTGTTGAAAAGTAAAGCAACATATAATTAATAGCAAACCTGGCTAATGATACCTAAAATACATCAAAGCATGCTCCAGCCCATTGGCTAGTATGCATGCTTTCAGCAAACTAACTTCCAAGAAAATTAGCTGCTTTTCTAACTAGAGATCTTTTTAAGTTTCATAGTAAGAGACACTGATTGAAGCTTTGATTCATTAATAAAATGATAGATGCATGTCATTAACTCATGCAGTTGATGCATGATCTTCCTATTACAGTATTTTACTTGATGACTGCTAAACATGTGGTACTCCTATGGATGTTCAAATTCTACCATCGTTATGGTAGTTGTATATGTGTTATGTATTTGGGACTTAAAGGGCAATTGCAGCTTAAGGAGGCTTTTTTGGGAAGTCACCTTGACCATTGATTTCATAGATACTCTTTCCATCAGTTTATTTCATTCATGTATCAGAAGCAAAATGAAGTCTTAGATGTTTTGCATGTAATTTTTATGGATCCATGAATGTTTGTGGCCAAAAGACATTCCAAGGGCTATTCTAACTTTCAGAATTATGTATTATATGGGGTTCTTTCAGTCTGCTACTTAAGTTCTGTCAAATGAAGTTGTATGGGGCTGAGTTGCAGATTATTCAGCCTAGAATTAGATTGGGATCTTCAAAGAAATTACAAGGAATTCACTAGTACAAAATGTCTGCTAGTAATTCTAGTTTTAAAACCTTCACTGTTGAGTTTACTTTGTAGAACTGAATCTAGGTGAGGAAATTATATTGAGAAAATAATTATTGACAAGACTTTGAGAAAGACCTTCCACAGGGCTTTGTTTACAAAGCTCTCTCCTGATTCCTGTCTATGCTGTGGTTAGTTGCTAAGTGAGTCATTAGGATGAAGCTACCATGTTTTGCCCTACTATCAAGTATTTTGAAGATGGTTATGCTGTCCCCACTAACTCACTGGGTCTTTTTTGCATATTGATTGTTTATCTCATGAAGATTTGGTGACTTCATGCTTCCTTGCCCTTGAGGGTTGGGCTTAAACTGAACAGAGCAGAATTACAGGGTTTCAAGAAGCCCTCTCTTTAAAGTGTCCTGGCAGCCATGAGTCAACAATCCTTCAGTTGATGTTGTATTTTCATAGCATTGTTCAGCTCTAATGATGAGAAGCTATTGCGCAATTAAGATAGATGCAGTCTTGTTTCCCTGCTTACTAATCTTAAGAAGCTGTTTTGCTTTATGTTTCACCTAACAAGAAGTGTAAGGTGGAGCTTTGAGAAGATGAGAACATGTTCAGGCCCGTTTTCTGATGGAGCTTTTTAAGATGGCTCTGAAATCATATATGGCCATCATCCATCATTAATAGCTAGTTTAACTATTATAGCAACTCAGTTCTCTGTCAGCTGAGTAGTGTTTTCGGTTCGGTACTTGTACCGAAGTAGAGACAAAAGAGAGTGAAAGCATCATTATGCCTTACTATATCCTCATTTTCACACGTACTCAATCAGAATCACTTAGTTCTGCACTTCTGATCAACTATCTCCTACTGTCCTGTAAGTGTTGCAGTAAAAATTTTTTCTGAGGTTATGGCCACATGTCATAACTCATTTTTCTCTAATTCAGAAAAAACATGCAATTAAATAGAAATAAGATTTACTGGCAGTCTGACCACTCTAAACACACTTCATTTGGAAAACATTGCAACTGATTTCTTCGCAGATCTTCTGAATCTGTTCCTATCAGTTCTGAAAAAGAAGTCAAATCTTGGTGTCTTTGAAAAGTAAGGCAGTAATGTCTATCATTGGCACAAGTCTAAATCTGGATTGACAGATAGACACTGATTTTATTTTTTTATTATAACCCAACATGGAAACAGTAGTGTTTCAGGAGCTGATTTATAATCAAACCAGTCTGACCTACAGGCAGCAATACCCATCAGAGAGGCACAATGGGAAACTGCACCTTGTTTGACATGATTCAATGTGCCATTCCTAAAACAGTGAGGTCTAAATGCCTGATTCATTGAATGGTGAAATTAAGAACTGAAGATGAATTCTGTCTTTTGTGGTTGATAAAAAGGTCAATAGAGCATGCCAGGGTGACAGATAGGAGTTCTACATCTCCAGTAAGGGAATTTAAAAAACAAAAAATATTGAAAGAGAGGTCCACAAGACAGCTTGTTAAAGACAATATCATTTGAGCCCCAGTTCTGGGACATGTCAAAGAAGGGAAGACAGAAGATGCAGAGGATGAGACACCCACTACAGGGATCTGGGATAGTCTGGAAGCCCGTGGCAGAGTCTGGGAAGGGACCTATAACTTACCTGATAGGAGAAGAGATAGCTGGGAAAGGCAAAGAAAGACCATTCATGGCTGCCTGTGGAGGATGTGGGAAATTGATCCCATCACAAAACATCTTCTAATGACTTCCAAAAGCTTCATCCAAAAGCTTCCTTAGCTTCATCCTTCCTCTATGTGTGTACACTGTCTACCACAACTGATTCTTCCTATTTTGTGTGGGGGTTTTGGTGCTTTTGTTGTTTGTTTGGGGGTTTTTTTAAATACACTTCTTTTTTTTTCCCAAGTCAGCTGAAAAGTGGTGCCTCTGTTTATGTAAGATTTCAGAGTATCAAAACCTGTTTTCTTTCTGTATCAGTACAAATGCAAAATTACATTGACATTTTCCAGATACAGGAACTTCTGTACTGTTTTGGGAAATTGAAGGGGATTAAAAATTGAATAGTTCAAGGAGGAAAACAGACAGATAACCAGATGATCAGGCCAAGAAACTGGTTGCCCAAAGTCTTCACCAAGCCATAACAAGAGCGTGCTTGATGTCAGAAGATTTTACAAAACTACTTTGTCTCATTGTCTTTCAATCCCAAGAAATGCTGCTTTTTGTCAGTAAACTAGGCCATAGGAAAATTTTTCTCAGTAAACTGGAGAGCACACACATGTATGTAAGCGTGAGTTTGTATGTGTATCTGCAAAAAGCTGTCAGTTACTTATGTCCACTCCCACTCAATCCAGCTCTGGTATCCTCCTGCTGGCTACTGGAACATGTGAGGTCAGTACTGGATGAGCATCACTGGTTGTGGTGGTATAAAATAAACAGTAGGGACATCTATTAGATTAACATTGTAAGGGTCAAGATTTGCACAATTTCCCAGTGAAGGGACACTTTCCTGCCCATCCTCCCCCTCCTGAATCTGTGTCCTTCCCACAAATAGAGTTAAAAACTGTTCACTTGAGACATGGATTAGGCCAGCATATGAACACTGCAGCTGCTGCCACATGACAGCTTTTAGTTGCATCTAAAGATCTGTATCCTGTGAGCTTTGCAGGTTCTTTAAATTTACAAAGAATTCAATAAAGCAACTGAAAATACATAAGGAAGTGCAACAGACCTTCTCAGCAAACCAAGCACCATGGGAAAAACTTCACTGCCAGAACAAGATTTTTCAGTTTTCGTCATGATGGTTAGTTTGGTCATTAGAGTAACTTACTCATTGTTGCATGGAGGCACTGCTAGCTACTGGATCAAAGAGATTATTGGATTTACTCAGTTGCCTCCAAAGTGTGCCGTCCCTTCCTTGAATTTCCATCTGAGCTACACCTGATTTCTTACAAATCACTGGTTCCAACTATTCAACTATTCTTGTGCTGAGGAACAGAATTACTTGCACAAAAGGTGCCATGCTAGGATTACAAATACATTACCCACTATGCCACAAGCTTGGGAGTATCACTATTAAGTGTCAAAGACAGAGATTTTTATGGACAAGAATGAGTCACAGAAGCAATGTGTTCTTTTATTTCTCACTAAATAAAAGAAGAAAGTCACAATTAAAATAAAACCATCTCTCCTTCTAAATAATAATCTCCATCAGTGTTAACCTCATCAAAAATATCTTTCTGTATGTTCCTTCACTGTCAATGTATGTGGCAGGAACCACCAATGAGCCACTTTATAATAAAATTCCTCTATTAAACCATTCTAAAACCTTGGAAAATAAGGTGATGGCTATTTTCCTCTGTTCGCTTATATAAATTTGGAATGTCTCTCACATATTGTTATCCTCCTATTTTCTCTTTCCTTTAAAGAAGTAATTGCCCTCTATGTTGATATATATTAGAAATTAAATATTTCTTCTTTATCTGATAGCCTTGAAAAGTAGTATTCAACAATCTCTGATGGTCGTTCAGGTTTGCATACATACTTTCATCACATTGGACCAAGTGGAAATTCAGAAAAGGATTTGAAATTATGGATGCTGATAGGTATAGTGCTATAAAAGTAAGATGAAAATAGCTATCAGAAATTAATAGACTTGCAGACTCACGCCATGCTGAGGTTGTGTTAACAGAGCCATGGATGAATGTTGTGATAGTAACCAGTGCTGACCACTGAACCTACATTTTATACACTATTCCTTTGATTTAGAAGCCCAGACCAATTTTCATCTCCTGGAAATCATCATGATAGAGAAATGTTTTTTCTTTTTGCATTCAAACATCTATGCCCACAAAGATTCTAAATAATCATATGTAACTACTTTTTCCAACCTACAGTGGACATTGATTCAATCCTGCATCTGCAAGTCTTTCCACAGCAGTATATAGGCTGATGCTATCCTATTTGCTAATCTATAGCTCTATACAGAGGTGATATTAATGTCACTGTTTTATTTTCTAAATATCAGTTCTAAAGCAGGCATGTAAAGACACAAGGGTTTACGAAAAACCTCTCCCTGCCTGTGTGCATATTTTTTCACCTCAATCTTTCTAATTCCATTTTACAGGAGGTGTAGCATAGACAGATTACAGAATGGCAATATAAATCAGGATGTGTTTAAATGATCTAGGGGTCTTAGCACAGTCATTTGACTGAGTGCCCTGTATGAAAAGTATGTGACTCAGCAAGAGACTGTCTTCCCAAATTCCTTTCCCATTAAGAATGGGGTGTGGCAGGAAAATCATTTGTGACTGCCTTGGCGAAAACATACTAGCCAGATGAGTTTGGGATGGCTGTATTCTTTGGGTGGCAAAGCAAATGAGTAAGTTACGCTGGTCATCCTGAATATGTATCATCGTGGCCTTTGTACCACATCACACAGGCACTTCTGTATTGTCCCTAATGCAGCAAGAAATCCTGAGCATTATTTTTTTTTATGAAAAGCAGTTTTAAAATTATTTGTTAATACAGGTTTTTCTCATAAAAAAAAAGTTTCACAAGATGCCTAGAGGGAAAAAAGTTACGTTGACCTTAATGTAGGCTTTTTAGACAAAACACTACATTCTCACAAGATACACATATTTTAAGATTAGACATTAGTATGACATCCCTTCTATAGGTCTCCTGCTAGTTTTTCAAACAAACAGTAATGAAAATGCCATTTTTATTAGTCATGATGATGTGAGAAAGAAGGAATCAACACTTGTACCTAAAGCCTACCATCGATGCATGTAGACTAGCAATTATAGGGATAAAATGTATAAACTTTATTAACAAAATATGGTGTAGGAAGTTCTGAGAAGATATAAAATGGGTAGTTCATAATTCTGTTGTCCGTCCTTTCACAAATTAGGTTCTGCTGTTGAGCAAAAACACCCAGAGACACAAAGCTCAGTTCTTTAGCTCTGTTCTTGAGACACAAAAGAGCTGTTCACAACACAAGTGAGAGTCAAATTCTCCTGGGCAGGATGAACAGAGTGTGCTCACCAGGCAGTCCCTGGCAGTGGAGCATACCCTCACAAGCCATGAGAACCACCTTCTTTTTTCAAAAAGTTTAATGCATTTCTCTCATCTTGCTTTTGTAAGCATGTAGCGAAGGGAAGACACATTCATGTTGGGAATGGCTGTACTCCTGGAGGCTATTCAGGGGTTAAGGAAGGGAGCAAAACCAGATCCATCTTTTGAAGAGTGGCAGGTTCTGAACTTCGCTAATGCCTGTGCTGATTTGTTAAATTGTGATGATTTACTTCAAAGAAGTGTTCTTGTTATATTCATGACTGCAATCCTCCTCACTTCTTCCATATAGCATTTTTCCCTATCTTATGCAATTTTTTACAGGCAGGGTTCACAATGGGAACTCAATGTGTGTAGCAGCTTCAAAGTGGAAACCAAGAATAGAAAGAAAAGATTAATGATACTTAATATTCTTTTGCTTTTGAAAGCCTTTCAGCTTAAAGAGTTAAACAATGTGTCTATTTATTCTTTTTTACTTACTTTGATTTAATTGATCTTTCAATGATATTTAAGCTGAAGAGCAGGGACAACTCTTACTTGTCCTGATGATAAGGGTAAAGATAAACAGTTCGCACAGAAGACGTTCATATGGGTGGACTAATGACCCTGAGGAGCAATGGACTATAAAAGGCTCCGTGAAACCCAATATGAACCGCTCCTGCATGGTGAGGCAGCAAGAGAAGCCAATTTCTTGGAAAGGGGAACAGTTGAGACCCTCTGCCCACATTTAGGAGTGTTAGTGAGGACCAGCAAATCTCAGGATTGGTCTAAGCATGTATAATACATCAACTATTAACTTTAAAATCTTCCAGACATTTAAGGAAAAATGCCTCCTTCTTTCTCACCAACTCACTGTAAGAAAATAAAGAGGTTCTTGCTATTCTATAGGAGTGGGTCTATAATGTCAGTTTTCCTGTAAGCCTTTGAAACTGTAGTTTGATTCTTAAAAGGAACTGTCTTAAAACGGGACTTCTCATTTAAAAATCTATTAGTACTGAAAGAAAGCAACTTTTTTTGGGGTTTTTTTGTTGCTGTTTTGTTGGTTTGGGTTTTTTTTTTTTGTTTTTTTTTTTTTGATTGTTTGTTTTGCAAAACCAGAGATATAGAGAGAAACTGGATTTTGTTCCATCCTGAGCATCTTCAGCTGAACTCAAGTAAATATCCAGTCAGTTGCAAGGGAATAAATTTGCAGAAAATACCAAATTTGCACAAGTTCCATGGAGAATTTTTATTACTTAATGATATTTCATCCTGTATGCAGTACAACACACAGTTCCTGTAAAATATTCTTTAAGACTTTCATGACAGAGGGATCCAGACTGCAGTCCTATCCTTGGCAGGCATCTTCTAAACTCTGTACAGATTTAAAAATTCATCAGGCCTGAGGGGGTGTGACATGCTGACTGGGCGGCTCTAGTTGTTTTTCCCAGCAGTCCCTACTCCAGCAAAGTTTGGATGTTGACCCTATGATAAAACTTGGTAGCAAATGTTTCCTCTGCAGTACTAGAAAGGTTTCTCCACCAGCCTCTGCTCAGGTTTTACTTCAAGCTGTTTCACTGTGGCCTAATCAATTACTACAAAGTAGGAGGACATGGTACCTGTAAGATTAGACAGATCCTGTTTCACAGATGTTGATTTCATATTCACAGGGTAATAGAGCAACTTAACTAACCTGCAAATTTGCTGTCTGACTATTTTACGCCTTCAGGAAACTAAACTGCAAATCTGTTATTTTGTGACTATATTTGCATACGCCCCTAAAGGGCAAAACTCACCTTCAGCATACTCTCTCCGAACTTCCAGTTTTCATGAGTTTGAACAATCCTTCTCTAACAGTCGCTCCATGATCCATCTTCTGCTCTCTCTTGTCATTTGAGTGTCTGCCTTGCTAACACTGATGGACTTGAAAAATATCGATATCAACCTGGTTAAAGGAAAGTTGATGAATATTTCCTGAGGATATTATGATCATTTGCCATCTAGATGCCAAATAGTCACAATACAGTCCTTTAATGTTTCCTCATGAAATATTAAATTGTGAATGGAAATGGAATGACTCCTTCTCCTTCAGAGCTGAACGTTTGCCCATTGTTTCACTGGGCCTCAGTAATTCCAAACAATATTTGTCTTTGTGGTGGGTTGTCCCTGGCTGACCAGCAGTTGCCCACCAAACCATTCTGTCATTCTCTGGAATGGAGTCCTCCACAGGCTGCTGATGGATTTCTGCTCTGCCATGGACCTCACCATGGTTGACACCAGGGACTGCAGGGGAATTTCTGCTCTGACCCGTCCTTCCTCACTGACCTTGGTGTCTGCAGGGCTGTTTCTCTCATGTTCTCAATCTTCTCTCTCCAGCTGCAGTTGCCATGTGTTTTCTCTGTTCATAGATATGTTATCCCAGGCATGCTGCCACTGTCGCTGTTGGGCTCAGCCTTGGCCAGCGTTGGGTCCATCTCAGAGCTGGATGACATTGGCTCTGTCGGACATGGAGCCTTCTCACAGAGGACAACCCTCTGGTGGCCCTGCTACTGAAACCTTGTCACATAAACCCAATACACTCTTCATTTTAATCAAACTTCCTTACATCCATTTTCCAATACATATTCATGAAAAAATGTCTCTTCATGTGAGGTTGCTGCCCATCAGCTACGACATCTCACAGTACTCACAGTCGCTAGAATGGTAGCTGCAGTAATTATAAACTATTTTGTTCTTCAACACCGTTAGACATGTTCTTAACTTTTCAAGTGCTATCTAGTAATAAAGCACTTGCAAAGAAGAAAGCAAAAGTCTTACTTCAAGAAAAAATTGTTCCTTTGAAATATTTTCCCACAGTATGTTTTAAACATGGAGTTCTGTTGGAACAGACTTGTTTCCCAAACAGCTCTCTTTTCACCAGTCTGTGTTTGTCATTCAGAATATGACTTACCTGAAGTTTCCCCTTCAGTGTTAACTCCTTCCGACATCTGACTGCATTGACTGAAGGGGACCAGCCCTTTATCCCTGTTATGGTCTTGTCTCTGTTTATTTTGTCTAAATGTTCCTTTAAAGGGTTTATAATTCCAGTGTCACTTTCTGGCAGTTTACAGCTCATGCTACAATTTTCCAGGCATCCTTCAAAAATGTAATATATTAGCAGAGAGATCAGCTCCATCACATGCCAGATTTGGCTCTAGATGAGTGACAATACCAATTTCTGTACCACTCTGCCAAATGGCATACTTCTGCTTTCCCTACACACTTTCCTGGCAGTCTTAACTGCCTTTTCATGCCATTGGAAAAATCTCCCTTTCCTTTCACTTTTTGCAAGAAGTAAAAGTACATTACATAAGTTTTACCAAACAGCCTTTTTTTTTCTTTTTCTTTTTTTTTTTTTTTTTGTAAAGCAAAAAAGATGAGTAAGTACACTTGGCAATCAATTAAGACAGCTAGAAGAAATGTATCAATTCTAGCCTTTTCATCTAGTTCTTCAGAAAAGAGATATGTCCAAATGACAAGCATGCTTAATCTATCCTTTCTTCCTCATACAGAAACACAAGGTTTATAATATTTACATGGAAAAAAAAAATCTTGTTATAATCCCAGGCTAGTGTGTGCAGCAAATTAGGCCTATCCTTCCAGAAGCTTTAATTTGTGTCTGTTTCCTGGAACCTTTCCTAAGTCAGCTAAGAAAGTGTTCCAGGTTCTGCGCGTGTGAATGCACATACAAGTAAATGCCTTTTGGATCATTAAATTACTCCTGTATGCCAAACATAGTCCTGTTAGAAATCTCACTCCTGATTCTGATCTCATACCACTGTTACACCAACCCAACATAGAGATCAGAAACAAGAACAAGAAATCAGAAATTTCTTGTCTTTTGACAGTAAGTAGTCTTTTTTTTTTTTATTTAATTAATTCCACAAGTCTCAATGGAAATTATCCTGACGGACAAGTTATTTATTGGCAAAACTGCATTATTTTATGGCCCTGATCCAGTGAAGGACTTAAGCATGTGCTTAGTTTTAGCATGAGAGTATTCTTACTGGTTTCAGCACAGCTTCATATATTTAAAGCTAAGATGTGTTTAAGTGCTTTGCTGGATTGTGGCCTCTTTCTTCTGTCAGTAACCGGAACTTAATGGAGATTATAGCTGCTATGGAGAGATGATATAAGTTTAAACAACTGAAAAAGATCAGACTGCATAGGACTGTTGAGTTCTCTCCACCTTGTATGTATTTTAAGTCACAGTACACTGACTCTTCTTAGACACTACAAGTACAATTTTCTTATTTAATGACATTTATTTACTCAACTGTCACAAGTATCTTGGATGATGTCTTTGTTCTTAGGCACTTCCAAACTCAACATATATGACCACTGCCATTGTGGAACAGCTGTTGCCCTGGCTGAACTCGTAACCAATGGGGACTGAAAGATTCAGAAAGAGACAAACAGGATTTATTTTTGTATCTCTCTATATAACATAGTGAAAATTTTCTAGCTCCTTGTTTATCTCCACCACGCAGATGTACACCATGTCTCAGATATGCCTTTCAAGTAAAAGAATATTTTTTATGAGAATTTTTTTCTGTGTGGTTTTCCTAGGAGTTTGAATAAATGAGCTTCTCAGTTGTCTCCTGTAGTGACTGAGTGTTTTAAACACTTAGTGTGAGATTGGCCGCTAGATTTGTGGTGTTGGGTGACTTTGTTCCTATGGTCATACTGTTGTCTACTTTGAAAAAGGGCTTGAAGGTGGACTGGTGAGCACTGGCAGATTATCATTATTATATTCTTTACTATAATGTGCTTTGCAATTATTAGAAAAGATGACACCAATTCACTTGGACTTTCTACTTCATCTTCCCTACATTACCTCCCAGGGACATTATAAACTGAAGTTGTACAGTTACATAAATGTCTATAAAACTGTACAAATTACCAGATACTGTTATCTTCCATAACTAAGTTGCTGAAAAGACACATTTCTTTAATGATCATAGTCATGAAACATCAGAAAGATCATTGGACCCAGACACCAAGAAGCAGTTTATAGATAAGTAGGAAAATCCACGTATCGCTTCTGGTGGCTCCAGTAAATTTCTAAGGTAATATAACACCCTTATCAGAGGTAGGATATATGATGTGAAGTAAAGCACCTCTGCAGCAATGCTGTTCTATTTTCTCTACTCTATTGTCAGGTCATCTATGCACAGCAATATATTTTATTGTGAAGGCTTTCCCTGTGGTCACCTGAATGCTGTCATATTTCAAAATATACCACACTTTGAAATTATGTGCAGCTGAGAGGCAGCTACCGATATCTTATTTCTAATGAAAAAGCCTTCTGTGTCATACCTTTGAGGCATACAAGGCTGGGTATGCCTGAAAAATTAGGCACCCTGAAAAATTAGTCGGCTCAAACTGCTGGCTACTGAACATCCTGGGGCCAGATTTTTGTCACTGCATCAACTCATGTGATAAGTTTTCAGGTCTTGGCATCCATATGACCAGACTGCAAAGCTGTACCTATGTTATTGTGTCAGTTCAAGTGTGGCATTTTTCTGTATGTTGCTGTGTTTCATGTAAACTTGTCACAGAGTCTTCATTCTGGTGGATTAAGACAAGCATAATCTTCTCCTGTTAAATGCTAAAGAAATCTTCTGAGTCTCTGGGTATGTGGGGCTGGAACTGTGAAAAGGCACTGAAGACCTGCTACATTTCCATGCCTTTTAGCTGTGTCCTCATCAACAGTTTTGACAAGAAACTCATTTGTAAATTGAAAACATTGCTAAACTCACATTTTGTGATGTGAAGAATTAGTAGCAAGTACCCAAGTCTAAGTTTATTCTGAAGTGAAATTAAGTGGAACCTTAATTCTTGAGTTCAGGGGAATGCTGTCTCACCAGGCTCCCAGTCCACCTGGCAAACATTGGCCCCTGAGTTCCTTTTCAACACTGAAAGCTATAATCATGTAAGATACCTTTGTTGTCAACAAGGACAAAACAGAGATTTGGCACTACTTTTTATAGACTTTTCAACTTGGCATGCTCCTGCTCTACAAATCAAACTGATGGCTTGATGAAAAATGCATTTTTGGTGTCTATAAATCTTATCTCACAAAGTTGTTGATACAGGTACAATTTAGGGATGAAACAGGAAACCTAGTGACTGAAATGTCCTTCTGACCTTCAGTATTTGAACATCATATCTTTTTCATCCCTATGAAACATTTATTTTATATGATTAAAATTAGTGGACTTAACTAAAAATATATACAGTATAGATCATTTGCAAGAAAGCTAAAGCAATATAGCTATGTCTAAAGCAATAGCTAAAGCTATAGGCTGTATAGCTTTCTACAGGAATTAAGAACAGTGTTTAAAGTTACAATAGGATTAATATCAATCCTAACTTGATGGTTCAGGTAAAATAAGCAGAATAAACATTACAATATAACAGCTTGTTAATAAAGGCAGTGACAAAACAGTTTGGCTGTCTTTTTCTGCACTGAAGAAAAAGAGCACTAAACTGTAAAACACAGACCAAGAGTTACTATACTTAAGCAAGAATGCTCTTCTCATGTGAAGTATATTCCACTCATGACAGCACCAAGCGAGAACAAGCAGGTTGTGCGAAAAGCAGCAATAAGAACAGCAAAAGGCATTTAAAAATGTAATTTAGTTTTCTGGAAATTTTCATGGTTTGTATAACCAGTAAAGGAAAATCATTACTCTGCAAAAAGGGAATGAGGTCCTAAACTACATTTGCACAAGTTTCTGATTCAAAAATACATTTATTCAGCTCTTAAGAAAAACCTTTACAAAGCAGTGTTGAATTATGAATAGAAACAAACACAAATCTTAATGACTTTCAATACTATTCTTAATCCAGGAACCATGATTTTCAAATATTTACAAATACAATAAAATAACTCTTAGGCATTTGACCAAAATTGGTTTGAACAGTCATTGAGTAAAGTTCAAGGGTGGAGAGGATTCATTCAAGACATTGCTGAATTCTCCTGCTGGGAACATAGCCTACATATATTTGATAAGCCAGTTTAATGAGCAAAGTACTTGAGGATTGATTTCCACTAGTGCTAATGATTAATAAATCATAAAGATTTAATACATTATTGTAAAATATTATTGATATGAAAGAACCAATAACTGCATTCCCCATGCATTCTACTGCTTAAAGACAGTTCAAGTTTTTCCTTGTTTCTGTTTTGTTTTGATTAGTTGCTGGCAAGTAATGCAGAGATCTGGCTCATGAACAATTCTTTACAATGATTGCATGCTAAAATGCTGCACCTTTTTCAGGAAATTACACAAAGTTTATGCTGTTATCTGAAGTTTTTGTGAGAATATTGATTAGCTTTTCCGGTTCTTGGTAAAGTTGAGCCATGAGGTTTTCTGATGAAGAGATCAGAAAAAAGGAAAAATAATTTTGTTTCCTTAGATGTTTTGCCTACCATCTTGATGCTTTCATATGCAGACTAAGAGCACTGATAAAATTAGTAAGATGCTTTTTAATAAACAAAGTTTCCATGATTATTACTCTTGGTCAGCCATGCCCTTCTACTTCTCGATGCAGAGAATTTTCTCCAAACTCTTTCCTGTGTGTGCTGTTGATAGCTGTGAAGCATGATGTAGGAGGTACTGACTTTTTGTTCGTTCTTATCTTAGTGAAGAATGAGACAGGATATAGTCTGAATGGCATACTTTTAAGGTAATGGCTCTGTGATATAAATTATATCTTCCATCTCTAGAATGAAACCAGATAGTTACCTAATACAATAAGGTGATTCAGTTTTTCTTAAGAATATGTGGCCAAATGATTGGTTGAAATGTCTGCATTTTTCTACTTTTTTTATTTTTGGGTTCCATAAATGACCAAACCTATGTGCTAAAAAATCGTGAGTCATTCTCCGTGTTTTTTCATAATAGTCCTCTCTACATTTTACAGGCAAAATAGTTGCAAGTGTGTCTGAGTGTTCCTCAAGCCTTTTATAGAAAAAATAATTGCTGAGAATAAATATCAAGCCTGTGTCCTTCAGAGACCTCACAGACCTCCATGGTAGGATTTGTCTTACTGATCTTTATGTGCCTGGAGTGTAGAGGTTGTTTTTGAGTTAGTTTTCTAGATCTCCATTTCATTCAGTGGCAAGAACTGGATATCTGAGTTCAGCAGTTAACTCACTATGAATGTAATATTCAAATTAGGCCAGAAGAACTCTGCCTAGAACTGATACTTGTCTCTGCTGGCTGGAGTCAATAAGACTTGGTAAATTAAGACTTGGTGTTTAGATCAAACTTATGCCTCTATTCTTCATCAAATAAATTCTACCCCCATCCTTTCTTTAATGTAATGATTAAGGTAACTTGTAATCATAGACATTAATATTCAAATATATTATTATAATTATTGTTATTGTTAATGCTAATATTATTAATTATTATTGGTACTACTACTACTACTTTTGTTTGCTGATTCTCCTAATTTGTCTCTGTTGCTGGGATATATAGGTTTTTCATCCTATGCTTTGCATATATTCCTTCTGTGAAGATGCTATATTGTCAGGATATGTTTTCTCTTTTGCTGTTCTCTTCATGAAGGAGAAAAGAGAGAAGCTAAGTGCAGAGAACATGCCCTCTTAATGGATAACCATAAGTCAGATGTGTACTTTGTGCAGATTCTGCTGTTTATTTTATGATAACCTTATGACAGGAAAACAATTTCTCATGTACATAGAATTCAATTAGAGTAAATCTATGTTTGAAGGATTCCTTTCAACCTAGTGGATATGTGGGCAGTTTACACTTCAATAGCCTATGTGAACAAGGAATAGCAATTGGTTAAGTACAATTCAAGTACACTTAAAGGTCTAAAGAGCATTTCATCCTACTGTGCTCACACACAGAGAATAAATAGAAATGAAAAAATCTCACAATGTTAGTGAAACCTTTCCAAATCACCATTCTTGTTTCTCATTTAGGAGCTCACATAAAAATGCAACTCTTCTAGTTGTGCCTTCAGGGGATGGAGATTAAACATACTCAAGAGTACTGTATTATCTATTCACTGTCTTGGTTGTAACACCAGTATATCCTGGTCTCAGAGTAACCATACGGTTCCTATAAGCTGCTAAACCAAGAGTTTGGATTATATTTGGTTTGCATGACAAGGTTTTGGTAGCTGAGGCATTACAGTGGTAGATTCTGTGAGAAGCTACAAGAGACTTCCTCCGTGTCCAACAGAGCCAATACCAGTCAGTTCCAAGTGGGATCTGCAGCTGGCTGAGACCAAACCCATTGGTGATGGTTGTAGCATCCCTGGGATAATGTTTTAAAGAAGGGGAGAAAAAACATGGCAACTAGAGTTGAAGAGACAGGAGTGAGAATATGCAAGAGAAACAGCCCTGCAGACACCAAGGTCAGTGAGGAAAGAGGGGGAGGAGGTGCTCAAAGTGCTGGAGCAGAGATCCCCCTGCAGCTCATGGAAGACCCTGAATCACAGAATATGCTCCGTTGCAAGGGACCCACATGGTTCACTGAGTCCAACTCTTTGTTCTGCACACCATCCACAAGAGTCACACTATGTGCCTGAGAGTACCATCCAAACACTTCTTGGACTCTGTCAGGCTCAGTCCTGTTACCACCTCTCTGTGGAGCCTGTTCCACCACCCAACCACTCTCCGATGAAGAACTTTTTTCTAGTATCCAACCTAGACCTCCCCTGACAAAACTTTAGGCCATTCCCTTGGATCCTGTCACCAGTCACCACAGAGATGACATCAGTGCCTGCGTCTCCTCTTTCCCTCAGGAGGAAGTTGCAGACTGCAATGAGGTCTCCCCTCAGTCTCCTCTTCTCCAGGCTGAACAGACCAATTGCCCTCAGCTGCTCCTCACACGGCTTCCACTCAAGGTCCTTCACCATCTTCACTGTCCTCTTTTGGACACTCTCTAACAGCTTAATATCTTTCTTATATTGCATTGTCAAAACTGCCACAAGGTTCAAGGTGAGGCTGCCCCAGTGCAGAGCAGAGTGGGACAATCTCGTCCCTAAACCGGCTGACAATGCTTTGACTGATGCCCTCCAGGACACGGTTGGCTCTCCTGGCTGCCAGGGCACTGCTGACTCATATTCAACTTGGCATTGACCAGCACTTCCAGCTCCCTTTCTGTGGCACTGCTTTCCAGCATCTCATTCTCCAGTCTGTATGTACACCCGGGGTTGCCCCATCCCAGGTGCAGAATCTGGAACTTCCCTTTGTTGAACTTCATATGGTTGATGGTTGCCCAGTATGAGTATGTGGATATGCTTGAAGGACCTATGGCCCAGTGGGAAGCCCACGCTGGAACAGTTTTCCTGGCAGGACTTGTGACTCTGTGGAGAACGCATGCTGGAGGAGCCTGTTCCGAAAGACTGAACCCTGGAAAAGGGACCCAAGCAGGAGCAATTCATGAAGAACTGCACCCCATGGGAAGGACTCACATTGGAGAAGTTTATGGAGAACTTCTCCATGGAGGAGTTTGAGGACCCCTCCCCCTGAGGAGGATGCAGCTCTAGAGACAACATGTGATGAGTTGACCACAACCCCCATTCTCCAATCCCCTGTACCACTGTTGGGAGAGAAGGGAGAGAACTAGGATGTAGAACCTGGGAAGAAGGGAGGGATGGGGGAAGATGTTTTAAGTTTGGAGATAATTTCTTATTATCTTATTCTGATTTGATTTGAAGTAAATTAAACTCATTTCCTCAAGTTGAGCTTGTTTTGCTTGTGATGGTAACTGCTACGTGATGTGTCTCTGTCCTTATCTTGACTGATAAGCCTTTTGTTATATTTTTTTTCTGCCCTGTCCAGCTAAGGAGAGTAGTGATAGAGTGTCTTTGGTGGTATTCTGGCATCCAAGTAGGATCATGAGCTAGACTAGATTCATCTGTTGAGGAAGAATTTGGGTAATATCTTACAGCATCCAGTTTTCTTTAATTTTCTCTTAAAACTAGCATGCTCTAGTTTTAAGAAAAGGATTGGACCTGTGATGTATTATCATTATGTGGGTACACCCTCACCCTCTCCGATATCCCAGTTCTCATGATGTAGAGTAATATTTGCAACAATTTGAAGGATGAGTTAATAATGAGGGACAAGAGTCTATAAAACTGGAGTGTTTCTGCAGACCCTGTTACAAGCTCTAAATTCCTGAATATCTTAGCAAAGCTGTTCCTGCATAGTTGTACTAAAAAAAAAAAAAAAAAAAAAAAAAAGTGGTAATGTTATGTTCTTCTTTTTCCAGACATGTAAAATGAGTCTCTTTCTCAACTATGCACATACGTGGTGATACTAGGAAAATTCAGAAATATACCTGCATAACCATTTCCTGCTGTCAAAGTGCATATGAGCTTGCTGAAGTTTAGAAAGTCATAAAAGAGAAGGACTGTCTTAGGGTTTGTGGGTTTGGTTTAAGATAGCTGAAGCTGACATTAATCATTCCAGTTTTCGAGTTACATCTACAAGGACATAGGACCCACAAGAATACATCTCTCTTCTCTGCAGTCAGCTGCTCCAAAAAAAATTTCATTATTCCTTTACAATATGGACCTAAATGCTGCTGCTCTGTGTGCATAAAAACAACGCCATGAGGAGTTTCCAAATCTTTCCTGCCATTTTTGTTGGCCTTATGCACAAATATATTCAAGCTGCTAAAATGCCTTCCACCTCTCTCTCTGGAGAAAGTGAATTGTTGCTTCCATTATTAGCTCTGAGAAAAACATCAAAACTACATCTAGTTCTGAATGCAGCATCATGTTCGTTCACAGGATTGAGCAGCCATGCTCATATTACACTCACCTGAGACCTTCATGTTGGCTGCCTATAAACTAGAGGATTTATTTTAAGCAGTCCCTGCTGGTTTTCAAAGCTCTTAATGCTAAGGGACCTGCTTTTTGCAGGACTTCCTCCTTGAGCCTCCTCCCAGTGCATTTCCATGAGCTGACACCACATACTTCTGAGCTGTGCCACTTAATCTCCTGGCAACATCAGTATGAGCTTTACCTCCTGCTGTGATAGCTCAGAGAGTATGCATTTCACTTCTCTAGACTCTGTCTTATCCCATGTGATCAATAGTTTTCTCCATTTGCAGTTGCCCAGTTAATGCACCTCACTATGAAATTAGATCCCTTAGAAGGAATGTCAGAGTTGGGTATCTTGAACCCTGAGACACTTTCATTTTGGAAGTTTATCCAATGACCATATTTTATAGTTTATAAGAGCACAATTCCTTTCATAATGTATGACAACAGAAAGGTAAGCATATACATACATCTAAGCACCAAGAACATCAAACGGTGTCTTTCAAAAGAGAAAAGATAGTAGCATTCAACTTCCTGTCACTGCTAATGACAGAAAACACCCAATCCTGAACTCTCCCCAAAAGCTACTGTACAGAGAAGACTAATGTTTCGATAATAATCCTGTATCAATGTTTGTTTTTACACTTTATGATATGGATTTAATCATAAAAGGCCTGTCTGAAGGAGTCTGCTCAGAAAACCCTGCAGCCTTTACAGTCTGGTACCAGTGGATTTCTTACATGATTACAATAACTGCACATTTTAAAACTTTAGAAACACTTGCAGCCAAACTATAGGCTTCCTGAGCAGATTAGTATGAGCTTGGAATTATTCTGCAGTTGAAGGCAAGAAATGTGTGGTACTTTCCAAAACAGTGTGTATTAGCACAATTGCAGTAGACTGGAAGTTCCTTCTGGTTTATCTTTTCCTATTAAGGCTGATGCAGTCAGGTCACAGCTCTGGGCTGTGAAAGCCTAAGAAAGTGTCACTATGGCACCAGTTTATTTTGTGCTGATAGTCACAAGCTGTGGATTCTGGTCTTTCTTTTACTGTGGATTTTTTTTCAACAAGTTGGTGGAATCAGACTCAGGGACAGGTACCCAGGAGCAGTGCACATCGCACTGACAGGTACAGGCACCAGTATATTAACAAAGGTCTCACACCATTTCTAACTTCTGCTGTCCCTGATTATTACATACAGTGCTCACTTCATGCCTGTTTCAAAGTCCAAATTTGCCATTGAATTTAGTGGGAACAGAATGAGACTCCTAAGCCTTTTAGTCCATCGCCTGTCTGGGCTGCTTTGAAGTAGCCTGCATTCAAACAGCCTGGCAGCACTCCATCCTAGGATCCCTGAAGCTTAAGATCACTTCATTTTTTCTCTCTTTGTGAATCAGAAGTAATTGGTTTTGAATGTGTTTTTAGTAGGAAAGTTTCCATAATATATTTTAAATTTATATATATCTATATATTTTTCAGCTGTATTTCCTTATACCATGATATTCCTGAGGAAGCATTCCAGTCCAAATTTCCTTTGGCTATTCTTTATAATTTTTTCCCCCATTTGTTCAGCTTCTTCTCTTCCCATCCCCTGCCTGCCCCTATCTGGGTGCAAGACGTTTAAAAAGGGTGTTTTGTTTAGTTTTTTAGAAAGACAAAAACACCCCTGCCTACTTTTTCACTATTTGACCAAGCTCAGCAACAAAAAGTCTGCTCAGCACACAAAAAAAGAGCACTGAGATGAGTTTTGGAGAACTTACTTTAAGCAAAGAATAAGTAAAGATGTGCCAGGATTGGATTACCCACTGCTACGTCTACCCACAGACTACACAGACAAAAAGGCTTTCTTGTGCTTGTGGGTCACCGTATTAACCCACAAAGTTCACTCAGCAAACATGTGTCCTTTTCAAAAGCTACCCTTTTCTCAAAGCTGTGGTTTGTCTATCTGTGGTTTTGAGCAAAGTAAGCAGAGCTCTCTGCCAGTATTTCAGGCTACCCATCACACTAAGACATCTTGTCAGAATTTAGCCATCTCTGTGGAGCTGGCAGGTAGTTCACTGAATTTCACAGAAGGAGGTACTTTCTCTCTCTTTTTTTTTTTTTTATTTTTTTTTTTATTTTTAACCAAACCATACATCACATCCCTGCTAGTGAGTTGGGACAAAAATTTCCTAGTTACTGTGTTTCTTTTTGCAAAGGGGAACGGATTTTAAATGGAACTCCCTGCCAGGTCTCCTACTTACAGCTCTGTCCATAAGTCAGGAGGAGTACAATATCTGCTGCTAATCCAGAAGCAATATGCTGCAGTCATTAAGGTAGTTACTTACTACTGTGCTCATGAACGCACAAAAAAGAACAGAAAGGAAATTTGGCAGAGCAGATGGTGGATAATGATAGTGACAGTGAACAAAAATACTGTGGAGTATTGTGTCTGTTGGGGAGCCCGTTCCCCAATGTAAACACAGAGTAAACATGACATAGGTATTAGGTAATTTTACAATCTACTGTTTTTGGCAGCTAGTTTGGCACTGGTCATTGTGTCTATTTTGGGGATCAGCTGTATGGTCCCAGATTGCCATTTTTCCTCTGCCTTTCTTTCTCTTAAATTTCCTACAGTATATTATCACTTCATTTTAGTTTCACTTATTTCCTCTGACAGTAGAGCAGGCCAGGCACTGATTGCAGAGTCACTTCCTCCCTAGAACTCAGTCTGCGTGAATGCTGCAAAAACTTTCCAAATGAAATGTTCTCTTAAAACCCATACGTATTCAGCAGTTCACCTTCCCAAACGTCTTTTTCCTCTGGGTGCTGCATACACTAAGGATGACTGCTCTCCTCTAAGGTCGAAGTTCTTTCTCTCTTAACAGGTACCCCACCAGGCATACAAGACAAAGCTGTGACATTTTAAAATGCAATTTGGAATTCAAAAAGAGCTGAATTCAGGCCCTTTTTTGTGCATTTTTAGAAACTTTTTTGGTCTCCTTGACCGCAGCCTGTTTTGCTACACATGCTTTTCTGAGAGATATCAGTGGAGTTATTGAATTAGATTAGGTCACATGGATAAATGAAATTAACTTGGCATCAAAGGTTATCTGATTTCCTTGGTTTTCACACATTTCCCTCTCCCTGCCTCCTTTTTAGCACAAACTTTCAAAAGTCTTTTAAAGATAAAAGGAAAAATCTCAGAAACAAATCTTACTGAAGGTTTATACACCCACCATTCAGGTAATTTTTTCAACCTGCTTTACACATTCCTAATTATGGGCTTTTACGGATCAAATTAACTAGATCAATTAATGAATTCCAGAACTGAGTTATAATGCATTCATATATGGGAGTAGTACCCGGGATTAATGAAGTGATTCTGTACTAAAAGCATCAGCAATTAATATTTTATTTGAAAGTTGAGGGCTGAGGCGAGATTTCATAAAAGCCAAGTAGTTCTGCTGCTAGCTTTGTGATTTAAAACAGAGGTGCCTGCACATAAAACTTAATGATTCTCTCACAAAAGGCAAAAGGATGTGTCAGCTTCTCTCTGAGTTTGCATAGGTGTATATATTTGTACATCTCTACGTGTGCATAATCATTCTATTCAACAGAAAACCAAACCATTCAAATTATATTAGCTGATTGTTATGTCTCTTTTTTGATAATTGAGGTGATTTAAAGGAGATTGAAAGAGAAAACAGTGTAGTGTCCTTGTTGCTTCTCAGCCCATGAGCAAGCTGCATACATCAGTGCCTGAATTATTTTCAACTGATTTTGTTTACTCCTAGACTCGGACTGCAAAGCTGAAAGAAGTGTAGCAGTGGAGGCCTTATGCATCAGAAATGATCCATGGCCTCACGGGGCACATT
Source organism: Acropternis orthonyx (assembly GCA_035583155.1). Taxonomy (NCBI): domain Eukaryota; kingdom Metazoa; phylum Chordata; class Aves; order Passeriformes; family Rhinocryptidae; genus Acropternis; species Acropternis orthonyx. The sequence continues at coordinate 138,460,576 of JAWWEU010000081.1, read as the reverse complement.
AGGCCATCTCAGTTCATAGGTCTGGTTTGGACACCTCGCTGAGCTATTCAACAGCAACCCGTGCTGGGCAGAATAACCATTTCCTCTGCCTATCCTCTGATGTATGGGGTGACTATGAAGGCTGATGTGAGGGCAACAACAGATTAGTGAATACTTTCTTGTGAATCTTCTGTGATCATCAAATCCACGGAGGTCTGGAAAGAAAAATGCCAGCCATCTTCCTGTAATATTTTTGGTGGCAAGAACGTAGACCTAGATAGTTTGGTAAACCAGACTCCCTCTTCTTGGAAATGGAATGGAAATGGGCGTTTCATCACTACACAGCGAGCTTCTCTAATGAATGCCAATATTTTCTAGCATGATATTCGGGTTTAAACATTTTCTTTGAGAGAAACTTCAGAGAACCAACATTCTTCATTGTGTATATTAATTAGAATCTTTTTTTTTTAAGAAAGGATAACTCTAAGAAATTATGACAGCAGCTATTTCTTACAAATGTAGTTCCTTGAAACTAGATTTGTACTGTTGTGTGATGAAATGAAATATGTTGTCTCAGATTTGGACTTGATCTGTATGCCAAGAATACATATTAGTTTTATTTAGGTTACTTAAACCTTTACTTCAGTGTTTCATGACTGAATGTTTAACTATGCATTTTTCATAGTTTTCTCATTTTTTCCCCCTGAAATTCCCTAGGCTGCTTAGACAGGGGATATGGAGGAAATGAATAAATATCACAAAACTGATTGCTTAAAAAACACCACTGGATTACTGATTCACATGTACAATAATTGTTCTTTCAAAGTAGCACATAAAACTAGTAATCCTTTAGAGTACTCTGTCCCCATTCTGCAGCTGATGAACAATGCATGCTCACCAGTTGTCACCCTACAGAATTCCTAAGAGTGCACCTGAATTTAGACCATGAATAGACTTCCAGACTTTGGTATTTTCATTTCCACATCCATACAGATTTTGTGCAGCACAAATTGCCTTGCAGAGCTGGGTAAATATTGCTGGTTAGGTCAATGGTAAATCATTATTTTTACTCACTGACTGGAGATAGTTTACTAAGCACGAAGATTTGAGGGTAACTCTAAGCAATGATTTTTTTAAAGTCAAAAAATTGCATCTGACAACTGCAGATTTTATAGCTAAATTTCCAGCTATAGCAGAAAGAACTTTTTGAATAACTTCCAGACTGCCAATGATTCAATTTGCTCAGCATCCTTGTTTCAGAGATTCTTTTTCACTCATCCTTGTAGCTAGAAGAGAAACAGCTTAAAAGAGAAGGGACAGAAATGGAACAGGAAAAATTTAAAACCCATAGAGCAAAAAGAAAACTGACAACAGCAGTGATAAGAAGGAAGACAACTCTTTTTCAGTTCCTGCCTATTCCTGAGGAAGATAGCCTTCACTTCTGAAGGGCAGCCAGTTATCACTGCTGCTACACTCAGTGAGTGCTTCAGCTGTTAAGGGACAGGTGACGTTGCAGACCCTGGGAAATTTTTACCCTCAGCTTTGCTGACTTTCTCCATTTCATTCTTCTAATTGAGATTTCTTCACCTCCCCATACTTATCTCTCTTTGGCCAGAGCATAATGGTTTCCTCAGACTGCCAAGCAAGGTGGTCAGGTCAGTTCTTCATGTCTGCCTCCAGCAGTTTCTCTCACTGATGGACCTCACTGCCATACCACTTCTCCCTTTTTACTCCTTCAGTCAGTTTAATTTTGTGACAAGCATTTTCTCTTTCTCAGTGGCCAGTGTGATTTTCCCCAATATGACACTCTATGTCTAGCTTTCCTCAGACAGAAATTGGAAAATAATGACTAAAATAATTTAAAAAAAAGAAGGTGCAGCTCCAAAACAGATGAAAACTGATCATGCACATGTACTATCATTAACTACACTTTTATTTCTGGATAGACATTATAACTTCCATGTTGTTGTAAGTATCATATCAGAGAAAATAAAGAATTTGGAATTATTCAGCGCAGAGTAAATTAAGAATAAACATTTCTAAATCATGAAAACTGTTTCTTTTATTTTTTGTTGTTATTTTGGTTTATGGTTATTTTAGTTTTGGCTTGTGGGGAGAGTTAGATTTGTATAGAAAACTATTACGAGGATATTTCAAGGAAATGTCAAAATTAATTTTTTTCTGATAATTAAATCTGCTAATTTCTACAATTTGCTTGTATTTTTAAGACTGTAGAAAATGACAGAAGGTAAAATTCCAAGTACAATATAGAAATGAGACTGAGTAGGTGAGTGAGAACAGAGAATATTGAAATTTGGAATGATCCATTTAAGACTTGATATATAGGACATATAATTTTAGAGATGGTGAAGTCTATTGTCATGAATTTCAAGGAAGATAAAGTTAAGATTTTTCCATTTTATAATAATTTCCAGGCTATTTCCTTTTAAGATTGCAGAAGCCTGACTATAATGCAGTATTCTGTCAGCAAGTTATACTAATACAATATAAGATTTGACCTAAATATCTGTTATAATCTTGTTTTCTGACAGATGAAATAAATCTAGAAAGTCCTTGACCTGCCTACAAAATTTGGGGTGCAGAGAAGGTGCAGAGGCTCTCTAGGGCAGTGACAAGCAGGTGTTATTAATTGGCTGTGGGGAAAATAAACTAGAGGGATATGTGGTGTATGATGAGGGAAAGTGTCAGATGGTTTGGGGAAGAGGCAGGCTGGACTAACAAGGTAATGGGAGAAAAAATATTTTGGTAAGTGAGAGAGCTTATGGAAGTTTCTTTTTTCTTTTCTTTTCTTTTCTTTTGTTTTGGTTTCTTTTCTTTTGTTTTGTTTTGTTTTGTTTT
>JAWWEU010000081.1:138387770-138456693 GCA_035583155.1 Acropternis orthonyx | reverse complement strand
TTTTCTTTTTCTTCATAAGAAATAGTTTATTTAGTTATTTTGAAAATTCTGGGCAAATCTCAAGTCCTTCTTCCTGAAAGTTTACTTTTATAGAGTTTTAGCCTGTGAAATTTCTGTACAAACTCAATGATTTTTAGACAATCATGTGAACTTTAGGTTTTAAGATTTAGAAGACATGTATTAGTAAAATTCATACTTGTAGTTCCTCAGTGTGATGCTCAACCAGGAAGAAGATAAACAAAATAAAGTCAGTGTTTTTACTGTGCCAGACATACTTCCAATTATAAGTATTTTTGCTATAAAAACGTCCAGCAATGTAGGTGTGTAAACAAGAAATGTGTCTTTCTCGAGTTTGGACTTGGTGTAACTAGGCTTTCAGACCTGTGAATTACAATATTTAACATATTTATGCTCATTTAGGAAAACAGAAGTAGCAAGAATTATGGAGTTCAGTCATTACAATTATTGGTCAAGGAATTTATTTCTTGAGAATGGTGAAGTTCTTTAAAACACAGAGTTAGTAGTTTTGTTTCCTCCATCACTAGAAATCTGCTGTTAAGTTCCAGGTGAAATTTATTCTTTGGCAGTTTATTACCATTGTATTAACTTTCATCAAAGAGGCTATCTTTAAGCATCTAGCACTTCCTGATGTTTAACCTATCTGTACTCACAGATATAAAGTGCTTCATCTTTCTAGTCTTATTCCTCTTAACTTGGCAGTGCTCTTTAAGTCAGCATGGGTCCCACCAGCATGGTGTTTTAGTACCTCTTCTCTGCAGTTATTTAAATTGTAATTAACAATTCTTGAACATGTGTAGCAAGAAGTTCGAAAGTATTTCAGGATCTCATACAGTGCCCAGGCTTTTCTAGAAAAAAATCTAATACAGCCATAGACTGTGGGAGTCTTCATTATACTGGCAACTCATATAATTCTTCGTTTAGCTAGTCCACTCAGGTCCTTTTACATCTTTCTCAGCTGATGAGCTCTCACCTTAGAGCAAAATTTTCTGCAATGAGCTGCTGTCCTGTCACTCCTCAAGAATATACTGTTTTTCTATATGATATCCTAGTTGTTCTCTACTGATAGAAACACCAAGTTGAGATACATAAGAAAATTGGTATTTCTCTCTCTTGCTTCTTGAGTGAAATACAGACATTAAACTACTAATCTTCACGTGTTTCAATATTGAGTCTTGAAGAACTCTACCAGTAACTCATCTCCAGTTCCTCTACCAATATTGCCTGACAGTTTCATCCTTGATATCACATATTCTTCATTCCTTTCTTTGATTTTAAATTACAAGTTTCATAGTTGGCACCATTTCCTGAAGTCTTGATATATGAAAGCCAGTGCACTTCCTTTGTCTAGAAACTCTGTCTCGGATGATCTATGTTTGATTAAATCCCTGTGGTTTACATCCTATTAAATTCTCTTTAAATATCTTTTCCTTCAAAATCTGTCCTAAAGCAATGCACAGAGTTACAGGCTTACAGATGCCTGATTAGTTTCTCCCCTTTTAACTGTAGGCACAGTATTTGGTGTCTGATTTGAAAGGTGTGTTCTCATAAATCCTGAAAGGTAGACCACCTAATCCTCATGACTTGAGTGTGTTAAGCCTCATGATTTCTGTTTCCACCACAGCTGAGATAACAAAGGTGTGTGAATGAAAGTTGCCATGAAACATTCTGCTTTTCGTCCCAAATCAACATAATTGTCGTTTTTGAAACCTGAGACAAAATTTGTTTCATTTTTGGCCACACCTAGATTATCTTTAATCTCTGTTTTACCTTGACTGCAAAACTGCCCCACTTCTTTCCTTGTGCCTTTTAGTTTCAATTTATATGGCTCATAAAGGAAATACCATATGGTTCAACATCTTCTTCAAAGCCAAACTTAGATACTATTTTGACAATTTAAAGTTTCATCTTTTGTTTCTTGATTCATGGGGTTTTTTTTCCTGACAAATCATTTTGTAGGTCTTTCCTACTTATTTATAACAGCCTTCTTGGGGTAGTTATTCTTTTAGGTTGTTTGAGAGTTACTTCATAACTTTCTCTAGTTTAAGGTAAAATGTTCTGTAATATTCAATACTTTTACTTTGAAATTCCAGGGTTCTTCCATGACCAAATCCCTTGACATTCTCATCTTAATGGACTTCATTAAACATGGCCATTAGTTCTTCAAAGTTAAACCTTTTGAATTGTAAATACTTAGTTGAATACCTGAATTTTTTACCATTTTATCTTAAGTGGCATCAGTTTCTATTTGCTTGATTTGAGTTCATTTCGTATGATCAGTTTTTATACAAAATCATAACTCATAATGAGTCTAATAGAAAGTACTTCAGTTAAGTTCTGGTTTTATATTATTTTTGATTCTAGAAGATTTATTTTACCATCCTTTCACAAAATGATCCTAACCCAAACAAGTTATTACATTACTATACTTCTTTTGTTTTTTAGCATCACACATTGCATTTAAAGCTCCAACTTTCTTTTCTTTTTAACTGAGTTTCCTTGAATATCTAGGTTCTATTTGAAAGTGCTGTTCTTTAGTATTTTTATCTCTATAACATGGTTTTATCTCTAATGGGTGTACCTCAAAATACTCCCTCTCTCTGAGGAGCACAAAATAATGTAAAAGCATTTGTTAGTTTCATAATATACCAATGAAATAGCTAATTGCAATGGTAGAAGGTGCAAGGGGATTGCATGTTGAGAAGGTTGAAGGCAGAAACACCAAAATTGCATGGGCAAGTCCACCCTTGCTCTGCATGGATTGTTTTACTACACTTATCAACATAATATCTCCACATCTTCAACAGGGTGGTAAGCAATATGACTAACATCTAACATTTGCACTGTATTTCATCTTGCTTTTATCTTTTCTCTCAATGCTAAAGCACTTTGGTTTTAAGTTTTAGTTTTCTTAATGTCTCTCTTCTTTCTATTTGTTGTACTGAATGGGCCATAAAGAAGGTCATCTGTCACCTATGCAGAGATGAGAAGGTTTTGGTGACTCTGTTAGGCCAGTTCCAGGGCTCATTTGGCTTTACTATCTTCTAAGATCATTGTCTGTCAGAAGCATTTTCTACTTTGATTCTGACTGTAACGGAAGTGTTGCAGCACAGAAACTCAACTGCTGTTTAGGACACTATCCTAACTTTGATTGGCAGGTAAAAACTGGAGATAAATTCCTTGATGTGTTTCTTCTGCAGCATTTCTAGGGCTTTTTCAGCCTGCACAAGTAAAGAAAATCTTATGACCTGAAGCTATGTCTCTCATAATAAGCATTGGCATTATGCCAAAGTGCCTCATATCATGATTCCACATTCATTTCTTGTGAAAATTGCCCCTAACTTTACACCATACTACAAAAAGAAATCAGGCTCTCAGACATTCCAGTGCAGTGATGACCGGAAGGAGGGAGCTAAATAATGACACCAGTGTCTTTTGGTGTCATCTGCTGTATTACCTCCAACTCCTGTGGCACATTTAGGAAAACAGCTTTCTGAGTTAACCTGTGGCCCATGTGGCTTTGTTAGGTTCTGTCATTTGGTGGCTGATTAGGTGCAAACCAAATCCATTTGGGTTTGTTGTCATAAGGTAAGCAGAATGGATGAAAATATGCAGGACAGAAATTACAGCAGATAGCCTGAGAGACATTTAGGAGTTATCACTGCGTATTGGTTATTTTCATCTGGAACCTGAGGCTTTACAGCTGTACACAGAAGTCATGTTCAGTGGTGGCCACAGGCAGACAGTGTTGACTTTCCCAAGAAGCTCCTGAGATTTCCAATGATAATTCTAATAAAGTGAGCACCAGAGTGAAAGATGGAGTATTTTCACAGGCATGATGAAGGCTTGTAGGCATCTCATCTCTTAAACAGAGATGATTTATACTGACTCTCTAGGAGCTGGAGATCTGTTATTAATAGAATGGACTACCATTGTATAAATGAGTAGATTTATTTATAATCATAGAATGTCTCTTTGCCATTCCATGGGGCCATAAAATCACCATTGTCTTGGTGTTAAATATGGTTCAGTACAATTTTGAAAGCACTGCAGCAGTTGTAAGCACTGTCATTGTTATTAGTCTGTTGGCTTCTCTGATATGGACCTTCTCTTTGATCCTAATGTACGGGACAGAATTTGGAGGATTTTTACATTCCCGCTTCTTTCCAGATTCTTGGGATCTTAGTGTAGTAAAATAAATGAGCTATTTCTCTGTTTTTTCTCCCTGTTTCCTGAGAAATATGATGATGTACCCAAACAGCTTTTGTTTGCTTGTTCTTGCTTTGCATGTCATCGGAGCATCATGAAGAACACTTCATGATTAGACATAAGAGTTGAAGAGCTCCAAGGGGGGCAAAGTAAGAGAGAAAAACCTCTAAGTGCAGGAAGAAACATATCAAAATAACCTTCCTGTCAAAAAAAGTCAAAGGCTGAGATGTATTAGTTTGAAAAGGCAGATGGAATTCTTGTGTGCATTCAAAAAGTGACAACTCCAAGTGTGCTTTCAAGGTGAAATTTCAAAAAAGCACCTAATTTAGGGCCACAAAACTAGCTGGAATCTCAGCATTTTAAAAAATCTCATGCCAAAACTACTTAAGAATAAAAATATGCTGTAGACTTCAGGAGTAGTATCTAAACTGGCCATTTTCATGCCCATAGTCGACATCTGCAAGCAATTATGGGTGCAAATGTGGATATGTCAACATCTACATACGTTAATATACCTGTTAATCTGATAGTTAAATGCCTGTGTGTTATCAAATAGCATACTCTACAAAACCATTGCTACAGTTATTTGCAAGCATAAGAAGAGAAGCCATGTCTAGATTTAACCCTTAGAATTTGAATGTTGATATTTTTATCATGCACAAATGGAAATCACACTAATATTAAAGATAAATCAAACTAATATTAAAGATGAATATGCGTATTTTAGCAGATATTAATAGCTTTCCTCATTTCTATTTATTGAGAACCTATGTTGTTCTCATCAGTTCTCTTTTTTGTAGCAACAAATAAATGTATTACATGAACTTGAATGAGCAAAATTGTCAATAGCTGTTTTTAAATATTTCCCTGTTCAGGAGGCTAGGCACTGATCTTCTGGATTTTTTGAAATTGCCCTTTAAACACTCCTTTACACGTTGAAATTTAGATTTAAAAATATAATTGCAAACCCCTCTACACAAAACCTTATCCAAAGAAAATGTCAGACTTGCTTAACTATGTCTCACTCTAAAAGAGGGAGTTAACTTTTTTTTCTTTCACATATATACTGATTAGTATCCTGAAATGAGCCATTTTCCTGACTAGATTATCATTAAAACTGTTGCTTTACACTAAAGAAAAATAGTGTTTCACTGAACTGGATTTTCAATAAGGTTATTTTGCTGTGTTGGATGATAAACATTCTACTTATGAACTGCTTGTTTTCAGCTAGCTTTGTAGCTTTTAGGGTGGAGTTTTTCATTTCAAATGTCTCGCATGCACATTAAGTTCTTTCCAGTCATCTTTGGGACTATGATTAAGAGGTTATATTCCTTTGCTGATTATTGAAGTGTAAACTACCAGCTACTCTGTTAAGTTTTGGCACATTCAAGGTCTGGCTTAAGAACCTGCTGGTTGAGAAAAGCTTAGCCTCAGTGCTGAAGAGGTGCTCAATGATATCCTTCTGAAAGTCTTTTCAGAGTAGTTGTAAACCTCTGAAAAGTCACCTTTATCTTGTGTCAAGAAGTTTGTCACAGCCTGGAAGTGATCTTTTTTTAATAACCCTTCTCTACTTCTGGAGAGCTCCTTAGAGATCTTGTAATCTGCAGCCAAGAGGACTTCTCTGATAGGTTTCCCCTGCTGATATCTGCTGTGGCTTCTGGTAATCACACATCATGAAAACAAACTTTACTACTTGCCTTCTGCCAGCTTAAGGAGTTCAGTATTGTCCATATTTTGGCATTTCTGGCTTTTGCTTTGTTTATATAGACACACATAACCCCTCAAGGCACTACATTTGAAGATAACACATTAAAAGAACATTAGCCTGCATTCTTGCCTCTACCAGCCCTTTGTGTAAGCAATTATCCAGGCTTTAATTACCTGTATACATTCAATAATTTTTCCCCTACCAGTATTCTTACCTCACTAATAACACGGTCTGAATTCGGGACTCAGTCAGGATGGAATATTGAATGGAACTGTATTGTAAACAAAGTTATATAGACCTCTTCCCCTGTTCGTTGGAGAAGTTCTAGGTGCGTGATCAAAACAAAAACATTGTGGGATTAAAAACAAAACAATTGTTGCCCAAGTAGAATCAAGACAAGTTCTTCTACAGTCTTTGACAGTGTGGGTGGTTTACGGTTGGTAAGTGTATAATGTAGAGATAACCAAGCAGTTCAGGCATCAGGAACAATTCTGCAGCAGCACAAGGGAATTCACTCTTCTGAGTTAACCTCAGGGTTACCTGAAGCTTCTACTTCATGCAGCTGGGTTAGCTTGAGTAGGCAAGAGATTGCAATTTAGAAAATACATAGAGATTTTCTGTGTTGCTTGGTTACAAATGCCATGTATTGCAAGGATGGTCAGTCAATAATTTTGCATATCTTACTACCTAACTTGCAGTTTGGGGTGGTCCTTTTGCATGAGGGCTCAGCACCCATAATCACAAGCAAAACTGATGGGAACCATGCACTGAACTGAGCTGTTACACACTGTTAACTGATCAGCAAGCAAACTGAATGTATTACTTGTTTTAGAAATAAATTTAACTAAGAATGTTTACAGATAACTCCCTATGTAAAAACAAGTGTCTATGTGTCTGTCAGTAGATGTCTCTCAATGCTGTCCTTAGACTTCGAAGGAGCAGAGCAACAGTCATGGTCCACTTCACATCTGTGTAATAAGTTAATATTTTAAGGAGTGCCAATAAAAATATATAAAATAATTGAATATAGTAAGAGATTTAAATATGTCAGAAAGGAAGACTGGGACCCTGAACCCAAGATTAAGTAAAAAAATCAATTGTTACCTATATATCATGAAAATATAGAATCATATAATGGTTTGGCTTGGAAGGGACCTTAAGTATCATCTAGTTTCAACACCCCTGCCATGGGCAGGGATACCTTTCACTAGGCCAGGTTGCTCAAAGCCCCATCCAACCTGACCATGAACACTTCCAGGGATGGGGCATCCACAGCTTCTCTGGGCAACTTGTTCCAGTGTCTCACCACTCTTGCAGTGAAGAATTTCCTCCTTGTGTCCAATCTAAAACCACTCTTTTTCAGTCTAAAATCATTGTCCATTGTTCTATCACTACATTCCTTGTCAAAAGTCCCTTTCCAGCTCTCTTGTAGCCCCTTTAGGTACTAGAAAGCTGCTATAAGATCTTGCTGGAGCCTTCTCTTCTACAGGCTGAATAACCACAAGTGTCTCAGCTTATCTTCACAGGATAGGTGCTAGCCCTCTACTAATCTTTGTGGCACTCCTCTGGACTTGCTCCAACGTGTCCTTCCTTTGTGGGGGCCCTAGATCTGGGTGTAGTACTCCAAGTGGGGTCTCATGAGAGCAGAGTAGAGGAATGAGAACGCTTAAGAAAACATTTCTGCTTGCTGTATAGATTGCAGTAAGGCTACACAGCCAGCTGCCATTTAAATGCTTCCTAAATAACTGGAACTTCACAATGTTGGTGGAGTTTTGCAGTTGTTTTTATTGTGTTAGTTTTTTAAATATGTATACCTTTAAAATGTGCTCAACACTGTCTGCATGATGGAATGAAAAATAGCTGCCTCCTGTTTTTCTCCCAGTGATGATTTTCATTCAGATCCTTTCATTTTCATTTTTCCCAGCCTGCAGTCTATTGAGGATTTTTGCCGAACTGCTCAGAAACCTTGTTGCCTTGCCTACTGAAATCATGTAATACTGTATATCTCTCTCTAGAAAGGAAAAGTAAATACCAGAGTGTTCAGACTGAGGTCATATTTTCTCCATGTCTAGACATCTTTGGTAATCTCTCTCTTTTATTATACTGCTGTGTTTTCCATGTACTCATCTGTGAGGAAAGTACTTTGCATATGGTTGCATAAAATATGCTGAATTTCCTGACAACTTTCAGTACAGCATCATAGATTGTTAGGGCTGATGTGTGTGATCTTCTGTGAAATCAGATTTTTTCTCTGAAGGAATTTTTCTCAGTAAACCAATGGCAAATTTGGAATGAAAATATGACTGATGTGGTTCCTTAATGCCCAGCTTCTTAAGCAAATGCTGTTGAATCCAGTCCCCAGTAAACAAGCTAAAATTCTTGTTATACTAGAAATATATTTTACTAAAAATCTCTGTAGATCTCTCTTTATGCAAAAAATAATGTCTCAAGTGATGGTTTTGGGCAGAATAAAGCAAACATTTAATAAATCAAAACATATGCTGAATCAGTGTTTGCCCTTATAGTTCCATTTTTAAATATTAATACTCTTTTCTTGCTCTTTGTACATAAATAATCTTTAAAGAGAGCAACAATTAAATACAGACAATCCACATCAAATGAATGTAAACTTTTGATGTAATTATAAAAGGTCTGTTGGATTCTGTCTAATTTTAATTACCATTGGATTCTAACCAACAAATTCAAATCTCACGTGGATTTTTAAAATCCAAACATTATGCCCCCTTGCACAAAGGATTTTGACATAATTTGGCCCCTTATAAAGGTACTGGTTATTAATAAAATTATGTCAAAGTTCAGATTTTGAAAACTAACAGGCTGAGGATTTGGTTTAGCATGGAGCAATGAACTAATTGGTCTATGCACTAAATGAAACTCCTCTAAAGACTTTTGGGTCTGGGTTTTGGAGTTGTTTGTTTGGATTTGCTTGTTTGTTTGTGTGGGTTTTTTTTTGGTTTTGGTGGTTTTGTTTGGTTTTGTTTTGTTTAGTTTTTTAATATCACCTGTTGAACAAATACTTTAACATTTAAAAAGAATGCACTAACCTGAAATTCTTCCAGATATATGAAGTCAAACCAAGTAGATCATAAAATCATAGGGTTGGAAAAGATCTCCAAGATCATCAAGTCCAACCTTTGACTGAACACCACCATGCCAATTAAACCATAGCACACTCAGTGCCACATCCAGTCACTTCTTGGACACTTCCAGAGATGGTGATGATACCACTTCCCCGGGGAGCTTGTTCCCATGCTTGACAACCCTTTCAGCGAAGAAATTATTCCTGATGTCCAACTTGAACCCTCTCTGGTGCAAGCTGAGGTCATTTCTTCTTGTCCTGTCTCTTGTTACCTAAGAGTAGAGGCTGGCCTCCACCTTGCTACAGCCTTCTTTCAGGAGTTTTAGAGAGTGATAAGATCTCCCTTTAGCCTCCCTTTTTCCAGGCTAAACACCCCCAGCTCCCTCAGTCATTTCTCATAGGACTTACTCTAGATCCTTTACCAGCTTCATTGCCCTTCTCTGGACTCACTCCAAAACCTCAATGTCCTTCTTGTGGTGAGGGGCCGAAAACAGGACACAGGACTCAAGGTGCATCCTCACCACTGCCCAGGGCAGAGGGACAATCACTTTCCTAGTCCTGCTGGCACACTGCTGACTCAAAAAAATTTTGTAATTCTTCATGAATCTGTGCATCATCCTTGTGCAGGGGCCATGCTAATCTTCTCTTTATTGTTCCAATTTTAGTATATGTGCTGCCAAAGTGAAATATACAGTACTATCATGACTTTCACTGTCATGGAGAGCTTAAGCATGGGGATACTGGCTATTGCAAATAACTATTAAATAGAATTGCTACATATCTATTTGCAACACATTCCTATGTGTTTTTAGTGATTCCAGTTCTTTTTCCCTAGGAAAAAAATACCATTTAAACAGGCAAAGAAACACAAAATTAATCAGATTAAGTTTATCAGACCTACAAGGACATTTGAGTTTCACCAAGAGATTAGAAATCATCTCTATTTTTATTCCCAGTAGACCTTTAACCAAGTGGGAAGGTTCAGCCAGACAGTGTGGGGTGAATCATGGATTCTGAAGCCAGAAGGGAGTACTAGTACCATTTAGTCTCTAGCCAGGATCTATATTATTTGTTTCCTCTAGAAGGTCCTTAGATAGGGGAAAGCTGATGCCCCAGTGGTGGCTGCCAGTCCCCTCTTGTCTGTTCCAGCTGCTGCAGGGTGAGGAGCTGAGGGCAGCCTTGGAAAGGGAGCCAGTTGTGAGTAGCCATGGTCAGGCAGCTGAAGGATGGGGAATGGACTTGAGGGTTATGGAAAGGCTGACACCAGGAACCACATTTCAGCAGTGCCCACTTCCTCACCTCACTTCCCCCTCTCTAACCTACTTTCCCTACAACTGCTCCGGCCCCTCAAGTCTCCTCACAGGATACAACTAATCCACTCAGCCCTATTCTTCTTCACTCACTTCTCCAGGGCTTACTCTGGCACCACCTTCGCATCCATACAAACTTATGTCATTTTGCTCAATGTCAAAGATTAGGTTTCCCCTCTGCATACATTTTGGAGGAGTTTTTCATGCTTCCAAAGATGCACACATCCTTTTCCCAGAGGGCATGGGCTGGTAGCTCTGCTCTGCAACATGCTTTTGCTCCCTGTTCATCACATCTCAGTGTGTTCACACTCCTGCACTGAATTCAGGTCACCTATCCAGGTGATTCAGTGCACTCAGTAACAGCTGACTCATGATTACATTTTACAACAACAGTGTTGTGTCCCCTGCAAACTGCACCCAGTGTTCAAATGATTTTCAAACAAGGATTTAAAATGGTTTAGGACCTAGTGTCTTTCAGTGTCTTGTTAGTAATGACCCAGATAATTAATACCTTTCCATGAATGCATACATATTGAGTGTTATCAGTCAAGTGGCTTTTAAATCATGTAATCTGTGCTCTATTAATTACGTTAATGCAGAATTTTAAAACACAACATCATGTGCAGTATGTCAAAAGCCTTAGTGAAATTTAGTTACACTGTAACAACACAGCTACCTTTGTCCACCAGACTTCTAATCTTGTAAGAAAAACCTCAAGAAGATAATTTGACAAGAACTACTTTCTCTGAAACTACGTTGAATGATATGGCTTTATTTTTAGCATGTAATTCCCTGTGGTAGAGTGCCGAATTTGTCTGTCTTTTTTTTTTTTCCCCCATAAGATTAGTATCAGAATAACTGATATATCATTTCCTGGACCATTTTCTTTAAATACTATGATTGCTTTGGCAATTCAGCAATTCTTTGAAATAATGTTTTCTTTCTCAAGACTTGATAAAGAAAATTAGGTCTAGTGGTCCAGAGAGTTTCTTGACTAATTCTTTTAAACTTCACAGGTGAGAAAATATAAGGGTTTCTAGGTTTCAAATATTTTGTTTCAGCAGAAGATATTAACTATTCAGATGGGCTACATCTTAGGTTTAATGCCCTATAGTCTTATTCCAGTTACTAGTTCATTTTATCTTTTTAAGAAATCTGCTGGCCAATATTACCATCCATTCATTTCTGAAAGGAAGAAATGCAGATATCAACACCCCAGTGGAAACCTCAAGGCTGCTACTCATCTTGTCCTGACTTAAGGGTGGGAGTGCTGGTTCATCTCATGCCGAACCCATTAAGTAGCTGTATGCCTTATCTTTGGTAAGCATAACAGGAGAGTCTGCAGGGAATGGTTTATTGATAAGAACGATGAATTTGCATGTATGCCAGCCCCTTTCACTAGAAATATTTTGCTGTCTACATTTTCCTCATCATTCCAACCTGTCATGACACTTAGCAAATCATATTGTACCAAGAAATTTATCTTTTCCTTTCTAACAGTGCTTTGACTTTATGCAGTTTGAGAAGTGTTGAGACCTAACAAGAACTGTGGATCTTCTCACAGCAAGGTTTGTCTGTGGGGTGATACACCTGGAAAAAATTCTGCATGTGGTAAGCATCAAAGTACTTCTGACAAATTGTCTGCTCTAGACAACCCCACAGCTTTGCTTGTATCTGGTGGTTTACTGAGCATGACAACAGGTGTGAGTGACCTGTTGCTTTGCAGTTTGTTTGTTTATCTGTTTTCCTCTGAGATTTCCACATTCTTGAAGTATGTTTTTGTCCTTCTGGTCTTTGAAAACTCTCAAAAAAGTGCAATCTAGAGGTTGAAAGCCTAGAGGCAAATAGAAGTTGAGATCTCATTGTCTGAAAAACCTAATTATTACACAAACCTGGTGACTTTCTGGGACTTACCATCTTCAGATTTTGGATCTGGCACAGCTAAATAGTTCTATAGAATGAGTGCAGGATTATTTCAGACCAGCTGTTTCCAGGAAACTATGAATAGATGTCTGGAGAAAGCTGACACTATGCTGCTTTGTGTCTTTCTATCACCAGCCCCAATCAGAGGTAAGATACTGCACTGCACAAACCTGTGGGATGAATCAGGGTAGTAAGGGATAGGATAATTGTATGCAGATCATTAGTAATTACTTATAAGGAAAGATCTAACAACAAGATAAAAAATGTAATAATTTTGTTTGCAGAATTATGAAAATCAGCACTGATGCTATTATTTGTAGGTGAACTGGAATGCCAGAATCAAAAAAATTTGCTCTGGTATTATTATTGAAATGTTGAACTGTTCAATGTATTTCATTCAGTCTTTGATGGAGATGACTTTAAACTCATATTCCTTATTTCCATTTTTTAGTTTTAGCACACCTTGTTTTTAGGAAAGATGCTCAAGTTGTCCTAAATTACAGTAACATCTTCAATAAAATCCAGGCATTGGTACCTAGATATCTATCCATTGCTCTTCAGCACATGTATGTATGTGTATGGCCAGACTTCGCGAACGAAGACCTTGGGAAGGGCTCTCCCCACGTGGGTGTGCCCTTCCAGCCTGCACAGTGGATTTTTTAGGTGAGGCACAGCATGTGTAGAACTGGTCCCACTGTTTAAGGCCTGAGGTCCATTTGCCACGGCCAAGCGAGCTCGGACAGTGGCAGTGAAGTCCTCAGGACTGTCTACAGCACCTGGTACTAACCGGGGCTGACCCTGCTGAGCATCCGAGATCTGACGGGATCAAATGGCAAGGAGGCATTTAACTGCCCAGGGGATGGTCCCCACTGAGACTCAAACTCAGGCCCTTGGGATTCAGAGTTCAGAGTGCTCTCCTTTACGCCACTGGACCACCTTCTTCAGCACATACTACCCGTATAAAAACACAGTGTAAAAAACCCCAAAAACAAATAAAGCCATGGAACAGCCATGTTAAAAAGTGAGTTAGTTAACCTACACAAGGAGCACCATTTTGAAAAAACATAGCCTCACTTCCCTCTATCAATACTGTCTACAATGCAGGGTGCAGTTGTTTTCTTTGTTTAATCATGTCTTTGTCCACAGTTCAAAAGTCAATATTCTGCTGTCAGATGCAGGCTTGCACTTGA
Organism: Acropternis orthonyx; assembly: GCA_035583155.1. Lineage (NCBI taxonomy): Eukaryota > Metazoa > Chordata > Aves > Passeriformes > Rhinocryptidae > Acropternis > Acropternis orthonyx. Next base: position 138,443,235 of record JAWWEU010000081.1, on the reverse strand, counting down.
AGGATAGGTAGGGAACTTAACTAGGAAGCTTTGTGAACAGGGAATTGAATTTGCATCTAATTCTCTAAGCACACATGTTTACATGACCTTTAAAAAAGGGAATTAAAGCAGTTTTATCATGAGCTTTAGGAAATCTGACATACTGAGGTGATTGAATCAAGGAGCTCAGGTACTTTTTACATGACAGCTGAACTGAAGGAGAATTATTTTAGTTTAAATATAATTTCATACCAAATTCATAGCTGGGTTAGCACTATGAAAATAATGTAGAAGTACTGCAAATGACTGCCCAGAAGCTGCTAGGGTAGCAAAAAATACTCTAAGGCTGTCAGTTCATCTGGGTGCCTTCTTGCTACCAAAGAGAGCAGGAAGGGTATTGTGATGATTTGGTGACAGACGATAGCAACAATTTGATTTTTTATCACCAAAAAAACTTACTACTGTTGGAAAAGACAGACTATGCCAGGAACAGAAGTACAAAACACTTCTTAATGGCATCCTTACCCAGTGACATTTGGGCAAATATCTAATGTTTACTGAGGTAAAATATATTACAACATAAAATTCTCAGAGGAACAAAAATACTTGGTTAAAGTGCATGGAAACATTTAATTTCTAGACTCCTTTAATGCCAAATTTCATTAGAATTCAAGTGTACAAAGCATAATTTCCATTATATGACCTGTCCCACCCTAAAAGCCAAGCATCTCTTGCTCTGTGAAAGCACTACATGCCTCTACAAATTTAGAGCACTGGGGTTGGAATATGTAGAGAAAATGAACACTTTTGAACAGGAAGAAGGATGCTAGAGTTCTTATTTGCTCTCCAAATGCTCAACAGCACACTTTCCAGGAGTCTGTCAAAACTTTGTGTCTCCTCTGCCCACGTGGGTATAGAGGATGTACACCTCAGTAAGCCTTACATTTCCAAACAGGATAATACATTGCTTCCCAAGGGAAAAAGGAGGTTGGTAAAAACACAGTGTCTACACAGTGTCTGTCAGAAAGTCATGAGCTTATTCTGCCTGTGTTTCAAATGGACAAGGAGCTTTTTATGCATGTATGTGACTCTGGACAGTGTGGTGTTAAACCCGCTTAATAGACACTGCCCGTTGCCTTTTCAGATGACCCAGTAACACAACTGCTCAGTCTTGTTTGACTTGGGAGTACAGGCAGAGCTGCTCACAGCCACCTGTAAAAGCAGCTGACAAGTCGTGTAATGGGTGGGCTCTGTGGGGCAGACTGCCATTGGTATTAGGATTACCTATGTCATGTCTGTGATAAATGTAATGTTAGCAAGTAAATATTTCCAACTCAAGTCCATTGAGATTTCACAGGATAATAAGCACAGAGGAATAGAAGAGGAATGCAGAGTTTCCTCTCCTTTGAATGGCTCATTAATAGTAGTTATAAATGTTTAACGGTTGATTACATCTTCATCCTGTACAAGGCCCCCAAACATGTGTGTCAACATGTTGCTCTTGTCCCATAGGTCACCTGGTTTACTGACTGTCCCATAATGCAAAGGCAGCCCCAGCAAGGTGATGTCCCACAACCCTGCTCTTGAGACTTTCCAGCTGTTCTAGTTGTTCTACTTCTGATTGGGAAGTTTCTTTCAGTATAGCATGCCAAGTCCAGTTTTGGGTTGTCTATTAGGGAAAAAAAGGGGCATTTGAGATTGTGAATAGTGATATCAGAAAGTTATTTATTGATGGTAATATCATCTGAGTTGTGGACTACTTTAAGGGAATCTTTTTGAATTCATTCCCACACCAGATGAAAAGTTCCTTTTTATTTTCAGTTTTCTGAACCACATGATCTATAAAATTTTCTGAATGCTTTAGTTATTTACTTAATATTCATAATCCTCTTAATTATAGATACATGTGATTTATTTACTCTTGAATATCAACTTTCCAAGTTATAATAATACAGAAGAAAAAGTAGTTTGCAAAAATGTTGCACATATACATAGTGCTCAATTTTCATGAAGTTGGGCACAGGCTGGGGACTGATTATGTCTGTATTATGCCTGGTAGATTGGGGAAATCAAATGGTCTTAGCATCTGGGTTTTAAGACAGTCTAAGTAACAACACATGTTACTGCCAGACTGTATATAGCTCTGTAGTGGAGGAACACATTGGAAAGATACTGAGACACCCCATTTCTCCATTATGTTCTCACTCTTCATCTCAGCTGAAAGGTCCAATAGATATCTAACACTCCTTTAGTTCACAATAAAGGAAATTTATAGCTTCCGGTTAAAGTACCCGTCAGCGTTTCTATGATATTTCTTAATAGAAAATATTGATGTTTTTGTTGGAAAAACAAGTTCATTGTTGTACCAGAGGAAGTGTATTCTAGTTTAAGCGGTTAAGCTGAAAGAGAAGAATGGAAATGTGAAGACATCAGCAGGTACTTCAGCTGCTTTTCAGAATCCAAACATTTAGGTTCGTGTTGAAAATCTGAGATTTTTCCACTGATGATTTCAATGGGTCTTCTTTTTCTTTACATTTATTGCATATTTTTTGTGAAAAATTAATTTCCAAACTGGTCTATGACACTATACATGCCAGTAATGTAACACCTGTATGTCAGTATTTCACTGAATCTCTGATTATTTATATCTGTTAATTTCTGCAATAAGAGCCCCTGACAGGGTTTATGACAGTTAAATTTCTCGCTTGGGACTTAAAACATGCGTTTGACATGTTTAAAAGCTTCTCTTATTATCTAAGGTGAGGGATAAGTTTCAGGTCTGGTCCCACCAGCCACAGAGGCTAATATGACATACACAACATATTACTCTATGTTTTACAAAGGTGAAAAATTTATAGTGCATCCAGGGGTACATACAGACATTATATAACATAAATGACTGGTAGAAGAAGTGTTATGAATAACTGAAAAGCAGATTTGCTACCTTTTTTTGCTTTATCTTTTATTTTTCTTCTATTAAATACTTTGCAGTCCTGCCATTATCAGAAAAATGTCATCATGCAAAATAATCTGAAATGGATATCTTCACTTGGTCATAAGCACATGCTGTTTCTGCACCTGTTCAGTGGTTGTTTGCTCTGGATGAATCACTAAGCCACACTATCAGCATCATAGCCTTTCTTAAAAGCAAATGTATTCAGAATTATTACAATGATGGTGATGTCCAAATATCTGTTACTGTTGTTGCTTTGTGTAGTTTCATTTACAGTTCTTCAGTGTTCAGGAACCTTAGTAAGTTGTTCCCTTTCCAGATGGTTTACTCAACACTCTGCTCCTTCAGGAAACGGTCAAGTCTACATCTCTGCTTTGGATCTCAGACTACTTAGCAGGGGAACACTCTCCTCCCATCCTTTGTCTGACAGACTGTGTGTATGTTACTCAACACTGATCCTCAGTCTTCTCCAAGATCTTTATCAGACAGCCAGAATTCTCCACAGAGGAGGAAGAATGAAAGTTACCCAACTTCTGACCCTGAAACTTGGCTCATTCTTTACCTATACACTTATATCCCCACAGTCCTAGGGATTTTTATCTCTAACTTTTAAGGCTTGCAGATGTTCCAGACTACACCAAGCAGGAAGTTCCTCTATGATTTTGTGCCTTGCAAAGGCAAGATACATTCTCTATCACATCTGGGAAGAGCCATGCTTTCTAAACAGTAACCAACTTCTTGTAAGTAGTCACTGAATACCAGGAGATGAGTTGTCCCTGCCAGTTTCCCACACAGCAAATATGCAATCAAGGGTCTTTAACAGCTATCCATCTCCTACTTTGTTGGATTTTCATTGGATATGGCGTAACAACCCTTGGCAGAAATCCCAAGCAAGCTTCCAATCACTTGAATTGAGCCTTTCCTTGGTCTGATTTACTGGAAGGTCTGATGCAGGATGTTCAGTCTTTTCCCTCAAGCTATTTTGTCTTGGAGAACCACTCAGTGTTTCTCTGATTCAATCATGATAAAACTCAATCCATCTATCAAGATGAGTCAGTGGACTAGGTCTGCTCACATCTCTTTCCCCACACACACAGAGAGCATCAAAATGCCAACAAATTGCATGTTCAACATATGTGCAGAACAGCTATGATAAGTTGGAACAATTGTTAACTTATTCACAGTGCAATTCAAGTACATCTTGTACATGAGTTTCCAAAATTATTTTAATAATTATCATCTTTGACTACAGAGTTGAAGATAGTTGGATCTCTTCCTGAAGGCACATTCCCACAGTAATATCCATGGCACATCCATTATAGACAGTGCTGTTAGTTCTCATTATCTAAGACAAACAAGGCAGTGAGTCACAATCTGCTTGCATAAAGGATCCCATTGTTTTAAACCGATAAACCAGAGATTCTGCTCCGTGCTGGTGTAAACCTGACATTGATTAAGGTTTTCTGGGATGTTAGAAAGGCAGCCTTTGAATGGATGGGGACCTGAGGAGTTAAAGAAATCTGTCACAAAGATACAGTCAGTTTGTACTTTTTCCAATAGAAGTTACTTAGCTTCTCTCATTGTTGGGTGAACTTGCTATATTTGCTACAAGTATTTCTCCCAACTCCTCTAAGGAAACTAGGCTAAAACTACATAGATTTTACCAAATGTTTCTAAAGTTTGCCAGGTAAAATAAGCTGTGTGCTTATACACTTTTCACTTAATAGACTATTTCTGATAGGTGGTATTTTTCACAAGTATGCTGAAGTGTATCTAATTTACGCTACTATGAGAAAGCATTCCTCCTCTTATGCTTTGGCTTTTGTTTTGCTGTTAGCTTTTGTAAAATCTTAGCTCTAATGGTGAAAGCCAAACAGAGAAATATTTTTACCTGCACTTTGCCAGTAACATCAAAAGATGTGCTATTATCTCAACAGCAATTTAGACTGGTTATCAAAATGATAATCTTGGAATAAGTGAGTAAGATTTGTGATGGTACTTATCTTTTGTAGGTGTGGTTGGCATGTATTAAATTTTATTTTTTTTCCTGCTGGATAGCATGCCAAAGACTTCAGGCAATAAGTAATTATTCCATGTAAAATATTTATTCTCTGCCACTCATATGTCTTTCTCAAAGATCTGACTTTGCAGCAAGCATTTAAAGCCATGTAAAAGCTTAAATACGGGGTCAGAATGAAATCTGATGTAACTACAACAGAAATAGGTGTTGTGTGCACTCAGTAGCCCTTTGTGAGTAAAGACCAGTTGTAATTCCTTCCTACATTTATTCAGAACCTTAGGATTGGATTATCCTATATTGGGCCCTCAATTTCTGTTTCAGCCATTCAGTTTCTGTTCTGGCTGTGACCCAGCTATGAACTCACTAAGGTGAAGATTTATTTATTTATATTTATTATTTCAGAGCTGCAAAATGAAACTTCTTTTCCTTTTTATTCCATTATATGCTGTAGGTTATTCCTCTCCCGGAAACATTTTCACTGCTTGAAGTGAAAGCTCCAGAATACATGCACAACATAAAGTCAGGTTGACCACAGAAGTTCCTAACAGATGCTCCACTTCTGAACCAAAACTGGCCCAGAGCATCTCTGCAGTCACAACAACTAATTCTGTGCAGCAGTGCACACTGTGCCCTGTCAGGTATTGGAAAGGTTTAACTGAACACACTAAAATAAACTGTGCTAGTTTGAACTTGCACTAATTTATTTATAGACTTGTTTTCTAAAATCTATTGCTAAGAAATGAACTCACAACCTTAACCCTTCCAAAATCACACAAGAGACACAATCAACAGAAAAAATAGGGTAGTAAATGTGTATGTACAGACTGTGTTATCTGCCTTTTCAAATTAAAAAAAAAAAACAAACAACAACCCTCTTTTCAATATTTACATGTCTACACCATTAAATCCTCTTTTCCTTACTCTAACATCGTCACCTAAATACAAAGCTGACTTTCTCTCCTCTAATTCCTTGAAAGAGGATGCAGACAGTAGCTGCTGCATTGGTGCTTGTCTTCAGGACTGGCAGGTGGTTGTACTTCTGAGAGGTTTCAGGGCATATCTCCTGCTTAAGAAATGCTGGAAGACGCAAAACTCTCCTCAAGTGCCATGAAAAATCAAAGGAAGATGCTTCAGGAGGTGATATAAACTTCTGAAAGAGACAAAACTGTAAACCCATGGTTGCAGTAACGGCAGATGCCATTCACTGTTCTGTATCTTCAGTAAGTTATTTGCAATAAGTGCATCTGAGATCCCTTTCTATTATTTAAATTTTTCATTAGGCAGCAACTTTCTGTTAATGTTAGTGTAACTCCAGCTGCTTACAAGTCTTACCTCTGTCATATGCCAATGTGACAGATAATTCAGACACTTGGATATAACTTCAATGTTTTTTTGTCCCTTCTGTGGTGATTATGAAGACACTTTCACCAACAATGAAACCTCTAGATAATTAGAAGCCAATCCCTGTCCTTATTGCACAGATAATCTCTTGCTAAACCTTTAATATGCTATTGCATTTCAGCAAAGGCTTTCTTCCAATGCTGAATAACACCCTGCATAAATCATTCCCATTCATAACAATATATTGATAGAATTTATTTACTAAATCCTTCTGCTTTGTTAACACAAACATTGTTTATTCTTGAAAGCTCACAGAAGTTCAGTATTTGTCCAATGCAACTCCAATGAAGATGAAACTAGAGAATCAAGTTATCAGGAAGGCTTCTGTAGAAGTATTAATATGGTGAAAACACACAGCTATGGCTTATTTTCATGATTTGACAGACAGGTATTGTACTGATCATCTTTTGAAACTGATTCTATCTTGGAGATTACACTGATATGTTAATAGCAGCTTCTGATGTTAAGTCGATAATGTCATTTATATATTGGCACAACACTGGTAGATTGACAAGACCTAAATTCTGTGGCAAGACACAGCAAGGCTTAGAGGGCAACAGAGGGAGTTGGAAACATGATGAAAGACAGGGAGTAGATCAGGACTTACAAGGATTGTCTTTAACTTGTTGCTGATAATGAAGCATTTACATGAATAAAAATATTTAATTTTTGAACTACTGCTTTGAAATTAGAGACATGAACAATTTCTATCTGCTACTAAATTGCAGAATTCCAGTTTCCAACAATTTAAGCTACCAAACATGTAGCTGCTTCAGATACATTTTTGTGCATTTAAATGTAACAGGACTGGACCTGCTCAAGAACATGAAGGACCTCCTGGATTTGTTTTTACTAGGAGGACATCCTGAATTTTTGTCAGCATATGTGACTTAACTATCATGCAGTTGTCACTGTTGTATAATTCTACAAGGAAATGACACGTTCACAGATCATTCTATATCTGATTTGGCCCTAAACCCTGCTGTTATCTCTCACTTATGATCACTTGAATGTGGAAACATTTCTGGGCTCTGTACATTTTGAAAGGGATTACATATCAACACAAAAAGCAATATTCAAAGCAAAAAGTTTCAGCCTGACCTTTAAAAGTGTTTGGCAAGGGACATCCAGTGAGTTAAAAGGGCTGGAAGTTCCAGACAGAAGGAACAAGGTATGCAAATATTCAATTAGCAGCAGTACGAGGGTGAGACTTTGGAAGAAACAGAACAATTTAGACATGAATCTCTGAGAGAATTGGCAGGAATGTAGGTGACAAGGAAGTCTTATAAATCATGTCATGAAAAAAGCATGGAATGTTGATAGCAAGGAACAAAAAACATATGAAAACAGTGCAGCACATTACCCAATTAGAAGCAAATGCAATGAGAACATTTCAGGGTAATGCAGGGATCGGCTTACTTCTAGGCAAGAGTCCAGCTCATACATATTAGAATGGCTACCGTGGAAGCAAAGTGTGTATAGGAAAGTAGGCGTGAAGATGATTAAAATAACCAGGCCTGCTCCTGATTGCATGGGATAAAGACAGTGTAATTACTTTGGCTAAAGGGATGTCTTATCCTTGCAATATATGTTAACTGATAAGAGGCTAAACAAGTGGAGGCAGCTGAAAATTGAATGAGATTGAATGGAGATTTCAGAATAGCTCTAAAAAACTTGACTTGTGTTGCTGTAAAACATGTCCATTTGATCTGCAGCTTGGAAAGAGCACTCAGTTTGGTCTCCATCCTGAAGCAACTCACATCATAGTGACAGTTGGGTACAAATAGGACTTTCACAACATGACTTTGTCTGTGGTTAGAGCCAACTAAAGATGAGTTTGCCACAGATGATCATGGAGTATTTGGCAAAAAAATTCTTGCAAAAAAGATTTTACAGCAGAGACATGGGCAGGACGGAGACAGTGAAACAGTGGTTAGAGAGGAGAAAGATGTAAAGTATACATCCAGATTCTGCTATCTGAACAGAAATAAAAATACAGTGTTGATCCACTAATACAATTTTTTGAAAACTTATTAGAAACAGTTGTAAGGAAAACAAATTTTAAATTTCCCTTCATCATCAATAATTCCAAAGTGTATTGTTGAAGTTTCATTTGGCTTTTCCAAAGGAAATTTTACAACATGAAGAAAAGAATTCTAACTCTCAAGCTGACCCTTAATATTCTGAAGTAGTGAAGATTAGAAAGAATATATAAAGAATGAAGACAATTGTGAATAGTTCAAGGAACAGTTGAGGAAAAAACTCTTTAGGATACCCTGAATAACTTTTTTGTTTTTCTGACTGTTCAACTAGATAAAAGAGTTGGTCTAAACAGAAATTTACATTTTTCTTCATAATTTCTATCTAAAGAGCAAAAACGCCACAAGAAAAAACCCACAAACAAACAAACAAAAAAACTCCAAACAAAACCAGAAGCATTTTTTTTACACTGAGCAAAAGTTTTCATGTGATCTAGCATGTGAATTTTGCTCTGGGCAATTGTAGTAAACATTATAGAAGTTGGGCTTTCAAAGAAAGACAAGTAGGCTATCAACTGACCTTCCCCACAATGTTCTCACTGAAGTGCCCAAAAAAATGGTTTTGAATTCTGAAGACCTGGTTGTAGTAGCATGACCTTTCTCATTCTTACCATGGTTCATGACAGTGTCTTGAATTTATCTGAAGAATTATTTAAAATAGAAACAGTCCAACCAAACATCGCATTATGTTAATAAAAATGAAAATAGAAACAATGTATTTTGTTGTACTTGTACTTTCAGTTAAAACTCCCAGATAACAGTAATCTAAATTAAAAAAAAAGGTATTATTTTCAGAGAAAACTTTCAGTTCTTTGAATAATTACTTAACAGGCAATGGAAGACTAAGAAGTGGCTTTGCTACTGTGGAGATATATTACATTGTACTTCCTATTTCTGTTCTGATCGTTGGCTGTTTTTTTATAAGTGCATATTTGATGATTTTTTTTTCAGAATATTTGTATCCAATACAACACTGACATGACAGGCTGAGAAAGTGAAGTATGTTTCTTCTCATAACAACTCTCCAGTTCAAATATTAAGGAACCTTTTTATTTCATGACCCAACACAGCTGGTGCTCAGTGTTTTTAAGGTTGTATATGCAAAAAACAAAACTACAGGACCTATTGCTCTCCGTGAAATAACATCACTTTCTGGTTTGAAGACTAAAAGACAGTATCCTCACTTAGACCCTGTGCTGGTTTTGGCTAAGGTAGAGTAACTTTCTTCATAGTGGCTAGTATGGGGCTGTATTTTGGATTTGCGCTGAACACAGAGTTGATAATAGATGTTTCTGTTATTGCTGAGCAGTGCTTGCAGAGAGCCAAGGCCTTTTCTGCTTTTTGTACTGCCATGCTGGGAAGGAAGTTGGGAGTACATGGGAGGTTGGGAGGAGACACAACTGGGACAGGTGACTCAAAGTGACCAAAGGGATATTTCAGACCACAGGACATCACGTTCAGAATATAAAATTAGGGGGGGGAAAGGGAATAGGTGGGATGTTTGGAGTGATGGCATTTGTCTTCCCAAGTAGTGGTTATGTGTGATGGGATTCTGCTTTCTTGTAGATGGCTGAAGACCTACCTGCCCATGGGAACCAGTGAATTAATTCCTTGTTTTGCTTTGCTTGTGTGTGCTGCTTTTGCTTTCTCTATTAAAAGATCTTTGTCTCAGCCCATGAATTTTCTGGCTTTTACCCTTCCAATTCCATCCCCAATCTTGCTGATAGGGAAGTGAGCGAGCAGCTGTGAGGTGCTTGGTTGCTGTCTGTGGTTAAACCATGACAGTCCTTTTTGGAGCTCAGTGTGGGGCTTGAAGGGTTCAAGATGATGACAGATCTGATTGCAAAGTACTAGATTGAATTTAGATCTGTTAGTGCTGTTTAGCTGGTAATCAGCAGGCTCCTGTGCTTGCCATGGGGCTTGCTTTTGTGACTGCATAATAGTGTCTTGTGCTTGTTAGTGGCTGCTTTTTGTTTTTGCTGTTTGCTGTAGATCTATACTGCTTATCACCTTACTTTATTGTGTCTGGGAATGATTTGATAGCAGCCATGGAAATGGCTGGCAGGTGGCCAGGGTGTTTCTTCTGTTTCTGTACTGCTGTACTGGACAGGCTGGAACTTGAATCTGAACTTGAGTTGAATGGACTGTGACATGTGAATGATTCCATGATGAAGCCTCCTGCAGCCCATAGACGACCTCATGCTGGAGCAGATGGATGCCTAAAGGAGTATGTGACTCTGTGAAAAGCCTGTGCTGAAGTAGGCTTACTGGTAGGACTTGTGATTTCACAGGACACCTATGCTGGAGCAGCTTCTGAAGAACTGCAGCCTGTGGGAAGGACCGATGTTGTACAATTTCAAGGACTGTTTCCCGTGGGTGGGACCCCATGCCAGAGCAGGGGAAGCAAAGATTCCCTTGCAGCCCGTGGTGAAGACCATGGTGAAGTAGGCTGTGCCCCTGCAGGCCATGGAGGACTATGATGTGGACTATACTAATAGTGGATTCTTACAGGAATGTCTTGTTGCAGCAAGGCTGGGGACATGGGCAAGAGTTCATTAATGTTTAACAATAATGTTAAACCAGATAATCTGCCCCAAAAAGACCAGGGGTGGAGATTGTAATGGATGCACCTTTAAACTGTTGTAAGCCATTATTTGAGTTATACAGGAATTACTATAACAAGAACCACCTAAAAGGAGGAGAAGCCTTACAAGAAGCAGTTGTAGTGCAGCAGTGACCTGATTTGGTGTCCAGCAACTCCACACAACACACCACCTCTCCTGTCCCAAGTGACCACCGTAACAGATGGAGCCCCAAGTCATGGACAAGATGAATTCAACAGGAGTTTTGTGGACATTTTATTGACATTTTTCAGGGGGCCATAGACTCAGGGAATTATATCTGAGTAATATAGAAAAGAAGAGGAAGGGAGGGGAGGGGTAAGGAAGTGTATTGAATAGTGTGGAACTTGAGCAAGATGTAAATTATATGGAATAAGGGGTGGAATGTGCTGGATTTGGCTGAGGTAGAGTAATTTCTTCACAGTGGATAGTATGGGGCTGTGTTTTGGATTTGTGCTGAACACAGAGTTGATAATATAGAAATGGTTTTGTATTGCTGAGCAGGGCTTTGAGAGCCAAGGCTTCTTCTGCTTTTCATATTGCCACACTGGCAAGGATGTTGAGGGTACATGGGAGGTTGGGAGGAGACACAACTGGGGCAGGTGACTCAAAGTGACCAAAGGGATATTCCAGACCATATGAAATCACACTCAGGATATAAAGCTGGGGTGAAAAAGAGAGAAAAGGGGACATTTGGAGTGGTGGTGTTTGTGTTACAAAGCCACCATTACATGTGATGAGGCCCTGTTGTCCTGAGGATGGCTGAACATCCGCCTGCCCATGGGAAGCAGTGAATTAATTCCTCATTTTGCTTTGTTTGTGGTGTTGTTCTTGTTTTTCCTATTAAACTGTCTTTGTCTCAATCCACAAGTTTTCTATCTTTTAACCTTCTGATTCCATCCCCAGTCCTGCTGGTGAGGAAGTGAGCAAGCAGCTGCATGGTGTTTGGTTGCTGGCTGTCATTCAACCATGACAGAATCACAATGCAGAAGAGTAACAATCAAACTGATATCTTTGTTCTGGTAACAGTAATACAAGCAATTCTCAGTCATAATGAGGTGCACAAGTGAATAGATTAAAAGCTGGGGAGTTCACGCTACTCTCACAGACAACCATTCCACAGTCCACTTCTCTCAGATATCTGCAACTTCCATTTCAATAGTACTGCTCATGAGATACCCAGCATTATCAATTACAAGGATTTTCAGTGCTTGTCAAGCTTCCCAACCATGAAAATCTATTGTGAGCTCTAAAAATTAGTGTTTCCCTTTCAGAAACATTAATTTTAATCAAGACTGTGCATCATTCCCCTTTTCATATTCTTTTTGGAATTGAACCAAGGGGAGGTCAGGAACTTTCCTTGGGCTTTGTTTCAGAATTTTTATGGCAGCTACTGAAATACTTGGAGCTTTAAAGAAGTAAATTTTCCAAAGTTGAGAACAAATATAGCCAAATCTATTGGGAGAAAGAATTTAAATAGAAAAATATGAATAATTAGGAACTGTTTCAGAATATTTTACTAGATGTCCAAAAGCCACAGTCAATAAAGAAGGACAACAGCTTTGGTAATAAGCCAACTTGACTTAGAAAGGAAATGAAATCCATTCTTTAAAATACCCATGCATGTAATATTTGTATACCTCTGTGTGTATATATACACAAAAACTGATCAGTATAGAGAGAGTAAAATGGGGAAAAGGGATTGAGTAGGAAATTGGTAATGCAAGCAGAAGGACTAATATGAAGTGAGTACCCAGAAAAGTTAAAATACAGTCAGAGGTGCTTTATAATACACAAGTAACACTTTACTGTGTTGAACAGAAATGACATAAAACTGTCACATAGAGATGGAAATGAGGCAATACTGTATAATTTCACTGACTCACTAAATTGGGTACAAATTAAAAATACGGCTTTTCATACATTCAAAAATATAAAGACATTCATCTTGGAATAAAGAACATTGGCTGCAGGAGCATCCTCCTTTTGGGGGGAGTATAGAGCCTAGAGCAGAAGAACCTATTTCTCTCTTTGACAGTGAACTCTGTTATATAAAATCATTAAATATAATAAGGCAAAGTACTTCCTTTCCCTTATATTGCTAGCATATCAGGCATTACTGCAGCTTGAAACATGTCCAATCCTTTTACTCATAACTTAAAACATGTATTTATAAATTGGAAAGTTTTTTAAAAACATCTATAGGACAGATTAAAGAACTGGAAAATGGGATAAAACTGAAAAAAAAAAATATGGAGTTGTCTTTCTTTAGTGGAAAAGTGAAACGGTTACTGGGCAAAAACACACATACTTTTAGTCATAGTTGTAAACGCTTGGTGAGTTAACTTGTTTATACCTGGTTTCTCTTCTATCTGCTCTTCTCCTTTCTTCGAAGAAAGTATAGCATACAGTATATCACAGTGTGGACATTACACACTGATATAACTACAGAAGTCAGGCTGAGGACCAGTTTCTTCTGGCTTTGATCTGTGACTTCAACATGAGTTTTGCTGGGGTTTGAAAATTTTACTGAGAGAGAGAAGAACATCTTATCTGTAGACTGCAGTGAAAATCCTCACCCAAGGACTGAAGTTATTCATTGTCATCAGCTCTTTCATCTAAAAATGGACTAACTGAGGAATTTTTACATCCACATCGTGAACAAGATCATGGAAACAGTCAGGTTAAAATAAATCTAAGGCAGAGGGAAATATAATTTTCAACAGATTCCCCCCAAAAAAGTGTTCAGGCTGATGAAGGAGGAAAGCACAGGCTTGGGAATGAGCAGTTAGTGTCAAAGGAGACGGAAATGCTAGAAATGTTTGTTACTATTGCAATCAAGATAGAGGTAAAAACCTATGTGGATAGTCTGTTCGTAATCACTATTGATTAGGAAGAAGGTATCTCCACAGAAACATATCTTCTTTGACAGAGATCCCCTGGACATTCTTAGTAACCACAATCTCCAAGCTGAAAACCCTAATCTAAAACATTAATACACCAATAATAGTTTATTTTGACTATACCTGAAAAGTAGCTTTTAAAATTCCCATTTTGTTCTTAAAACCTTGAGTTCTTTGCAGAAGCAATTAGTCTTTTCTAAGTTCGGAAACCATGAGTAGTTACAGGTAAGCAATGCCACTATGAAAAATCCCTCTATATAACTCACATTATTGCTGTACTTGGATTTGTATTTTTTCCTCTTTCAGATTTAAATGAGAAAATGGATACTAAAACTTTAAACTCAGGAATCACATGATTATTCCTGTAAAGTACTGAGTATATTTACTTATCATCAAGATCAATGAGAGCTCAAAGTTGAAAACATTTAATTGGCAAAATTTCTATGCTATAGAAAGAGTGAAAGTCTGGAGCAAAAGAGGTACGTTTAGCTGACAAAATATGTTATTTTTGAAACAAGATGTAGAAACATTTGAATTTCACAGACCAGGAAAATTATAAGCAATGTCTAATTCACAAAGCTTTAAAAATTAATAAAAGGAACTAAAAAACCAAATAAACTAAAACACAAAACAAACAAACAAAACCCCCAAATACCAAACTTATATTACTTATTCCATTCTTATTAATAGAACACTAAATTTTTGTCTGATTTTTTTTGAATATGGGCATAAACCTGCAAAACATTTCAGTTTCATAAAAAGAACATTTGAAAGGAAAATTGTTTCATAAGAAAGTAATTTATCATCTTTGCCTCTTCCATGAAATGGTTATGCCACTTAGGTCAACTTAGACTATACTTCAAGAATTGTCATGCTACATGAATATTGCAATATTACAAACAGGGTACAAATAGAAAAAAAAATGCTTGTAAATTATTTGAATTAAAACCTTTTAGTAATTAGTGTGTTCACCTACATACAAATCTTTAATTCTATTTGACTACTGTCAATCTGCTTTTCCTATCTGGCCAAATCCTATTTTTCATTTGCACAGTAGAATATAATCCAGAAGAAAGAAACTTTGAAGATACTTTACACAAGAGAATTGTTGGTCTAATCAACCAGTATGTGGGTGATTTATAAATGCTCCATGTTAGCAGAGAGTCTATTGGGGTATTGGGACTCAAGAGAAGGATACATGATACAGACACCTTAACAGTAGGTCAACAGTATTGCCTGTCACCTGTTTCTTCTTATGCTCAAGTCTGAAAAACCTGTGAATTTTATCTGTTTGGTCACTGAAGGCAGAGTAAAAGAGAACTGAGTGTCTTGCAATTGAATTTCATCAATAATTTGTAATTCAGAAGATAAATTTACAATTACTATTAATACTCTTTGTTATCCAACATTCAAAGTTTTATGAGAAGAACCTGGCATCTGATTGAAAGTACTCAAAACCTAGTTAATTTTTATAACCATTGAACCAAATAGGAATTCCAACCAGATCTATTAATTCAGGTGTTCCTGTTTAGAGGCAGAATAATTGACCTGGTACAATATAAAAAGTAGATCAGTTCTCTGAAATATCTTCAGTATCAGAACCAGAACCAGAAAGCCATGTTCTATGCCCATCTGAGCGAGACAAAAAGAAAGCCAGATAGGGCCACTGCCATTGCATTCATATTTCATTGAGTCTTTCACAGCACCCCAGAGTCAGGAGTCAGGAGTTGAGAACCTACCTGGTCATAACCTACAGTTCAGTTCTCATGAACAGAAATTCAAGAGACTAATTAACCTGTGAGCCAGAAAAATTCAGAAACAATACTTCTGACAAACAGTCTTCCAGGCAATCAGCTAAGGATTTAGGGAGTGACCCATTAAGAAATGAAGCTATTCAAAAAGTTTCCAATCAAAACCTATGCAGGATTAAAAACTTGTTGAAGGCAACATATTTTGACAAAGTCACATTTTCTGATGGAAAAAAATTTTGATCAGGAGTTTTTCCATCTCTCTCTAATATTGTACTAATTCACCTTATTTTACGTATTTCTTATATATACTCTACAATGATCTTTCAACAAGAACTTCCCCTATGACATTCTGATCCAAATCAGGTATTTTTTACCAGATGCAACTCAGTGGGCAACTACTGAGACAGTTTTTCTGATCCAGCTCTTTCATACATGCTCTTCCTCACATGATCATTTAGACACCAACCAGAACTTAATTAATTCAATAGCAGCTTACTCTCAACTATGTTATTTTGTGGAAGTCCAGAAACTTTCTCCATCATATGATAGATTCATAACTGCAAGATTATATGATATGACACTTCTAACTTCAAGATTAATGAAACTGAGCAATGTTAAGAAATTATTTTTTTTTTGCTACCTTTCAATTAATTTGGTTTTCTTAAAATAAAAATCAAGAGGCTTACCTTTAAAAAGCTCTTTTTTATATTAAAATCGTATTGGAGTAAAGAGGTTTTCACTTGAATTGCCACATTATTTGTAGTACCTACATAGTTTGACATTCTTTCTTCTTTTTTTCATCACTCAATGTGAATTCAAAAGATAAGTGGCTGAGATCACACCTTCTAATAATCTTCCATTATTTATTACTTAGGACTGCCTTGATGAATTCATCTATAACCTACATCCCTCAAACTCACTTTCAATTCAGGCTGAAGTAGTTAAAATTTCTCTTGGAAGATTAGAGCCATCCAGGAGAGTCTAGAAGAAGGGAGATTTAATGCTAGAGCATATTCTTTCTTTTTTTTTTTTTTTTTTTTTTTTTTTTTGGTCAGACTGCTAGATAATGCAAATTGTGAATCCATGGAGGAAAAAGAAATAACTTACAGAAAACCAGAAGAAAGTTGGAGAAATTTTGACAGCGAATATTTATGTGTCTTTCCTTGCTGACTTATGAAAAGTTCAATATTTGAAAAAAATGGGAATAAAATTACTAATTCTATTTCTACTAATTGAAAATATTGTAAAATGACTTGCATATACATTGAATCAAAACAGTTTAAAAGTGTTTAAACCCAAGTAGAAATATATTTGATACTGTCAGTAGCTTGCATAGTCATACAACATAAGAAAAAGTGAAATTCAGATAAAAAGACACTTTTCTCATTTCTTGAAGTTAATATCCATTATCCTGTGAACAGGTCTTTGAAGTCAAGGTTGGCATCCTCTTTACCTGGACTGTTGAGATCCAGAGAATGAGGCAATACTGACAGTGAATAACTGGAACCAACTCTTTGACACTTTCAGTATTTTTTTCATTCTACTAGGATATATTCCATGAAGGCAAATACTTCCCTACAAGTAGCAGCTATTATAAAACTTAGTGTTATGTAGATAGTTGTCATAGAACTCACTTTATCATGGACTGTCTAAGCAAGGAAGAGTTATTTCTCCAAGGGAGCAAGTTGTGTGGATTCTGGTGAAGCTAATCAATCTTCATCAAAGGGCTATGTCTTTCAGAAATCTGGCTAAACCCAAACCTCTTCAGAAACAGATGGCTTGGAGTGGGAGTATTATGTATTTTTTTATTGTCATGATAACATTTAGAAGGTCAGCAAGTGCTCAGGAATAGGTGATGAAGTCATATATGAATATGGTGAGTTGTTATCATATCGTGTAACACAGAATGGGAGTATCAGGCTGGAGGCTGCGCAATCACATAGGCTTGTTCAGACTTCTGTCTTCAGTAGTTACATTTCATTCATACCAGATGAATGCCATATTACATGATCAGCTATGAAGAATACCACTCAAGGACCTTGAGCAGATGCAAACCTGTTCATACAATCTATAGGGTACTTGTACATCTTCTGTGGAGGAGAAGCAGCAAGAGGCTTAATAGCACAGGACAAAGAAGATGTCACATGAAAATAGGTGATGGTTAAAGCATGTTTCTGGGAATATGTAATAGGCAAAGATCATGGGCATTTTCTGGAAACAGAGAGTACTATGAGCAAGTGTTCATGTGCTTTCCATTTCTGCTAATACCAATGAAATTGGAGTGTGTGCATCTTCCTCTAACTGAAAACAGTATCATCAAAGAAGTATCTAATTCCATCATTAAGCTTCTTTCCATGAGATATAATTATTATTATTAACAGTAATATTCTGCTTTCTGTATACTCCCTACTATTCCCAGAGCATCCTTTCCCAGCTTTGCAGATTCCACGAGGTCAAAAAAAATCAAGGGTAGTCAGCACATCTGCCTTCCCCATGGCAGCTGATGAGGGAGATAAATTTTCTTCCACTACAGTACAATCTACTTCATTATTTCATGTCTTTTAGACTGGAAAAAGTAACTCAGGAAAATAAGGCTGCCTTAAGTAACCAGACTCCAGATGTCTAGCACCTACATCCATGTAGAATCATAACCTCTGCAAGTGCCAACAGCAGTCAGCAAAAACATCACAAACTGAGTTTGATGCAGAGCTATGCCAAATCTGACAACAATAAAACCACAAGCAATATATAACCTTATCTATCAGCAGTGAAGCATTCAGTAGAGTCTACATCATCAAGAGCTGGCTGAATGAAGATTTAGAGAGAAGCTCAGTATTTTAGAAATTTTGAGTTACTGATAAGTTCCCCTTCCTTATTTGCTAATACTATTTCTTAGTTTAGTGTACCTTTTTCTCATTGTATCTGCATTCACTGAGAGTCTTTTGCAACTCCCTGAAATCCTCTGAAATGTGACATCACAGCTTAGTAGTTATGATTACCTCTGTTCATGTAACTTATCCCCTAATGTGACAGGTAGAGAAGGCTTGGAGGAGAAACCTGTAGGATTCAACACTAATCTGATCAACACTGACTGTCCTATCTTGTGAAAGGAATAAGGTGTTGTTGCGGGAAGAAGTGCTGGGCAGGATGCAGGGTTTCTCTGCCCATGGTATCTGACCATTGGTCATGTTTTTGGCATCTTGACCACCAAAGAGTCCTTTTAGAATACTGCCTTTTTAAAATTATAGATTTTGCTGCTATTTATATGTTTGCCATTCCTTTTCTTCACATTACCTTAAGTTTCTAAGTTCCTTAGGAAATGCACTGGATACAGAAGTGCTGATGACAAACTGTTAGTGTTTCAGTCCTCTTAATTATTCTTCTACTGTAGTAGGGATAAAACCACCCCAAGCAAAGCAAAAAGGGTTTTCCAGAACAGGTGGACAGTTCTTCCTTAGTTACAATACATTTGAGACTCAAAATATACTAAAATGTAAGCAGTACAAGAAAAAAGCTTTACTAATTATTGAAGAATGGACAAAGGAACTTCCAAGTGGGTAGATTGTCCTGTATGTGAGACATCAAGATTTGTTTTGTCAAAAAACTATTTTTTGGCAGACATGTCTATACTAACACTGCTACAGACCTCTAGAAACATTTTGAAAGAGGCTGGGTCATTTCTTATGGACAAAACTGAACCGAAACCTCTACCCTCCCATTTACAAATCCCTCATTTTTTGATTTTCAGTACATTTGTGCCTTGAGACTTAATAAATCAATACAGATCTCAGGAGTAGTTAGAAACAAAAGCAATTCTACATCTCCTCATCATGAAATACAAAAATCACTTTCCCCTTTACTCCCAACAGTGAATCAGAGAAACATCTAATGATCAAATGTAATTCAAACATGGGTAGATGCAGACCTTGTCTAAATGAAAAGGGAAAGGAGGAAGAACTCTGCAGTTGTCAATGTCCCTCACAAATTTGATCTTTACTACATCCAGCACTGAGGAGGTGAGCAAATATCCCTTGCACTTTTTCTCTCATTAGTTACCAGCATAGATAAAACAGTCAGAAAAGTTCTCATTTAATTTTGTTGTTTGTTGAATAACTGTAAGTGTGAACATCCAATCAGTCTGAGACATGAAAGATTCCCTGTAGATGTTCCAGCGGAAAATGAAAATACAGAGTAATTCTTCTGTAACTTGCCCCTAACATAGGACTCCATGCAGACCTCACTCAACAACTCCAACTCAACCTTACTCCAGACATTTAACAATCAGATAATTTAACAGAAGAAATGACCTTTCATGTTTGTGAGTGGCTAAAAGATTGCTGCCAGATGTGAAAGAAAGATGTGGTAGTTACAATTCAAGAAGATAACCATTTTCAGCCTTATTACCATTGAGTACATTCTGATGAGGACAAATCATGACAGACCTCAAAAGCTGAAGCTAACACCAAACTCTTTTAATGTTGGATTACTGAGATGGCTATGTGGGAAAGCTTATGAATGGATTTTTACTTTTTTTTTTTTTTTTCCATAGACAGACATCACATACATTTCTGTGACTCAGGCTGGCAAAGCTGACAAACATTTCTTCAGAATTAGGAATGGTGAAACTCAGAAGATCTGACTTTCAGAAGAGGCAAGTGTAGGGAAAGTAATAATGGTGGAGGGGAGGAAGGAAGAAAAGCAGAAGTGATGAGAGCAGCACTGGATGAGACCAGTGCCTAACGGACCTATGGAAATGGCCATTCCAGTAAAAACCAACTACAATAATTGTATAACAAACATAAAGCCCTGAAATAAGAAAAATGTTTGATCTCTTAAGTAAGGATGTGAAATTAGATGCTATTGCAAGTAATAGAAATGTGGTAGAACAACCATAATCAATGGAACAAAAACTGCAGCTGGAAAAGCTTTAAATACATATAAAACTAGCGAAGTGGAATTGTCTAACATTATATGACAGTCTACAAAGAAGAGAAGGAGGTGGTGTGCATAATAGTCTACTCACTTGAGCATCCTTTCCAAAACACTGATGAAATACACTCCAGTAGACAATTCTCAGTGACAAAGTTGTCAAGCTGTTACATGGGGGAAAAAACAGGCAAATTCATCCAGAACTGTCCCCTTCCTGGCTAAAGCACTCTCTGGAGTTGAGGGCTGAAATTCCCATGGGCCTCAAGAGCCAAAACTGCAAGCTGAGACACTGCTGTCTAACATCTCTTGGGAGAAAATCCATAAGGAAAAATAAATATTTTAACAATAAGGAAAACATTAAATGATATTTGAAATTAGTAGAAGATTTTCAGGCATCAGATCTTCAAACCAAAAGTAGAGACAAAAGGGTCATCTGAATTTTCACTTTCCTTCTTACAGCATCTCTCTTTGCATGTTCCTGTCTCTTCCCCTGTGAGATATTAACAATGAATAATAACAGTGAAACTGGTGATGAAGAAACAATCAATTTTTTCCTTTTTCTGAAATCAAAAAACCTTAAAATTTGCTGCTTTGTGGGGAGTTTTGTTTTTAAAAGATTCTCTTTCTAAACTTTGGATGAAATTTGCCCCACAAATTTTCAATTGGATTAACTAAAGATAGGAAGCAAATAGTATGTGAAAAGGGGCTTACTGCTATTACTTGATAGTGATTAATTATTTCAGTGTTAGAAGTGATTGAGAGAACAGGCATTTAAGTCTCTGTGACATTAACAAAGCAGCTCTTACAAGGGACTAGCTTGAAATAGATTCAAATAAATATGATAAAAAATTTATTCCACTAAAAATAATGTTCAAAATAAGAGACACACCTTGAGATTTGGGGTATAATTTATCTAAGTATCCCTTAGAGATCTTTTCTTCTTTGCAAGCCAGATGAAAAATCACTGTGTCACACAATGCTCTTTTTTACCTATAAAATATTTTATTGTTAGTTAGGTAGCATGTAACGTAGTGTAATTTGGTTCACATGGTTCACTGTTCTTTTCAAATTGCAAGGACTCATTACTGTGAAGCTAATGAAATATAAGTAGCTAGGCCAGATTCCAAAACTGATGGATCCATATTGTCTCCCATTCCAAAGTCAATAGGAATTTTCTCAGCAGCATCAGCAAGAAGCAGATAGGTGGTGATCATATTTTCCATGAGATTAGATGGCTGTCTTAGTGAGAATGAACATATTCTTACAGCAGAGCTTAGAGAACATGCCAGCAAAAGTGGAAATTTCATGAGGGAATTTCCCTTGTCTCCAGCATAGAAAGCATTAGCATAATTCCTCAAGCACACACTAAGATACCTGTGAGTTATTTATTAATAGTTAAAGAAGTTATTTGGCATCCAGCATCAAATATAATTCTTGAAAAGGGCTGACAGCAGAATACATTTGTTAACTAGAGACATGCCTAAACTTTGCCAAGAGAAATACTGAACTACATGTGCACTTACTGAAGGAGAGTGTGCCTTTTTTTAAGTCCTTGTTGATATAATTTCCTTTTTCATCTTGTCATATTTCTCTAAATTTAGATTGATAATAGTAGAAACAGGAATAAGGTAAATCTGGCTAGAGAAGAGTTCTGCCTATTATGCCTTTCAAAGCTTACCTCTTTCTGTAGCATTTTCTTTATACAGAAATAGAAGACCACCCTTGTGATACCATAAAACCCTGATTTGTTTATATTTTGTTCATTTTCTTTAGTTTAATGAGGTGATAAATAAACAAGGTTCTCAAGGAATGAGGGATTGTCAGCACTAGCAACTGCAGTTCTCTGTTTATTCATAGGCCAGATATAGATGCCAACAGGCACCATGCAAAAACATCTGTCAGTAATCATGCAGTTGGCCTGGGGAAACAAGACTAAGTTAAGTGGTGGTTATTAATGTAACTCCTTGCTGCATTTGGGACCCTTCCCTGAGCTGAGATGGTCAATGCTAACAACCTATGGTCAAGTATGTGGAGTACAGACAGGGGAATCAAAGATAAGGATTGACAAGTAGGCTCTTCTCTCATAAAAGTCATGTACTCCTCTCTTCTAATGGATTTTCCATGTGAAACAAAAGAAAAAACAACCAAAAAACCCCCCAAAAAGTGAAAACTGATATTACATAGTAATTCATAAGAAACTTATGATATGGTAAAATGGTCCAGGCAGAGTAGTCTCTTGAGCACCCTGAGCAGAGACACACTACACTGTTATTTAGATACTCTCCCTTTGGCTGCCTCTCAAGACAGACGGCTTCTCAATCAACCTGTAGGCTATTTATCTGGGCATACTTGGGAGGGAATTAATCTACCTGGCCTGCGTGGACACGCAGGGTCCCATGTGCTCTTAAGGTTACCCTCCAGCATGTCTGAGCCCATACTGCCAAGATCACTGTCTAGTCTTGATGATGATTTTGACTCCTGGAACGGCCATCAAACAGCAACACAATGTTTCTTGGAGTCCGTTGCTACTGAAGAACCTTGGAAGTATTCCTGCTGAAAACCTAGCAGATGATCAAGAACCTTGGGACTTCCATGCGAGCCAATGCAAGTTTCAAGATCTATTATGTAAAATATGGCAAAGAAAAACAACATACACAGGAAGTTTAACAAGATTTATCCTGGCTTTTAAATACTGGGAAAATGCTTTAAAAGCTTCTGAAGCAGCATCACTGATGTCAAAGGTCAATATTTCCAAATGACATTCTCACAAAATAAAGTCAAATACTCTATTTATTTTACTGTGACATCCAACTTTTTTTAAAGTTATTTTTGCAAGTCTATTGACAGTAGATTGCATTTCGCTTGTAACGGCTCCTTTGCTAGTGGAGAAAGGAGATCTAGATTAGAAGTAGTTCTGCATACACACACACACAGATCTTTTACTCTCCTGTAAATATTTGATTATTCCCTAAAAATTAGCAGTCATTATAGCTGCATGTGAAAGACAAATCTGTGCATCAATAATAATTTTTTAATTTAAAAAAACCTAATTGTAAATTTGGACAATAACACTCACCTGGATATTTTTGCAGGACTGGGAATAGATATGCTACTTAGGACATTGCTAAGGAATTATAGGGGAGAAACAAGGGCAAAATTCTAATTATGTCTTTTGATGTAAAGTTATAACTCTTTCAGCTCTGTTTTATTCTGCAAACACTATGATTTACAGTAGTGATTCTCTACTAATCAGGTTTTGTATTACAATGTTCTCTTTTACCAGGGCATTTTAGTGTTAAAAATTATAAAAGATGTCAGTCAGTTTTGAGTGTAGTGCAATTATTTTTATGGTTGATAAACTGAATGAATAACTGCCTGTGTGCAACATAGGCAGAGCAGGTTTGAACAGTCCTTGGTCTGCTTTTGATTTACATGTCTATACAAAGATGGGCAACTCTTAAAAAATATGGTATAACTGCACAATAAAACAATTGGATTAGAAGTGATACTACTGAACATTTTTGCCATCTTTCACATGATATTGCGAAAATATATATACATATTAGGTCAAACCCTTCATGCACTAAAATACAACTAATAGGGTTTCTTTTTTAAGATAAACTGATGAGATTGCAAAGATTCTTGAAAAGGTAACAAAAGGGGGTGTGCTGTGATTGGTCTTGACGTCATTAAAAACGTGGGCAGAAAACTTTTAGTTGGCACCTAAATTGTTAAAAGTAATGACAAAGAATCCTTGAATGACAAGAGGCAGCTTCTCCTTTCCTGAACCGGGATTATCCTACAAAGTCTCAAGAAAACCTCAGGGTAAAGGTAAGGAAGAAGCAGTTTTAGTGCAACATCCCTTAATTATACACAGATGTTTACTAAGAAATGTAGCTGTATCATCCACATGGCAGAGAAAAACAGGGATTTTATTCCTCTGTCTGTTACCAATTAAATCATCAAAACAAAATTATCTTTCAAATTACAATGTATCATTTCACTTTTAGAATGTATGGAGAGGAGGTAATCCAAGAAGCAGAAATCTGCTAACCATCAAAGCAAACAACGAAACATTAAAGTTCAATGGACAGTTTGTTCATGTTTTAATCTAGTTCTTTTTTTTTAAAAAAAAAAAAAAAAAGGAAACCACGTTCACATGGTCAAAGTAACACTTGCATCAAATAAGCCTTTGAGGTTCAATCCAGTGAGACAGTCAATTTTTTTTTTTTTTTTTTTTTTTTTGCAAAGCCCCAAAATATTTTCAAGAGGGGACTATGATACTTGGAGATCTCAAGGTGGTAATGCTAGAGTTTTTATGTGGGATAATAGCTGCTGTGAGGCAACTTTGACATAAGCATAGAATATAGAATGCTTAACTTCTAACTGTACTCTTTGGAAAATGGTTGCAACTGGGAACTGATTCCTATGAATACTAACATTCTATTGTCTTCCACCATGTATATTTTACACTTGGTCTGTGTTACTTTTTATGATATCTGTGTTTTAAAGTATTCATTTGACCTTAGAGAATGGATGTATTCCAACACCCATTTTTTACTATACATACATCTTTCCTAATGAAATGGCAGATAAATAGTTTCCTTATTGTTTTTAAGATGGAAAGACTGTAAAAACAGTAATTACACACTTTTTTAAAAAAGAAAACTGAGATCTATTTGTTATCGGAATAGGTATGTTGGAATAAAAAATTAAAATACTCAACTAAAAATCCACCTGGGATGTTAGATACTATCCCTGGGTGCTTCTGTTTTTTTCCACTAGCAGTTATTTTCAGCAACTATTCCCTATAAAGATATTAATATTTTCTCTTGCTGTGAAATTTAAAACCTTTTTTCCTTCTAAAATTAAGCAACAGGTATGCCACGAACTCCCTGATGCAATACTTACCTGGGACAAAGGGTCATATTCATAAAAAGCCTTCTGTAGCCAGGGCTCTTTAATACTTTCCTTTTAAAGCTGAAAATAAAGACACATGATTTCATTACAAATATACAAAATGTCATAATTACCCAGTCATGGAGATTAGTGTCTCCTTAAGGTAACCTTTAAGTAAGGATGGAGTTTTCCACCAAGTTCAAATGCAAGGACTGGAAAGAGCCTTCTGACTGTGCCCCCCATGGGTGCTGATACACAGTCTGGTTGCACAATCGGTATCTGAATTTAAACTGAGATTAGGCTGCCTTTTCCACTTCTGGAGGTCTAGTTCAAATGTTTTACATGGGTATTAGAATTATAAGGAGATTCATGAGCTTAGAAAAATAACTACCATGGGATTCATTATTGCATTTTCTCTTGAAATTTAAGTATATACTACATTACGAGTAGTTCAGGTTGTTTGTATATATTTGCTCTCTCTTCACTGCATGTAAACGCACATTGGTGAGCACAGATAGCATTTCATGGCAGTATTTAAGTGCCTGGTATTTACAGCAGAGATAAACTTTTGTTTTGAAATTACCTTTTCCTTACAGACACATAGGTATTGCCGAGTTTTGGAATTTGCTTTGAGTGCTCACAGCTTTCCACTTGTGCTGCATAGCTGAGCAGTGTATTACCTTTGGTAGGAATCAGCTGAGGCTGCCAGGAAGATTCAGCCTTGCTGCAAGGCAGCCTTTCACTGACTACTGCTCCCAAAAGTCAATATCTACAGGATTGTTTTAATTCAGGACCTACTTTCTGATATTCCAGTTATCTTGCACATACACTTACCCTGCCATGCTAAGAAGTGACAATGGTTTGTCCCTAATCTAGTATTAAATGCACCATCTACTTTGCTCAGTAAAATGTCTTAGAAAGCATTGTCACAAGAGATTGAAAGGAATTTATTGTTTTACTGATTTGGAAACGGTGTATATGTGGTTTGTGGAGGTAATGTGCTGCTGATACAAGTGCGTATTCCAGATGGCTCGAAGGCTAGACATGCCTCCTAACTTTTATGCTCCTTAACACTTAAATGTGCCAACAGAAGCTCCTGGGCATCCTCAGGAGCAGGCCCAGTTCTTTGCCTGCTGACAGCATGTCTAAACCTGAACCTGGTCCTATTTTGAACATACTGGGAGCTTGAGAGCACACCTTGAGACTTAGCTTTTAAATCAAGCTTTCCA
The DNA here is from genome assembly GCA_035583155.1 of Acropternis orthonyx. Taxonomy (NCBI): domain Eukaryota; kingdom Metazoa; phylum Chordata; class Aves; order Passeriformes; family Rhinocryptidae; genus Acropternis; species Acropternis orthonyx. The sequence goes on along the minus strand of JAWWEU010000081.1, from coordinate 138,416,511 downwards.
CAGACTGCCAGCTGCAAAGCCCCAGATGATAAGTTTACTGGCAAGGTTTGTGTTTCTTTACTGAACTCAAAGCCTCAGGGCAGTAAGACGGCACAGATTCTTGGCTCTTTCATCCTAACTATTAATTGATCTTCAAGTACCTCATGCAAGATATGCCATTACAGCTCCATGAAGGATCATTAAAAATACTGGCTGTGCTACATGATACATCTTTACATTTTTCTGTCATAAAATATGAGCCCCAGCTTTCCACAACAGAGTTTTAAGTCCTGTTTATTTCAGGTATTTTGTCTATTGTTCTATTTGCAGCTTATGCCTGAAAACAGATAGTTGCTTACACGTACTTACCACTCAAACTCTGAATAGATGCTTCATTTGTATACACGCTAGAAGTACTTTTATAAGCACCACCAAGTTACTGGAACTATTTTCATTGAAAAAACACAGTAATCAAATTATCACAGTACTTAAAATCAGTCTCATGGGGTAAATACTCAGAGTTTTGAATATGATGTTTTGCTTTCTGCACATGCTCTGCAGTGATGACTTGAAAGGTGCTGATGAATATACCACTACAAAGTCATTCCCTGGAGTATTTAATACACTTACTGAGAGAAAAACAGTGTTTTGTTATTTAAGAAAATGTCTTCTGTGTCACTTCCCAAGGACACAGAAAAATTCAGACTTTGGAGAACTGGAAAGCAAAGAGTTAAATGGCATGTCCCTGCAGCCTAACTATGCTCTCTGGAAGTTGTACACAGCTGCTGGGGATTCCCCCTGGGCTTTTCTACTTCCTACTGTGTATGAAGTATGTGTGCAGGAACAGAAGGATAGGGTGGAGCAGGGGGGACAGTGGCCGTGCTAAGAGATGCCTGGGGAGCCACTGTGTCTTTCTGGATGTGTATGTGAATCCCTGAGAGTGACTGCTGCTTTCATGATCAAAGGGAAAGGATACTGATGCACCTGGGAAGAGCCTGTATACCTCATTTCTGCACTGTCATGTGTACATGACGTTAGTGTTAGGGTACTGAGATTGTCAGCAGCCAAACAGGAGATATGTGTGGTCTGTGGGTTGATAGACTGGTAAGTGAAAGAAAAGTGTTAGACTGAGTCATCTGCAGAAGGATGAAGGCACTGTAAATAACTTTTTTTCAAAAATCGTTGATGTGATGATTTCCTATGCAGCTAAGTGTTTGAGAGTAGGACAGATGGAATTAAATTAAAACTCTAATTGCCCAGGTTTCAAAAATTTAATTGGAGAGATCTGCCCCTGCATTCCCTGCTTTTCAGACACTTAGGATTTGCTACAACTGATCCTCAGAAAAGACACAAAATATCTCTAAGCAAACCTAAATCAATTGAAACAAAAGTTTTTCTGTTTTGCTTTGTTTTTCTCACTGGATCTGCTTGGGTTGAGTTAGTTTTTGTTGTTTTTTAATGAAAGAGAAATTTTTCTATCAGGAATGTATGATCATTTTGTGCAATTTTTCTTTTTGAGCTTTATTACAGGGCACAGTTTTAGTCACTTGATTAATTTGGTGTATTTGTCTTGTTCTCTGGGCCCACCCCATCCAATTTTACCTCCCGTCACCATTTTACCTGCCGCTCTATCCATTTTGCTTTTTCTCTCATTGCAGCATTTTGGAATCTGTAAGAACTTAAATGTCTATAACACTCTTGTATACATGTAGGTTGAAGCACTTTCAGCTTCAAACACACACACAAGAACACAATGTCCTCCATTTCTCCAGAATGTCAATTCCTTTAATAGGAAGACCCATGTAGGTGGCTCTCCCATCAGGCTGATGCTATGTCATGTCCTCCTTTACTACCTCAAAGAAATTCTCTCCCAGCGTACAGGGTAGTTAATTTTCACTGGAATTGCTGAAGGAAGAAGAGTTGCTGGCTTCTTCATTAATCTTTTTGGCCACCACACCTTACTGTAAATCACTCATATTTGTGCAAGGTAGTCCTTCCCAAACAAACATGCTGCTTTGCCAAACACTCAGTCCTACTGAAACTCAACTCTTTCTTCCCCACCACCCACCCCCCCCCACAAAAAAAAAAAAAAAAAAAAAAGTAACCGCATAGTGATTGAGAAAAACACCGAATGGCTGAGGTCACTTAGGGCATAATTGCAGCTTCAGTGTGTTCAGTGGATGAAAAGGCCCTGCTGAGAGTTTCTCTTTTTTTAGTGGATGTCAAAATATTTTTTTCCCCCTTGATTCCAAAGATGGATAAATCTTTAGAAACTCTGAATCAAGTAGCACAATGCTTGAAGAACTAACTGCATCGAGGAGTCTTATTATGGTCATTCAAATTATAGTCTGACTGAAAAATGCACACAAGTTTTCAGCACACATACTTAAGTTGGAGAAAAAGGCATTTAGAGTCCTAATTCTAATATAACTGCTATGTTTCTATGAAGCGTGAAACAACTATAAAAGTGAGAAAACCTACACCTAACAGCTGAAGTTACTGCATTTCTAATTTGTAATACATCATGTCATAATCACATGTGATGCTCAGCATGACAAATAAAGACAGATTACCTGGCCAGAATAGCTTATAGAGTTCTGATGTTTTAAACACTTTCTTAGGGTGTGGTGTTTACACTACGAAGAGTGCCATTAACTGCACTGTAACTACTTCTGGAAGAAAGCAGTGTCATTGACTTCAATGAGCCTACTCATGGTAATAAGCACCATGCCCAGTGGTAAGTGTCTGGAGACTGCTATTACTGCTAGTTACATGCACTTCATCTTGCAGTAGCCTCCAGAAGACATGTTATTGACCTGGGCTCCACTGGGTTAATCAGTATGATGCCCAAAGAATGAGAATGACATATACAGTGAAGAGGGGGAAACTAAGATGAAAGTGAGAAGAATAGGAAACAAGTGTCTCAGCATTGTTACTTGGCAAGTTGCTGTGTATATTTCAGACTTACAGTTTTTTGAAAGCTAATAATAATGACTTTGTTTAATCAGAGTCACATTCAGCAGAAAAGTTATTTACATATTTTAACAGACTCTGAAGGGCTCCTCCTATCCTGGTTCACTTAAACCTTTTCCTGCCCTTTTTTCCCACTGTGACTTTGGAAGCAGGATCCAAAACAATCTGTGCTTCTACAGGAATAAAAATTAAAAGACATACATTTTGTTGTGATCATGGTATAAAAACTGCACAAAGACTTTTTTATTTGACTGTGTTGTTTGAAACTTTGCTGGTTCCTTTTTTTTTTTTTTCTCTCACTTCCTCTTACTTGTGTTTGTAGCCTGTGAGAGAGCTTAAATGCTTTCTGTGTTTGATCAGTCACCAGCTGAGAATACCCTGGAAATCAATGTTTTCTGCAAGTTGAGTTTTGTGACTCTCTGCATATGAATGTGCGAATATGAGCATATGAGTAATTGCTCAGAATGTGCAAGTGTGTTGTGGTAATTTTTTTCCTCCATTCATGGCCTTTTCAAAGTAGAAAACAGTAAATTGATCTAGAGGAAAAAAATTTTATAATGAAAATGCCCTTAAAAACTAATTTCCTAAACCAAATACACACCAGAATATTGTGAGGGGATGGCGGGGGGGGGAGGGGGGGGGAGGGTTAACAGTGCTGTAACAGTTACAAATTTCTTTTTTTAAAAAAGCATAATTCTTCACAAATACATGCAGTGTGGGAGGAAGGAAGGACTTGTGGTTTTGGCACTTGACTGGTAAGCTCACAAGAGCTAGATTCTGTTTTCAGCTCTGCCACAGACTGTTCATAGATACTATCACAGTGAAAATAATAAATAATAATAGTTATGAGCACTTCTGCAAATTATTATCATCTTTTTCCCCTTGTAAAAAGGGAATAAGAGCAGTACTTCCCTTCTAGTGCAAGATTTCTGATGTGCTGGTATTGTACGAAGAATAAATAATCACAGAGTGGTGCTGTGCAGGGATCCTCTCGTGAAGCAGCACATGGTGTGGGAGCCCTGGGGCTTTGCCCAGCCCAGGTGGCCATGTCTGGGGGATGTCTCACTTGGTTGTAGATATGAGGCACAGAATTAGGGCAGGTTGACATCAGTTAAGTGATTAAACAGCATGTATCACAATGGAAATTAATTTCTGATGGGATTCAAGTCATAATGTTTGTTTCTGAAATTTAAAGGGATTGTGGAAAGAGTAATGAGAGATGCCAAAGTGCATGTTAAAGTACCAGTTCAGTGTTTTTAGTTTAAAATATTTTCTGTGCAACAAAATTAATGGGGGATCTGACATTTCATGCTTCTTCCAAGTATCTGGCTAGGGTTATGCACCCTGACTCAAAGTGAACATACAAGCTAAGGATGAAGAAAATCCCTCCTCATTGAAGGGAAGGGTACAGATTTATAATAATGTTGTGCTTTAACCCAGCAGGGAGCGGAAACCAGGACAAATAATTATCACAAAGAAAAGCTCTGGGAATGATGATAGTTGTCCACTATTGCACCATTAAACTTGAAAAGTTTTTGGATAGTTGACACAAAAGGTTTAATTACCATAAACACTTCTCCCTAGATTAGTTTTACTTCCATTAAAGTACATTATGTCAAAAAAAGCACTCTGTTTTTCTGCTGGTTTTAGAGAGGGCAACATTGGGACAACAGTGTCTGCCTTGGGCATCTTTACCCCAAAGCTCCCCATCTATGGGACTCTCCACAGACTGCTACTTCCTACTTTATCTTCAGTAAAACAGTTTTTTTCTAAAGCTTTTGCTGCCTTCATGTCATAGTAGATCATTTTCAAGAAAACACTGTTTTATAAATGGCAGTGATGAAAAAAGTGCCAGTCGATTTTCTAGTGAATCACAATCTCTGAAGAAACAATAAACTGTGATAAAAAAAGGATCCCCACTACATTCCTGAAACTGAAGTTGATTTTTCTTTCCTTTGCAGACAGATGCTTCCTCAGCATTTGGAACTTGTAAATCCCTTGCATTCATCAGTCTTGTTTAATTTATTTTCTGTTTGTTGGTTTGCTGGGGTTTTTTTGTTTGTTGGTTTGGTTTGTTTTTTTTTTCCCAGAGATTGACGTAGAATAAATTCCTTTATTGATTTCTGTTTGCTATAGGATAATGTGCACAGAGCCCATCCAAACCCATTTGGCTCTTAGTATCCTTATAATCCAAGTGCTTAAACAATCTAACTCTGAACACTGGTGTGCAACTTTAACTACCTAAATAGCTATAATTTACCATTACTATTCTTTTTCATACACGATAAGTCCACACAAAAACACTATGGCATCTGATTTTCTGCATAAGTTAGACCATACAGCTCTAGCCAGCTTATTCCTGCATTAGGCTTAAGGATTTATATTAGAATTGGGATATTCCTCTAGTCTTGATTTAAAGATTCCTAATTATGAAAAATTTAACATATCCCTTGAAAATCTGATTCACAGGATGATTACTCTAACTGTTATAAATGTGTCTAATTGAACTTTGCCAGTTACAGCATTTTTCTTATTTATTATTCTAAATGCAGAACCTAATATTCTAATGTACCTTAAAACAGTGACTTTCTCCACGGGAAAAAAAATACAAAGAAACTGCCTTACTGCCAAGCACACTATTTACTGAGGAAGGTGGCATTCTGCAGTAGGTCTAGAATCCAAATTTAGCCTTATTGTGAGTTTTAGACTATAGTTGTGCCTGTCTCTGACAGATAAATAAAGTATAAGTCTACTGTCTCATGGCCTTAGGAAAGATATGACATGATACCTGGCAGAGTAGAATTAGGTGAGGTACTGAGATCGGGAAGAGAAGCAACTTCTTGTTCATTTTTGAAGGTACATGTTTTTGAGTGCATACTATATACTGCATTCTCATTTTGCATTTAATTTGTATAGTTTAACTTCAGTCAATTGGCATGGGAATGGTGGTCAGGGCTGAAACGAGAATGGAACTGATTCATATTCATCATAGATCTAACATGCTGAGCACTGTCTCTGCAAAGCCTCCTCAAGATATTTGATATTAGGCTACAAGTCACGGAATGTACTGTTGTAACTTGTACAACATCCTAAATAATTTTGAATTGGCTTGTGTTCAGTTCTTATGATTTTTCAGTCTTCCTTTTTTCTAATGTACATAAATTATTCTTCCCAATCCTATTAATGTTAAATATGCTTGCTGAGTTGTCTTCCAAGAACCTTTTATTTAAACAGAGTCTACCTGAGATAAATTACTTTTCTTTTTTTTTTCTTTTTTCTTTTTTTTTTTTTTTTTTAACTTACAACACCTGAATAAAAGACCTTTGGGGCTTGCTGTCTTTGTATTATGATTTATTTGTTGATGTAAAAAGATTGTACTATGTAGCAGGTATAATTTTCTCCCTCATTTACTAATACAGCTACTATTGTCTGTGCTCATATTGAGAAATTCTGACCCAAAGAACTGAGCACAGAACCCTGACATCTTCCCATCCAACTCTTCAGATCCCGGTGCCTATCACACCAACTCTCAAAGACTCAGTTTTATCTGGGATGACTTATAAGAAGTGGGAGAAAAATGCTTGCAGTTCCAGTGTTTACTTCTACAATAGCAGTGACTGGAACAGCTAACACATCAACTCTCCATCCATTCCCACCCCCGCCCTTATCTATAATGATTTGCAGAGAATTTGCCCCTGCAAAAGCACCTTGGTCCTGCCTCTGCACTCCTATGGTATTTCATCAATACCTAGGGACAGTAAGAGCATCCCATGGTTGTTGACCAACATCAGTCACTCCATAACCTGCAGAGTGGCAGTGTGGGAATGGGAAGTATGAAACATGCATGGTATAAAGGGTCAGTGGAATAGGGAGCTACAAGCTTTCTTCTCCTCATGAGACAGACCTATTCCTTACATGATAGGAAACAATTCTTTCCCTGAGACTGCCTCCTGGATTTGCACCTGTATCTTCCTGATTCCCAGAGGAAGCAAATATAAAGACATAATTTTCTAGTCAATGTTCTAGTTTATTCTTTCTGAACTCCTTTTATATCATTTGCTTTTGCCTTGATGAGGATACCATGTGAGCTTCAGGATTCAGGCTTTTGCAACTATAATAATTTTAGAATCACATTGTAGAAGATATGTAGAAGATAACAGAAAAAGATTCTGAATATGCAACTTCTGTGATAGACCTTAAATACAAAACTATGCATATGCTGATCTGAATATGTGCTAATCTCATAGATGGGCAGGTTTGTTTTTTTAATAAATCTGAATTAACATTATGTGCACTTTTTATGTAGATCAGAGATGAGAGACTTTGTGGAAGAAGGTGGATTTAAAAAATACTTTTGGCAAACAGGGTAGCAGTTACAAGTAAAATATGTATTTGAATGTATAGCTGCATATTTAAATAATACAGAAAGGAAAGCTCATAAGTTAGAGGAAACAGAAGAACATGAAATTTGAGACAGTAAAAACTTTTAAGTCAAAATTCTCAAAGGTTCATTTGTTCAGCAATAAATCTGGACATGATCTGAACTCAGAAAGGAATAATCCTGTGCCATATTTGCCACTGGTGATACACAGACCAGATGAAAGGGGTATATTGCTGTAGCAGGATGCTTTGCCTGGAATGGGGAAAAATACTCAAACAGTGCCCTATTTGCAAAGCTGTCAGTGGTAAATGAAGAAGAGGGTGTCATGCTGCTTTTGGTGTTGCATAATGCTGGAACCAGTCTGACTCATGAATGTCAAAATTAAACATCCTGATAGTGAGATAAGATAAGGTAGACCTGGCGAAATACCCAGAAAAAGGACCAAACAAACCATATTACTGATAACTTAACCAAAGTAGCTGAGCTGACACAGCTGGCCTGGAGACATGTGACTGGCAGTCAGTCTATGAAAGCCCATCCCAAACTTTAATGGCAGGGTCTTCTAACATACCCCTTCTTGAGGTGTATGTGTGGAGATGCACCCCTTGAATGGAAATGCCCCTCAAGGTTACTCCTTGAGGCTGAGCAAAAGAGATTTGCCTACAGTCATCGGTATGGATGAGTAACATCAATCTCTATTTAATAATTGTTTCTGCCAGCTTTAATGAAATTGTTTTAATGCAATTGTTTAAATATTGCTTCATATTGCACTTTATTACAATAGTTATAGCTCCTATACTCTGTAGTAAATAATTTTGATTAAGATCTTGTCTAATCATCATAATAAATGACATGATTTATATATATACAGTTTGCCATCCTTAATCCTGTGGGACAAAGTTGTATAAAGGTTCAGTTACTCTTATATAGACCTTTATGCACAAACCATTGACAAAGTCTGGTTCTCAGATTAGGCCCAGCTGCACTTACGCTTCTCTCTGAGATGGAGTTTAGAAAGCAAGGGGGTTCTTTCTGCACCTCATGACTCAACGAGAAGGCTTTTTTAATAAACTTTTTCTCAAGCTTGCAGTCTGCTCACAACAGTTGCACGACATAAAACTGAGAAATACCATAGGTCCCACCACAATGGTCACTACTGAGGAAGTTATGGGAAGTGGGAAGAAAGTCTGTGAAGCCCAAGAGCTATTTCGTCCACCTCTAAGTCAGAATAAGATTATTTATTATTTCATCATTACTATTTTTCTGTCTGTGGTAGTTTCAAACATCTCAGACCATAAGATTTGTAAATATAACTCCTGTTTGTCTGCAACAATAGATTACTGTTATAGTCTTGTAATTGGCTGCCCAACCTATAATGCTCAATGTACATACATAGAATCATAGAACAGCTCAAGTTGAAAGGGACCCATAGGATCAAGTTCAACTCCCTGCTCCTCACAGGATGACCTAAAACTAAACTATATAACTAAGTGCATTGTCCCAATGCTCCTTGTGACAGACTAGATGCCATGCCCACCTTCCTGGGAAACCTGTTCCAGGGACCAATCAGGCTTTTGGTGAACCTTTTCCTAATGTGTAGTCTGAACTTCCCTGGACTCAGTTTCACTCTGTTTCCTTGTGTTCCACCACTGGTCACCAGAGAGAGAAGATCAGCATCTCCCACTGCAGTGTTCACACATTCAAGCCTGACTCCATGTAGGGACTTTCTGGTGTAGCGGCTTTACTACTGTGGGGCCTCCTAAGTAAGCTTAGTCCCCTCTGTGAGAGAGGAATTGACCTGTGACTAACACCAGGCAATCACCTTTGGACCCCATGTTGGACCCAGTTATTTCAGTCCTGGGCCACCTGTAACAGGTGCTGCCTCTCACCCATAAACTGCTCTCTGAGCTCCACAGCCACCCAGTCTCTTGTGGCTTTAGGTCATAAGAAGTTTTATCATGTATCTTATCAGATAATTGAGCATAGTCTTTTGTAAGAGTTACATAAGGCAATATTTAGAAATGCATTTAATCCCCAAAAGGAATTTGTCTCCACCAGAAGCAGCTGGTAACGAAGAACCTGCTATCAGAAAACAATTTCCTTTAAGAATGTGTAAATTGTTTAACTCTTAAGGCTATTTAACTTCATAAAATGAGGGTCTCTTAGAGAACTGGGAAGGAATGAAAGAGTGAGATGGAAAACTTGAACAGACTGCAAGTTACTAATTTCTAGGAGATACTTTTCATGCTGTCCTCACCCATCCAAAAGAATGTAGGTGTGGAGGACTAAAGGCTCTTTCACTTAGAAGATTAGATTAGAGGTTAAATCCTTAAATTATCACTGAAAATTTATATAATATATTTCTCTACAAAGTGTAGAAGCAATATAAAAGCTGTAAACTATAATCCTGTCTATTTCTAATGCAGCCATTTAAATACAGTCGGACTTTTTTTGTTTTTTTTTTTCCTCTCAAGTGACTGCATAAATTACACAGCAGTAAAGGTATTGTCTTGGCTTTTTTAAAAATTTTAAAATCTTCTTGCACGTGAATTTTCATTAAATGTTCCTCCTGCAGTTACAGAAAGAAGCTTATCTGCCTTTGGTCTACAGCTAAACCATTAAGGACTGCAATTCTTTTATAGACTGAAGATGCTTCTTCATCTTCTTGATACATTCAGTCTTCTGATACATAAAGAGAGCAGAGTCTTCACCTAATGAGACACAGAGGGACTGGATGAACAGTGTTTTTTTTTTTTTTTTTTGGTCACTGGTAAATCTTATCCCATTAATTACAGAAAAAAAGAGACGGAAAAGTTGTACTAAATCATCCAGCCCAACTCCTCCTCCATGCTACACTTCCTATTCCCCATGCTACACATCATATTTTTGCTCAGAAAAAAATTTAAAGGGTTTGCATTAGTTCCCATATGAGCTTATTTCATACCACTGTTTCATGCTTTAATTTCCACTCAGGGAATCCTAAATAATTTCTGTCCATCCTTTCCATTGTACTTGCCAGATATTTGTAGGGTGTTATGTTTTCCCCTAAGCCACTGTGTCGCCAGTTCTTCTCTCCACAGTATATGGTAGGGCTGTTAGACCCATCTAGAGTTATGGTTGCTATTACTTCTTGTTAGTCTTGCTCCGTGCTGATATGCTGACCTTTGACTATTTGGACAGAATTTTTAGTCTCTATATGAATGTCTTGAACTTATTTCTTTGTGGAGTACAGAACAGCACAAGCCAAACTTCCCTAAGACTGGGATTAAGGGGACAAAAACCACCACAGGAGAGAAAAAAATAAATTATTCTCTCTTGAGAAGCTGTAACAGACACGTGCTTTGCAGCACACACTTAACTTTTACTTTCTGAGGAAGATGACCCCTAACACTAGGGCCTATGCTTTTTGTCATCCCCTGACATCCCTGTCAAACTATGCAATTCCAGGTGAAAAAAAATCCACTACTTACACAGGTTTAACAGACCCTTGTTATGCTGATTACATTGTTTAAAATTTCTACCTTAATTCAGCAAGCTCAACAACAACAGAGCTCTGACACAACTATGCCTACCCTTGAGTAGCTCAGTTTAAGACAGCTGAAAAGTTGAAAAAGCCTTTATATTTTTGTCCCAGCTGTTCCCACCTCTGTGGGTCTGAATATCATGCATGAGAGCAGGAAATTGGGCTTTTGTGTATTGTCAGCATTCCCTTTGCTGTGATGTTTGCAGGAAGTAAAGAAGAATGACCTGACTAATGTGGAGAGATGAGGAAGGTGGGAAGTGCTAAGAGAAGGCTAAAAGAAGTCAGAGGTACAAGCCAAAAGATAAGCTTAAGGAGCAAGGATTATAGATAGACAGAAGAAGTGTCAGGCACTGGATGGGGGAGAGGATAAGAGATAGAGAACCAGGACCTATGGCAAGCAGAAGACGAAAACAGGGATCAGACAAATGGAGGTAAACATAAGTCAGGATGTGAGTATGGAAATATACATTGTTGATGGATCATACAGCTACAGGCTGTATCATCATGAATATTCACAAAGGGACAAAGCTAAAATTGTGCTGGCATTTCCTACCACTTGAATGCTTGATTTTGCAATCTGAACATTCGTTTAACATAAATTTTTAAATATGACTCTCTGTAGATATACAGTCCAGAGTTATGTATTTAGATTGTGTTGTGTACATATAATCATGCTTAGTTTCTTTGTATAGAGTTGCAATGGTACAACTTGCTCCAGGCGCAAGCCTTGAGCTCTTTTCACGTGTCCGTAGCCTTAGTCTCATTTGATCAGCATGTAATCATTTTGTCACTCTTCTCTGAATTCCTTCTAAATTACTAAGGAGGTGCCCAAGACTGGATATGATGATTTGTCCCTGGTCAGACCAGAACTATAGGGAAACAATGTTACACTATATGTCTTCTTGTACAGTTCATACTTCTGTCAGTTACACTCTTTTGCTGCCATACTACACTACAAATTCACATCTAATTACATGTTCTGCACCATAGTTCTGCTTCATTAGTGCTCCCCTGATGGTTTTTCCCTGCTGCCATATGTGTTTCTACATGGAAAACAATCCTCTGTGTGTGAAGTTGTAATGGGGGTGGAAGTAAACAGAAGAACACAAATAATTACTCAGAAGAAGCAGTAGAAGTTGGTCTACTATTCCAGAAGCTGTTCTACCGGTTGACTCTACCAGTGGTTCTGCCATTCTCCAAGTCAAAAAGGAAGTCTAGAGGATTAAAAAAAACAAAACCCAAACCAAACAAAAAACAAAGGAACAAAAAGCAAACAAAACAAAACAAAACAAAAACAAAAACCCCCAAAAACAAAACAAAAACAAAAAACCAAACAAACAAAAAAATCCCCAAACAGCTTGGCTTAAAGGGAAATTCAATCTTCTGTAAATATTATAATAATATAAAATACTCTCATTTTTTCCCCAACATGTATATATCTGTCTACCTGCTTACACAAAGATGATAGCAGTGACAATAAATAAGTTAAGAAGTATAAAAATTTGAGGTGGAGAGCAAAAGAAGTCAGGAAGAAAAGTCAGGGCAGTTAAAAGGTAACAAAAAGAATATGTTAGGAGTATTGAGGGCAAACAGAATCAAATGACAGTGTTGACAGATTATTAAAAAAAAATTGACCAATAGAGAAAGAGCAAAAGTGCTAAATAAGTGTGTATGGCTTATGTTTGGAGAAAAATATGTGATAGTGTTATATATTAATTGAAACTTTCCACTTTAAGAGTGAGGAAGAGTGATGATAAACAGAGCTACCAGAATTATACATTTTAAAATCAGCAAGTACAAATAACATGTATATAATAACTTTCAAAGAGTTGGCTAGGAAACACTGGGAAAAAAAGAGCAGACTAAATTAAAGCTGATACTGTACTAACAAATCAGGCAAATCTGATTTTACTGAGTCTTTGTAACCATCAATTAACTTGGCCTACTGCTTGTAATGCTTTTAGCAATTTCTTGTGTAGGATAAAAAAGTTATACATTTTAGATGGTGCAAAGATTGAAACAAAGATAAATAACACGGAAGACAGGCCACTGGTACAGAATGACCTAGTAAGTTAGCTGTGGTGAACCAAAATGTTTTGGGATGGGAAAATGCAATGTTGTGAACACAAGAACAAGTAAAGTAATCCACAAAGAATTGAGGTCAGGGTCTGAAATAGTGTTAGATGGCTGAATTGGATAGTCAGCCTAATAAGAGTTGTGACAGTGATGCTGTAGTCAAAAAGTCATTTTGGAAATCTTTGTTTGCCAAGGTTAAATTACCACTGCACCGGAACTACTGTGCCAGTTCTGCTGCTCATGATTTAGTGGAGAGAAGAAGAGCTCAGAGTTCCTAGAGTATTAAGATATATGGGAGAACATAAAGGATTTGATTTTATATAAATATATATGTATATACATACAGATGAGAACAAAATTTGATAATAAAAGGTTTCTCAGTCTAGCAGACATAACACAATCTAATGGCTGGAAGAAGAAACTAAACAACTTCCATGAGAAATATGGAACACGTTTTTAACATTAGAACAAAGTGCCAAGTGTTGTGGTATAGCTTCTTTCACAGGAATTACTTTTATCGAGATTGGATGCCTTGCTAAACCACAGCTGTTGGAGATGAAACAAGAATTAAATCAGAAAAAATACTTAAGACCACATTACCATTGTATATTAGATAATCACTTATTTAATGTTGTTCTTAAATTCCAGGAATATTTTACCCCAGATGCACAAATCTGAATATTTTCAGGTTTAACATTTATAGATGATTTTTGCTTTTGTCTCTCTGACTGCAAAAACTGGTAATACAGAATATTTGTATTCCTGTGACAACTCTGAGATGTAATAACTAAAACACCATAATATAGGCATGATTCAGGCTTATATCAGATGGACTGTCCCAGACCTTAGCAGGCTGGGTAGAGCTAAAAGTTTGAAATCAAATCAAGTCTTTGTTTAAATCTGAGCATGTGCCACTAGAGTTTCTGAGTTTCAAGCCCTGATTGATACCTCTTGTAGTTGCATGATTGCTTTTTCACATTCAAAATGTTTCTCTTTCCTCTACAAGAAAAATATACTGGCTGGCTGAACTTCCAGTAGTTCAGTAAAACTGATGAGACCAAGCTTATCTGTAAATTTAGGGCCATATATACTCCTGGGATGAAAATGTCTATAACTATACAGGAAATACATTCACATAAACAAAGTAAATGTTGAAATTGTATTGAGAAGGGTTTACATTTACTCTTCCAGGTATAACAATATTAGCTACAATGATTATAGGCAAACTCACATGTTATTCTCATAATAAGCACATATACATAATTTGATACCCAGTAAATTGCAGCAGGAACACTTTCAAAAGCCTCTTTTACATATGGTCATGTATATCAGACAGGCACATCACAGTAGCCCTCTGTGAAACCCTTTCTTTTTGTGAGATGAAAACTCTCTCAGTGTCTCATTCTTGTCTCTGTAGCAAGTCCTCGTATATCATAGATCCTATATAAAAAAATTAAAATAACAAAAATTAAAGTCTAATTCACTCTCTATTCAGTTCAAGTTTGACTATTCCATTAAATCAGACACAAGGTAAAACACTAGTGTCAGCAGTGTTCTGTATTTGACGAATGTAAGAATGTTCATATCAGCAGGACACCATAAATGTGCCCATTTCAGGGCATTTCTAGGAAACAATATGCGGGTGATGATCCACTTATACTGACCAACGTGAAGCATACACATCAAACCAGTTATTCAACATGCTGTTGCTATTTTCTTTGACGCTGGGTGCTACATAGCCCTTAATACACTGAGTACTCCTGATGCAGGTATCTGTTCCTCCCCTATGAGAGAGGCTGTGTGCAAATCCTGTTGGGGTGGGGCCCCAGAGATAAAGATACTGCAACTTGAAAATGGTGACAGTTGCTGAGCTGTCATCACACACTTGAGATGAGTGTCCAGAAGCAATTTTCACTTCAAATTTAAAAATGCTTTAAGGCATTGTGATCGTACTCAAGTGTACGTGCCCCAGATCTTTTAGGGTTATGGCTGTAACACAATTCAGGATCACAGTCAAATATCTCTCATTTATAGGTGTAAAATGTGGGATCCATCAGCTGCTGGGCTGCTGCTTTTCTTTGCAGAGGCAGATCCCAAGATGACTGTATTGAGGTTTGTGCTTTTCTCCCAGTCTTCAGAAGAATGTGGTGCATGACCACTGACCAAGGAATTTGCAAGTCTGGGCCCTCCCGCACCAACCACCACTGGCCAGTTTCCTGTAAATCCTGAACAGAGCAGCATCTGCACATCACAACTCTATTGCTTGTGAAGGCCTTTACAATCTCATTCCAGGATCCCATGGAGGTAGTGATATCCAATTTTTGCCTATGAGAAACCCAAGGCAGAGACCTAAATTTAGTCTTTTTACTCCCAGACTCGGATTATTGCCCTCCCAGCATGGGGGAAAGTCTGCAAACACACGTCTTCCCCAATTCCTACTCAGAAGCTGATCAGTGCTGGGTGGAACTGGCCACACAGTGGGTGCGGCCATGGCACCAACACAAAAGAAGCTGATTCAGCTCATTCCCAGATAATTTTCACTGTCTTTCGCTGCTGGAATTCGTGGGAGGGTTAGACCGGCAACAGCAGTAGCATCAGATCTTTCTCCAGCTCTCGGGGTTGCAGTGAGTAGCAAAGGAAGAGTAGCAACTCCTGCACCGGTGGGAGTGGTTTGGGGAGCTCCACAGGAAGGGTAAGTGTTAGAGCTGTGTTGGGAATGGTGGCCTCCCCAGATGCTACGGTTACTCAGCTATTTCACAACACTCCTAATAGTCTCGTCTCCTGAGACTGAAGCAAGGCTTGCAGCTACTTAGTGACCAGTCTAAACAGCAGTCTTGCACAGCTACAAATTACATTAGAGCAGACTCTGAAATGCTGACAGATTTGTGCCTATGGTCTCCGAGATTGGCTCTGACCGTTCAGGGAATAAGCAACTGTGAATAATAATCTCTGGGAAAAATCAGTGACAAAATTCTGACTGTTCATCTCTGAGTCAAGCGACCATTTTCCAAGTCTTTTTCCATTCGAGTCTTAGGAAATCTGTGGGTAGCCCTGGTGCCTGAGAGTCATCTGTGAAAAGGAAAGCCACATGAAAGTTGAAGTTAGGGAGAGATGGTACATAGGATGCATATGAAGACTCATTTAAGTGATTAAGAGAGAAAGATTAAGTCAAAAGTAAGGGAGTTACAAAAAGCCATTGAACACAACAGCTCTGTACTCTCAGGGCTGAAAAAAGAAGGTTCGATAAACTCTGAATCTAATCCAATATTATCTCTTATTACCTAATCTATATTTCTGTGAGTTGAGAGAAGATATATCAACACTGTGAACGAAACAGGTAGAAATATGGCATGAAAATTAGACATGAGTGCTAACAAATACAAGAACAAAGTCCAGTATTTCATAAGGCAGCTTTCTGAGTCAGGTAACAGGGGACACAATTTATGCAGTTCTTGTTTCTGTTCTGGTTCTTTTGTACTGCTGCACAGCAGAGGTTATCATGCTGTGCTTACAGACTCAGCTGTCTTGTCTTCTTTTTTATTCTAGTTGCTAAACTGCATTAAATAAACCCAGGCAATAATGTGTCTTTTCCTTTCTATTGCTTGTCCATGTAGGCAACTGTTAAAGTTGCTAAGGCATTGTTATGTGACTCTGAATGAGAGATTAGTTACATGCTCATAAACAAAAGTAGGTCTGAAGGAATATTATTCTATTAAATGGTGATTGGCATGACAGCTAGTAAGATCATGTTATATAGAATATCTGTATGTAAAGAGATAGTTCTAGAGTGACTGTGCAGACCTTTGCAGTTGACAATTTTCTCAATTCAAAAAGTTTGCAATTATCAGAGAAACAACGCTTCAGTATATGGAAGACCTGTCAGTCCTGTCTAGCAGGAGTAGATGCATTAAATTATTTACAAGTAAACTCTGCTTCCTTCCAAGACAGGGGTGTGAGAATTGTTCCCAGAGGGAGTTTGTTTTCTAATTCCATAGCTTCAGTTAACATTAGTATATTGTCTCACATAAAACAGTAATTTACTGTATTTATTGCCTTCATTGTTTGTGAGAAGCTGCAGCTTAACTTTTTTGTTTTGCTTTAAGCAGGTTGTGAGACAAAATATGCTTTTTAATGTCAAAAAGCTGGTTGAAACACACACATTGTTTAAAATAAGTCACAGTTTATATTGACATTTAAACAATATTTTAAGTTTCTTAAGATATTTGCCCAGTCAAACAAATAAAATCAGAAAAGCATGAAAATGAATGAGTAACCAAACGTGCCACTGTGCCAGCGTGCCACCCTATTCAGTGACTTGATGTCTGTATCTGTTCACTGGAAGTGTTGTCCATTTTGCCCTTTGTGTTTGTGATCTCCCCTCCATTTGTGTCTATGTTCACAAACACCTTTTGGGCTGGTGTGCTTGACAGCAGATACCTACTCCTGTATGCCCAGCCATTCCAGGAACACTTTCCTCAATAAAGACTGATATGCCAAATACCTTTGATCTGTGCTGCCTTCAAATTGTAGCAAAACTAACTTCTATACTCTCTGGAAAACCACAAAGAACTAGAAACATGCATTCAGTCAGCACCACCCAAACCCCTGTTGTTGGGCAGGTCTGAGAGTGACTGGCTAACAGCTGCTGTAGAGATGGCAGAGGCTTGGGATGAAACCTGGTGCCACAGAGATGTGCTTGTGAGTTTTGTGCCACCCACAGATGAAGCTTCATGCTGGGGCACATTTCTGTTGGTGGTCAGTTGTTGGAAGGAGCTGGTCTAAGCAGTGGGGGTGGCTGGGATGCTGTCCTTGGCACCTTGATCAGCTGTGTGAGACCTCCAGCAGAGGAGTGATCCGCAATTGCTGACCAGCAGCACAAGATAAGGTGGCAATCTGCTGACACTGGTGGACAAATGGGTGCTTGATCTGTGAAGCAGCTCATATCCATGTGTGACAAGAGTTAGATACTGTTTCCATCAAGCAGGCACTGTCCTGCAATGCCAGGGACAGTGCCCTAGGCTGCTGCAGACCCACTCCTGCTGCAGCATATGGGTGCATGGGTTGACTTCTCCTTTCTTACTCAGATTTCCCATTGTGAGCCTACTCAATGCAGGTGTCTGGGCTTAGAAGTTCTCATGGTGAGAAAAGCTGTGTAAACCTTACCTTTGGCTCCTTCAGAGGGATAAATTACTTCAACTCACTTTGGCTTGAATGCAAAGAAAGAGGTTCAAGCAGAATGGTTTCTTCTGCTGTTCAATATTCCCCTTAGTTTCTATCTATCTATCATATTCAAGATTAAGTGTGAAGTGTATAGCCACTAACCTAGTTAGTGCCTGCAGAGTTGTCTTACCCTGGGAATAGTTATTGGCTTGGTTGCATTTGAAAAATAATAACTTGGTGTCTCAGCAGGCAGAATCCTTCTTAGATCTTCTCATTAAAGCCCAAGTAATAATAGTCAGTATAAAAAAGTGACTCTGTACTATTTAATGATACTGCTGCCCAGGCTTATGACAGAAACTACAACTAATGACTAATTATTTCTTACCATCAGAAAGGAAATCCTTTATTTTTAAGGCCTCTAGTAAATTGTACTACTGTGGCTTTTGCCATGAAAATCTGAGGATGAAATATGCTGTGCTTATTTCAGTAATTTTCAAAGTCTTGAAAGATTTTCTTCTGATTTCAACACATAAATCAAATAAAACAAACCACAAGAAGCTTCTTAATGGTCTAACAAAACAAAAACAAAACAAAACAAAAAACCCTACAGCAGAAAACAGTTGTTTACAAAGAGTAAAAAGTGATTCTGAAACATTAATTGTGTATTGGCAAATATGTCTAAATTAAAAAAAAAAAAAAAAACACAACATAAAAATCCCTAAGTTCTTGCTTGGACAGATATGTAATGCTTATATTAGTTAAACATAAATCTCAAATACTTACGAAGTATGTATTTGCACTATGAATGCAAATGAGGTAAGAAAAGCACTAAAGTTTCAAAGTGAACAGAATAAATCTAACCTTTGACCAGCTGTAGTATCTCTCCTTCAAAAAGTATTTATATGAATGATGAAAGACATAGAAATTATCCAGGATAAGACATAAAGGAAGCTTCATCTGCTTGCTTTATGGGAAAGAAGGGTAATTGGCAATCAAGCTATGGTCTATAAGTCCATACATGGAGGAGAGGACCTCATTTAGATAAAACAGATCAATAAACTAAACTAAACCAAACCAAAATAAAATAAAGTAAAACGAAGTAGAACTGCAAGTTTAAGTGTCGGGAACATTATAAAGAATGGTGGTATTTAAACAGTGGAGCAACTTATCTGGGTGTGCAGTGAATTCTTCAACACTGGAAGTCTTTAATTCAAGACAGATATTTTTAGAAAGATACACTGTCTTCACACAGCAGTTATAGCCTGTCACAGCCAGTGTTGAGCCTTCTGTAGCTGGAATAATGGAAAGACAAAGCTTGTAATGATATTTTTCTGGCTTTAAACTCTATCTTTGGGAGATATTTCTGTATTTCTAACATTTATTTATCAAGTATCATTACAGTTGCATTGAGGTTTAAAGAAGAAAGATGGGAAGACTGTGATTAATCATGTAATTCTAGATGTGTATTCATATCACACAAACAACCCCAGTTGAAGAGACTGGGCTTCTTCACTAGTTAGGGATGAAGAGAGAGAAACTCCTTCAAGGGCAGCTTGAAGGGTCATCACAATATTGACAACACAGGAGGCTCTGGAGGCATGCCTCCAAAGGTTAGCTATTGTTTCCTGACAAAGTCCCAAAAAAGAAGGAAGTCCCACCCTTTTCCCTTGCCCAGGTGCTGTATTTTTGAATTGACAGTTAATGAAAGAGAGAAAAAAAGGTAATTTTCTACTGGATCAGTTCCCTTTTATGTCTCACAATGCAGTGGCAAGAATTTTGGCACAGCATGATCAAAGGGATATGGATGTGTGACTTGAGAGGAGAAGGACAGCACAGCAGGTCCAGCTTTTGTGCAGCAGCCCAGGCTTGGACAGTCACATGCAAGTCCAGAAACTTCAGTCCTAGGGGTTCATGTCTGGTGTGAGGTGTGATCACTGTTTACTTTGGATAATTAGGTAGGGGTATAGAGCCATGCTCATCCCACTGGCTTCATGGAGTTTTATCAGACTATAAAGGACCATAAATGGACAGCTTCATTTTTCTGCAGTCACCAAAGAATATTTTGCTTTTCTGAGTTTCCTAAAGCACTCCATGATTTGACAACTTCCTGCAGCTCAAAATGGCTGGATGGGTAGAAAGGAGATGAGAGACAAATACAGTCTCCATTGTTGTAATGTAATTTTCTGTGCTTAAGAGGTACTTTCATCAGGAATTAAAATAAAATTCCTGCTCTCTGAGGAAGTTGATAGCAGTATTTGTCTGTGAGTTTTAGAACAGATAAGATTCTTGAGGTTTCAGTGCCTTCTGTGTCCATAAAGAGATGTAAGTGCCACCTCTCAATTGAAATTAATGAGAATTAGGCACCCAAATATCTTTGTGGATTTGAGCCCTTATGTTCTAATTACTGTGGCAATTTAATATGCGGAAAAACAGGTTCAGCTGCAGGAATCTTGTCTACACTAAACCCTGGTGAAATGTTTATGTAAATTTTCTTTCTAGACATGGCTTGAGTTTGCACTGATGACTGTGCAAAACCTTTCTTGATTGCAGAGGACATGTACAATATGGAAGGCCCTGAAACTAAACCAGTGCACTTGGCTTAGGAAAGGTTACAAGATACATATTCATGAACTGTGTGTCTTGCTGAGTGAGACAAGACACTTACAAACAAAATAATAAACAATAAAAATAACCAGGTCTTATGTGATGCAAATATCAGAACATAGAAAATTATTTTGTCTGAAAACTGCTTCTGTAGTGGATCTTCACAAATCAGCTGATTTGCTCAATGATTTCTGAAAGCCACAGGAGGATGTAACCAGCATATCTTGCAACAGCATACACATCACAATTATTTTTTTCTTTCATAGAGAAAGAAGAAAATAAAATGACTGTCTGTTTAATTTGCAGGCTCTTTACTACTTGGGGCCAATATAATTACCAATATTATTCTTATGCATGTACACACTACTGAAGCACCAGTGCTAAAGGAGACACCTTCATTCTGAATTTTCTAACTTCAAAGTAATGAAATCCCTAACTTCAACACCACAATAATGAACTCTTCAATGTTAAATACCTAGTCCTAGTGTCAGTGTATAGAACAACCTTGGCCAAAAAAACCCAATTAGGCCATGTAAATGAAGTGCGTTTTCAGCCAGTCCTACTGGGAAAACCAGCTTTGTCTGAATGGTTGTAATTACAGTTGATGGGGAAGGGGGAAAACAAATTTGCTATGCATGAGCCCTTCCCAAGTAGTCTTTTTTTCTTCTAACACTTGCAGATCTACAAGAATGGCATTAGGGGGGAAAGGAAAAAGGACTTTGTCCTTATACAGGTTGTGTTAAAATGCATCTCTTCAAGAATCTCAATGATACATGAAATTTCCTATAGAAGAGGTGCTACTTTGTCTGATGCATCCTTTTGTTTACTTCTCTCTGCCTCACAGCCTCATTGGGCTGCTTGTCATAATTAGCAGCCTAGGTAAAAGCTATACTTCCAGCTTGCTTCAAGCAGGCACTTCTGTTCTCGTACTTGGGTCCTTCCTTTTGATTCACACCCTCAGTGAAGTTTGCTAAAGTCAAATCAAACAGTGATGTGCAAAATTCCAAAACCTGTGCTTTTTCTACACTTCCCAAAGTGTCACTCTTCTCGTCTTTGTGCCTGCTCTTGAGAACATGCACACCATTGCTGGTCTGGAGTCACTCTGTGTGTTACATAACCTGAATTAATCAAAACAAAGGAGTTCATTTTTAGGTGCACTGAACTTACTCATCTGAATTTACATCTCAATGTGCAGCTTCCTTGCTGCAGCTCTGGATTGTGAGTTGGGCAGTCTCTAGCTCCTGACAAGGAGAAATAGGGCACCAGTGCGATTACCTCCAGGGATACTTCCTATGTGCCATGTTCTGGCTTCTGTGACTAAGGGCTCATGAAGATCAAATAGCTTTCTTAGATATAGCTTTCAAATCCTCTGTATTTTTTTTTACTGCTCTAATTCCTAAATAACCCAGATTAATTTCTGCCCATATCCTATGCATCAGTCTTTCAAAAAGAAGCCTCTTTCCACAAATGTAAAGCTATTAATCACAAAAGGTCTATTTACAAGTAACTGTATGAGTGATTCTTTCATATATTAGTAATAATGTAGTACTTAACTTTATTTCCTTTATTTAAAAATAACTAATGTTCCTTAGTTCAATGTGTATGTTAATGTCAATAATATCAGTGTATTTTGCAATGCTAAAGCACCAAGAGGGAAGGGATAATTCAGGGATGGGTTACTTGCTTTGAGTAGGTTTTTTTTGTTTTGTCTTAGCTTTTTCCTTTTTTGTTGTATTGATGCATACAGTGAGTGGAAAAAAAACATAAACAGGAAAATTACATGAACTATCCAGGTTTTTCACCAGCCCATTAAGGGTATTTCTGGCTACTGTTAAATAAGAAGTCTAATACATAAATATTTTAGTATGTCATAAGGTAACTGTCTGTTTTATGTGAGCAATGAAAGGAGGTAAAAGCAGTGAAGTCAGAAGGCAGAAGGCGAAAAAGAAATATTGAAGTTGTAAAGACTTTTTTCATCCTCTGTGGGATCAGTTTGTCCAGGCATTGAAGTAGACAAGGACACACATGTTTTCTGGGTCACGATCTGTACTTCACCACATCAAGATCCTAAGTGTAAATGAACGCTGATCCATCAGCATTATTTTTGCCTGATTCATGCTGTGCTTAGTAAAACCTTGTGTACGGACATGTGATCTAGCTCCTGAAGAGTGAGAGGTATGAACAGAAATGAGGTTTCTAAGTGAGAGAGCCAAACCAAGTGAGCTAAGGCTTCTGCTGCTTGTGTAGGTTGACATGCTCTTCCCTAAAGGAATGACAGTTTCCAGAGAAAACCTCTTTCAAGACTGCTAACTGCTGAGGAAAATGAAGCAAACTCCTGAATAAGTTTAAAGGATGCCTACAGTTGTTTCATGTGTTTCAACAAAGTCACTAGCACTACCATTTCACAACTGAAGAATGAGGTATATATTAATCTTGGTGTCAACAAGCCTTAGTGTTAATCAAGGTGGCATTCTTGTTACCTGTTTCCAAAGACTAACCATTAAAAGAGCTGTGGATGTGTATTAACTCTTATGCAGAGGTCAGAGAGAAAGTGGGTCAGGGTGCGCTTTTCATTCAGGTTAGAAAGCTCCTTCAGGTTGTCTCTGATCAAGAACAAGTTATAGCAGTCATGTATACTGTGGGAGAATCATGAAGTCTCTAAATGGAGGAACTAGGTTCTGGGTAACTACTTGTGCATGGCCCTGCTTGATCAGGGGGATTGAACCAGATGACCTTCAGAGGTCCCTTCCAGCATCAGACATTCTGTGATTCTGTGATTCTGTGAACATGCTGATCTTTCTTCCTTTTGCTATAAAAATTCTCTAGAATGCAGTGGTTCATCACATCCCTACAAGATGGACTGGCTCATGATACAGAGGGTAAGGCCAGCTTAAGGTCAAACACTTCCTTATGCAAAGCACTGAACACTCTGAAAGTTGGATACATTAGTCTGGTGGAATGTAGTTATTCGTGTGTCCTCATGTGTGCTTAGCCTTCATAGGAGACTGACAGAGACCACTAAAGACCGCGTGTTACATTGCCTTGTTTACCTTGTGTGACTTTCCCTCTATTTGTAATTGGAAATAGTGACAGCATCTTGGTAATTTTACAATGCACTGTGTGTCTGAGATTCTCAAGTGCTATTACTGCACCTCCTGGGCAATATATTGTGGCTATACATTTGAGGTTCATAATGGAATGAAAAGTGCACTTTTTTGCAAAGTGAAATATACATATATTTGTAAGATATTTTCTTTCCCTAGACTTAATGAGACCTCACATCAGTATCTATGTGAATAAATCTTTTCTGCAATAAAAGGATGTTGTTTGTAATCTGTCACATTAAAATAAAGATTTGAACACAGTGAGAAGTCACAAATGGGAAAGAAAAAAGTATTTACAAGAAATCAAATGAAAGTTCCTCTTGAGCCAAAGACTTCAATTGTGCAGAATTATTGCTTTATGTTAGGAGACTCCATAGTGAGTTTTAATATTCTTATGTCCAGAACACTGCAATTTCATAGGAGTGAACCTTCAGAATAAGGCTGGAAAATACTTGCATATAAGACCCAAAGTAAAAACTACTAAACTCACTTATCACTTTTTTTTTTTTTTTTCTCCATTGACTTCAGTGCACTTTGAACTGATCCAGATTAACCTTCACAAGAAATGCTGGAAATGCTGGAGGGAAGATGAATATGGAACTGAGGCAGGGAAAGGTAGTAGCTCTGTCTGGCAGGGGGTGGCGACAGGGGGCTCAGGTTGTTTTGATTTGCTGAACTTGCGGTTGAAATGTGGGAAGAAATGGTGTCACCTCTTTTATTGATATTTGTTGGGAGACACTCGTATTTTTTTGAATTACTCCATATGTATGTGTATGTGCATGTGAGGCTTTTCAGAGCTTTGGATGAATGCCTTTTACATATCACTTTTAAGATCAAAATCTATACAATTATGTGGATTCCTGCATGTAAATGATTTTAGGGAGTCTGGTGTTTTAGCATTTTTAATTTTCTAGTAGATTTTATGATAGTGTAAAGTGATAAATTATCTTTTGTGGCTGCCAGAGTTATTTAACTATCTGCAGACACACCATTAGCAGGAGCAGCCTAAGCCTGGTTGGTATTCCTTGTCCCTCCCTGGAAGACTGCTCACAGGGAAAAGGGTTTCCAGGCATTTCTGTGCAAGGCCCTTTTGCTGGCAGTCCACTGGGGGGGTGCTAGGAAGTCCCGCCAGCCATGGTGTGCTACAGTCAGGAGGACATTTTTATACCACGTTGTGGAGAAAGCTACCAAATAAGCATCAGATATTATTGACTTTCCATCACTACTGGCCTGTGTTAAAACCAGTGACATAGAAAAGAAAGGTTCCATTTCCCATTACAAGATATCCAATCCCCCTAGAAAACATCTGTTGAATCTGGGATGATGCCATGGTATTAGCTCTTCTGTTGCATGCTGTTTCATTGGCTGTTCTCAGGGTTGCCCTGTCTATCACAATGCATAATCTCTTTACAGAGAAGTTTCGACCACATCATTAGGATTCCCAGTCCTGTTTCTTTGAAAATGAGTGGTAGTTTTTAGCCTTTGGCACGCAACTTGAAGTTTAGAAACTTGACTTTTTGTGGGGTGTAAGACAGGGCACAAAACTTTCCTGATGATTTCATGTGACAAAAGTTGTTCAAGGAATAGAAGCAGTTCTGCAGAAATCCTGCAAGTAGCCGTGTTTATGATCCCAAGAAACTTGCACTGGAGTGCCTCAGACACATAACTAAACGCTTCTCAAAATGCTCATTATTGAAGACAGTATATGAAAATGGTCTTTAGAATTTATGTGATATACTACCAACCAGAGGGAGAATAATACAGAAATACTTGCTTGATGATGTGTGCTAAAGCAGCAGGCATTTAAGGGCAATGGATGTCAATCTCTGAGGTTTTTGTAAAGAATTGCAGTTTATGATGTGTTAGGGTAAACAGTTGGATTATATTTCTGAAATGCATGTTCCATCAGGTAAAATCATTGTGATTATAGGCTCTAGTACTTTAAGTAAGTAAGTTATGCACTAAAAGGCTGAAATTGTAAAACAAGTATGCTTATGCTTAACTGTTAATCCCTCTTTGTATCTACGCTGAGTAAACTACAAGAGAAACTGCATTAAACAATAAAGGCAAAAATGGCATGTTATGTCATCTTGATAAACAATGACTGCTATACTGTTTTCCTTCAAGAAGCAACTGTGACCGGCCTCTATATTCTCGCTCAATGGAGAATGTGCCTGAGTGTAAAAAGCCACGGAGGATTATTTAAAGTTACTTTGTTCATGCCTCTCAGTGAAAGCAGCACTTTCTCTGCATCTTCTCATATTGCTGCTTTTCATTAATTTCCTCAGCTCTTATCTATTACAGAAAGCTGAACTTGTTATTTCGACAGCAAACCTACTTTCATGTGGACTATGACTTCTGAATAAAGAGAAAAAAACCTTGCTTTAAGGGGTTTTGGAAAAGTTTGACAACTGAAGATAATAAATGAAAATAAATCACCACTATTTCTCCTAATGCAATTTGTGGCATGTCAACGTCAAAGGATTCTAACAACAAATCAACAAATATTTGAATGAAAACAATATACATAACTTATTTTCCTATATTGGAAACAACTGTCAAACCATTACTGTATGACTTCATGAATTAGTTGGTTGTTTTGAAATATTCCTGCTAGGATTTAAAAAAAAAAAAAAAAGTAAAAAAAAAAAAGCCTATATGGGCCTTTGAGCCTCAACATATTGTGGCAATCATAAGCATATGCAATGTATCTAAGCCATGAGGTAAAAATTTTCTTTGTAAATTATTTCATAAATAAATAATTTGCCTGAAAAAAGTTTGCGAAAATATTTTTGCCTTTATTAAGTTCTCTACAATTCTTTGTGGTGAATATAAACAAATTGATATTGACATCTTCTTGATCTGCTTTATTTTAACTTGAAATGCAGAATGCATCATGAAAGCATTTTTAATATAGTAACAAACTTTTTCTGAGAGATAGAGTATTTCATTAGAGTTGTCCACTTGAAACTATGAAGACATGTTTTGTCCTTCTCGTCTTTGCTTATGAATGGCTTTGTGGTTTCATTTTAAAAGGGTATGCACAGAGAGGCTTATGTCTTTTAAAAACACACTTCAATAATACTGTTCTACAGGTGAAACAAGGTGTGTTTTTTATCAAGCTTTGCACGTGTTGAAACCTGTGCTTTCACTGTTATCGATCTTCACACAGTGCCTGTCATAATGTGAATAAAATCTGGGAAAGCTGCAGTCACACGCAAGAACTTACTGAGATTTAAGGTGTGGGGGGCATAATTTCCTGGTTTAAAATAAAAAGACATTAATAAGCCTCACTAGAACAAAGAAGTAAAGGGAAATTACCCTTGTTTAAATATTTTCCACTCAAGCCTTGTTTGTAAGATGCTTAGCCAAGTCATCAGACAAAATACCTGCTGATTTTAACCCTTCCTATGGAAGATGTATGCCAAGTGAACAGTCACTCAGGCCTGACATACTCAGCAAAAATAATAAAATCAAAATTGCTGAGAAGAACACATTTGAATTGGTGTGAATGGGACAAAACCAATTACTTTTCAAAATTCTGCATTTACTAGAATTTGTGGAAGTGAACTTGTCTCTTTGACTGTGATTCAGCCACAGCATTTGAGCTTCAGAGAAAGTAAATTTACAGTCAGGGTATTAGTGTGCGCATATTAGTGAGGTGCTACTGAGTATGGCCTCGGTACTAAAGTATCAAGGCAGACTTTGTAATAAACTTTAAATTCTGATATTACTTTCCTTCGCATTCCATATATAAACATCTCTGCTGCTCTGAACTCATTTTCTGCGGGAGGGTATAGAGTGAGTCCCACAAGTAATCAGTCAGTTCCCTGTGTCAGGGATCCTACTGTGTGTGCCTCATCGTGCAACTATATTTTACCTTCCGTTTTCAACATGACAAGTTCACCTCTTGTATGTGAATTATTGCTTTTTTATTCATAAAGGGCTTTATCAGACAATCCTACAAAAGAACTTACAGGGGAAATGTGTTACTGGGTGATTTACATGAGCAATTACTTTACAAATCTGCCAGTGGATTATACTAAACATGTATGAAGAATGTTTAAGTCTGGAGCGAGGGCTGTGAACGCCGTACGTTTTACAGAAGGGTTTCATTTGCGTCAGCATGTATCTCTGAAGATTCTATGCTTTACATTTCACCATGTATTTGAGAGTAAAATTGCAAGGAAAAAGTTATGTAATTTCAAACATTTGGGGGGAAGCAGCTTCATCTCTTGAACTGTAATGATTTAACTTTTTTCCAGCTTCTTCCTCGAATAATGTGTTAGTAGTTGCAACCGAGAAGAATGTATCTATCTTGATGTGAAATAAGCTTAAAACGACTTGCATGGGAGGAAAAGCACACCATATAAAGTCACCTAACTGCAGAAAAATTGTGTCCAAATGCCCAACAAATGTTTACATAGTTTTGGGATTTTAAAGCCCTTCCACAGGAACCTTTTATGTACTGTTTCTCCTAGGAGAGAGTTTTTACATTAACATGCAGACTTCTAGCAGTTCGTAGCACGGGGGAAATCAGAATATTTCGAATAGAAAAAGTTGTACAGAAGGAGGAAAAGTTGTGAGGGTTTTCTAGGAGCAGCTCGGGACTGACCTGCGACCGGTATCAAAGAGCGGGTGGTAACGGGACTGCTCATCCCACAACCTGGGAACTGCCTGCCCACCCGCACACAGACAGGGGGACAGGGCAGGGAGGTGACACTAAACCCGCGGGAGACCCCGCGCGGGGCTGGGACATCCCGAGGGTGGCAGCTACTGCGTCGCGCGTTTTCTCCCCGCGCTGCCCTTCCCCAGTCGCGCAGGAGAGCCGCGGGGCGCGGTGACAGCCGCAGGCAGAGCCGGGGCCGCCCGTGGCCTGCGGCCATCGCCGCTGCGCTGCGGCCCCGCGGCCCCCGCGCTGCCCGTGGCCGTGGCCCGGCG
>JAWWEU010000081.1:138366736-138385821 GCA_035583155.1 Acropternis orthonyx | reverse complement strand
TTTTTTTTGTTTGTTTTTTTTTTGTTTTTTTCTCCACGACCGGTTGTGTTTTCTCTCGGCAAACGGCAAACGTCTCCAGTGCATTGACTGAGCTGTGGGGATAAGTGATGAGCTGAAGTGGAGAGACGTCTCCCCTCCATCACTTCTCCTGCGCCAGTGCGAGCATCTTGCCTAGCAGGGCAGGAGCCGGGACACCCCAGCACCCTTGGGGAACCGAGGCGACAAGTACCCTCCGATGGGAAAAGATCCTCTAGTAAAGCGAGTGTAAGCTGTTCTGCGGACCATGCTGCCTTCACTGCTTCTACAGCACGCAGCGCATTTTGAATGTTGATGGAAACAGACAATAATTTAATATGCTTCAGGTTTTATTTGATCGAGTTCAGTAAAGTCTCTCAAAGAACCATCAAACTTCTTTGCCATTCAGGCAGTCATCTTCCACTGTGCAACCGAATCCTATGGATGTTGGTGGCATCATGTTAACTTTCCTGTTGGTTTTGGGAAAAGCTGAGCATTTAGAGAAGACTGCCAGAGTTAAAAATGCAAGGGGCAGCAAAGGAAAGTAGTGGTAAGAGCCAGTTCCTGACGTGGACAAAATGAGAATAAAAGTTACAGTAGTCTTCTGAACTGCAGCCTGTGTTTGCCTCATGTTCACAATCTGTGTGTTAGGTTAGACAGCTCTCTCAGATGTTCCACCAGAGTGACATTTAAAAAAAACCTCTCCAAAAGAGTGAGGATTTTTTTTAAGTACTCTGGGTCTGTGAGTAAATACGGGGCTTGTTTGAGAACATCAACTATTTCCTGTAAATTGTGATGCTGACAAGACTGTCTGGAAATGATATCAACACTTTGAAAGATTTTTTTTTTTATTTTATTTTTTTTAGCCACTGAATGAAAGTTTGTTAATAACATGGTCAAACCAAACAAGTGGAACCTTTCTCTGTAAAGAGGAAAAAAAATGTATTTTTCTTTTTTCCTCTTGAATAATGTTTACCTGCCTGAGGTTTGCCACATGGAATCAGTAATGCTGGAGTTCAGTAGTGCAGCATTGTCTATATACAAGTTTATTCTCAGACTGTGACAATAAAAGTCTGCTTCACCTTTTTAAAATCAAGGGAGATTACATATGAGAATAGTCAGTCTATAATCCACCCTGTTCTGTCCAATTATCAGATTTTTTTACTTTTTGTTACATATGATAACTTTTTGTGTTTGAGACTTTACATATACGTAGTCACAACAAAGTAAGTAAAGGGCAAAGTTGCATCAGCTTTTAAGTTTATGTGTTTTGCCTGTGATCCTCTAAAACAGACTCTAAGTAACACTGGGCAGTCTTTGCCTGTGAGAGTATGGCTTTTTTATTTCATCGTAATGTTAACAAAGGCAAAAAATGTAAATGACAACTTCAGAGATCTGAGACTACTTTGGGCATCAAATGCGATGCAGCCAGGTTATCCTCTTATATTTTTAATGCATTTTTAGTATAATTTATATGATAGCTTTGTGGGTTGACTTCCATTTTTATCAGTAGTAAATTCAGTAATATTTGATGAATGCCTGGCAGAATTATTTTCTATAATGTCTTGTCTAGATTTTGTACTAAACCTTCATAGTGCATACTATTGTCATGTATGCTCTGGCTGAGTGTAAAGAAGATTATTATTCACATATCGTGATAGTGCATTAATAACAGCATAATACTAATTCTTACGTGTGGACTTGAGTGTCTGTGAGATGCAGTTGTTGCTTGTCAAATCTGTGTATCCCAATCATTATATTTTTATGCTAGTTGAAACATCGGGGTTTATATTTTCAAAGCATTGTGCAAACAATGACTAATTACTTTCTGTTCATGCGAATTACCTCTTTTAGCAGTTTATCAGGCAGTTGCTTTGAAATAAAACTGGTTTACATTACAGTGTGAAAGAGTTAAAAAATTAGCAAAGACATTTAGGAAAAACCCTAAATTGTAATTACAAACAGGCAACTTTTGATATGTATTTAAATTTTTCTTTTTATGTGGAACTTTCCTTCTGAGATTGGGGGCGTGGGGGGTGCATGTGTATGAATATTTATGTCTCTTACAAATGCTTGACAATATTTTAATGTAATATTCTTAGTAGGAACATTCTCAGATCTTAACTGCAGCCACACTGGCAGTATCACTTTAATAAATGTTTCTGGGTAACAGCAAATCTAACACTGTAAGAAAGTTTATGGTTAAATATTTTTGAACACCATAGCCTGGGAATCTGACAACCCTTTTTGTTAGGTGAAAGTAAAGTGCAAGTAAATTACAATTTTAATACAGTTTCAGTCAAAACAAACTGTCACCTGGTAGTAAAAGTATTGGCCTTGAACAGAAATATATTCTGATTAAGGTATTCTAACTGGTGTGCAAAATGAAGCCATTCATTCAATAAACTGACAATTTTCCAGTTGGTGTTTGCCCTTGCTTAATTTAGTTTCCTCAACACAACTAGTGAGGTAGTCTGGGTCTCTTTTTGGCAATGCTGAGTGACTGTAAGCTTGGGTATATTTGTCCCAAATATTACACTTCGTGAGTTAAAAAAACAATTGGTTAAAAAGAATAGCAGGCAGGTATGAGAAAGAAAGAAAAAAGTTTCCTTTCTGTTTCTGAAAGTTTCTCAAGTTCTTACCTCTGAAGAAAACAATGCTATTTTCAAATACTGGTGATTAATACTATAACCAGCATAATCTGCACCCATCTGTTGTATAAATACCATTGCCTGTTGACCTTTGGATACATTAATTACAGCATATCTGGTCTAGGTTCTATTACTTTTGTCTGTCCAGAAGATAAATAAAAGTGCCCTTTTCAGTTCTCCTGGAGAAGGAGAACTTTTTTCTTGGTATTGTCATGAATTATGGAGTTCTTTGTCCTACCCATGCCAATGAAGTTCTTTTTTGACTTTAAAAAGATAAGCCTGAACCCAATTTGATTATTTTAAAACTGTTTTCAGTTCAGTTTTTATGGCGCATACAAACTTTGTGGGTTTTGCTTTTTTGGATTGTGTGTTTGCTAATTAAAAGAAAAACACAATGAGTTATATCAGATGATGTGAAGGATTAAAGTACAATTACACCATTAAATAGTAAATGTTTACAAGGGCAAGGCATGCAACTACATTTTTCAGATTATGCTTATTATTCACTTCTTGATGCTGTTTTACACCTAATCAATAAAGGGCCTTCCAGAACGTGGCTCCTTCGCCAGTTGTATACGTGCCCAGAACATAAGAAATGCTGCTGGGGCAGAGGAGCACGGGGAGGGGAGAGAAGCACTGGCATATTATTCTGACTTCTTGTCATGCAGACCAAGGCTCAAATGAAACACGGAGCAATGGGAGGATAGCTACCTTGGTCTCGATTTAAGTCCCCAGTGGACATTTTGTCACACACCAAAAGCGTTGCACAACTGAACGCCATTCCACTTGATGTGTTGTCCGGAGTCAGAGGAGTCTCTGATTTGGCATCATGGGGTTTGGAAGATGGTGATTTAGGTGAACTGGCACAGCTGTGTGTAAGAAGCTTTTTTTAATAGCCATTATGTTTTATTCATGTTCTGTGCTATCGGATTCTTGTTTTCTAGTACCTTTAAAGTGGTTCTTTAAAATTTAATAATAACACTACCAGTGAAAAATGCATCTAAAATTTATTGGAATTTGCTAATCTTTCTATCAGTGATTTTTATTATGGTCCTGCCACATTAACTAAGGAATCTTACTCCTGCTGTGGATCTCTGTATGTGGATTTAGTAAACCTATAGAGAGAAAATTCTTCATTAAATTGCATAGCTGCCATGAGTGGCGCTTCCGTAGGATGTTTCTACAGAACCTAGTTGGTTCCATCCTGTAAAGTTTGGTGGAACTTTTCCATGCATGGGGAAATGTGTGTGAGTACAGCAGTTACAGTAAGATTACTTCTGCATTGAAAATGGAGTTATTTTGAATTGCAGTGTTTAGTCCTAATAATAATTTTTACTTTCTTAGTTTCAGTTGATTCATGTCTAATTTCTCGTAAGTCTGCTTTCCTTCCAGGCTCAGATCTTCTTTTCTCTTTTCCCTTAAATTTATTTTAAAATATTTAATTTTTAAAATGTTACTACCCCTTTAAAACCCGGTAATAAATGCTTTACAAGTGGCTAGACACCTTCCCTGGTGGTTTAATTTATACAAGCAGGAAACTTTCTCTCCTTCTTTCTTTCTCTCTTTCTTGTTTTCTTTAAACCAACTGACGTAATGCCAAACTTTGCTTTAAAAGAACAGACAGAAGTAATTGGTAGCTTTTAACTTTTAATAATGTTCTGGATTGGTTTTAGTGGCCAAACTGCATTTTTTTTAAATTTCAAGTAAAAATGGGCTTGTGGCCTGAGGAAGAAAGGCCCTGTTGATGCAGTTATTTTTATTCTTGTTTTTCAATCTGTTATTAAAAATCTTTCCTGCTGAGCTCTGCTGGATTTCTCCAATTGCTCTTTGTGATGGCTGGTGCATTTCAGGTTACGGTAACTTAAACTGTTTTCTGATTTTTATATTTTTTTTTTTTTTTATATCATGGGCATTTTGAGATGCTTTACCATTTTTTTTTTTTTTTTTTTTTTTTTTTTTTTTTTTTAAATTTGATTCCCCCAGCATTCCTCTTCTCTTGCCCAATAGCCATCTCCTTCTTTTGGAGAAAGAATTTATTTTGACTCAGAGAGGAATAGTATGTTATATTCATACCACTAAAGGTATGCTTTATTTTCCTAGTATGAGAGTATTTTACACCTGTTAGTGATGCTGATTGGGAAAATATCCACCGCCCATTGCAGAAGACATGAGAGATCCTATCTTTTGAAGTATCCACTTTCTGTGTGCTCTCCACCCCATGTCTTAAAGCTAAACCCTCTTTTAAAATGTTTAGTAATAGTTTCAAACGATCTGTATCTATTTGTATTAAGTTGGTATTCGAAACAAGAAAACCCAACAAAAGGATTTTTTAAAAAAATTAACTTTACTTAAGAAAATTCGGTCTACACACATTTCTTTCTTTTGTTTAGGGTCTTCTGGCTCATTTCCTTAATTTCTCTTCTATGTCTGCTGGGGTTTTGAACACAAGCAAACTTTCTACCATAAAGGACAGAGTTGGGCAATAGACTTTCTTGACGAAGTTGACGTCAGGACGACTTCATAAGTTGGCAAGTAGGGAAATTGTTCAAAGACTGAATTGGCTTGTGCCAGTTTTCCCTTCCTTTAGGGGAGACACTCCACCCAGTAAGAGGTTACCCCACCCAACGTGGAGAGCTATAATTCAGTGGCAACACTTTAAATGTCAATCCTCCCTAGGGTTTAAACCCCAGACTTGTTTTGCCTCAATCTTTAATCTAACATTCAATCTGTTGAAGTAATATCTCATCTTCATAAGCACTTTTGGGGCCTGATCCTGCAATTCTCATTCTTGAAAAATACTCCCTGACGTCAGGGGGGGTCTTTTGGATTCAGTAACAGTTGCAGGATTGGCCTCTGCAGAGTTCTGTGTGTCTGTCTGTAAGATTGTGTCTGCCTGATGAATAATGTATAATCTGTGTTGTTAAAGATGAAATTGTAAAATACTTCCTTTGTAGTCTTAAAAATCTGAAGAAGTCTCAGTCGTAATGCTGTAAACCAGATTTTCCTCAATAAGTGAAGTGTACTTATTTTTAATTTAGAATTTTCTCAGGTTAAAACATGAGTTAAAAAAGGTCCAACTATGATGAATGTAAGGCATTTCTGCCATTTTTTCCCTGTATTTCTCTATATCATGCTGTAGACATATTTTTGAATGCTGCTTTTGATAATTTTTTCATCTGTGATGGAAAATGAAAATTGCAGTCTGTAGGTTAGTGTCCACAATAGGCATTGGAGTACTG
The DNA here is from genome assembly GCA_035583155.1 of Acropternis orthonyx. NCBI lineage: Eukaryota > Metazoa > Chordata > Aves > Passeriformes > Rhinocryptidae > Acropternis > Acropternis orthonyx. The sequence goes on along the minus strand of JAWWEU010000081.1, from coordinate 138,379,916 downwards.
AGATAATACTGAGAATGCCGAAGGAAAAAATTGGTTTTGATGTATTGTCAAGGTCAACATGTAATTTTTATAGGTACATTTTAGTTCATCGTGGTGTCTGTTCTCAAGCATCCTTTTCCGATTCCCCATTACATTTAGCAAGGCTGACAATGCAGGAGGGAATGTATAATTCGATATTGTAAAAATGTTGCAGAAATATCACTGATATTCTGTATTTTGAAAATGTTTCAGCATTTTTAGTTTACTAATATATCTATGAAAAAGACTCTGTAAAAGATGATGTTAAAAATCATCAATGTGTGTATGTTTCTCAGCAAAATTTACTTAAATGGTGTACTTCAGTTTTGCCTCAAACCATTTCAAGCCACCTCTGATCCAAGAATGTACCAGTTCTTGGTTCCTGGAAGATTAAGCATGACAGTTTCTATTATATAATGAACAGCAGTATTGTTTGAACAAAGGTAACATATTTTGATTTGTGTACCTTTTTTTGGCAGCTGGCACTAGTGTAGGTCTAAAATGAGTGGTGATCTAACAGTGTAAATATCTGAATGTTCTTGAAACACACGGTATAGATGTAATGTGTTTAAAACATTGAATCTATCTACCTGTATTATATAGAATGTGTATGTATATCTATATACAAAGCCGTAAATGGTGTGTTCTGCTATCTGTAGCCTTCAAATGTGTATCCGTTGGGTATTCCTGACCTACTTTGCAAAGTTTGCAAGTCTGAAATACATACTGAAACTTAAAAAATTAAACATACAGATTGGTGTTTCACTTGAAAAAAAAAAAAAAAAAAAAAAAAAAAAAAGGCAGCAGGGGCATTTGTGCTAGTAGCTAATTAAAAAAAAAAAATCATAGTCTGCCTAGCCAAATACCTTGCAGACTGCTTTTGGATATCCCAGTGACTTTAAAGGGATTATTTTGAAAATCAAAATCCTGATTTATCTAAAAGAAGTTTGAAGTAGATACTGAAGTTAAGTATCACCTAAAATTCCTATGTTCAGATGTGGTTTAATGGAAGTTAAACAAGTTAGGATAAAGCAGTTTTCTTTGGGAGTAGAAAGTTTTCAGTGTTTCCAACATATGAGCCTTCCTGACTTTCTCACATGCCACTCTTTAGGCAAATGCTGTGAGTTACGTGGAACATCATCCAAAATCTATGCAGATGAAATGTTGCTTCATGAATTCAGTTAATGAAAGAACACTAACTTCAATTTCACTTTCCTAACCTGAATATAGTTTGTTTTTCTATTTAGTGTTCTCCTCATTAGGCATATAAAATACACTCACCAGACGTTGGTCAGCTGCAGTTACAGAGTAAAAACCAAAAATGCAATACATGCTGATCATTGCTGAGCCCTCTCCTGCACAAATAGATATGGACACGCACACACACACACGATTAATAAAGTAAACCTTGCCCCAAATACCTGAGGCAAAAGCTTGTGAAAATAGATTAGCCTTACCGTGTGCCTTGCAGGTAAACTGTCTCTGCCTCTGCTAGAGAAATGGGAGAGGGGAGCTCTTGAGGAGAGACTGCCTGCCTGCGCCGCCATGGCACCCAGCTCTGGGTGATTGTGTCTGGGGGCTGTCAATAAAAATTCCACCTCTGGTTTCAGCTGTGACACTGGTAGAAAGAAAGAAAAGAGTATCTCAGGTCTCCCATCTAGAGTTTTCTTTTTCTGGCCTGCTATGACATCTGAAATGTATGCCATCCAATTAGTCTCCTACATTCTTCAGATCTGGAGTTTTCTTTAGAACTGAACTCCTATTTGCATGTTGTGTCTACCATGAAAAAAATCATAGTGTAATGGATTAAATTAATCCTGTAGTTGTTTGAGCATACTGTAGGAATGTAAATAATTTTGTGGCATTGGGTTTATATTTCCAGTCTTATAGGGGGGTAAGATCAGAAGTTATCAACAATGTATATCTGAGTCATTCAGCTACAATAAATCTTCTAACAAATACCCACCCTTTGCACACCCAGAGATACTCTCCAAGGCTGTTGAAACTCTGCACACACCTGTATCTTATGTGTAAGTCCATATGCATGACTAGCAGATATATCTTAAACTAAAATCAGATAGTATGCTAGGCTACAGCAGCCACTATCAAAGTAGTCCATGGACAGAAAGTTTGATTGCCAGTTGATTGCAGCTGACTGTCTGGCCCTCAGGGTTGTCTTCTCCCTGAAAAAAAGTCCTGAGGAATCGTTAGCTGGAAGAAATGTGCGGTAGGGCACTGACTCCAGCTCTGCTGCAATTCAGGATGCATAGCATTAAGTGCTTCATCAATATCAGGTCAGAAGTGATCTTACATAATCCACTTTTATCTAGGTATCATTCTGTCATATGTAAGGTATGCTCTGCCTCGTTGTCTCTGTTACTCTGTCCATTTCTCCATCATGCATATCACTCTCTCTTTGGCTGCTGTATGCACATACATTCATTCTAAAAATACATGGAAATGGAAGTCCATCTGTGTTGCATAATTTTTTTACAAAAACACCAGTGTTTGTATTGTTCTTTCTCTGAGCGCTTAATGAGTTTAAAGAATTTAATGTGACTTAATGAGGGTTCTTATTCTGTTTCTGACACAGACACTAATGAGGGAAAAGTAGAACAAATTGAAAACCAACTTTTACTTGCTTGTTTCATGATGTCATCAAATGCAGGATGTTACAACTCCTGGAAAAATTTACAAATCTAGGCAAGAATCCATTTTGCATCACTGTCTTTCAGTTGTTTATGACATGAAGTTAGTTAGCAGGAAAACAAAGCTTAGCATAACTTGATTATCTTTTTTTTTTTTTTTTTTTTTTTTTTTTTTTTTTTTTTTTTAGTGTTTAGGATGGTTTGATTTTTTGGCAAATGATTTTTGGAAAAGTGAATCACCTGCTTTGCCTGTCAACCCAGCAGAAACTTAGATAGAACCAAAGATTGATTAAACTTCCCTGACTGTGGCCCTGATCTCACCCTGTACTTGGAAAGGACAAAACTTCTCATAGCCTTATTTAGGGTAAGATGGGATTCTCATTGGGAGACTTCGTAATTCTGTTGCAGCTTACTTAGAGGGAAATGTGACTTTTGGGGTTTCATGCTACACTTGCTACAGTTTGTACTTTGCAGCAGTTTTCCTGGGCTAAGGACACAGTAACAACATTTAGTAAGGTTCCATCTTATTTTTCTGCAACCCCGCTCAGGATGGTCAAGGAGTGTTTTACCTTGTGAAACTTCATCAGGACCCCAGTTTGGTCTGTCACCTTTAACAGTGGTTATTGTGGTTTGAAAGCAGTTCACTTCCCAAACAGGAATGAAGATAAAAAGTAGGTTTAGAAAGTGCACCTGCTTCTAAGCCCTGCTTCTACTCACTGGCTTCGTGGCCAGCGCTTTCATCTTGTCCTCACCAATTTCTCTCTGAAAGGCTTGTGGAAATAGCAGTGGAGTGACTGAAACCTCAGGATCACAGGTATATCCATGGAAGCAGGCTCTAATGCCCTCACCAGGTTTCATGCCATGCCATGGGCATCAAAGTATTTCTGTCAGGCCAAGGGAAGCAGTGACTTTCATCATCCACAGAATGTGCTTTTGATGTAACCAAATTGGAGAAAGTTGCAGCATAGTAAATAAAATGCTTTTCTATACCATCCGATTTTTTTTCAGCAGTTGTCAATATTTTTAACAATGTCAGATATATTGCACAATGGTGTGATTTTTTAGGTTGATGTTAACCCTTGGCTCTTCTGTGATTGATTTTATTGTTTTGCATTTTAATTTTTTACAATTAGTTACTGGCTTCATATTTTTGACTGCAACATGAAATAGTTAAAAAAATTAATAGGAATTTGAATTGGAAATATGGGCATTTTTGACCAACTTTCTTAAGCATTTTCATGCAAAGAGAAAAAGAAAGTAACTTGTTTGGTTGTTTTTTTATGTATGTATATATGTGTATTTGTGGTTTGTTTTTTTTTAATAAAGGTTTTCATAATTTGGTAGTTCAGCAAACATGAGTATATTCTGAAAATACTTCTCACAAATGGCAGCTCTGAGTCAATAGCTTTTAGGCAGACAGAGTCTAGAGCTGCAAAACTATTTTCTGGAGTTTTAAAACCATTGCAAAAGTAAGATTTATTGGACCTTAAATGTCCCAGTGGTGCAAATTTATTTGGTGTTCATGGCAGTCTCAGCTTAACTTTCCTTGGAGATTTGTTGTGTTACTGCATTATCCAAGGAACATTTAAAATGGGTTTGTCTAAGGTTTTTTTCTTCAGTAATTTCTCAATTTTTATTTGTGCCTGTGAAAATCTTTACTAACAAAAATGACCTGGCAGCTCTGCTGAACTTTGTGATGCAAAATATTTTACCTGAATACAACAAAATTAAGAACCTGAAAAGCTGACATTTTTGTATCAATCGTGGTGCATGACAGTGGCTAGTTGTCAATGGGAAGTAGCTTAAAAATATATATATTCACAGGAGAAAGAAGCAGCAGCTGTGGAATTTATTTTATTGGGTGAAAGGAGACTCATGGTTAAGCAGGTTTTACCTTCTTGGGTCTTGAGAATTTATTGCCCAAAAGACACATGCCTGAATAGAAGGAGAACTAGGATATTGTAAAATCCGCTATGACATGAAGTTCTTTTACTGCATATGAATACAATTAATTTATTTTTTCTCTCCAGCAAACTGTGACTTCCTTTGTCTTGTCAGAAGGAATTTCAGATGAGACCCTACCAGAGTAATGCTGCCATAAACACTGCAGTCCTTACCTGTGTCTCTGTTCAGTGCGATGGTCCGTGATAGTTTTCACTGAGTTACTGTGCTGCTTTCACTCTGGAATGGAATTGCATTGACTTTACTTTTACAGAAAAAGTACATTTTCTTGGACATTTCTTCAAAATGCAGTGCACGAGAGAAGGAAGGACAAGGAAAACAGTGCTCTGATACATGAGCTGAGATTATGGATGTTGTAATGCCATTTTTTTGTAGGACTATAGAAAAATCACATTGGGACCAAAGTTCCTGTGGATTACCATGTGATATTTATTACCATTTTCCTGTGTTTTCTCTGGTTAGGATCTAATCCTTCAGTGTCTGGAGCTACGCGGAGTTAAGAATTTGTCCATTCAAAGAGAAAAACCTTGCCAGCTATGGGATTTCACTGTTTCACTACTTGTATTTATTTATTCCCCCCCTCTAAAATTTCTGCGAGCAAGGGGATTGAGAGTAGAAGGAAGAGATGGAGGATAGGTAAACTGAGGGAGTAGCAGGGGCACGTATCTGCTCAGTAAATAGTGTTTACTGATTACTGTTTACTGTCAAGCAGATTACTGCAGTTATATTTCTGTGAAGCAACCCGAACGCAGCCACTACGAAGGAATGAAGTGAGGTTGTGTGCAATTCTGAGGTAACTAAAAGACGGGCTTGTGACATACTTGTAGCAAAAGCCATTTTCAGTTGCTCGGTACCGTCCTTGAATGCTATAATTTTGCGAGTGACACATTTGATTATGAGCAATCATCAAAACACTCACATGCATCTTGTTTGGAAGAAGAATGCGCTTGAATTAAATATTTGCAAGTCAGAGAAATACGTTGATTTGTTCGTTTAATTTGTTCGTCAGTTTCCTGCCCTTTGTCAATTCTCAAGCCATTCAATTCTTGAGTTTATTTAAAAGAGATTATAAAGTATACACTTTTGCCTTCCTCACTTGGGCAGAGCTTCCATTTGCTTTCTTGGTAGAGTTGATCTGTGCAAGAGCTGCTGCCTGCTTTTGCCTTGGTATGGATAGCATGTGGTTAGTGTAGGGGTCCCCTCATTCTTAAAGCTCCCTTACTGTGATGAATGCATTGCATCCTTGGGGATGAGATTTTCAATCCCTTCTGTCAGGTTTTAGGGAATAGTATGAACTGTCTTATTAGAGCTGGCAGTAAGGAAAAGGAATGGAATCTGGGCACATCTTACCCTCTGTGTTAGGGGCAGTAAGGTTTAAAAACCTCTGCTGAGCTTACCTGGTAATTTTTTGGTTATTGTCTTCTCATGATGGAATATGCACCTAGAAAAAACACAGAAGGTAATGTTTACTTTTTGAATGCCTTATCGTCAAGCATAGAGAACTGACAGTTTCATGGTTAAGTGCCTAAAGTTGTTTTTGGCTTTGCAGTTGTTGAATTAATCACTGCAAAGCTAACTAATTGTGTACCTTTTAAAGCTTCCCTCCCTACCCTTTTAATGAAAGGGAGATATTTTGCTCTTTCTGACTTTAGAGTCAGGCTATCCCATTAACTACCAGGAGCAAGCTCTTCAGTTTTTACTTTCTTGAGTTAACCTCAGAAGTCATTCTTCTAGTAGATGGTGAATTTACTTAATGATCCAGCTATTTCTAGCCTTCAGTGCCTATGCTATAGAATGATCAGTGTTTAAAAAAAAAAAAAAAAGTTTTTTAAAAAGTGTTTTTAAAACACTTTGTACAATTGTATGAAAGACCCTGACACCTTAATTCTGAGTTTACAGATGGTACTACTGCTACTGTTTTGATTTATGAGACATTATCTTGGTGTCTTATTGAAAAGTTTTGTGGGCAGAATTTAGAGGTTTTTTTTTTTCCCCCTCCTTAAATGTTAGACCTGAGCAAAAGAATGAAAGGGATATCACCTTTCTAGTGAGATGTGCATCAGGACTGATAGAACTGCTAGTTACTAAAATTCTTGGTTTTAAGAAAGATGAAGTCGTTGCAAAGATGAGCTTAATTTCTGGCAATAATTTTACTAAGGGAAAGACAGAATCAAAGGCTGAATGGACATAGTTGGGATTTTTGCCACTTGGTTATTTTTTTCTGAGGCTGTGTAAGCTTTTCTCTTTTTAATAAAAAAATGTAAAATTCAGTGTTTCCCCCCATAAACACCTTTGCAGATTTAGAATAAAGAAAGTGCGTTTGAATTTAAAGACACTGGAACATTTCTTAGGACTTTGAAAGCAGTAAACCAACAAGTATATAAAGCTGTAATGATAAATATGATTATTTTTTGTATCTAGCATTGTTAAAATACATGGTTCATTTTACTGCATGTTCAGATTAATGCTATTTATGTAAGATATTCAATTTATTCTGCATTTTAAGTACAAGTCTCTTGGCTTCTCAGTTTGCTTTTTTTATGTCAGCTGGCTCATTTCAACTCAGACAAAGGTTTCACTTCAAGAACTTTTTATAATTTAAAAAGAACCTCTAATTGCAGTTGGAAATTTTGTGTATATAACTAAACTAACAAGTCTGTGTATTGTATGGGAGAGGCCCTAGCGATATTATTTATCTTAGGGTCCACATTATTTGAAGGCAGGACTAATGACAGTGAATCATGCACACTGTATATTAATGTAGTCCACTTTCAGCACTATATAAATAGTATTGTAAATACACACCTGCAGAGTGTCCGCAGTTATACGGTCATCACACAGAGTCCCTCTGTGCTCTCCTAATATATATCCAGTATATATCTCTGCGTGTATCACATCTTGCTAACCAAGGCAGCATACTGCAGCTGCTGTTCCTCTTGAGGAGGTGTCTATAAAATGAACACTGTGAAGCCAAAATTTTGGGATGGCTTTAAGTAGAACACATGGGCGTACTGTTACTTGGTCTTTTCATAGCTGCCCAGTCCTTTTCCCTGCACAGGGCTAGCTGCACAAGATGAGCTGGATGTCGATCTGAAATGTAGGCTGGTCCTCTGAGTGGGGCAAAAGACAAGGTATTGGGAGGCCTCTTGGCTTCCCAAAGGGGGATGTAGTGAAGAGCTAGTCAGAAAAAGCCATTGTTTCTATCAAAAGTCTAAAAAATGTGACAGCTACACTAGCAGCAGGTTCTTTAATTTTCATCTGCTGCAGCAGCAGGGCCCTCGTCCTAAACTTTTCCTTTGTTTCTGCAAGCAGCCCTGCCAGTGCTGTCAGTTCCCCTGTGGTGTTTGCATACACGTAATTCAAGGCAGCCCAAAATCTAAATAGTGTTGCTGGGTGCCTGCGGTAGCTGACGCTCTTTCCCTCTGCTGCACCTTGGAGCCTGTTCAAGCCCGTGGTAGAAATCCTGGGCTGCTCATAGGGTCCAATCCTTCCGTGGGAATAGAGAGGCTGCTGGCTCAGGGGAGACCACTGTGTCCCTTGGCCACTGTTGCAGGGATGACTCTTCACCCTGAGCAGCACTTGCCCCTGCAGTGTCCTTTGAAGGACTCAGGCTGGCTCCCATCCCAGGGATGCTTCTTTGGGTTTGCCAGTGGCAGCTACCGCGCGTCTGGGAGCTGGGTGCTTGCTGGATGTGCAAAGAGGGGCCAAGTGCCAGATTTGGTGCCCCCACCCCCTCTGCAGCATGAACCCCATGTTTTGGGCTGCAGCTGCAAATGTCCATGGTGTCCCTGGAGGGGGGAGAGGAGCTCCTGTCTAGCACCCAGAATGGTGGAGGTCAAGAGGGAGAGAGGGATCTCCTTTTTAAAAGGAGTTGGGTTTTTTTCCTCACCCCTATGCTTTATTCATAAACCTAATGCAGTTCCACAATTCCCAGACATGTAAAGCTGCAGGGCTTTTTTTGTTTTGTTTAAATCTTTCTGAACCAGCCAAATTTCTGAGGTTGGCAGGAGGTGCAGCCAGTACCCGTGGCCTTCCAGGGCTTGCTTGGTCTAGAAGTCTGCAGATGTTTTCTGCTGGATCTGGCTCTTAATGAACAAAAAAGATTTTGGTGTGCTTATTTATTTATTTTCAAGGAGAAAATGTGGTTTAAAATGTTGATAATTATGTTTTACATGAACTACTTTATGTGACTGTATGGGAAAATGAATGCTCATCAATTTAAAAAAAAAATTTCTTTATTCATAAAGCATTCATATTTACAGTGATTTGTCTTTTTCCCTCTCCTCCTTAATGAAAACAGGGTTTGAGGAGTATTACAAATAATTATGTTTTTTAATTACATATAGTTCTGCATCAGAGTTCTTTAAGACAGCCCACTGTGATCCTCTGGTGAAAATACCAGGGCTTTTCATAAGCTTTAGAATTACCTGTTCGCACTGCTCCTCTGTGCAATATACACGGAGTAACTGATAAAAGGGAAAGAAATAAAATTTCTAGGAGGGGTCCACCTACGGATGTGCATCGGTCAGGCACAATCAGAATGATTATTTTTCTTTTGCAGCCATCAGGTAGTACTTCCTACTGTCTTGCTCACTCTTTCACAGGGAATACTTATCTCAAAGCTGCTGTGCATTTTAATCAAGGTTCTCAGAGTATTTTACAAGCAGTAATTGCCTCTTAAGGACAGGATGAACTATTATACCTATTGTACTGATGGGTGAGCCAGGGCACACAGAATCTAAATAACTGCAGTGTTAGTGAGCCAGTGGCAAATCTGTGACTAGAACTTCGGTGCCTTCACTCCTGGTGCTGCTAAGATACCTCCCCCTCAACCCACCATTTTTCCTCTCATTTCTTAAATCAAAAGAGTCAGACATTGACTTTTTTTGTTACATATTATATGGCAAATACTGTACTTGCTCTGCAGTTGATGTAAACCTGCATGTGAACGCATTCTTGTTCTATGTGTTTGCAAAGTGTGAAGGCCCGTGTGTGGGACTTCCCTTGGATTCTGAACCTTTTGCTTTTCTGCTGCCCTCCGTGGCTCTGGTAAGCCACTGGATCATCCCCAAAATAGCTCCTGTGGCGTCTGTTACTGATATATCACTGTGATGTGACTGACAGAAAGAATTCCACTTTTCAGCACAACAGTTCACTCACTAAATGATTCCCCAGTATGATACTTGCTCTATCTTGTATTTAATTATCTTGTAATTATCAAAGCAGTAATGAAGTTGTGCATAAGAAGTGTATGGATCAATAAAAACAACTCAAAATTATGAAGGAGCTGACAGACTGGGCCCAGACATTCTTTGGATATTAGTTTTCATTTTTCTGAAAAGCTTTTGTCTTTTTTTTTTTTTTAAACAACATAAAAAAAAAGGATTTAAAGTACTTGTTGTTTATTCCAAGCTGATGATGATCATGCATAGATTCTCAGTGTTTTGCGAGAGGCAGTGTGAGTGCTAATGAAAGTTTGTATTGGAGTGGTCCCTAAGAATATGATCATTGTTACAAATTTATTAACACCATGAAAGATTTCCTGTCCTAAAAAATCTGCCAGCATATGTCATAATCCTGAGTGGGCAGAGCCATGTGGTAGGTTTGACTGAGCCCCTTTGACGATTATATCATTTATTTAACTGTCTATCTTTAGAAGTTTGGAGGCTAACCTTTGGTTTCAGAGGCATGCTGAATCTCTTTCGCTGCATGCATAGCGATGGCAATGGAATACCAGAGTGCTCACTTGTCTTTAACTACTAAATAATGTGGTTGCACATGACACAACAAGAACAGAGGTATAATCCTGCCCTGTGAAGCAGGTCACATGTTTCAGGTTCTCTCTGTAATGTATGCAAAGTAGCTGCTTAAATCATTATGAGTGTGTAAATCATCTTCTTCATAAACAATACCATCAAGGTAGAGTCAGGCAACATGTCTCTTTATGGGTTGACTGGAGCTGGAATTTCTTTCAGATGTTGAGGAGGTATGTCAATGCATGTGAAACAGATCTGTTGCTGCACTGTGGTCTCTTCAATGTTTTGAATTTCTCAGATGAATATTGCTAAGGCTGCCTTCTTCACACTGAAGTGCAGTGAAAGGAGGAGAATGTGAATGAGGCAGATGCGCAGCCTATATGATCCAAAGCTTCCATGAAAAATTTGCTCCTTCCTTTTCTTCTGGCTTGCAACAAATACCCATTTATTTCTCTGCATAAGTTTAGTAAGTATTCAGAGCTCCTGTTCCTATTATGTCTGTTGTGCTTTTGGGGAGGAAGAGATTTGTTGAGCAGTATGTTAGACTCGTAACTTCTGTTTTATCCATCATTTCCCTGTATAGGTTACGATACTGTGCTTTTTCTGTCTTTAACGTGCTGATGGTACTTTCTGTTACTCTGCTGATGTACTTTCTGTAACTCCACACCTCTTTAAAGCAAAGCTGACTAGTTCAGTGGTGAGTGAAACTGAAAGCGAGACCTAATCTTGAGAACCTTGCTGTACTTCTGCATAAAGTATAAGTAAGTATAAATATATGTCATTACCATTATTATTTGTTATTATTATTCCTGGAGTTTGTATTTTCTTTGGGGGGAGGGTGGGTGGGGAGAGGTAGGTGCACTGTATCATCACCTCCCCACTCCCAAATGTTGTATTTTGAATCACTTCAAATAGTTGTTTGGGATGTCTTTATTACAGTGAATCATGTTTTTAATATCTGTTTTAAACATGTGTGGTGAGTTCATACTAAGGCAATGGAACCTTCTTTGATTCGCCATGAAGTAATGCTTTTGAAGCATGTAAAATGCCCCTGGTTTATAGATACAGGCAGACCTATGCAGAAATCCTTTCTCTCAAATGTGTAAGGGTCAGATAGTTTTGCTTAAAACGTGAATGTACAGATGGTACCTCCATAAATGCAGTGTATTCTCTTTTTGCTCAGAGATACTCTGACTCTGAGTTACAATTATCCAATATGAATTTTAGAGGAAATAACAATGAAACTGCACTGGTAGATGCCCTGATACAACTGGCAAGATGCTGGCAGCGGCCATCTGGTGTATAAGCGCTACTGGAACATCAGTTTTGCTACTTCTATATCTGTGCCGTGTCCTTTGGTGGTGGGAAAAAAAACCATGACCAGCACTCATCAACTTTCAGCACATGTGGAAACAAAGCTAAAGAGCAGGGGCATCCCCAATGCATTGGCAATTTGCTGAGCGCCTGCGGGCTGCATCTCATTTGCATTGAAAATACGGAGATTGCTTCTGCCTTTCTCTTGGTCAGGGACGTGGCTGGTGGGGACAACAGGGCTCAATACGGCTTGTTTTACCCGGATCCCAGTGGTTGGGTCCGGCTGGAGCACCGTGGGACGGGACGTGCCGCCCGGTGCGGGCGGGGGAACAGTGCAGCCACCCCCGGCCCGGTCTGACCAGCCCGGCTCTGGCACGCTCAACCTGCCGCTCTCGGGGTTACGGGTTCCGGCTGGTCTCCCCCAGCGCTTTTCCATCCAGGCCTGCTGCTCTGCTCTGTGTGGGGCTCTACGGAGGGCTGGGGTAGCCAATGCCTCGCACAGAAACCCTTTTGTCTGTTTTTTAACCAGTTTGGTACTGAAAGACAAATTAAAAAAAAAAAAAAAAAAAAAAAAGAAAAGGGAGGGAGTGGGGGAATCTAGCTTGTGCCTTTTCAATAGAGATAACTATTATCTCTTATAAAAGTCTACATAAGTGTAAGTAATTGCTTGCACTTGGCTCTGGTACAGTGGAAAAGCTGTGATCAGCAAACCCGCATTGTACTGGGCATGTAAGGGGAAGTTATTGGATGATATGGGACGTGTTGGCCTTAATGCCTGTCCTGCCTCCCCTGCCTCGTTTACTTTTTCTGCAAATCTTTAAAGGCTTAATAACAGCGCCTTGGGAAGGAACGGGATGGGGAGGGTACCGCGCTGACTTTGAGCGACGAAAGTTTTGCTGGGATCGCACTTAAAAAAGGAAAGAAGTACTAGAAGCCCGGCTGTGCTGCGGTGTCAGTCCGACAGCCTTTGTTCGGCGCTGAAGTTCTGGGCCCGTATGGTGAAGGAGCATCACCGAGGAGCGCCGGCGGGCACGGGGCGGGCTCCCGGGGCTGTGCCCGCCGCCAGGCTGCTTAGGGAGAGAAGGGAAGGAACCGGGGGCTCCCCTTCCCTCCCGGGTCCCGGCACCCACGACGGCGCGCTCTGCGAGAGTTGGAAGTTCTGAGTGTGCCCGTGTGCGTGTGTCGGGGGTGCAGGGCTGCGGGTCACGTTTGCAGTCGAATGAAGCGCCGCGCCGCCGCCTCTCGCGTGTGTGTGTCCGTGTCCGTGTGCCAGCGCCGGCTGCCTTATCGCAGGAAGTGTTGCGGAAAGCAGTTGCTCCCTCTCTCCCTGCCCGGTTCCCAGAACGCGGTGATTAACCACTCTTCCCCCCGCGCTGTCACTCAAGTGCCGAGCAGAAAGCAGCAGTCACGGCTGTCCCGCTCCAGCGTCAGGATCATCGGCTCTCTTCTCTTTCTCCCTTCACCTCCCTGGCGGGGGGGGGG